>VDFB02047230.1:239502758-239534428 GCA_007258455.2 Sequoia sempervirens | reverse complement strand
CTTCATTGTCCCTTTCCTTGTTCTTCTATTTCTCCTTTGTATTATCACCACCCCTAAATTTTTTCTGTTTAGATTTGCCTCCATCTTTACTCTCTTTATCCTTTTCTTTTGATCTCTCCTCCTTTTCTCTTTCTTTATCTGTGTCAGATTCTCTCTCTCAATATCGGTCTCTATTCCTCTCCTTTACTTTTAGGAAACCCTACCTTTGTCCCCGACCAGATCCTTATTCACTCTTCTATCTTTTTCTCCCTTTATCTCGGACGCGATCTCTCGAGCCGGATGGTTCTGACGATGTTCCTCGACGTCCTGATTTCGATGAAACTGAATTGATCGACGCAAGATCCTGACGGTTCAAGCGTGATCTGACTTTCGATCTGGTTCCGGATTTTGATTGCGCGGATCGTGCGGATCCCTTTGAATTTCTAAATCTCTATCAACTTCAATATCCTTGTTTCGCTCCTTTGTTCTTTCTTGTTTTCCTACCCTAACCATATCCCTAATTAATTCCTAATTGAATCTTAACTCTTACCATAATTGTAACCCTAACCCTAATCCTAATTGAATTCTAACCCCAATCCTAATCCTTACCTCAAACTTTATCCTAGATCCCTTACCCTAATTGAACATCAATTGAACCCTAACCACCCTAATTGAATCTTAGTCCTAATTAAATCCTAACCATCACACTAATTAATCATCTAACACTGACCCTAACCCTTACACAAACCCCAACACTAATCTTAATTTGTAACTCCTAACTCTAACCCTAATATAAATCTAACCCTAATTGAATGCAAACCCTTTAACCCTAGGATTTATATTAAAACCCTAACCCTAACCCTAATCCTATTAAAATTCAACCTTAATTAAGTTTGATCCCTAACTCTAATCCTAACATATTAAATCTTAACCCTAATTAAACCCAAACCACAATCCAAACCCCAATTGAACCCTAACCCTAATGCTAAACCCAAGCTTTACTTTAGAACCCCGACCCTAACTAAATCTTGACCTAACTTTAATCCTAGTTATAACCCTAATTGACCTCTAATTGAATCCTAATTGAAACTTAATCCTAAGTGATCCCTAACGCTAACCCTATCCCTAATTCAACCTTAACCCTAACCCTAATTGCCATCTTGATCTTTCTTCAATCACCTAAACCATCCAAGATTTATCTTAGAATTTTTATTGAACCCTAACCTAATTTAATCCTAATCATAATCATATCCATCTCTCTCTATATACATATATCTATCTCTCTCTCTATATATATATAGATCTCCATCTCTCTCTAATATACACATATATCCTAATTTAATACATTTGTACCTCTCTCTATATATATCTCCCTCTCTCTACCTCTCTATATAACTTCCTATATCTTTCTATCCCTCCATAGATCTCCCTCTCTCTGTCTCCCCCTCTTTATATCTCTATTTCTCTCTCCCTCTCTCTCCATATCTATCTTCATCTCTATCTCCTTACCTCTCCCTGCATATCTCTCGCTCTTTCCCCTATATCTTTTCTAATCTCTCTCTCTCTCTCCCCCTCCCTATCACTCTCTCTTTCTATATACCTCTACTTCTCTATTCTCTCTCTATTTCTCTCCCCCCCTCTATATATATATATATATATCCCTCTCTATCTATATCTCAATATCTCTCCCTCACTCTCACACACACTCCCTATTTCTCCCTCTCTATATTTATCTATATACATATATATATATATCAGCTAAGATTTTCAAAGTCTTGGGTTTGCAACATTGCCAAGAAGAACACTTGGTGGGGGGGTGGTGGAGCTTATGTGATTCAAAATGAAAATTTGAAAGGTATGCTTATTAAGTTGAATTTCCTCTTGTTCTATTGGTTGCATGATTATAGTTGCTTCTCTTCCAGTTGTCACCATCTCTTCCAATAACAATCTAGTCTTTTACACATGAAGCTTTTTGCATAGACAATATATTAAATAACTATAAGTGAATACATCAAAAGATTTCATCAATCTATTATTGATTTTGCTATGAATGACTCTCACTAGGCCTCCTTTTTAGGCTAGCTTCTCAGATATGTTTCTTAGAATTTGACTCTTATGGTTCCTGAGATGCCATCTTTTGATGCATTCTATCAAATAGTCACGTGCCTAATCAATTTACAAACATCACATGCATGAAACAAAAGAAAAATGTTATCCCTCATGTTTTGATTGAAGTCCATACCCTGTTCCAAATCTCCTATTTTTGCACAGGTGGGAAGGATGTTGGAAAAGGTTGTTAACTCAGGTATTTCACCTACCAATTGCATTTGTGTGTAGGTGACTAACGCCGATTTAACAAATCCATTTTGTGCATAGCCTACAATCATTGCATACGCCACGACAGCATTTCTTTGAAGCATTTTGTCAAACAGTTTGTGTGCCTTGTCTTTGCCTCCGCATTTGTCAAAGTTCGAGCACCTTGTCCTTGCCTCCACATGTTTCAAGCATTTCTTTGAGGCATTTTTTCAAATAGTTCGCGTGCCTTGTCTCTACCATCACACTTTTCTTTTCCATACATTTCTTTGAGGCTTTCTGTCAAATAGTTCACGTGCCTTGTCTTCTCTACGACACCTTCACTCTCAACAACAATGTATGGCACCAAGGTTTGGCAAACAATATGTACTAGGCAGCCAAAGAGTTGGCTCTCTCTTCCAGCCAAGAAGAAACTGCATCAATGAAGAAGAAACCGAATATAATGTGATGGGTACGTTTTGTAGCTCAGAAGGGAACCCGACCTTTTTTCCTGCGTCTGACTAAAGGAAATCGTGGTGGGGTTCCCCCACATATAATAGCCTATTGGCTAAAAATTCTAATGAATCTTGCATTATTTTTCAAAAAATATTAATTCTATTGAAAAAAAAAAAATTATTATTATTAATTTTACTTGAATTCCCCTTTTCCTTAGGGTGCACAAGGTTGGTTGGAGTTGCACTTCCCTCTTTTGCTAACACTTCACTTGGAAAATTGAGGCCTTCAAAATCTTGTTGTAAAAATCCCTTTTGAGAGGGGATGGACAAAGCCTCCCACATGGTGACATTCAAGGTAGCTTTCCTCATCTAACCAACTTTATTGAAGGGAACATTACTAGCCTTTGAGGAAACTTTTGAAATAAAAAGATACAACTTTGTTGATGGGTTGAATTGAGGCTAATCTTGTACATTGTTACCCTTAATAAACAATCTAATTTCATTGTAACATATTTGTCTTACCTACTATACTAGAAACTATAGTATCTTGGGGTGGTTGGGAGGTTGATACTTGACCAGATATGAAAGATGTTCCACTATCCATTGCTCTTTTATTTGACCTTGTGTTTTGAGCCACTACATCAATGCTTAATTGGTTTAGGTTGTATAAATCTACCTCATGTCAGTTAACCAATGTAGATTCTCATAGCATGTGATCTTGCCTATTGGTAGCTGCTTGGTTACATCAAATTGTTTTCTTGAAGTTGAGTGTTTAGTTTTAACCATTAGAGTTTGCACAAACTATCCATTTTGATAGGAATTTTGATTATGTGGTTGATTGCTCATATGACACAAGTCATGTTCTTGAGCTAAGTTGTTCTTAACTAGAACAAGTGCCTTGAAGTGTTGGTAGTGGTTAGATTTACATTTTTCAAGGGTCTAGCATAATTCCATTGATTTTCCCTTGATATGGCTTCCTATTTTTTTGGTAATTTTAAATTTAAGATTGGTAAGGTATATTGTTTTGAGCTTGTTTCCTCTTTATTATCACCAACACATTACCAAATTTCTCCAATAGGAATTTAACTTTGTGTAATTTATTTGAAGGTGTAGTAGAAATAGATGGTTGAGTAGTAGATTTAATTGGGAGAGGTGCCAAGTTGGCTTGTTATGGAGGGAATTCTGGGCATGGAAGCATTGGTGGCCTTGGAGCTATTTTCCCAAATTGTTTTAAACAATTTTCTTCCATGATACTAATGTCATAAGCATTTGGTAGATTCACTCCACCCATAGATTGTACCATAATAGCAACATCATTGCTAAGATCCCTTAAGTAGTATAGGAAAGCATGCTTGGGAGATTGTTTCACTAAGGCAGAGATTCTATCCCAAGTCTTTATAAATTTGAATCTCAAATCCCCCGTGAATTCATGGGGTCCTTCTTAATTGTTATCAATTGCTCTATCGAAAAAAAATGACCACCCTTGTCCTCAAATTGTTCACAAAATTTTTTACCTGACTCAACCAAATTGTGAATGGAGTTAGGATGTAAACCTATTTATGTATCATTGTAATTATTTTCCTTTCAAGGATGTGACTAAGAGTTTAACAACCGCATTATCTTTTGTGATATTATATACATATCATATATTGGCCACATCTTGAATGTGTTCTATTGGGGCAATAGTCATTTCACCAGTGAAATAAGGTATTCTTTTTAAGGTGGTTACTGGTATACAATCCCTCTAAACTAACACAAAGGGGCTACCACCACTAAAGGTGAAAATTTGCTTAATTTTTTTGGGGTAGCCATGTGAAAAAATGTTCTATTTATTTGAATGGAAAGAGTCTTGGGTTATGATAGTCTTCTGGGAGGGAGTGTGGAATGATTCCGAGGAGAAGGTGTTAAAAAATCTCTAGTTCTTCTTATTGGTGACAAATAGTGTTAGAAATCAAGATCAAACATGCAAACCAGAAAAGCCTTCAACAGAAGAGAAAATCAAAAAATGCAAGAGCTTTGCATGTCTAATCTTGGTTTCTAACATGGTATCAGAGCCTTCATATGTAGCCCCTTCTCAAATTCTTAGAGAGATTTAGTGCAGAGTAGTTTGGGGTCCCTTAAGGGTTTCATACCTTGAGATTGTCTCTCTATTTGGATGCTATTGCATGGTCACTTTCAACACACTTTGGAGGAAATTTGAGCTCATTTTCAAGTCTAGGGATGTCGAAAAAGTCAGGATTGACTTTTGTTTCACCTAAATCCAACATTTTATGCCAAAGTTATGAGGGTTTGAAGATTTTTCAGATCTGGGAGTTGCAAATCTTTTGGTGCATTTTCAGGTAGATTGGACCTCGCCATCAGTTCTAGAGCATCTGAGAGATGAAAATTGACATATAACATGCCCTATTTTCACGTTGACTATTTGTGAGGCAAAAAAAATCTACCCAACAGGCCATACAACCCGCCAAGTACATGGTACGATTGATTTATTTGCAAAAAAAAATGATCAATCAAATTTTATCGGACTTTATTCATATTTATGGGGCTAAGTGGCATTTGAAATATTTTATTTCGAGTTTGATTTTGAAATCAATAGACTGTATTTAATCTGTGGCACCTTGTACTACTAGTCCCATCCATGTCCCCACCGGTTCTTCTTCCTTCACCGACAAATCCTTCCTCCCACCAGTTGTTAAACTCCTTCTACCAGGCCCAAACTCTGACCCAAGCCCCTTTAACCAAAGCCCCCGGTCTCATCTGCCATAGGGGGGGCTTCGCTACTGTTGGAGGTGCCATTGATGGCGCCACCATCACCTCGCTTTCTTGCCACCAGCCTAGTGGCAAGTTTCCTTTTTGCTTTTGCACCACCTATGGTCACATGGAGAACCTAGGGCTAGCGTTGAAGGAGCCTATTTTTTTCCCCTATTTAGCCTTTAAATACCTTGATTTGCCCCTTTTTTTCCCTTTTTTTCATTTTCGCATAACTTTTGATCCTGGAAGCGAAATTTTTGAAACAAGATATCGTTGGAAAGCTGGCGACCCCAATTTTCTAATGGTGTAATTTTTTTTAGATATTTTTCTGCTTGGTGGGATTTTTTTCTTGTTGAATTCAGATGTTTAGATTCCACTTTGGAGGGCATATCTTTTGACTCAGTGATCCTTTTCTCGCCATTCTCATGGCATCAGAAAGTTGATTCTATTCTCTACACAGATCTGACATCAATTTTAATTTTGTATTTATGCATGTTTAGCATTCTCTCTTTTTGCAATCATTGGTTATTGTAATAAATGAACTGATATAAAGTTCCATCAGGGGGGTTTCTTGCATAATAATCTGATTAGAGTGTAGTTTTTAGTTTGATCTCATCTTGATTTGATGACAACTCACATGGGTTGTATCTAGTTTCTCGGTTTCTTTTGGCTACATCTTGCTCTAGATTGACACATATCAGATTCACATTGGTTCATACTTTAGATTGGGAGCCTATGGTTATTGATCCACATTGGTTTAGATCCATCTTAGTTTGAGGGTCATGTTTTTATGGTTAATGTTCCAGAGTCTTTATGGTACTTGTTCCCATGGAAGATTTTTAGTCCCAATTTGGCATTGGCATTGACATACACAGTTTCCAGATCCTGTCATCATTTTATCTACTATTGCTTTATGGATTCTAGGGTTTTTCCAGTTTGTGAGTTTTCTAGTGTTCCATTACATCAGGTCTACTATTGCATTATTAAGATTTTGCTATGGTTTCTTGTAAACAAAAGTATCTTTCATCTTGATTTGATGACAACTCGCATGGGTTGTATCTGGTTTCTTAGTTTCTTTTGGCTACATCTTGTTGTAGATTGACACATATCATATTCACATTGGTTCATACTTCAAATTGGGAGCCTATGGTTATTGATCTGCATTGGTTTAGATCCATCTCAGTTTGAGGGTCATGTTTTTTATGGTTAATGTTCCAAAGTCTTTATGGTACTTGTTCGCATGGAAGATTTTTAGTCCCAATTTGGCATTGGCATCGAGATACATGGTTTCCATATTCTGTAATCATTTTATCTGCTATTGCTTTATGGATTCTAGGGTTGTTCCAGTTTGTGAGTTTTCTAGTGTTCCATGACATCAAGTCTATTGTTGCATTATTAAGATTCTACTATGGTTTCTTGTAAACAAAAGTATCTTTCATTGATTGTTGTATTCTGATTCTAGTGTTACTCCACAGTGTTCTTCCAGTGCTTCTTTGCAGTAGGTCATCTCATTGAGGGGGGTTTTGTCCCACTGGGTTTTCCTCTTTCTCTTCATTGCATTTGTACATGGGTACCTAATCAGGCGTTGTTGTCGGGACCCATTCATGCTTTCTTGCATTCATCTTAGATTTAGGTGCATGCTTTTTTAGTCTCCCTAAGTTGCACTTATGGGGGGTGTTGGTGTAATTAATTATTTAATTACACTTGCATAAGTTTACTTAGGTAATATTTTAATTCCTAGGTTATAATTGTCATCCTTATCTTGTTGAGCTATCTTTTTGCTCAAGATAAAATTAGGGTTATGCATACATTGCTTTTGTAAAGAAAATCATCTCATGTAATTAATTGAATTCCTGGATAATATTATTTGTACATCTTCATGCAAAGCTCTTGCTTTTTCTAATTTTCTCTTCTATGGAAGGATTTTCTGGTTTGCATGTTTGATCTTGGTTTCAAACAAATAGAATCTGATTCTTCTTCTAAAAGTGAGAAAGGATAGTTTAGTGTATTAAAAATTACCTCTAAAAGATACCCTTGTTTGAATTTTGGGTAGAAATTTTTAGGTCTAATTTTGAACCAATATGATTAATTTTTTTGTAGAGTTTTCATGTACCTTGTTTAATGCCTCTTTAAGGCTAAACATGATGAGAGAAACACCACTTTATCAATATGACAAAATGAATTCCATTGTACTAGTCCCATCTAGTGTTCCTGAAACTATTTATCACTTGGAATTGCACCCTTACTGAAACCTATTGTTTAACATTCCAATGAAACATTAGATTGACCTTTAGATGTGTAACCCTTGCAATGAGGATCAAACCTATCGAGAAGTTTGGATTTATTTCTAACCTAAGTGCAATAGTGTTGGCCCAACCCAGCACAAAGTAACTCTAAAACTAACCTTGTTATACCAATTGTAAAGGGAAAAGGGAAGAGAGAGAAACATAAATTGAAAGGAGTTTGATGCACCAAGACTAGTATGTGTTTATTCCTACTTATTATAGCACAAAGAAGCAATTAAAATGCCAAAGTAACTCACACAATATTTTGTTCTACCAGTTTCTAGAAGTTGTATGAAGGTTAAAATTTAACAAAGGCTCAAAGGGAAAGAAATAATCCATAGATAACCCTTCCAATGAATTTAACATAACATATAACATACAAGAACAATAAAAATTCATTCATAAGTGAGGGTAAAGATGTTTTACATATCAAATCAAAAGTGAAGAGACGTAAAATAAAATAAATTTTCATTGATCAAATGCTTGAAGCCTTGTTATAGTAGCAGAGATGCAAAATGCATAAGTTACTATAGAGAACTAAGGGAATAACTCTCTATAATGAGGCTTAGCCACCTTTTATTATTTTTCTAGGAATTGAAGAGATAGGGCTCATGGTAGAGAAGAAACATTAACTTTATCCCTCTACAAAATATGCATAAAAATATTAATCTATTGTGTGATAAATCCCTCCAAAATTATCTTCCCATACTTGCATTGATGAATGATAGGTTGTTTATAGAGAAGCTCCCACAAAATCCATTATAAATGTGGCCCAAACATGGTCACCTAATAGAAAGAATCTCTAAAACACAATCTATGTAAAATGAATCAAACACCCTTTTAGAGACTCCACAAATAAAGATTTGGTAGTTTGGAGATTTGTTGAAGAATTTATGGCATATTCAAGGCATTTATCATTATCAAATGACTTATTGTAGAAGTTTGAAACTTATTTGTCCTCCTTTTAGAACTTTGTGGCATCTTCTATCACATTTTTACATTTATTAGGTCCTCATATGGATCATTTGCATGAATTCGACTACCATTGGATATGATGATAAATCAACATACATTAGGACATATCATGTCACTTTACAAATTTTCATAAATTTTAGAGGCCTTGAAATCCTTGCAGCATTCAACTTTGCAAAAAAATGGTTGGTGTCAATTTGGGGGCCTCCATTAGGCTTAAGTGAGAAAAGAATTAGAATTTGGAACTTACATGTTTTCTTCATCAATTCAATTTAGTAGGAAAGTTCTAACAATGACATCAACAAGAAGTATGATGAAATCATGATGGGAAGGAATGGCTTTGGGTGAGATGACATCATTGAAGATGGATGGCATCAACAAAGGATATGTTGATGTCAACATGAGATGGCAAGGCATAAAAATGGAGTGGAAGTAAATATGTAAAAGAATTTGATCAGATTGGATGAAAAATGAGGAAGTTCAAATGGAAAAGTTTGTAAGGGGAGTTTTGATTCAGATATGGTGAGAAATCAAGTTCCATCAGAACCATGCAAAAATTTAGTTGGCTATTGCACCTTTGGATGATATATCTCAAATCCACCTAGCCATAATATTCTTGCAAATATCAAAAATTGGTCAATTATAGCTCAGGTGGAAAATTCATTAGTATTCGAGCATGTGGGAAGTTCACTTCCATCCACCCAAAAAATGTATACTTAATTGAATTCAACCTCATTGGAACAAATTCAAAAAATCCATCAACATAAGGCCCATACAAGCAAAGAATCTCCATCTGAAATGCACCTTTTACATTCAAATCAATTCACATGGAAATCTCCACAAAATTGGATGCACTGAAAACCTCACAAACCTTTAGCTTGTAGGAATTTCATCCCCATCAGGCCTATGCATTAATTTTACTTTCATTTTCTAGTAAAACCTATACTTAGTTAAGTTTTATACCTTTCTTCCTTTTGCAGGGAAAGACAATTGATCTACAGCTTGCAAGGAAAGTCAAGTGATTTTCACCTTGCAGGGAAAGCTAAGTGATCTACACCTTGCAAGGAAATCCAAGTGATCTATACCTTGTAGGGAAATCCAAGTGATCTAAACCTTGTGTGGAAACCCATATAAATTTTATTTTGTCTTATTGGAAGGAGAAACCCTCAAAAATCACAACTTAGCTAATGTTTCCCCAAAATTCATCAAAATTTAACTACAGGTATAAATTTGTGTTCTCTAGAAGATGGAAAGCTTATAAGACCCTAACACCTAGCCATTTTTGGGATATATTTCAGTATTTGAGTAAATGACTAAGGGGTAAGCAAGGAAGGAAATAACCAAAAGCATAAATTCATGGACTATGACCCACATAAGATCTCTTAGATTGGTTATAATTGATGGTCCATAAGGTGGGAATGAAATGATAGTAATTTGAGTAGGAATTATAGAGCTAAAGATGATTAGCATCTATAATGAGATTTTTTGCATTGTACTCAATTTAGGTGAGATTCTTTAGAAATTTATATTTTTTTAGATGGATTTTAGATAGAGAGAAAAAATGAAGAAAGGAGAGACCAAACAAGGAAGAAGAAAATGGAAAAAATTTGAAGAATTAAATCAAGAAAATACAAAGGAGAAAAGGAAAGGAGGAACAAAGATGCACATGATAAACAAAGAGTAAAAAAAAGAAAATAAGGAAGTCTTAATTTTGGGCCAATATTTTGAAGTAAATGTGTGTAAATAAGTATTATTTTGAGATAAATAGAATAAAACATTACCTTGTAAATTTACTTTTCCTTGGAATGTGTGCTCTTCCTATGAATGGTAAATTTCTTGTGAATTTTTTTTTTGATTATGGGTAAAATAAGTTTTGAAGAGGCCTTGAAACCCAATACATGTCACGCCCCGCCGTGCGAACCCCAAAGGAACTAAAACTACGGAACAAATTTTTTTTTTAAAAGAATATAATAACATACTAAGTATTACAACATAACAATATATCAAGAGGCACAACTTGTTCCAATGGGGTACACGAAGTGACATGACTATTCTAACCCATAACACGATAATAAATTAAACCATAATTAAACAGTTACATATATCCATTCATTCTCATTTCACCATTTAAGATATCCATTAAACAATAACTACATTCATGACATAAGTACATATGATAACACATGTGATGATAAAGATATAAAGTGTTACATATTTCGATAGCTACAACATAACATATTCAACTATTACAAGTGATCGCTCCTAAATCAAAACATGGCTCGAATATACATTACATCCAAAAGATGGTGAAATACCACTGACAAAGCATACATCTCAATAACCACATATCCAAATTACATCGATGTCACCCCATCACACGTGGGAGACGATACATCAATAAATACATTAAAAACATTACAACTGAAGTGTATACAACTATCTAGTACATAAGAATAACTAGATCATCAACATCTTCCAAAACCTGCAATAAAGATACACCTGCAATAGAAGGGGAAACCCAACGGGGTGCGAAGCAAGTTCCACCCAACCACCCCCATGCTGAGAGTAGACAAGGAAGGGTCCCCGACCAAGTATGTCTAACAATAACACAAAACTAACTCCAAGAAGATAACTTACACCAAAGACCACATAGAGACTCAACAACGACAAATCCAAAGGCACAACACAAAGACATAACAACAAGTCACAACCACAACATCAAAGAAACTCCAGACATAATATCAAACTCAAGACATAAAATCAACTACTACTTCCATCAATAATCAAAAACAAATCAATAAATTACTTCGAGAGGACTTCAGAAAATCAACACAAACAGAATGTTAGACGAGAGTGTCATCGCATGGTTTCACATGGATTCTCCAGACAACCTATCACCAAGTGCCGCCTCCATCTCTACATGGATTCTCCAGACAACCAAGTTAAGGTGCCGCTTCCATCTATGGTTCTCCTGACAGCCTATCTCAAGGCACCGCTCCATAGGGTCACTCATGCGGAGTCATTCACCTTTCGTGAAGACAAGGCAATGACCTTGCCAACCACGGCCTTCTCAGTCCCCTTTAGTCTGTGATAGCTCTAACAGGCGGACGAGGCTTCACAATTATCTTTTTAGTGTTTAATCCCCACCCGTGGTTTATTACTTAAGTTATCACTAATTAATCTAACTCTACGTGGGTTACCCTGACAGCCCCTTTGTGTGCCGGCCCCCACTAGAGCCACTCTCTCTAAACACTCAATCCCAAAATAACCAACACAAAAAGTACTACATCAGCAAGACATGATTGAACCAACACATGGATCCTCCGCGAGGCATAACCATCTCGCCATAACACATGAAACATAACCACAATGGCACAATCCATCAACATGTAAATCATAACTATGGTCAACACCTAGACCCAACATCAAAATACGAGATCACAATTCATCTCAGATTCCCGCCTCTAGAAATCCTAAACGACAACTTAACTCCTAAATCAAGATACATCAACTCTAGGGTTTCCCACTTGATGTAACCCAAATAAAACAAAATCAAATTAAATTAAACGAATGATCTTTAAAAGAAAGCAACTACACAACAATACCACCAAACTCTTTAAATAAACATCAATTTTTCCACAACTGAATAAATCGGTTACACGAAAGGATTTGGTTCAACAATATAATATATTTATCGTTTACACAATTTAATTGTCACATTGCAAATTTTCTTAAAATTATCATTTGAACTTTATCAACACAACACATATTTTATATAAATACACACCTATATTTTAAAATAAAATTATTGTGAATATTCTACAATTAAAACATTTTTTTAATATAAAAAACAAATCATTTTATCAAAATATATATATTATACAGTTTATAAAATATTATTCAAAAAAATATTATATAAATTTACATATATATATATATATAAATTATATATATAAAGTTATATTATATAGCAAAATCAAGTTAATAAAAATCAACTATAAAAAATTTATTTTGCAAATCAAATCGAATTACACTAAATGAAATCGACAGCATTTAATAATGATAAAAAATAAATAAATAAATAAATAGAAAACAATCGTGGTTTTTTCCCCACGGCCCCACGCAGCAAGGAGGCTGCGTACCTCCCAAAGGAGGTACTGCGTACCTCCCAAGGGAGGCCGCAGCCCCACTGGGCTGCGTACAGTAGCCTAGGCTGTTGTGCGCAGCCTAGTGGGCTGCTGCGCGGACCCCCGGGGTCGGGGGTGGTACGGCCACCGCCAACCACTCCCTTCCCCAAAACATTTACTTATTAAAAATTTAATTATTAAATTTTTAAATCTTATTTGATTTTCAAAAAACTCTGTCATATTTTCAATCGCCCATTTGGGCACGAAAAACCAAAAAATACAGGACATATTTAATTTTATATACACATTTATAATATCAAAATATATACGCCTGACAGCCTCCGCCCAGGTACATTCAAAAAATATATTTTATTAATTTCTGAATCCTACGAAATCAGAGAAGGCATTATAAAATTAAAACTCAATGGAATATATAAATATATATTTTATTCATTATTTTATATATACGAAATCCGTACTATAAATGAATAAATTTATCCTTTTACATAAAATGAAACTACACAGATAATCAATATTTATCTGTATATATATATATATAACCCAACCAGAATTTTATATATATATATATATATGTACAGTGGTTCCACACAATTATATAAATAAATTGTTTATCTAATAGATAGATTCGGGCATACAAATTTAAATAGTAATAAAAATAATTTTCTTTTCAAAGTAAACTTCAACACAATCACAAATTTATTTTCTTTCCAATCCATAATTTTTTCACAACCAAACTTTATTGAATAAATTTCAAAGGGTTTTAAAATAAAATAACAATTTGTTCAGTATCATACACAAATGAATTTGGGCATGAATTTTCAGCATAATAACAAAATAATTTTCAATAACCAAATGTAGATCTGACATGCAAATTCAATCTTCAGTCAAAATGATTTTTACTAAAACTCCCTACAGCAGATTCAAGGGTTTCATACCAATAAATTTTCAAATCACAAATCTTCTTTTTATAAACTTTTCAAGACATAGCCAACAGGTATTATTCAAGGCACAACAAAATAAAAATAAATAGTAAAGGAAGAACCTGGAGTCCTTCGTCTGAAGAAGAATCCCTTCTGAAAGCTCCTTTCGAATTCTTCTGCAGCTCCTCCTCGAATCCATCTATCTTCAAAACAATTATTTTCTCCCAAGTTTTCAACAAAATAAAATTCTTTTATTTTTATTTTTATCTTTCTTTTCCCAGATCCCAGAACAACCGAGTAGAAGTTCTGTGTGTGAATAATCTTCCCCAAAAAAAATAATAAATCAAAATAAAACTCCATAAAGCACATATGTTTTCTTTTCACAAAAAGCCCCCTTCCTATTGGTCCTTTTCAGCTTTTAAAAGCACAAATTTATCTACAGTTTTTATTTAAAATAATTTATTTAAACAAGATATTATCTATGCTAATTTAATACTAATAAAAGATATTATTTAATTATCTTCAACAAAATTTATTTAATTTAATTATTATCAACAATATTAATTTTAACATAATTATTTACTCTTTTAATAATTAAATCACTTTTTAATTTATAATATATTTAAATTTAATATTCAACTAACACACAATTAAATCAAAACAACTAGACAACTTAATCAATTATCATTATAACATAAGGTTAATTAAATAAATATGAACCATAACTAAAATGTATACTTCAACAAAACAAGCTGCACAACCAACGAGAATGAAAACCACGGTCATCACACGACTCACAACAGACGACGGACTTGGGACGGGGACGCTTCCAAACCTACTCCCTTTTTCAACATTTTTACCTGTTGGGATAATTGATTGCTCACCCTGTCCTGCCGAAGCAGGTGGAATCGAGACTTATTCCTGCATCCAAATAAACGTTAAGTAGCACATGTATATATAAATATATAATCAACATCCTACCGTGAGAAGGAATTGCAGTGTAGCAGGGCACTCGTGAACGAGTGATGCTACACTGTCCTCTCACCTAATCTATTCTAACAATTAAAATATCCATAACAACTAACATTTCTAACAAATTGATCATAAGATAATATTCTAATTATCTACTGCATCATAACTAATCACTAAACCATTGCATTATAAAGTAACACAGAATTCAAATCACATGATCACCATACGATTATCACATCGACATTTAAAACATTAGAGAGAATGCATTACCTAATAAAATAATCCAAACCCTACATATAGAGTATCATAAATCACAATAAAAAATATCAATTGTAGCAATCAATTAAACTACACAACCACACACACCAAAACGATGAATGAATCACCAATACAAATCAGTATCACGCTACACACAAGAGAAATCAATAGTAGCAATTAGTATTAGAAAACATGGGGGTATTACAATACATATAGGTTTTATAGGGACCTAAAACGCAAACAAAGAGAGAGATGCATAAAGTAAAAGACACAGACTATTAGCAGCCTAAACAACAATAGCGATAAAGAAAATGACAAGACTAAATGAGCTACACTAAACAGGATAATTCTTGTGAGTTTTTTTACTCTAGCATTTGATCATTTCATGTGTGTGAGTATTTGGGTTACCTTGTAAATGGTGGTGTGTTTGGGTATGTCCAAGATCATGATGGGCCAAAAAGTGGCAATATGGTGGGTATGTGTAGGGTATGTGGCTGACGACTTTTTTCTTACCCAAAATTGATGAAACAAAAAAGGATTTTAAAGGAGATTCTCAGCTTTCCACCAATATAAATTATGCCTTACTTTGAATTTAATAAGTAATTATTGTTCATTTTCTATTTGAATTACAACTAAAGTCCTTATTGATAGGCTAACTGAAAAACATCTATAGCTTTCAACCAGTATCACATTTTTTGAATCCAAAATATGCGTCACATTCTATGCTTTGTATACTATAGGATTAAAAAAAATGAAATGAATTTCATGAAGTTTTGACCAAGTTAAGGTGTTCAGACATACAAGTTTTTATACTTTTTAAAAGTTGTAATAAAAAATCATAATTAATTATTTACTTGGAAAAAATTACAAAAAATATGCATCACATCGGACATGAGTCCTCTACTTATATCTAAAATATTATAAAAAAATATTATCATTTTATTGTGGTTAGGGTGGTTAGATAGACACCTACTTCTTATTTTTCCTTGAAATTTAAATACTATTGCATTGAAATTTTAAATTTTCACCAAATAGATTTTTATTTTTTAAAATAAACCTAGTATTTTAGAAACTACATTCAATTTGCTACAGATTCTATTCTTACATATTTTTGAAATAATATAGATAACTTATTCAAATTTTTACATCAAGTTGCCTAACTCTAATTTTTTTGATTTTTTTGCCACTTAAGGGCCTATTTTTTCCATGATGATCCTGCACATAACTGATTCTAAACCCCCATATTATAGGTTTTATGTTCCTATAGCATATATTCTAATTCCTATTGCAACTAACTATAGCACCTAGAACATAGTTCTTGTTACCTACAACATATATTTCTATTGTGCCAAGATTTTTTCAAGCCTTTGTAGAGGTTGTGTGGGATGATTTTAGCAACACAACCTCCCTTCTCCACCTACTATATCTAGTTTAGTTAGGTTTTTCCACCCAAAAGGCATGGGTTCCATCATAGGTGGTATTTTTAGTAGTGTTTTGATTATTATGATTTATTAGGATTTAACTATGAAATCTTTAGTCAAAACTATTGACCCATATTTCATGAGTAGTGTTTCAAATATAGGTGATGCTCATAGGTGTGGAGCAGTAGAAATTCCCAAGATGTCACCCATCCTAGCACTAATCCAACTCAGGTGCGCTTTAAAATATCAAGACCCACATAGTTCACTACCACATTTACAAACCCTTCACTAAGTGTTTCTCCCTATGAACCATTCATTATAGATCCCCTTTACCTCATCCATTGATATGTAGGATTTTTTTCCTATCTCAAATTATAATTTTTAATCAAAATTTAACTACATTATCTTTGATTCAAAATTATTGACCCATATTTCATGAGTATTTGTCCAATTGAAATTTATTTCATTTAGGAAATGGTCACAAGGGTGAAATATTGAGACTTTCCAATAGGTTACACATCCCAATGCTACTTCAACTCAACTATAGGGCGGGTGCAAAAAGATGGGTAGCTAATTTGTTGCCAAATTTTTAAAAAGTTTTGAAAGCTTATAACATGAGCATGTTATAACTTGCTTTCGTTATGGCTTGGTATGCCAAAATTGAGGCTCAGCCACAAAGAGCCCATAATGCGAGTGTTTTATAATGTGCTCATGTTATGAGCTATTAAAAGAAAGAAAAAAATCAAATTCATTCTAACTTGTGAATGTGGTTTTTTTCCTGCCCATGGCCAAAACCCCAAAATTTTCACGCTCCCATTCTAGGAGTTATTTTGCAAAATTCTTCATCAAATTGTTGTTGTTTCATCACCAGGATGCCACCACGTCGACGAGGAGGTGTGAGAGGTAAGGATTGTTTTCTTTTTTCTTTGAATTTGTTAGCTTTAGGTTGTTTTTGATATTTATTTTTTGCATTTTTAGATGTTAATCAACTTGCAAACCTTCTTCAAAATCCTCAACAAGCATGGAAAGAACAACAACAACAACAAAATCCTCAAGTTAATCAACCACAACAACAATCTCCTCCACCAATCCCTCAGCATCCTCCTGGCATTCAACAAAACTTAATGAGTGAAATTGAGAACAATAAAAAACAAATTGAGGATTTAATCATGAGGTTGAACAATCCAAACGGTTCGACCGTGGAAAGAATGACCCTGGCAACTTCACTAAAAGAAATGTTAAAACATGTAAATTCAATTAACAAACAATTAACTGGTTGGCAAGATAGGAGGTAGGCAGCTAGAGCTTATTAACAAGATAAATTATCATATAAAGATGTAAAATATTTCAAAATTATAAAAGTTGATTTGTGCTCATTATTCACTGACCCACACTCAAATGCAAATCTTATCCTCAATGCGAAGAGGTTTCCTATTCATTGGTGCCACCACCAACAAATTATGAACTTTTTTTGGGATAGGTGGTACATGGTTTTTGATTACCCACCATACAACAATTGTGAAGTCCCACAGTATTTCCTTAGGAAAATATATTGAGTTCATCTTAAACAAAATCCCAAATTATTTTGATATGAGGGACTTCTAGGGGAGAGGTGGTGGGTCAACTCAAGATAGACCTGGTGCATAGTAGGATCCTACACGGCAAGGGAGATGACCTCTCACTAGGCTGCCTCATGAGCACATTGTTATCCCTTCCATTATGAAGGAGAGTGTCGACATAGAGACTTTGTAGGACATCAACTCTTTTACCCAAAGTGTCATCCAACATGCCATCCCTATTCTATAATTCCACCTAGGGGATTCTTTGAGTGGCAGGCTTCGATCCCATTTGTGTCAATCTTGCATGACGACTTGTTCATATGACCCCATTGACACTAAGGAAGCTGCTACATAGGATCCATCTATAGCTATGGAGATGGTATGGAGATGGTGAGGGAAGCCGTCATTTTGCATGAGGCCTATGGCATTGATACTCAGGCAAAAGTTAACATGTTCATTTAATTTAATTTATTAAATTTCTATTTTGAAATGAAATATTAACTAATTTAGTTTTATGATTTTAATAAAATTGTAGGGTCACAATGTTGATACTAGATACACCAGCCCTACACCTGCTTATTTCTCCATTGGACCTACCATTGAGGTATGTAACTATTAAACAATTATAAATTTATTACATGTTAATAACATTGTTTTATGAATGGTATTTTCATATGTGATTTTGGATGTTGAATAGGCTAATATTGGAGGTTTTAAGGGAACACCTCCTAGTGCCAATGGATTTAGTCAAACCTTCACACAAGTAATAGAATAAAGAGTTTAACTAATGAATTATACTTAATAGATTTGTGTAGTTTATATTCATATTGTTGATTGCGTTGCATTGCACATCTTTCAAATTCAAAGCATTAATTCACATTCAATAACTAATAAGTAGATGTTGATAGATGAAAAAATTTTAACTACGATATAGTTGTTTAGAAAGTCAATATAAGCAGTGATGCAATTACTTCACATAGCATAAGTAATAAGTAGGAGCAGCTTCCAATTGCATTTACTTGTCATGGCATTCCATGAGAGCACTTTTTATTGAGGCATCTTTTCAAATAGTTCGTTGCCTTGTTTATGCTATGGATGCTTGGAAGGAATATATGAAAGAATAATAGTAAGCAATAGCATAAACAAGGCAATGAGTTGTTTGAAAAAATGCCTCAAATAAATGTGGTCTCATGGTGATTTCCATCACCATGAGACCCAATTTATTTGAAGCACTTTTTCAAACAACTCACTGCCTTTTCTATGCTACCACATTTTCCACACATGTCTACCAAAGCATTTTATCAAATAGTTCATTTCTTCACTACTATGGCTAAAAGCTTGAAAAAGGTGCTTTCCAACAAACTATGGATGCTTGAAAAAAATCTATCAAAGCATAATAGTAAGCAATAGCATAGACAAGGAAATTAGTAGTTTGAAAAAATTCCTTGAAGAAATACGGTCTCTTTGTGATGGAATGCCATTCCATCACCATGAGACCCCATTTCTTCAAGGCATTTCTTCAAATAGCTCACCACCTTTTCTATGATACCATATTTTTCATACATGTGTACCAAAACATTTTATCAAACTACTCACTTCCTTGCTACTATGGATAAAAGCCTAAAATAGGTGCTTTCCGACAAACTATGGATACTTGGAAAAATTTCTATCAAAACATAATAGTAAGCAATAATACCATAGAGAAGGAAATGAATTGTTTGAAAAAATTCTTGAAAGAAATGCAGTATTAGGGTGATGGAATTCCATGACGTGCATTTGTTTGTAATGGTATTCCATCACCATGAGACCCTATTTTTTTGAGGCATCTTTTTAAATAGTTCACTACCTTCTCTATGCCACCACAATCATCGTACATGTCTATGAAAGCATTTTATCAAACAGTTCACCGGCTTGCTGCTATGGGTAAAATCCTAAAAACACGTGCTCTCGAACAAGATATGGATAGGTAAAATAGTAAGCATGATAGTCAAAAATAAATAGTTTAATAAATACTCAAAAAAAAATTCATTATCTCATACATTATAAGTCATGACATGGATTGCTATTGTAGTTTTTGTGATTGAAAATTTTGTTGTTTTACTCTCAAATGTTACAAGCAGAAACACCTTTGAATGTTCAAATGGAAATGGAGATCGTTGTTTCATCTACTATAGAATCCTTGATAGCTCTGATAAGGGAGGTATGAGGAAAATTACTAAATTTCAATTTAAATTCATTGTTATAGATGTTAGTGAAAAATCAAACCATTATTGATTCATAGTTTAATTTCTATTTGGATGATTTATATAGGGCTTCAACACACCTCAACATGGGAATTTGAATATTTCCCTCATGGAGAGTGATCATCAAATGGCAGTAAATGATTATTTTGTTAAATATATCAATTTTTTAATGTAATTTCTATATATTAATGTCTTTACTTCTTATTGTAATAGATAAGACTTGACCAATAACTAAACCCTAGGAGGAGCACTAGGAGCACTCCTCAACCACAACATAAATGAGTGACAAATGTATCGCCATCCTATCAACAAGCAAAGGGAAAGAGTTTATTTTGAGAGCATGGAGAGCGATTAATTTTTATTCTAGAGCCCTTTATTATATGCCTATATAGCATTTTTGTACATATTTTGTAATGGATATATTTGACATTATATGCCAATATGGCATTCTTGTAAGCCTATATGGCTATTTTGTACCCATATTTTATACTTATATCGACATATATTGATGTATGCCTACGTGGATATTTGGTTAATACAAATATTTTTTATTGATGGTGTCCATATTTGCATTATAAATCCATGGTTCAATAGATATGAGTTATGTGTATTCAAGTATATACTTTACAACTTACATGTATACTTTTTGACTTACATGTATTCCAATGTATACTTTGTGACTTACGTGTTTATGAGATTGTGTATACCTTGTATTCATGCATATACTTTGTATTAATTTGCATATACTATGTATTTGTGTGTATGCTTCAAGGCTTACGTGTTTTTGAGTACTTGTGCTTCCCTTATTCACATGTACATGCTTGACCTATTCACATGTATACTTATTTATTGGTTAGCCCTAGCGTTGATCGTTGTTGTCCTTCATGGTTTATCTTGAATATTAATTGCTTGATGCTAAACAACTTCAATATTTTTAGGAATACTAGTAGAGTTACAAATTCCAAAATTGCAGAAATTGAAAAGAAAAGATTAACTATAAATAAATGCACTAATTATTAACTTGATAATTGATTAAGAATGAGTATAAAATATATCAAGAGATGAGCCTTCTAGAATGGCAACTACCAACTAGAAAATAGGTAAAGCATTTCCAATACTTTGAAAGTAATAATCCACCCAAAATTGCAACAGGAAAGAAGTGATACAGTGCAGGGATGCCTTCAATTACCAATCACAAATTCAACTTATTTCAACAAGCCTTCAATCTCCAAAACCCTAACTAGGGTGATTCCCTTCACAACTTCACTATTTGCCTTGTAGGTCTGTAGACCTAGTTTCTTGGACCTATCTCACAACTCCACTCTCAAACCCATTAACCATTTATATTTTCATACACCCTTTAAGACATACCAAAACACATCTCAAAATCTCATATAACTCTTTTGGAGCAAATCCCTCAAACTGATGCTTCTACGTTGTCCCCTTAAGCCAAATAGGCCTAATTTATGAAGCTACTCTCCTCTAAACAATCTTCCAACCCAAAATACCTATGGACATTCATTTACTAGTCTATAAAACCACTAAATCTACAACTTTTAGCCAGTGAACTACTCACTTAGTCCTCTTTATACAAAACCCTCATTTTTATTAAGTTACAAAGGGTTTTACTAAAAATCACACTTCCCAACTTCTTTACACTTCACTAATGCATCAAACATGCTTCAAATGGCATAGTTTTCCTTGCCTACCCACCTTTAACCATCAAATTTCACTCAACATTCAAATTTAACAACTAGGGCATCATGCCCAAACCCCCTAATGACCTCTCCTACTCCCAAAACCATTCAATCAACTAAATCCTACCATATTGGACCCATTCCGCTCAGCTACAGGAGTTACAGTTAGTGCAATGGGCCATAATCACATTTTTATGTCTTCAAAACCTTAAAATTGAAGTTTTAGACCCACCTACAGGGAAAACTCAATAAGATTCTACAACCCCAATGGGAAAACCTCTAACTTAATAAAAATGATAGATAGGACACTAAAACAAAAAATAAAATCAATTTGGAATCACCATCAGGTTGTACAGGCCATGTAACTACTTTGAACAACAATATTCAATGGAAAAGATACATAATTTAAGTCAAAACAAGAGTTTTATTATTCAATCTTTCAGAAAAACCTCCAACAACCTTCATCCATCAAGTTTACAACATATTTTAAAACTTAACCAACCTATTACAACTATTCTAACTACCCTTTGAATGCCCATGACCGTTGGGCTTCCTCAATTTTACATTTTTTTGCACTTTTACAACTTTTCAATATTGCACTTTTGACAATTTTGTAAAAATGTGACAATATAAACTCAATGAATCCTAATTACCTATTAGATGATCTATTAGGACCTTATTGAATTGAAAAAAAATCAAACACACCTAAAACTATCAAAAGACCTCATTTGACATCATTAACACAAAGTGCATTAGATGCCCCGACACCAAGAAGGCTTATTTAAACACATCGAAAGATTTATATAAACATGTTGAAAGATTTATATGTCAACTTTTTGCAACATTATTTCTTGTATAGGAAATGACTTAGGAGAAAGTAAGTTATAATTTATAATACAAATAAGAAATGGGCTCAACAGTGGAAACTTTATTTATCACACCAAATAATAAATGTACCTGAGAGCATCACTTGTTTCTCTTAGACTCCAATTTTCAAGCATAGCAAATCATTTCAAATGAAGATGACAAAATTCTTCACAACAAAAGTTGTTAATTGAGGAAAATAAAATGTTTCGAAGTTCCACCATTGTACACATTTACAATAAGGGAAAGGAGGATAATTGAAAAATGTCTCAAGCACTTGCTATACTTGACGATGATAATACACTTTTTGTGTGGAAAACTTAGACTTCTCAACCATTGTGTGTATGTTTCTCTTTTAGATTTTTTTCATGCCAGCATAAGGGATCAAGCCAGTTGAACGTAGCTCGGAGTGATTCCACGTGTTTGGGTTGGAAAGAAGACCATTCCTAGTGTAAAAAAACTATCGGGATGCATTAGAGAAGTTTGTTTGGTCACATGAATTGCAAAATGAAAGTTGCACCACTTTGCAACTTTACATTACTTGCATTTGACACTTTTTCCATCAACTGAAAACTAGACACCATGGGAAAATAATTTTGAGATAACAAAAACTAAGAGAGGTTATTGTAGAGGGGCCCAATGTGATCTTATAGGATTAGACGAAGAGTTTGTAAGTATCATGGTTTTCAAGTAATATCCCGTCAAATATTGCTTCCCTTTTATACTTTGGACCTGTAAGGGATCGAGCTGGTTGAACATAGCTCAGAGCGATTCTACATTTTTAGGTTTGAAAGAAGACCATTCCTAGTGTAAGCATACCCATTTGGATGTGTCGGAACAGTTCGTTTGGTCACACGAATTGCATAACAAAAGTTGCACCACTTTGCAAATTTCAACTACTTACATTTGATAACTTTTTTTCCAGGTGAAAATTCACCACCATGAGAAAATTCCTCTGACATAGTCAAAACTGAGAGAGGTTATTGTAGAGTGGAACAACATAATCCCATAGGATCAAACAAGAAGTTTATAAGCATCATAGTATTTGAGTAACAACATGTTGAAGTTTACAACCATTTTACAATTTGGACTCTTAAGGGATTGATCTGGTTGAACATAGCTCGAAGTGATTCCACGTATTTGGGTGCAAAAGAGAATAATTCCTAGTGTAAAAATACCTATTCAAATATTTTGGAATAGTCTATTTGGTCACATGAGTTGCAGAATGAAAGTTGCACCACTTTGCAACTTTCAACTACTTGAATTTGATAACTTTTTTCCTAAGTGAAAATTTGCCACCACAGGAAAATGCCTCTGAGATAGAAAAAATTGAGAGGGGTTATTGTAGAGGGGTGAAACATGATCCCATAGGATTAGACAAGAAGTTTCTAAGCATCATAGTATCCAAGTAACAACATGCTAAATTTTGCAACCATTTTGCACTTTGGACTCTTAAGGGATTGATCCGGTTGAACGTAGCTCAAAGCGATTCCGCGTGTTTGGGTATGAAAGAAGACCATGCCTAGTGTAAACATACATATTCAAATGTGTTGGAATAGTATTTTTGGTCACACGAGTTGCATAACGAAAGTTTCACCACTTTGCAACTTTCAACTACTTGCATTTGATAACTTTTTTTCCAAGTGAAAATTTTCCACCACGAGAAAATTTGTTCGAGATAGCAAAAACTGAGAGAGGTTATTGTAGATGGGTCCAATGTAATCCCATAAGCTTAGAAAAAAAGTTTCTAAGCATCACGATATCCAAGTAACAACATGCTGAAGTTTGCAACCATTTTGCACTTTGGACTCTTAAGGGATCGATCCAGTTGAATGTAGCTCAGAGTGATTTTGTGTGTTTGGTTGTGAAGGAGGACCATTCCTAGCATAAATATACCTATTCACACACATTGGAATAGTTTTTTTGGTCACACTAGTTTCATAACAAAATTTGCACCACTTCGCAACTTTCAACTACTTGCATTTGACAATTTTTTCCCCAAGTGAAAATTCACCATCATGGAAAAATTTCTTTGAGATAGTGAAAATAAAGAGAGGTTATTGTAGAGGGGAACAACATTATCCCATAGGCTCAAATGAGATTTTTTTAAGAATCATAGTATCTAAGTAACAACATGTTGAAGTTTGCAACCATTTTGCACTTTGGACTCTTAAGGGATCGATCTAGTTGAACTTATCTCAGAGTGATTCCACATGTTTAGGTGTGAAATAAGACCTTTCCTAGCATAAAAATACCTATTCAAACATGTTGGAATAGTCTGTTTGGTCACATGAGATGCAGAATGAAAGTTGTACCACTTTGCAACTTTGCATTGCTTGTAATTGACACTTTTTCCATCAAGTGTAAACTAGACACCACGAGAAAGCCACTCTGAGATAACAAAAATAAAGACAATTTATTGTAGAGGGGCCCAACATGATCTTATAAGCTCAAAAAGTGATTTTGTAAGCATCAAAGTTTCTGAGTAATATCCCATTAAAGATTACTGCCCTTTTGCACTTTGGACCCTTAAGGGATCGAGCTGGTTGAATGTAGCTCAAAGTGATTATGCATGTTTGGGTATGAAAGAGTACCATGCCTAGTGTAAATGTACCCATCTGGATGCATTGGAACAATTCGTTTGGTCACATGAGTTACATAATGAAAGTTACATTGCTTGCATTTGACACTTTTTCCATCAAGTGAAAACTAGACACCACGGGAAAAACCTCTAGGATAACAAAAACCAAGAGAGATTATTTTTGAGGGGCCCAACATAATCACATAGGATCAAATGAAGAGTTCTTAAGCATCACGGTTTTCGAGTAATAATCCATCAAAGATTGTTGCCCTTTTGCACTTTAGAATCTTAAGGGATTGATCTAGTTGAACATAGCTCGAAGTGATTCCACATGTTTGGGTGTGAAAGAGGACCATTCCTAGTATAAACATACCTATTTAGATGCATTGGAATAGTCTATTTGGTCACACAAGTTGTAGAAAAAAATTCGCACCACCTTGCAACTTTTCATTGCTTGCAATTGACACTTTTTCCATCAAGTCAAAATTGGATACCATGGAAAAATGACTCTGAGATAACAAAAACTGATAGAGGTTATTGTAGAGGTTCCCTACATGATCTTGGTGCCTCAAGCAGAATTCTCGTAACCAACATGATATCCAGGTAATAAGTTGTCTAAGATTGTTCCCCTTTTGCAATTTAGACTATTAAGGGATTGCATTGCTTGAATTACAAATGTTTAAGGGTAGCAACATAATTCAATATTTGAGTAAATCTCATTACAAGTGTTTATTTCAATATATTGTATGCTATATTGATATTTATATATAATCATTAGGTTGATTTTTTTTAATAAATGAAGTTTTTATAATAAGCTAGACAATATGCTAGTTATATTGATGCAGAATAGGCTATCAAAACACTATAACTCACCCAAATTCTGATAAAATCAAATGAGAAAAGATGCAAATGAAAGTTAGTTCACTCCTCCATCAATTCGAATGCATAAATGAGCACTTCCAGGCCACGCCAAAATGTACAAGTTGTTGTAGCAGCAAAATTCAATACAAGAAAACACATAAAATAGTGAATCTTTATTATTCAATCCTCCAAATGTACAATTTTTGCAACTTTACCAAATTGACTCAAAAATGACTTTTCCTAACCAAAACTAACCAAAAACATTGCAGCATGGTCTTAAAGACCTTATTTAAAAACAAAAACATGACCTTAAACATAAAGACACTGCATACTAGAGCCCTTTTACAAAATCAAGGCATAGGTGCCCTGCACCATAGGCACAATTCCTTAGGTACTCCATTCTCACATATCTTTACAATGTCAATCATACATTCGAGATTCTATTATAATGTCTACATCATAGGTTCTCATGATGAGGTTAACTTCAAATGAGTAACTTGATATTCACTTGCTAAGCTTCACACACTCTTTTATAATAGCTTCAAATCAAAATTGAGATTTGTCGAGATCATCAAAATGAGGATGTTGCATTGCTTTTTTGGCTGAGATTCTCTTCAATGGATCACAAATTAGCATTTTGTGAAAGGAGAGACCAATCAATTTTTAGTAGTTTACTTACAAATATGCAAAGTAAAAGAAGAGAAAGAAAGAGCATCCAAAATGTCCAAATGAAATGAAAATAGATGGGAGGCACTTACAGACAGCAAATCCACACCATTTGGTTCCAACTCAGGAACAAAAATACATAAATCTTGATGCTTCCATTAAGGATAGGCATGCCAGTCTCTCAACTTAGTCACTCCTAGTCATACATCTTCACTGGGAGTTCCAAGATACCTATTGCACACAACACCTCTCATGAATAGAATAAATTGAAATTTGAGATGCTCTTACAATGTCTACATCATAGGTGCTCATGATAAGGTTAACTTCAAATGAATAACTTGAAATTCCCTCACCAAGCTTCATACACACTTTTGTAATGGATTAAAATAATAATTTATAGTTTTCAAGATCATCAAAATAAGGATGTTGCATTTATTTTTTGGCTGAGATTCTCTTAGATGGCTCATAAATCTACATTTTCTGCAAGGGGACACCAATCAATTTTTAGTAGGTTATTTACAAATAGGAAAAGTAAAAGAAGATGATATCATTGGCATCAAAAAAATTAATGTGCATACAAGTATAAATTAATAAGAACCAATGTGCATACTTACAAATTAATCCAATGAACCATTTGGGTCAACTCTACTCTTTATTGTGTCAATTATTGCCTCATGGTCAGACTCACAGACCTTCCACAAGGTCTTGTTCAAAAGTCTACCCCAATATTTGGTCAAACAAACATTGGATGTCATGACAAGTTTCGAGTAATGAAGAATCTTGCGATGTGTGTCAAAGTCTTGAAACAACCAATGTTTAACACTCTTATGTGGGTACCTTCTAAGCCATGTTCTAGTAACAACAGTTGAGCCTGTAGGGTATTCAATGTTTTCTCCATCTATAACTGGGGCCTCCAGTTTCTTTTTGGCCTCAACACAATGACACAAGTAATATTTTATTCCCTCTTCATCTGCAATAATTGCATAAACATGCCCTGCATTGATATGTGCAACAAATCTCTTGAAATTAGTCAACATTACAAATACACTACAAAGTAAGATAACAATAGGAATTTCAAAAACTAAGCTAGTAAATATATTACCTAGTTAAACTAGATCTAATACATGGTCAAAGTCAACTGATGATTCCATCTGTGCTAGTTTCAATGTCATCAAAGGGTGATACATGTGAAGTGGGATAAGATAATGTGTCAAGCATTTGTCAACCCACTCCCCTAACTCACAATCATTTCAGACTTGCATTTTACATGAAGAAAAAATCATGCCATATTCCATGTATTGATACTCCATGAACCTACATCTAAGCTAAGGAAAGAGGTAACTCACTCAATCATGTTAGTGTACAAAAATACTAATATGGTGCAATGTTAGTATCATCCATCAACCAAAAAAATATATGAACTGAAGATGTACATTCATTACCTGAACCCATCGAAGCATTACACCACTCGACAATTGATTTTGCATATGTCAACTTTGCACTATATTTATACTCTAACTTTTCTCATGCTAATGATCTTTTCATGCATGCTCCTGCACCATCATGGTTCCCATTTCCATGCTCTGCCTCACAAAAGTTCCACATATGTTCAACATGTGTAATGACATGCATCGTGCTCAACCAGTAGAACATGTGTGAGTTCTTGAACTATGTTACATAGTTATTTGACCATATTATATGCCGACTGTATGTTATGCCCCTTTGAGCCAAATCACTCTAGAACATCTAGAATCAACCTTGCATGAACTTTGGAGAATGTGTTCCATCATCACTAATATAAAGTGATACTCTCTCATTACCTTCCTTTGCTCCTCTATACTATTAGTTGCATGAATGAATGTTATGTGCACAAATAAAACCTGTTTGGAGTTGTAATATTGTGACTGCACCTCATGCTATGGTTGTAGAGTGTAGTTATTTGCAAAGTCAACCACTGATACTATGTTTGCAACTGGAAAGGTGTCCTTTCATAGCTTGAATTGTGTGTCCATCCATTAGGTTCTATGGGTATGTCTTGCATACTCATACACTATATTGTCACGAAACATGGACATAAACTAATACACTAGAATCTTCCGAATAACCAAATCACACCTTTTTGCTTGAGATCCATCTTTTGTAACGTATTCCACTTTTATATACTTCCCAAACTCTACTAGTTTTTGTCCCACCTCATCTATGTTTTCCATATGTTGACATACTGGCATACGTTGCAAGCCATCACAATCCTTGCATGAACCATCCAAGCATGTTGTCTTGTAGAATATTTGGCCATCCTCTATTTCACATAAATTTTTTGATAAGAACTCTCTTGAAGATTTTGGTGGGGCTTATATGCCACAATCCTGCAAAACATCATTAGTTTGCAAATCTAAACATATAGAGCAATAAACATCATAATGATTAGAGAATTCAATATGTAGTCTACAACAACAAGTAGTGCATGTGTGATTTATCTTGATATAAAAAGGTTTAAGCATTTCAAAATATCTTTGAAAAATACTAATTTGAGGATAATCCTATTGAAATTTACATAAAAATTGGGTTTGAGTTGTATCCAAAAAATGCTTTGGATGTGACTCACAATTTCGACTGCCAATTCTCCTTCTTACCATATCCCTTTGATTCGTAGATGGCCTTGTGTTATTCTTCCAATACTCTTCAATCAGTTTTCTCAATGCTTCAACAAAATTTTTATCTTTTCATGGTAGTCTCCCTGAGAATACCCACAATTCTTTTGAATTGGTGCCCTCAATTCTTTGTCATCTTTGAATGGCTATTGATAAAGTTTTTCTACTAATTCTCATTTATTCACTCATCTTTCTAATGAGATGAGCTCTCTTTGTTTGAATACTTACCAAAGTCGATGTAATCACATGTTGGGTGAAATTACTATCCTTTGAGCGTGAGGTCTTACCGACACTCTCATAAGCATCCATTAGATTCTTCACAATAGTGTTTTCACTTGATGCATTTGATGTTCTCAACCCAAGAGTCTTCATGATGTTTCTATACTTTATACCCCACATCAATTCAACAAATAGTTGACATCTTGTAGTCTCATTTAGCCTTTCAAAGAACGATTTCAAAATCTTATCAGCATATCTTCTACAAGTGTGTGTTGGGATCTTACCTTCCATGTGTTGCAAAATATCCTCATCAATATTAATCAAATACTTGGGCTTTCTACAAAAAATTCTAGGTGGTGTTTTCCTAGGTAAATACATCTCAACATTAGGAATTTCATCAATATTTAATTGAGGTGGGCCAGATTGCGTACCTTTGATTGAGGGTGGAGTAGAAGACATACTTTGAGGTTCACACGGGGATGATGGCATATGTTCTTCGTCAAATCTGATTGGTGATGTATTCTCAACTTGAGATGTTGTGGATGGTGACCAACCATATTCACTTGTGGTAGATGGTTTCGTTCCATATTCACTTGCGGTAGATGGTTTCGTTCCATATTCACTTGCGGTAGATGGTGTCCCTCCATATTCACTTGTGCTTAATGGTTTCCCTTCGTGTTCACTTGCAGTAGAGGGTGTGTCTCCAACTATGGTATATGAATCTGTCTTACCATTATGCTTTCGCATTTGTTCCCTTTGTGTTGCCAATGCCTATTCTCTTTTTGATGGTTCAGGTTCCTCTTCAATTGGCTTGTTTTTGTCAATCGTATCCAATTTCTTCTTTTAACAATATGTTGCCACTCATTCTCTCTCCTTTGCTTTGAAGGTTTCATACTCTTCATTTGTTAGTTTATTCCTTGTTCATTTCTTTGGAATGGCAGATAATTTTACGTGTAGCATGGTAATGAGATGAATATTATTTCCTAAAAAATGTATCCATTCAAATAAATGAAATAAATGTCATTCAAGGCTTCATAAAAAATACTTACAATCATCCTATAGAAGACTATTTCTAGCATAGACAAAGGTCACATGAATTTTTTGATGGAATTCCTTAAAGAAATGTGGTAATGTGGCATACCATGATTGCAAGATAGGATCAAAATAGAAACATGGAAAAGACATGTGAATTCTATGAGGCATAGGCTACCCCTACCATCTCAACCCTACTACATTGATGGGCTAGTGAGTGAGCTCACTAGCTTGCCAATGTAGTATGGTTGAGAAGGTAGGGGTAGCATATGCCTCATAGAAATGAGGTCTCACAATTATATACAATACCTTCACTGTGAGACCCCATTTCTATGCCCCTACCTTCTCAACCATACCACATTGGCAAGCTAGCTCACTCACCAGTTTGCCAATGCAGAAGGGTTGAGAGCTCACTAGCCTACTAATGCGGTAGGGTTGAGAAGGTAGGGGAAGCGTATTCCTCATATAAATGGAGTCTCACAGTGATATACTCATCACCATGAGACCCCATTTCTATGAGGCATACACTACCCCTACCTTCTCAACCCTACTACATTGGCAAGCTAGTGGAGCATTGGCAAGCTAGCTCACTCACTAGCTTGCCAATGCGGTAGGGTTGGCAAGGTAGGGGTTGTTGGATCCTAAAATATCATGCAAATTTTAGGCTCTCATATTCAAAAAAGTTGATATTAATATTCAGGAGTACAGTTGAAAAATCTGCTTATGTGGCTCATTTTGAAAAATCATAACTTTGGATTTGTTTGTTTTTATGCCAAACCACTTTGCAGACATGTTCATCTAACATATGGGAGTATGCACACCAGTTTTCAGCTCCATCCAATTA
>VDFB02047230.1:239308676-239502658 GCA_007258455.2 Sequoia sempervirens | reverse complement strand
AAAAAAATACTCACACACCATAAACTATCAAAATACCTTAACGGTCAACATTTACATAAAATTCTCTTGGTGCCCTTGCACCACTATGCTACCAAAATTTCCATACATGTCTCTAAAAAATTGGAATATACTCCTCCCACATTGATAGATATTTGAAACTATTTTGATTTTCATCTCTACTTCTAAATTTACCTCATCACTAAATCTACCTTGTCACTTATGTTGTGATATATTTTAAATGTTTCCTTGATTATTCTACCTACAAGGGATTCTAACCCTTCTCTCCATTGTTTCAAGACTCTTTATTCAAGGCTAAGTTAAAAACATGGGGAAGGTGCAACCTATCTTACAATCATGGCTCAAAATGGAAGCATGGAAAAAGCATTTGAATTAATTGACAATAATGTTTTTCATATAAATGTATGCAAAATGTGGTAGCATTGACAAGCTAGTGTGCTTGGCAAGATAGTGAGCTCACTCACTAGCTTGCTGATGTGGTAGGGATGAGAAGGTAGGGGCAGCGTATGCCTCATAGAAACAGGGTCTCACGCTGATATACATCATCATGAGTCTTCAATTCCATGAGGCATACACTACCCTTGTTAGCTCTCAAAAACGTAGGTAAAATACCTCAAGAGGTTGCCAAACTCTTGGTACGTTTTAGGGTAACAGACAAGGCCAAATGGTTTAGACCTTCTACTCTTTAGGTGCTGCCAAACCTAGGTGGGTGTACCTATGTGAATAAAGAAAACTTAAGGTTGTATGACTTGACTGAATTGATGTATCTATTACAATGGCACAAATGTAATAGATAAAAGCTTGCAAACTACTCCTACTCCTAATATTAAACTTGAAATATGAATGTTTTGAACAAAGATCTTATAGAATTCTAAGATGTGGATGGTGTGACCAGTTCCTACTTCTATTGGGCTATTGGAGTCAAGAGGTAAATAATATGTGTTTCCCCTTTTGGCTTAACTCTAGTTGCTAGGCACTTTGAGAATGAGGTTCTATGACTGGCATAAAACTTCACTAAATTTATGACTTGCATAAATTGTGTTGGAATATTTTCTTACCAGGTTCTTCTTCAATTATCCAAAAGAAATCTTTAAATCACCATCATTCATCCAAAAGAATTTAAATCTGACTTGCAGACACCAATTGATTAAGTCACACAAAATGAGAATGCATTTTGATAAATCAGAAATATACTTGATATATTGATTTAAATGATTAAAAGACTTCAAGTTGGAGACAACTAGATAAAAATGTAAATAATTGTATTACAACAACTGAACACCAAGAAAGGGTTTCACCAAATTTATGTATTCTTCTCCATTAAATAATTTGAAAGGATTTTACAATATATAGCATGATGTTTTATTTCGACAATAGTTCACCCTATTTAGCTACCTAACCTACTTATTATTTCTCCTCCTAAAATATTATCTCTCCCTTTTGAAACAATTTTACTTTGCATATATACATTTCCTTTTTAGGGTTACAATGTTTCATATCTCTTCCATTGCCTTCTTGTTTAACAAAATGTTTAATTATTTGCTTCCACAAATTAAATATTTTAATCTTTATTATCTTTGTTCCTCGTAAAAAATAATCGTCACTTTGCAAAACTTTTAAAATCTTCATTAATCTTTAATTCCTTTGCTGGAAAAATTCACATCCACTTTTTCATCGGTATGTATCTCCAATATGTCCTTTGGGTAAAAATAATTATCTCCTTTTGGTAAAAGCATTTTTTCGTCCTAATGAAAATACTTCACTTTATTTTGTGTATCTTTGTTCAATGTAAAATACTTTTTGAGTAAAAGTATTCTCCCCTTAAAGTTTTTAATTTTTCCTTTAGTTTCTTTGTGAAAAGATTTACTCTCCATCATAAAAATATTCTAGGTAAAATAATTACCTTGCCCTTGGTAAAAAATATTTCCAACTTCATTGAGAATATTTTACTTTATGAAGAAAATATTTTATCTCTCCATTTTCACCTTTATTCTCTGATTTCTCATTTTTATTACTCCCATGATTTCATTCCTTTTGGATTTTACCCATATTGTATGGATAAATTTTTTTTGAATATTTATTTCCTCCTTCAAGCTATCGGCATGACAAGCTCTCATTGATAAGACTTTAATCTGACTTTGATTCTCTTGCCGATAAATCTCTTCATTGCTTACTTATTTTCCAAATATTTTACAAAGTTTAAAATTTATAAAATATTGAAATATTTAGGGTTTTGAAAACATCCATATTCATTTTAAAACATACCTAATGTTTTAAAATATATGTCATCTGAACTTTAGAACTTAAGAAAGAATTTTTCAATTTTGGTTGGAGAGAAAATAAAATAATTTGAGGGAAGGCACATGGAGCATCCTAGAGCCACAAAAATATGCAAAGGGACTATGATCAATTATTTTGGAAGTGGGTTTTTGACGGATTTTGAACAACTCGCCAAATCAAAGTACTTCCTTTGTAAATTGACCCTATCGGAGCATGTAGTAAGGAAAATGAAATTTTAAATTAATGCACCAACTGACCTCAGAATTCAATGAATTTGAAATTGGAGATATTTGAGGCCAAAACACCAACTGGGTCATTTTTAGAATTTCAAAATTTGCAACTTTTTCAGATTGCCAAATCTAGCCTGGGGCAATCACAAAACAATTAAAAAACATACCAAAACTCTTCCGACGACCATGAAAATGAATATACATGTTGAGTTGTAATAGGAGAATATGATCATTAAATTTTTTGGCATGAATTTATCAAAATTGCAAACTATAAATTTCCAAAGTTGCCTACTCAACATTTTTTGAAAATTGCCACTATCAAGCTCAATTATAACCCTCCATTTGCCCCTTTTGAAAAAATATCAAATGTGATCTTGAGAAGCTATAAATTTTCATATTATCTCATTTAGGCATGGTGAACATGTGTGCAAGAGGTTTTTTCACCAAACATCTCCGTTCATGAAATATCAAACACCAAAGTTGACCATGTTGTAGCTGTTCTAGAAATGCAGTTTCCAAACTGTGTAAATTCAATTGGTTTTGGCTTTGCAAAAATATCAAATGATGTCGTGGAGACCTAAAAATGGGAATGGAGGTAGAATTTGGTGTAGAGAATTTAAGGAATGAATCAGTTTGTCATTATCATCATCCATTTACTTAATATTTACTTTCAAAGTGGGCCACTTTAACAAATTTCATTGTGCTGACAGTAGATTTTCTCAAAAACCCTTCAACATGGCACTTTAAAACTTTGTCAAAAATAATTGGATGGAGCTGAAAACTGGTGTGCATACTCCCATATGTTAGATGAACATGTCTGCAAAGTGGTTTGGCATAAAAACAAACAAATCCAAAGTTATGATTTTTCAAAATGAGCCACATAAGCAGATTTTTCAACTGTACTCCTGAATATTAATATCAACTTTTTTGAATATGAGAGCCTAAAATTTGCATGATATTTTAGGATCCAACAACCCCTACCTTGCCAACCCTACCGCATTGGCAAGCTAGTGAGTGAGCTAGCTTGCCAATGCTCCACTAGCTTGCCAATGTAGTAGGGTTGAGAAGGTAGGGGTAGTGTATGCCTCATAGAAATGGGGTCTCATGGTGATGAGTATATCACTGTGAGACTCCATTTATATGAGGAATATGCTTCCCCTACCTTCTCAACCCTACCGCATTAGTAGGCTAGTGAGCTCTCAACCCTTCTGCATTGGCAAACTGGTGAGTGAGCTAGCTTGCCAATGTGGTATGGTTGAGAAGGTAGGGGCAGTGTATGCCTCATAGAAATGGGGTCTCACAGTGAAGGTATTGTATATAATTGTGAGACCTCATTTCTATGAGGCATATGCTACCCCTACCTTCTCAACCATACTACATTGGCAAGCTAGTGAGCTCACTCACTAGCCCATCAATGTAGTAGGGTTGAGATGGTAGGGGTAGCCTATGCCTCATAGAATTCACATGTCTTTTCCATGTTTCTATTTTGATCCTATCTTGCAATCATGGTATGCCACATTACCACATTTCTTTAAGGAATTCCATCAAAAAATTCATGTGACCTTTGTCTATGCTAGAAATAGTCTTCTATAGGATGATTGTAAGTATTTTTTATGAAGCCTTGAATGACATTTATTTCATTTATTTGAATGGATACATTTTTTAGGAAATAATATTCATCTCATTACCATGCTACACGTAAAATTATCTGCCATTCCAAAGAAATGAACAAGGAATAAACTAACAAATGAAGAGTATGAAACCTTCAAAGCAAAGGAGAGAGAATGAGTGGCAACATATTGTTAAAAGAAGAAATTGGATACGATTGACAAAAACAAGCCAATTGAAGAGGAACCTGAACCATCAAAAAGAGAATAGGCATTGGCAACACAAAGGGAACAAATGCGAAAGCATAATGGTAAGACAGATTCATATACCATAGTTGGAGACACACCCTCTACTGCAAGTGAACACGAAGGGAAACCATTAAGCACAAGTGAATATGGAGGGACACCATCTACCGCAAGTGAATATGGAAGGACACCATCTACCACAAGTGAATATGGTTGGTCACCATCCACAACATCTCAAGTTGAGAATACATCACCAATAAGATTTGACGAAGAACATATGCCATCATCCCCGTGTGAACCTCAAAGTATGTCTTCTACTCCACCCTCAATCAAAGGTACGCAAGCTGGCCCACCTCAATTAAATATTGATGAAATTCCTAATGTTGAGATGTATTTACCTAGGAGAACACCACCTAGAATTTTTTGTAGAAAGCCCAAGTATTTGATTAATATTGATGAGGATATTTTGCAACACATGGAAGGTAAGATCCCAACACACACTTGTAGAAGATATGCTGATAAGATTTTGAAATCGTTCTTTGAAAGGCTAAATGAGACTACAAGATGTCAACTATTTGTTGAATTGATGTGGGGTATAAAGTATAGAAACATCATGAAGACTCTTGGGTTGAGAACATCAAATGCATCAAGTGAAAACACTATTGTGAAGAATCTAATGGATGCTTATGAGAGTGTCGGTAAGACCTCACGCTCAAAGGATAGTAATTTCACCCAACATGTCATTACATCGACTTTGGTAAGTATTCAAACAAAGAGAGCTCATCTCATTAGAAAGATGAGTGAATAAATGAGAATTAGTAGAAAAACTTTATCAATAGCCATTCAAAGGTGACAAAGAATTGAGGGCACCAATTCAAAAGAATTGTGGGTATTCTCAGGGAGACTACCATGAAAAGATAAAAAATTTGTTGAAGCATTGAGAAAACTGATTGAAGAGTATTGGAAGAATAACACAAGGCCATCTACAAATCAAAGGGATATGGTAAGAAGGAGAATTGGCAGTCGAAATTGTGAGTCACATCCAAAGCATTTTTTGGATACAACTCAAACCCAATTTTTACGTAAATTTCAACAGGATTATCCTCAAATTAGTATTTTTCAAAGATATTTTGAAATGCTTAAACCTTTTTATATCAAGATAAATCACACATGCACTACTTGTTGTTGTAGACTACATATTGAATTCTCTAATCATTATGATGTTTATTGCTCTATATGTTTAGATTTGCAAACTAATGATGTTTTGCAGGATTGTGGCATATAAGCCCCACCAAAATCTTCAAGAGAGTTCTTATCAAAAAATTTATGTGAAATAGAGGATGGACAAATATTCTACAAGACAACATGCTTGGATGGTTCATGCAAGGATTGTGGTGGCTTGCAACATATGCCAGTATGTCAATATATGGAAAACATAGATGAGGTGGGACAAAAACTAGTAGAGTTTGGGAAGTATAAAAAAGTGGAATACGTTACAAAAGATGGATCTCAAGCAAAAAGGTGTGATTTGGTTATTCAGAAGATTCTAGTGTATTAGTTTATGTCCATGTTTGGTGACAATATAGTGTATGAGTATGCAAGACATACCCATAGAACCTAATGGATGGACACACAATTCAAGCTATGAAAGGACACCTTTCCAGTTGCAAACATAGTATCAGTGGTTGACTTTGCAAAGAACTACACTCTACAACCATAGCATGAGGTGCAGTCACAATATTACAACTCCAAACAGGTTTTATTTGTGCACATAACATTCATTCATGCAACTAATAGTATAGAGGAGCAAAGGAAGGTAATGAGGGAGTATCACTTTATATTAGTGATGATGGCACACATTCTCCAAAGTTCATGCAAGGTTGATTCTAGATGTTCTAGAGTGATTTGGCTCAAAGGGGCATAACATACAGTCGGCATATAATATGGTCAAATAACTATGTAACATAGTTCAAGAACTCACGCATGTTCTACTGGTTGAGCAGGATGCATGTCATTACACATGTTGAGCATATGTGGAACTTTTGTGAGGCTGAGCATGGAAATGGGAACCATGATGGTGCAGGAGCATGCATGAAAAGATCATTAGCATGAGAAAAGTTAGAGTATAAATATAGTGCAAAGTTGACATATGCAAAATCAATTGTCGAGTGGTGTAATGCTTCGATGGGTTTAGATAATGAATGTACGTCTTCAGTTCATATTTTTTTTGGTTGATGGATGATACTAACATTGCACCATATTAGGATTTTTGTACACTAGCATGATTGAGTGAGCTACCTCTTTCCTTAGCTTAGATGTAGGTTCATGGAGTATCAATACATGGAAGATGGCATGATTTTTTCTTCATGTACAATGCAAGTCTGAAATGATTGTGAGTTAGGGGAGTGGGTTGACAAATGCTTGACACATTATCTTATCCCACTTCGCATGTATCACCCTTTGATGACATTGGAACTAGCACAGATGGAATCATCAGTTGACTTTGACCATGTATTAGATCTAGTTTAACTAGGTAATATATTTACTAGCTTAGTTTTTGAAATTCCTATTGTTATCTTACTTTGTAGTGTATTTGTAATGTTGACTAATTTCAAGAGATTTGTTGCACATATCAATGCAGGGCATGTTTATGCAATTATTGCAGATGAAGAGGGAATAAAATATTACTTGTGTCATTGTGTTGAGGCCAAAAAGAAATTGGAGGCCCCAGTTATAGATGGAGAAAACATTGAATACCCTACAGGCTCAACTGTTGTTACTAGAACATGGCTTAGAAGGTACCCACATAAGAGTGTTAAACATTGGTTGTTTCAAGACTTTGACACACATCACAAAATTCTTCATTACTCAAAACTTGTCATGACATCCAATGTTTGTTTGACCAAATATTGGGGTAGACTTTTGAACAAGACCTTGTGGAAGGTCTGTGAGTCTAACCATGAGGCAATAATTGACACAATAAAGAGTAGAGTTGACCCAAATGGTTCGTTGGATTAATTTGTAAGTATGCACATTGCTTCTTATTAATTTATACTTGTATGCACATTAATTTTTTTGATGCCAATGATATCATCTTCTTTTACTTTTCCTATTTGTAAGTAACCTACTAAAAATTGATTGGTATCCCCTTGCAGAAAATGTAGATTTATGAGCCATCTAAGAGAATCTTAGCCAAAAAATAAATGCAACATCCTTATTTTGATGATCTTGAAAACTATAAATTATTATTTTAATCCATTACAAAAGTGTGTATGAAGCTTGGTGAGGGAATTTCAAGTTATTCATTTGAAGTTAACCTTATCATGAGCACCTATGATGTAGACATTGTAAGAGCATCTCAAATTTCAATTTATTCTATTCATGAGAGGTGTTGTGTGCAATAGGTATCTTGGAACTCCAAGTGAAGATGTATGACTAGGAGTGACTAAGTTGAGAGACTGGCATGCCTATCCTTAATGGAAGCATCAAGATTTATGTATTTTTGTTCCTGAGTTGGAACCAAATGGTGTGGATTTGCTGTCTGTAAGTGCCTCCCATCTATTTTCATTTCATTTGGACATTTTGGATGCTCTTTCTTTCTCTTCTTTTACTTTGCATATTTGTAAGTAAACTACTAAAAATTGATTGGTCTCTCCTTTCACAAAATGCTAATTTGTGATCCATTGAAGAGAATCTCAGCCAAAAAAGCAATGCAACATCCTCATTTCGATGATCTCGACAAATCTCAATTTTGATTTGAAGCCATTATAAAAGAGTGTGTGAAGCTTAGCAAGTGAATATCAAGTTACTCATTTGAAGTTAACCTCATCATGAGCACCTATGATGTAGACATTATAATAGAATCTCGAATGTATGATTGACATTGTAAAAGATATGTGAGAATGGAGTACCTAAGGAATTGTGCCTATGGTGCAGGGCACCTATGCCTTGATTTTGTAAAAGGGCTCTAGTATGCAGTGTCTTTATGTTTAAGGTCATGTTTTTGTTTTTAAATAAGGTGTTTAAGACCATGCTGCAATGTTTTTGGTTAGTTTTGGGTAGGAAAAGTCATTTTTGAGTCAATTTGGTAAAGTTACAAAAATTGTACATTTGGAGGATTGAATAATAAAGATTCACTATTTTATGTGTTTTCCTGTATTGAATTTTGCTACTACAACAACTTGTACATTTTGGTGTGGCTTGGAAGTGCTCATTTATGCATTTGAATTGATGGAGGAGTGAACTAACTTTCATTTGCATCTTTTCTCATTTGATTTTATCAGAATTTGGGTGAGTTATAGTGTTTTGATAGCCTATTCTGCATCAATATAACTAGCATATTGTCTAGCTTATTATAAAAACTTCATTTATTAAAAAAAATCAACCTAATGATTATATATAAATACCAATATAGCATACAATATATTGAAATAAACACTTGTAATGAGATTTACTCAAATATTGAATTATGTTGCTACCCTTAAACATTTGTAATTCAAGCAATGCAATCCCTTAATAGTCTAAATTGCAAAAGGGGAACAATCTTTGACGACTTATTACCTGGATATCATGTTGGTTACGAGAATTCTGCTTGAGGCACCAACATCATGTAGGGAACCTTTACAATAACCTCTATCAGTTTTTGTTATCTCAGAGTCATTTTTCCATGGTGTCCAATTTTGACTTGATGGAAAAAGTGTCAATTGCAAGCAATGAAAAGTTGCAAGGTGATGCGAATTTTGTTCTACAACTTGTGTGACCAAATAGACTGTTCCAATGCATCTAAATAGGTATTTTTATACTAGGAATGGTCCTCTTTCACACCCAAACATGTGGAATCACTTCGACCTATGTTCAACTAGATCAATCCCTTAAGATTCTAAAGTGCAAAAGGGCAACAATCTTTGATGGATTATTACTTGAAAACCGTGATGCTTAAGAAATCTTCATTTGATCCTATGTGATTGTGTTGGGCCCCTCAAAAATAATCTCTCTTGGTATTTGTTATCCTAGAGGTTTTTCCCGTGGTGTCTAGTTTTCACTTGATGGAAAAAGTGTCAAATGCAAGCAATGCAACTTTCATTATGTAACTCATGTGACCAAATGAATTGTTCCAATGCATCCAGATGGGTACATTTACACTAGGCATGGTCCTCTTTCATACCCAAACATGCATAATCACTTTGAGCTACATTCAACTAGCTCGATCCCTTAAGGGTCCAAAGTGCAAAAGGGTAGTAATCTTTAATAGGATATTACTCAGAAATTTTGATGCTTACAAAATCACTTTTTGAGCTTATGAGATCATGTTGGGCCCCTCTACAATAAATTGTCTTTATTTTTGTTATCTCAGAGTGGCTTTCCCGTGGTGTCTAGTTTACACTTGATGGAAAAAGTGTCAATTACAAGCAATGCAAAGTTGCAAAGTGGTACAACTTTCATTCTGCATCTCATGTGACCAAACAGACTATTCCAACATGTTTGAATAGGTATTTTTATGCTAGTAAAGGTCTTATTTCACACCTAAACATGTGGAATCACTCTGAGATAAGTTCAACTAGATCGATCCCTTAAGAGTCCAAAGTGCAAAATGGTTGCAAACTTCAACATGTTGTTACTTAGATACTATGATTCTTAAAAAATTATCATTTGAGCCTATGGGATAATGTTGTTCCCCTCTACAATAACCTCTCTTTATTTTCACTATCTCAAAGGAATTTTTCCATGGTGGTGAATTTTCACTTGGGGAAAAAATTGTCAAATGCAAGTAGTTGAAAGTTGCGAAGTGGTGCAAATTTTGTTATGAAACTAGTGTGACCAAAAAAACTATTCCAATGTGTGTGAATAGGTATATTTATGCTAGGAATGGTCCTCCTTCACAACCAAACACACAAAATCACTCTGAGCTACATTCAACTGGATCGATCCCTTAAGAGTCCAAAGTGCAAAATGGTTGCAAACTTCAGCATGTTGTTACTTGGATATCGTGATGCTTAGAATTTTTTTTTCTAAGCTTATGGGATTACATTGGACCCATCTACAATAACCTCTCTCAGTTTTTGCTATCTCGAACAAATTTTCTCGTGGTGGAAAATTTTCACTTGGAAAAAAAGTTATCAAATGCAAGTAGTTGAAAGTTGCAAAGTGGTGAAACTTTCGTTATGCAACTCGTGTAACCAAAAATACTATTCCAACACATTTGAATATGTATGTTTACACTAGGAATGGTCTTCTTTCATACCCAAACACGCGGAATCGCTTTGAGCTACGTTCAACCGGATCAATCCCTTAAGAGTCCAAAGTGCAAAATGGTTGCAAAATTTAGCATGTTGTTACTTGGATACTATGATGCTTAGAAACTTCTTGTCTAATCCTATGGGATCATGTTTCACCCCTCTACAATAACCCCTCTCAATTTTTTCTATCTCAGAGGCATTTTCCTGTGGTGGCAAATTTTCACTTGGGGAAAAAGTTATCAAATTCAAGTAGTTGAAAGTTGCAAAGTGGTGCAACTTTCATTCTGCAACTCATGTGACCAAATAGACTATTCCAACATATTTGAATAGGTATTTTTACACTAGGAATTATTCTCTTTTGCACCCAAATACGTGGAATCACTTCGAGCTATGTTCAACCAGATCAATCCCTTAAGAGTCCAAAGTGTAAAATGGTTGTAAACTTCAACATGTTGTTACTCAAATACTATGATGCTTATAAACTTCTTGTTTGATCCTATGGGATTATGTTGTTTTTCTCTACAATAACCTCTCTCGGTTTTGACTATTTCAGAGGAATTTTCTCATGGTGGTGAATTTTCACCTGGAAAAAAAGTTATCAAATGTAAGTAGTTGAAAGTTGCAAAGTGGTGCAACTTTTGTTATGCAATTCGTGTGACCAAACGAACTGTTCCGACACATCCAAATGGGTATGCTTACACTAGGAATGGTCTTCTTTCACACCTAAAAATGTAGAATCGCTCTGAGCTATGTTCAACCAGCTCGATCCCTTACAGGTCCAAAGTACAAAAGGGAAGCAATATTTGACAGGATATTACTTGAAAACCATGATACTTACAAACTCTTCATCTAATCCTATAAGATCACATTGGGCCCCTCTACAATAACCTCTCTTAGTTTTTGTTATCTCAAAATTATTTTCCTATGGTGTCTAGTTTTCACTTGATGGAAAAAGTGTCAAATGCAAGTAATGTAAAGTTGCAAAGTGGTGCAACTTTCATTTTTCAATTCATGTGACCAAACAAACTTCTCTAATGCATCCCGATAGTTTTTTTACACTAGGAATGGTCTTCTTTCCAACCCAAACACGTGGAATCACTCCAAGCTACGTTCAACTGGCTTGATCCCTTATGATGGCATGAAAAAAATCTAAAAGAGAAACATACACACAATGGTTGAGAAGTCTAAGTTTTCCACACAAAAAGTGTATTATCATCGTCAAGTATAGCAAGTGCTTGAGACATTTTTCAATTATCCTCCTTTCCCTTACAACAATATACAACCAATTGTAAATGTGTACAATGGTGGAACTTCGAAACATTTTATTTTCCTCAATTAACAACTTTTGTTGTGAAGAATTTTGTCATCTTCATTTAAAATGATTTGCTATGCTTGAAAATTGGAGTCTAAGAGAAACAAGTGATGCTCTCAGGTACATTTATTATTTGGTGTGATAAATAAAGTTTCCACTGTTGAGCCCATTTCTTATTTGTATTATAAATTATAACTTACTTTCTCCTAAGTCATTTCCTATACAAGAAATAATGTTGCAAAAAGTTGACATATAAATCTTTCAACATGTTTATATAAATCTTTCGATGTGTTTAAATAAGCCTTCTTGGTGTCGGGGCATCCAATGCATTTTGTGTTAATGATGTCAAATGAGGTCTTTTGATATTTTTAGGTGTGTTTGATTTTTTTTCAATTCAATAAGGTCCTAATAGATCATCTAATAGGTAATTAGGATTCATTGAGTTTATATTGTCACATTTTTACAAAATTGTCAAAAGTGCAATATTGAAAAGTTGTAAAAGTGCAAAAAAATGTAAAATTGAGGAAGCCCAACGGTCATGGGCATTCAAAGGGTAGTTAGAATAGTTGTAATAGGTTGGTTAAGGTTTAAAATATGTTGTAAACTTGATGGATGAAGGTTGTTGGAGGTTTTTCTGAAAGATTGAATAATAAAACTCTTGTTTTGATTGAAATTATGTATCTTTTCCATTGAATATTGTTGTTCAAAGTAGTTACATGGCCTGTACAGCCTGATGGTGATTCCAAATTGATTTTATTTTTTGTTTTAGTGTCCTATCTATCATTTTTATTAAGTTAGAGGTTTTCCCATTGGGGTTGTAGAATCTTATTGAGTTTTCCCTGTAGGTGGGTCTAAAACTTCAATTTTAAGGTTTTGAAGACATAAAAATGTGATTATGGCCCATTGCACTAACTGTAACTCCTGTAGCTAAGCGGAATGGGTCCAATATGGTAGGATTTAGTTGATTGAATGGTTTTGGGAGTAGGAGAGGTCATTAGGGGGTTTGGGCATGATGCCCTAGTTGTTAAATTTGAATGTTGAGTGAAATTTGATGGTTAAAGGTGGGTAGGCGAGGAAAACTATACCATTTGAAGCATGTTTGATGCATTAGTGAAGTGTAAAGAAGTTGGGAAGTGTGATTTTTAGTAAAACCCTTTGTAACTTAATAAAAATGAGGGTTTTGTATAAAGAGGACTAAGTGAGCAGTTCACTGGCTAAAAGTTGTAGATTTAGTGGTTTTATAGACTAGTAAATGAATGTCCATAGGTATTTTGGGTTGGAAGATTGTTTAGAGGAGAGTAGCTTCGTAAATTAGGCCTATTTGACTTAAGGGGACAACGTAGAAGCATTAGTTTGAGGGATTTGTTCCAAAAGAGTTATATGAGATTTTGAGATGTGTTTTGGTATGTCTTAAAGGGTGTATGAAAATATAAATGGTTAATGGGTTTGAGAGTGGAGTTGTGAGATAGGTCCAAGAAACTAGGTCTACAGACCTACAAGGCAAATAGTGAAGTTGTGAAGGGAATCACCCTAGTTGGGGTTTTGGAGATTGAAGGCTTGTTGAAATAAGTTGAATTTGTGATTGGTAAGTGAAGGCATCCCTGATCTGTATCACTTCTTTCCTGTTGCAATTTTGGGTGGATTATTACTTTCAAAGTATTGGAAATGCTTTACCTATTTTCTAGTTGGTAGTTGCCATTCTAGAAGGCTCATCTCTTGATATATTTTATACTCATTCTTAATCAATTATCAAGTTAATAATTAGTGCATTTATTTATAGTTAATCTTTTCTTTTCAATTTTTGCAATTTTGGAATTTGTATCTCTACTAGTATTCCAAGAAATATTGAAGTTGTTTAGCATCAATCAATTAATATTCAAGATAAACCATGAAGGACAACAGCGATCAACGCTAGGGCTAACCAATAAATAAGTATACATGTGAATAGGTCAAGCATGTACATGTGAATAAGGGAAGCACAAGTACTCAAAAACACGTAAGCCTTGAAACATACACACAAATACATAGTATATGCAAATTAATACAAAGTATATGCATGAATACAAGGTATACACAATCTCATAAATACGTAAGTCACAAAGTATACATTGGAATACATGTAAGTCAAAAAGTATACATGTAAGTTGTAAAGTATATACTTGAATACACATAACTCATATCTATTGAACCATGGATTTATAATGCAAATATGGACACCATCAATAAAAAAGATTTGTATTAACCAAATATCCACGTAGGCATACATCAATATATGTCGATATAAGTATAAAATATGGGTACAAAATAGCCATATAGGCTTACAAGAATGCCATATTGGCATACAATGTCAAATATATCCAATACAAAGTATGTACAAAAATGCTATATAGGCATATAACAAAGGGCTCTAGAATAAAAATTAATCGCTCTCCATGCTCTCAAAATAAACTCTTTCCCTTTGCTTGTTGATAGGATGGTGATACATTTGTCACTCATTTATGTTGTGGTTGAGGAGTGCTCCTAGTGCTCCTCCTAGGGTTTAGTTATTGGTCAAGTCTTATCTATTACAATAAGAAGTAAAGACATTAATATATATAAATTACATTAAAAAATTGATATATTTAACAAAATAATCATTTACTGCCATTTGATGATCACTCTCCATGAGGGAAATATTCAAATGCCCATGTTGAGGTGTGTTGAAGCCCTATATAAATCATCCAAATAGAAATTAAACTATGAATCAATAATGGTTTGATTTTTCACTAACATCTATAACAACGAATGTAAATTGAAATTTAGTAATTTTCCTCATACCTCCCTTATCAAAGCTATCAAGGATTCTATAGTAGATGAAACACCGATCTCCATTTCCATTTGAACATTCAAAGGTGTTTCTACTTGTAACATTTGAGAGTAAAACAACAAAATTTTCAATCACAAAAACTACAATAGCAATCCATGTCATGACTTATAATGTATGAGATAATGAAATTTTTTTTGAGTACTTATTAAACTATTTATTTTTGACTATCATGCTTACTATTTTACCTATCCATATCTTGTTCGAGAGCACGTGTTTTTAGGATTTTACCCATAGCAGCAAGCCGGTGACTGTTTGATAAAATGCTTTCATAGACATGTACGATGATTGTGGTGGCATAGAGAAGGTAGTGAACTATTTAAAAAGATGCCTCAAAAAAATAGGGTCTCATGGTGATGGAATGCCATTACAAACAAATGCACGTCATGGAATTCCATCACCATAATACTGAATTTTTTTCAAGAATTTTTTCAAACAATTCATTTCCTTCTCTATGGTATTATTGCTTACTATTATGTTTTGATAGAAAATTTTCCAAGTATCCATAGTTTGTCGGAAAGCACCTATTTTAGGCTTTTAGCCATAGTAGCAAGGAAGTGAGTAGTTTGATAAAATGTTTTGGTACACATGTATGAAAAATATGGTATCATAGAAAAGGTGGTGAGCTATTTGAAGAAATGCCTTGAAGAAATGCGGTCTCATGGTGATGGAATGTCATTCCATCACAAAGAGACCACATTTCTTCAAGGAATTTTTTTAAACTACTAATTTCCTTGTCTATGCTATTGCTTACTATTATGCTTTGATAGATTTTTTTCAAGCATCCATAGTTTGTTGGAAAGCACCTTTTTCAAGCTTTTAGCCATAGTAGTGAAGAAATGAATTATTTGATAAAATGCTTTGGTAGACATGTGTGGAAAATGTGGTAGCATAGAAAAGGCAGTGAGTTGTTTGAAAAAGTGCTTCAAATAAATTGGGTCTCATGGTGATGGAAATCACCATGAGACCACATTTATTTGAGGTATTTTTTCAAACAACTCATTGCCTTGTTTATGCTATTGCTTACTATTATTCTTTCATATATTCCTTCCAAGCATCCATAGCATAAACAAGGCAACGAACTATTTGAAAAGATGCCTCAGTAAAAAGTGCTCTCATGGAATGCCATGACAAGTAAATGCAATTGGAAGCTGCTCCTACTTATTACTTATGCTATGTGAAGTAATTGCATCACTGCTTATATTGACTTTCTAAACATCTATATTGTAGTTAAAATTTTTTCATCTATCAACATCTACTTATTAGTTATTGAATGTGAATTAATGCTTTGAATTTGAAAGATGTGCAATGCAACGCAATCAACAATATGAATATAAACTACACAAATCTATTAAGTACAATTCATTAGTTAAACTCTTTATTCTATTACTTGTGTGAAGGTTTGACTAAATCCATTGGCACTAGGAGGTGTCCCTTAAAACCTCCAATATTAGCCTATTCAACATCCAAAATCACATATCAAAATACCATTCATAAAACAATGTTATTAACATGTAATAAATTTATAATTGTTTAATAGTTACATACCTCAATGGTAGGTCCAATGGAGAAATAAGCAGGTGTAGGGCTGGTGTATCTATTATCAACATTGTGACCCTACAATTTTATTAAAATCATAAAACTAAATTAGTTAATATTTCATTTCAAAATAGAAATTTAATAAATTAAATTAAATGAACATGTTAACTTTTGCCTGAGTATCAATGCCATAGGCCTCATGCAAAATGACGGCTTCCCTCACCATCTCCATAGCTATAGATGGATCCTGTATAGCAGCTTCCTTAGTGTCAATGGGGTCATATGAACAAGTCGTCATGCAAGATTGACACAAATGGGATCGAAGCCTGCCACTCGAAGAATCCCCTAGGTGGAATTATAGAATAGGGATGGCATGTTGGATGACACTTTGGGTCAAAGAGTTGATGTCCTACAAAGTCTCTATGTCGACACTCTCCTTCATAATGGAAGGGATAACAATGTGCTCATGAGGTAGCCTAGTGAGAGGTCATCTCCCTTGCCGTGTAGGATCCTACTATGCACCGGGTCTATCTTGAGTTGACCCACCACCTCTCCCCTGGAAGTCCCTCATATCAAAATAATTTGGGATTTTGTTCAAGATGAACTCACTATATTTTCCTAAGGAAATACTGTGGGACTTCACAATTGTTGTATGGTGGGTAATCAAAAACCATGTACCACCTATCCCAAAAATAGTTCATAATTTGTTGGTGGTGGCACCAATGAATAGGAAACCTCTTCGCATTGAGGATAAGATTTGCATTTGAGTGTGGGTCAGTGAATAATGAGCACAAATCAACTTTTATAATTTTGAAATCTTTTACATCTTTATATGATAATTTATCTTGTTAATAAGCTCTAGCTGCCTAACTCCTATCTTGCCAACCAGTTAATTGTTTGTTAATTGAATTTACATGTTTTAACATTTCTTTTAGTGAAGTTGCCAGGGTCATTCTTTCCATGGTCGAACCGTTTGGATTGTTCAACCTCATGATTAAATCCTCAATTTGTTTTTTATTGTTCTCAATTTCACTCATTAAGTTTTGTTGAGTGCCAGGAGGATGTTGAGGGATTGGTGGAGGAGATTGTTGTTGTGGTTGATTAACTTGAGGATTTTGTTGTTGTTGTTCTTTCCATGCTTGTTGAGGATTTTGAAGAAGGTTTGCAAGTTGATTAACATCTAAAAATTGAAAAAATAAATATCAAAAACAACCTAAAGCTAACAAATTCAAAGCAAAAAGAAAACAATCCTTACCTCTCACACCTCCTCGTCGACGTGGTGGCATCCTGGTGATGAAACAACAACAATTTGATGAAGAATTTTGCAAAATAGCTCCTAGAATGGGAGCGTGAAAATTTTGGGGTTTTGGCCATGGGCAGGAAAAAAACCACAGTCACAAGTTAGAATGAATTTGATTTTTTTTTTCTTTTAATAGCTCATAACATGAGCACATTATAACACACTCGCATTATGGGCTCTTTGTGGCTGAGCTTCAATTTTGGCATACCAAGCCATAACGCAAGCAAGTTATAACATGCTCATGTTATAAGCTTTCAAAACTTTTTAAAAATTTGGCAACAAATTAGCTACCCATCTTTTTGCACCCACCCTATAGTTGAGTTGAAGTAGCATTGGGATGTGTAACCTATTGGAAAGTCTCAATATTTCACCCTTGTGACCATTTCCTAAATGAAATAAATTTCAATTGGACAAATACTCATGAAATATGGGTCAATAATTTTGAATCAAAGATAATGTAGTTAAATTTTGATTAAAAATTATAATTTGAGATAGGAAAAAAATCCTACATATCAATGGATGAGGTAAAGGGGATCTATAATGAATGGTTCATAGGGAGAAACACTTAGTGAAGGGTTTGTAAATGTGGTAGTGAACTATGTGGGTCTTGATATTTTAAAGCGCACCTGAGTTGGATTAGTGCTAGGATGGGTGACATCTTTGGGAATTTCTATTGCTCCACACCTATGAGCATCACCTATATTTGAAACACTACTCATGAAATATGGGTCAATAGTTTTGACTAAAGATTTCATAGTTAAATCCTAATAAATCATAAAAATCAAAACACTACTAAAAATACCACCTATGATGGAACCCATGCCTTTTGGGTGGAAAAACCTAACTAAACTAGATATAGTAGGTGGAGAAGGGAGGTTGTGTTGCTAAAATAATCCCACACAACCTCTACAAAGGCTTGAAAAAATCTTGGCACAGTAGAAATATATGTTGTAGGTAACAAGAAATATGTTCTAGGTGCTATAGTTAGTTGCAATAGGAATTAGAATATATGCTATAGGAACATAAAACCTATAATATGGGGGTTTAGAATCAGTTATGTGCAGTATCATCATGGAAAAAATAGGCCCTTAAGTGACAAAAAATTCAAAAAAATTAGAGTTAGGCAACTTGATGTAAAAATTTGAATAAGTTATCTATATTATTTCAAAAATATGTAAGAATAGAATCTGTAGCAAATTGAATGTAGTTTCTAAAATACTAGGTTTATTTTAAAAAATAAAAAATCTATTTGGTGAAAATTTAAAAATTTCAAATGAGTATTTAAATTTCAAGGCAAAATAAGAAGTAGGTGTCTATCTAACCACCCTAACCACAATAAAATGATAATATTTTTTATAATATTTTAGATATAAGTAGAGGACTCATGTCCTGATGTGATGCATATTTTTTGTAATTTTTTTCCAAGTAAATAATTAATTATGATTTTTTTATTACAACTTTTAAAAAGTATAAAAAACTTGTATGTTTAAACACCTTAACTTGGTCAAAACTTCATGAAATTCATTTCATTTTTTTTAATCCTATAGTATACAAAGCATAGAATGTGACGCATATTTTGGATTCAAAAAATGTGATACTGGTTGAAAGCTATAGATGTTTTTCAGTTAGCCTATCAATAAGGACTTTAGTTGTAATTCAAATAGAAAATGAACAATAATTACTTATTAAATTCAAAGTAAGGCATAATTTATATTGGTGGAAAGCTGAGAATCTCCTTTAAAAACCTTTTTTGTTTCATCAATTTTGGGTAAGAAAAAAGTCGTCAGCCACATACCCTACACATACCCATCATATTGCCACTTTTTGGCCCATCATGATCTTGGACATACCCAAACACACCACCATTTACAAGGTAACCCAAATACTCACACACATGAAATGATCAAATGCTAGAGTAAAAAAACTCACAAGAATTATCCTGTTTAGTGTAGCTCATTTAGTCTTGTCATTTTCTTTATGGCTATTGTTGTTTAGGCTGCTAATAGTCTGTGTCTTTTACTTTATGCATCTCTCTCTTTGTTTGCGTTTTAGGTCCCTATAAAACCTATATGTATTGGGTTTCAAGGCCTCTTCAAAACTTATTTTACCCACAATCAAAAACAAAATTCACAAGAAATTTACCATTCATAGGAAGAGCACACATTCCAAGGAAAAGTAAATTTACAAGGTAATGTTTTATTCTATTTATCTCAAAATAATACTTATTTACACACATTTACTTCAAAATATTGGCCCAAAATTAAGACTTCCTTATTTTCTTTTTTTTTACTCTTTGTTTATCATGTGCATCTTTGTTCCTCCTTTCCTTTTCTCCTTTGTATTTTCTTGATTTAATTCTTCAATTTTTTTCCATTTTCTTCTTCCTTGTTTGGTCTCTCCTTTCTTCATTTTTTCTCTCTATCTAAAATCCATCTAAAAAAATATAAATTTCTAAAGAATCTCTCCTAAATTGAGTACAATGCAAAAAATCTCATTATAGATGCTAATCATCTTTAGCTCTATAATTCCTACTCAAATTACTATCATTTCATTCCCACCTTATGGACCATCAATTATAACCAATCTAAGAGATCTTATGTGGGTCATAGTCCATGAATTTATGCTTTTGGTTATTTCCTTCCTTGCTTACCCCTTAGTCATTTACTCAAATACTGAAATATATCCCAAAAATGGCTAGGTGTTAGGGTCTTATAAGCTTTCCATCTTCTAGAGAACACAAATTTATACCTGTAGTTAAATTTTGATGAATTTTGGGGAAACATTAGCTAAGTTGTGATTTTTGAGGGTTTCTCCTTCCAATAAGACAAAATACAATTTATATGGGTTTCCACACAAGGTTTAGATCACTTGGATTTCCCTACAAGGTATAGATCACTTGGATTTCCTTGCAAGGTGTAGATCACTTAGCTTTCCCTGCAAGGTGAAAATCACTTGACTTTCCTTGCAAGCTGCAGATCAATTGTCTTTCCCTGCAAAAGGAAGAAAGGTATAAAACTTAACTAAGTATAGGTTTTACTAGAAAATGAAAGTAAAATTAATGCATAGGCCTGATGGGGATGAAATTCCTACAAGCTAAAGGTTTGTGAGGTTTTCAGTGCATCCAATTTTGTGGAGATTTCCATGTGAATTGATTTGAATGTAAAAGGTGCATTTCAGATGGAGATTCTTTGCTTGTATGGGCCTTATGTTGATGGATTTTTTTAATTTGTTCCAATGAGGTTGAATTCAATTAAGTATACATTTTTTGGGTGGATGGAAGTGAACTTCCCACATGCTCGAATACTAATGAATTTTCCACCTGAGCTATAATTGACCAATTTTTGATATTTGCAAGAATATTATGGCTAGGTGGATTTGAGATAATTTAATACCAAATTATATATCATCCAAAGGTGCAATAGCCAACTAAATTTTTGCATGGTTATGATGGAACTTGATTTCTCACCATATCTGAATCAAAACTCCCCTTACAAACTTTTCCATTTGAACTTCCTCATTTTTCATCCAATTTGATCAAATTCTTTTACATATTTACTTCCACTCCATTTTTATGCCTTGCCATCTCATGTTGACATCAACATATCCTTTGTTGATGCCATCCATCTTCAATGATGTCATCTCACCCAAAGCCATTCCTTCCCATCATGATTTCATCATACTTCTTGTTGATGTCATTGTTAGAACTTTCCTACTAAATTGAATTGATGAAGAAAATATGTAAGTTCCAAATTCTAATTCTTTTCTCACTTAAGCCTAATGGAGGCCCCCAAATTGACACCAACCATTTTTTTGCAAAGTTGAATGCTGCAAGGATTTCAAGGCCTCTAAAATTTATGAAAATTTGTAAAGTGACATGATATGTCCTAATGTATGTTGATTTATCATCATATCCAATGGTAGTCAAATTCATGCAAATGATCCATATGAGGACCTAATAAATGTAAAAATGTGATAGAAGATGCCACAAAGTTCTAAAAGGAGGACAAATAAGTTTCAAACTTCTACAATAAGTCATTTGATAATGATAAATGCCTTGAATATGCCATAAATTCTTCAACAAATCTCCAAACTACCAAATCTTTATTTGTGGAGTCTCTAAAAGGGTGTTTGATTCATTTTACATAGATTGTGTTTTAGAGCTTCTTTCTATTAGGTGACCATGTTTGGGCCACATTTATAATGGATTTTGTGGGAGCTTCTCTATAAACAACCTATCATTCATCAATGCAAGTATGGGAAGATAATTTTGGAGGGATTTATCATACAATAGATTAATATTTTTATGCATATTTTGTAGAGGGATAAAGTTAATGTTTCTTCTCTACCATGAGCCCTATCTCTTCAATTCCTAGAAAAATAATAAAAGGTGGTTAAGCCTCATTATAGAGAGTTATTCCCTTAGTTCTCTATAGTAACTTATGCATTTTGCATCTCTGCTACTATAACAAGGCTTCAAGCATTTGATCAATGAAAAGTTATTTTATTTTACGTCTCTTCACTTTTGATTTGATATGTAAAACATCTTTACCCTCACTTATGAACGAATTTTTATTGTTCTTGTATGTTATATGTTATGTTAAATTCATTGGAAGGGTTATCTATGGATTATTTCTTTCCCTTTGAGCCTTTGTTAAATTTTAACCTTCATACAACTTCTAGAAACTGGTAGAACAAAATATTGTGTGAGTTACTTTGGCATTTTAATTGCTTCTTTGTGCTATAATAAGTAGGAATAAACACATACTAGTCTTGGTGCATCAAACTCCTTTCAATTTATGTTTCTCTCTCTTCCCTTTTCCCTTTACAATTGGTATAACAAGGTTAGTTTTAGAGTTACTTTGTGCTGGGTTGGGCCAACACTATTGCACTTAGGTTAGAAATAAATCCAAACTTCTCGATAGGTTTGATCCTCATTGCAAGGGTTACACATCTAAAGGTCAATCTAATGTTTCATTGGAATGTTAAACAATAGGTTTCAGTAAGGGTGCAATTCCAAGTGATAAATAGTTTCAGGAACACTAGATGGGACTAGTACAATGGAATTCATTTTGTCATATTGATAAAGTGGTGTTTCTCTCATCATGTTTAGCCTTAAAGAGGCATTAAACAAGGTACATGAAAACTCTACAAAAAAATTAATCATATTGGTTCAAAATTAGACCTAAAAATTTCTACCCAAAATTCAAACAAGGGTATCTTTTAGAGGTAATTTTTAATACACTAAACTATCCTTTCTCACTTTTAGAAGAAGAATCAGATTCTATTTGTTTGAAACCAAGATCAAACATGCAAACCAGAAAATCCTTCCATAGAAGAGAAAATTAGAAAAAGCAAGAGCTTTGCATGAAGATGTACAAATAATATTATCCAGGAATTCAATTAATTACATGAGATGATTTTCTTTACAAAAGCAATGTATGCATAACCCTAATTTTATCTTGAGCAAAAAGATAGCTCAACAAGATAAGGATGACAATTATAACCTAGGAATTAAAATATTACCTAAGTAAACTTATGCAAGTGTAATTAAATAATTAATTACACCAACACCCCCCATAAGTGCAACTTAGGGAGACTAAAAAAGCATGCACCTAAATCTAAGATGAATGCAAGAAAGCATGAATGGGTCCCGACAACAACGCCTGATTAGGTACCCATGTACAAATGCAATGAAGAGAAAGAGGAAAACCCAGTGGGACAAAACCCCCCTCAATGAGATGACCTACTGCAAAGAAGCACTGGAAGAACACTGTGGAGTAACACTAGAATCAGAATACAACAATCAATGAAAGATACTTTTGTTTACAAGAAACCATAGTAGAATCTTAATAATGCAACAATAGACTTGATGTCATGGAACACTAGAAAACTCACAAACTGGAACAACCCTAGAATCCATAAAGCAATAGCAGATAAAATGATTACAGAATATGGAAACCATGTATCTCGATGCCAATGCCAAATTGGGACTAAAAATCTTCCATGCGAACAAGTACCATAAAGACTTTGGAACATTAACCATAAAAAACATGACCCTCAAACTGAGATGGATCTAAACCAATGCAGATCAATAACCATAGGCTCCCAATTTGAAGTATGAACCAATGTGAATATGATATGTGTCAATCTACAACAAGATGTAGCCAAAAGAAACTAAGAAACCAGATACAACCCATGCGAGTTGTCATCAAATCAAGATGAAAGATACTTTTGTTTACAAGAAACCATAGCAAAATCTTAATAATGCAATAGTAGACCTGATGTAATGGAACACTAGAAAACTCACAAACTGGAAAAACCCTAGAATCCATAAAGCAATAGTAGATAAAATGATGACAGGATCTGGAAACTGTGTATGTCAATGCCAATGCCAAATTGGGACTAAAAATCTTCCATGGGAACAAGTACCATAAAGACTCTGGAACATTAACCATAAAAACATGACCCTCAAACTAAGATGGATCTAAACCAATGTGGATCAATAACCATAGGCTCCCAATCTAAAGTATGAACCAATGTGAATCTGATATGTGTCAATCTAGAGCAAGATGTAGCCAAAAGAAACCGAGAAACTAGATACAACCCATGTGAGTTGTCATCAAATCAAGATGAGATCAAACTAAAAACTACACTCTAATCAGATTATTATGCAAGAAACCCCCCTGATGGAACTTTATATCAGTTCATTTATTACAATAACCAATGATTGCAAAAAGAGAGAATGCTAAACATGCATAAATACAAAATTAAAATTGATGTCAGATCTGTGTAGAGAATAGAATCAACTTTCTGATGCCATGAGAATGGCGAGAAAAGGATCACTGAGTCAAAAGATATGCCCTCCAAAGTGGAATCTAAACATCTGAATTCAACAAGAAAAAAATCCCACCAAGCAGAAAAATATCTAAAAAAAATTACACCATTAGAAAATTGGGGTCGCCAGCTTTCCAACGATATCTTGTTTCAAAAATTTCGCTTCCAGGATCAAAAGTTATGCGAAAATGAAAAAAAGGGAAAAAAAGGGGCAAATCAAGGTATTTAAAGGCTAAATAGGGGAAAAAAATAGGCTCCTTCAACGCTAGCCCTAGGTTCTCCATGTGACCATAGGTGGTGCAAAAGCAAAAAGGAAACTTGCCACTAGGCTGGTGGCAAGAAAGCGAGGTGATGGTGGCGCCATCAATGGCACCTCCAACAGTAGCGAAGCCCCCCCTATGGCAGATGAGACCGGGGGCTTTGGTTAAAGGGGCTTGGGTCAGAGTTTGGGCCTGGTAGAAGGAGTTTAACAACTGGTGGGAGGAAGGATTTGTCGGTGAAGGAAGAAGAACCGGTGGGGACATGGATGGGACTAGTAGTACAAGGTGCCACAGATTAAATACAGTCTATTGATTTCAAAATCAAACTCGAAATAAAATATTTCAAATGCCACTTAGCCCCATAAATATGAATAAAGTCCGATAAAATTTGATTGATCATTTTTTTTTGCAAATAAATCAATCGTACCATGTACTTGGCGGGTTGTATGGCCTGTTGGGTAGATTTTTTTTGCCTCACAAATAGTCAACGTGAAAATAGGGCATGTTATATGTCAATTTTCATCTCTCAGATGCTCTAGAACTGATGGCGAGGTCCAATCTACCTGAAAATGCACCAAAAGATTTGCAACTCCCAGATCTGAAAAATCTTCAAACCCTCATAACTTTGGCATAAAATGTTGGATTTAGGTGAAACAAAAGTCAATCCTGACTTTTTCGACATCCCTAGACTTGAAAATGAGCTCAAATTTCCTCCAAAGTGTGTTGAAAGTGACCATGCAATAGCATCCAAATAGAGAGACAATCTCAAGGTATGAAACCCTTAAGGGACCCCAAACTACTCTGCACTAAATCTCTCTAAGAATTTGAGAAGGGGCTACATATGAAGGCTCTGATACCATGTTAGAAACCAAGATTAGACATGCAAAGCTCTTGCATTTTTTGATTTTCTCTTCTGTTGAAGGCTTTTCTGGTTTGCATGTTTGATCTTGATTTCTAACACTATTTGTCACCAATAAGAAGAACTAGAGATTTTTTAACACCTTCTCCTCGGAATCATTCCACACTCCCTCCCAGAAGACTATCATAACCCAAGACTCTTTCCATTCAAATAAATAGAACATTTTTTCACATGGCTACCCCAAAAAAATTAAGCAAATTTTCACCTTTAGTGGTGGTAGCCCCTTTGTGTTAGTTTAGAGGGATTGTATACCAGTAACCACCTTAAAAAGAATACCTTATTTCACTGGTGAAATGACTATTGCCCCAATAGAACACATTCAAGATGTGGCCAATATATGATATGTATATAATATCACAAAAGATAATGCGGTTGTTAAACTCTTAGTCACATCCTTGAAAGGAAAATAATTACAATGATACATAAATAGGTTTACATCCTAACTCCATTCACAATTTGGTTGAGTCAGGTAAAAAATTTTGTGAACAATTTGAGGACAAGGGTGGTCATTTTTTTTCGATAGAGCAATTGATAACAATTAAGAAGGACCCCATGAATTCACGGGGGATTTGAGATTCAAATTTATAAAGACTTGGGATAGAATCTCTGCCTTAGTGAAACAATCTCCCAAGCATGCTTTCCTATACTACTTAAGGGATCTTAGCAATGATGTTGCTATTATGGTACAATCTATGGGTGGAGTGAATCTACCAAATGCTTATGACATTAGTATCATGGAAGAAAATTGTTTAAAACAATTTGGGAAAATAGCTCCAAGGCCACCAATGCTTCCATGCCCAGAATTCCCTCCATAACAAGCCAACTTGGCACCTCTCCCAATTAAATCTACTACTCAACCATCTATTTCTACTACACCTTCAAATAAATTACACAAAGTTAAATTCCTATTGGAGAAATTTGGTAATGTGTTGGTGATAATAAAGAGGAAACAAGCTCAAAACAATATACCTTACCAATCTTAAATTTAAAATTACCAAAAAAATAGGAAGCCATATCAAGGGAAAATCAATGGAATTATGCTAGACCCTTGAAAAATGTAAATCTAACCACTACCAACACTTCAAGGCACTTGTTCTAGTTAAGAACAACTTAGCTCAAGAACATGACTTGTGTCATATGAGCAATCAACCACATAATCAAAATTCCTATCAAAATGGATAGTTTGTGCAAACTCTAATGGTTAAAACTAAACACTCAACTTCAAGAAAACAATTTGATGTAACCAAGCAGCTACCAATAGGCAAGATCACATGCTATGAGAATCTACATTGGTTAACTGACATGAGGTAGATTTATACAACCTAAACCAATTAAGCATTGATGTAGTGGCTCAAAACACAAGGTCAAATAAAAGAGCAATGGATAGTGGAACATCTTTCATATCTGGTCAAGTATCAACCTCCCAACCACCCCAAGATACTATAGTTTCTAGTATAGTAGGTAAGACAAATATGTTACAATGAAATTAGATTGTTTATTAAGGGTAACAATGTACAAGATTAGCCTCAATTCAACCCATCAACAAAGTTGTATCTTTTTATTTCAAAAGTTTCCTCAAAGGCTAGTAATGTTCCCTTCAATAAAGTTGGTTAGATGAGGAAAGCTACCTTGAATGTCACCATGTGGGAGGCTTTGTCCATCCCCTCTCAAAAGGGATTTTTACAACAAGATTTTGAAGGCCTCAATTTTCCAAGTGAAGTGTTAGCAAAAGAGGGAAGTGCAACTCCAACCAACCTTGTGCACCCTAAGGAAAAGGGGAATTCAAGTAAAATTAATAATAATAATTTTTTTTTTTCAATAGAATTAATATTTTTTGAAAAATAATGCAAGATTCATTAGAATTTTTAGCCAATAGGCTATTATATGTGGGGGAACCCCACCACGATTTCCTTTAGTCAGATGCAAGAAAAAAGGTCGGGTTCCCTTCCGAGCTACAAAACGTACCCATCACATTATATTCGGTTTCTTCTTCATTGATGCAGTTTCTTCTTGGCTGGAAGAGAGAGCCAACTCTTTGGCTACCTAGTACATATTGTCTGCCAAACCTTGGTGCCATACATTTTTGTTGAGAGTGAAGGCGTCGTAGAGAAGACAAGGCACGTGAACTATTTGACAGAAAGCCTCAAAGAAATGTATGAAAAAGAAAAGTGTGATGGTAAAGACAAGGCACGCGAACTATTTGAAAAAATGCCTCAAAGAAATGCTTGAAACATGTGGAGGCAAGGACAAGGTGCTCGAACTTTGACAAATGCGGAGGCAAAGACAAGGCACACAAACTGTTTGACAAAATGCTTCAAAGAAATGCTGTCGTGGCGTATGCAATGATTGCAGGCTATGCACAAAATGGATTTGTTAAATCGGCGTTAGTCACCTACAAGAAAATGCAATTGGTAGGTGAAATACCTGAGTTAACAGCCTTTTCCAACATCCTTCCCACCTATGCAAAAATAGGAGATTTGGAACAGGGTATGGACTTCAATCAAAACATGAGGGATAACATTTTTCTTTTGTTTCATGCATGTGATGTTTGTAAATTGATTAGGCACGTGACTATTTGATAGAATGCATCAAAAGATGGCATCTCAGGAACCATAAGAGTCAAATTCTAAGAAACATATCTGAGAAGCTAGCCCGAAAAGGAGGCCTAGTGAGAGTCATTCATAGCAAAATCAATAACAAATTGATGAAATCTTTTGATGTATTCACTTATAGTTCTTTAATATATTGTCTATGCAAAAAGCTTCATGTGTAAAAGACTAGATTGTTATTGGAAGAGATGGTGACAACTGGAAGAGAAGCAACTATAATCATGCAACCAATAGAACAAGAGGAAATTCAACTTAATAAGCATACCTTTCAAATTTTCATTTTGATTCACATAAGCTCCACCACCCCCCCACCAAGTGTTCTTCTTGGCAATGTTGCAAACCCAAGACTTTGAAAATCTTAGCTGATATATATATATATATATATAGATAAATATAGAGAGGGAGAAATAGGGAGTGTGTGTGAGAGTGAGGGAGAGATATTGAGATATAGATAGAGAGGGATATATATATAGAGAGAGAGAGAGGGGGGGAGAGAAATAGAGAGAGAATAGAGAAGTAGAGGGATATAGAAAGAGAGAGTGATAGGGAGGGGGAGAGAGAGAGAGAGATTAGAAAAGGTATAGGGGAAAGAGTGAGAGATATGCAAGGAGAGGTAAGGAGATAGAGATGAAGATAGATATGGAGAGAGAGGGAGAGAGAAATAGAGATATAAAGAGGGGGAGACAGAGAGAGGGAGATCTATGGAGGGATAGAAAGATATAGGAAGTTATATAGAGAGGTAGAGAGAGGGAGATATATATAGAGAGAGGTAAAAATGTATTAAATTAGGATATATGTGTATATTAGAGAGAGATGGAGATCTATATATATATATAGAGAGAGATAGATATATGTATATAGAGAGAGATGGATATGATTATGATTAGGATTAAATTAGGTTAGGGTTCAATAAAAATTCTAAGATAAATCTTGGATGGTTTAGGTGATTGAAGAAAGATCAAGATGGCAATTAGGGTTAGGGTTAAGGTTGAATTAGGGATAGGGTTAGTGTTAGGGATCACTTAGGATTAAGTTTCAATTAGGATTCAATTAGAGGTCAATTAGGGTTATAACTAGGATTAAAGTTAGGTCAAGATTTAGTTAGGGTCGGGGTTCTAAAGTAAAGCTTGGGTTTAGCATTAGGGTTAGGGTTCAATTGGGGTTTGGATTGTGGTTTGGGTTTAATTAGGGTTAAGATTCAATATGTTAGGATTAGAGTTAGGGATCAAACTTAATTAAGGTTTAATTTTAAAAGGATTAGGGTTAGGGTTAGGGTTAGGGTTAGGGTTAGGGTTAGGGTTTTAATATAAATCCTAGGGTTAAAGGGTTTGCATTCAATTAGGGTTAGATTTATATTAGGGTTAGAGTTAGGAGTTACAAATTAAGATTAGTGTTAGGGTTTGTGTAAGGGTTAGGGTCAGTGTTAGATGATTAATTAGTGTGATGGTTAGGATTTAATTAGGACTAAGATTCAATTAGGGTGGTTAGGGTTCAATTGATGTTCAATTAGGGTAAGGGATCTAGGATAAAGTTTGAGGTAAGGATTAGGATTGGGGTTAGAATTCAATTAGGATTAGGGTTAGGGTTACAATTATGGTAAGACTTAAGATTCAATTAGGAATTAATTAGGGATATGGTTAGGGTAGGAAAACAAGAAAGAACAAAGGAGCGAAACAAGGATATTGAAGTTGATAGAGATTTAGAAATTCAAAGGGATTGAAAGGAGAGGGATAGAGAGAATGATTGAGAAAGGGAGAAGGAGAAAGATAGAGATAGGGAAGGGAGAGAGAAGGATAAGGATAAACACAGAGACAAGGACATGGATAGAGAAAGGGAAAAGGATAGAGAAGAGGAGATAGGGACAAGGAAGGGAGAGAGAAGGAAATGGATAGATTGAGAGACAAGGACAACGATAGAGAACGGGAGAAGGAAAGAGAAAAGGAGAAAGATAGGGATAAGGAGGTGAGCGATAAAGACAAGGATAAGCTGAGAGATAAGGGTAGGGATAGAGAAAGGGATAAAGAAAGTGAAAAGGAGAAAGATAAAGATAAGGAGGAGCGAGAGAAGGACGGGGATAAATCAAGAGATAAGGATAGGGATAGGGAGAAAGATAGAGAGAGGGAGTGAACTAGGGATAGAGATAGGGACAAGGGTAGGGACAAAGTAAAGGAGAGGAATAGAGACCGATATTGAGAGAGAGAATCTGACACAGATAAAGAAAGAGAAAAGGAGGAGAGATCAAAAGAAAAGGATAAAGAGAGTAAAGATGGAGGCAAATCTAAACAGAAAGAATTTAGGGGTGGTGATAATACAAAGGAGAAATAGAAGAACAAGGAAAGGGACAATGAAGGAAAGATTCAAAGAGAACCAGATGGTCATAACTTGTCAACAACAGAGCTAGAAGAAAAGATTGGAAAGTAAGTAATAGTTCTTTGCCATTGCATCTTGCTTAAAGTAGTCTCTGCTACTTCACTTTCTTTCCATTTCATTAAATCCATGATACTTTGAATCTTCATTGCTATTAATTGATACATGATATATAACTTTGTCTTCCTTAGAACAATGATTTTCGTGAGTTCCATGCAATAAGCAGTATTTTGGAGTAATGCTTGACATTGCATTTTGTTTATGATATAATAAAAATCATTATTGTTTTGAGAAGCATGTTACAAGTATTTTAATTGACATTGCATGTTACAAGACATTTAGCTTTATTGGCTAATTATTATTGACACCTTTGCCCTCAATTTCAATGTGTGGTGGCCCGACCACACAGACGTGTTCTGGCACGGGCTTCAAGCTTTTATTTTCTACATGCATCAACTCCTCCCTTTCTAAGATGAACCCCTTTTCTAATGACCTCAAAACCATGTTCATCTGCTACACAAATTTACTTTATTTAGTGGTTAAAGAGTAAACAATAATTTTACAATGTGTTCATATAAAAAAATAAATTTTTGTTCAATTTTATTGACAACAATTAATATAGATTATGTTTAAAAATAATCACACAAATCATCCCAAAAATCTCATGGTGGAAAGTTTTTTTTTTCCTTGTGACATCATTACAACCTCATCATCACGAATATTGATGAAATATCTTAGGTGTTCCTATTCAATAAATGCATTGTTACCTTGGAACGTAGGTGTCATTCCACTTATCTCATTTAATATTTTATTAGGACTAGCAATCACACCATAGTGTGCAATGGGTATGCCGAAGAAGTGTGGAAGGTCAATTAGAATAAATTTGGGTCTTTTTTTTTCATACATTTATGCAGCACATGAGATCAATTGATAGGCCATTTAACAATTGATGTTTATGCAACAAAAGTCTCAATAGAAAAGTGGTAGCTTCAAATAAACTATGCATCCACGTATAGGGATCCAAACATGATTGAAATAAAACCTTTGAATTAGGAAGATAATCAGGCTCCATTACCAATATGCTCATTTTATGTTTGCAATAAGGAGAGAGGGGGAGAGAGGGAGAGGTAGGTATAGAAAGAGGGAGAGATGAGGGGGAAGATCAAGAGAGAGGGGTGAGGAGATAGAAATAGAGAGGAAAATAGAGATAGAGATGTAGATGGAGATGGAGATGGAGTTGGAGGAGAGGGATATGGAGAGAAGGAGAGGGAGAGATAAAGAGAGAGAAGAGAGAGGGATAAAGAGGGATATAGATGGATGGATAGAGAGAGGGAGGGAGACATGTCTAGAGATAAAGGGGGGAGAGGAAAATAGAGTGAGAGGAAGATAGAGTGAGAGAGGAAGATGGAGACAAATAGATAGAGAGGTAAGGTATAGGGAGAGATAAATATAGAGAGAGATCAGGAGATAGAGAGGAAGATATAGAGAGGATGAGATAAAGAGATATAGAGGAAGAGGGAGAGGGAGAGGGATAGATATAGATGGTGAGATAGACTTGATAAAGAGATAGAGATATAAGGAGATATAGAGAGGGGAGAAGAGGGGGAGAGAGACACAAAGCTAGACAAAAAAAGAGAATTAGGGATATGTAAATAGAGATAGAGAGAGGGAGAGAGACATAGGGGGAGATAGAGATATATGGGAAGGGAAAGAGAGAGAGATATATGGGAAGAGAATGGGAGAAAGAGATCTAGATATAGAGAGATAGATAGGTACATAGGGAAGGAGTGAGGGATGGAGAGATGGGGAGAGATAAAGGGGGGAGATAGAGAGAGAGCGAGGGAGAGAAAGGGAGAGAGATAGGTAGAGGAGGGGAGAGGGAGAAGAGGGGGGAGAGGGAGAGAGAGGTTGAAGAGGAAGAGAGAGAAGAGGGGGAGATACATACATAGAAGAGAAAGAGAAAGAAGAGGGGGAGAAGAGAGTGATAGGTAGAGAGGGAGAGATAACTCAATATATATAGGGAGAGGGAGAGACATAGAAAGGGGGTGATATAGAAAGATAGAGGGGGATAGTGAAAAGATAGAGAGAGATAGTGATAGAGGTAGAGAAAGATATGAATAGAAAGAGATAGAGAGAGGAATGAGAGGGAGATAAAGAGAGAAATAGAGATAGAGATATAGAGTAGGAGAGATGGAGGGAGAGATGGAGTGAATGAGAAAGAGAGGGAAGCGGGAGATATATCTCAATATATAGAGGATATATATGTTACATATAGTGTGAGATTTGAGCCTGAAACAAGTCTCATGCTTGTAAATCACTATTGAGTTATTGGAAAACACGTTTCAACCACCATTTAATTGCAAACCAGATGCAATTTAATGGTAAATTCCTCTAAAATATTAGGAAAAATCCTCTAAAATCTCACTTATCACATAAAAGCCAGATAAATATTGATTTGACAAATTGGATGGGAACATTCCATTTCCATTTATAGTATTTTTTGTCAAATTGATGAGAACTTTATTTTTTCATTTGCATTGGTTTATGTTTTATTTATCTATATACAAATATTTCATAATCAGATAATACTTAATTTCTTTAAAGAAAAAATCTAGATTTGTCTAAAAGTACTTATTATTAATTGTTTACTCTATGTATATATTATGAGATTTGAGCCTGAAATAAGTCTCATGCTTGCAAACCACTATTGAATCATTGGAAAACAAGTTTCAATTACCATTTAATGGTAAACCAGTTGCAGATTAATGGTAAAATCCTCTAAAATATTAGGTAAAAACCTTCAAAATCTCACTATCACATAAAAGTTAGATAAATATTGATTTGACAACAGGGATGGAACATTCTATTTCCATTTGCAACATTTTTTGTCAATTTGATTGTGACTTTATTTTTTCATTTGCATTGGTTTATGGTTTATATCTATATGCAAATATTTCATAATTAGATTATACTTAATTTCTTTAAAGAAAAAATCTAGATTTGTCTAAATTTATTTCATTCCATTATTTAACACTTATTATTAATTGTTTACTCTAGCCACATGCAACTAGAATTTGCAAAACATCCATGTGAAAATAGATACTCTTTAACATATTAACATACATATAGTTTTCTATCAACGTAATCCTTGAACCTCCTTTAGGTGCAAGTGCTAGTATATATACCTCTCTCTATATATAGACTTGCCTCCCCCTCTATCTCCCTTCCTATATCCTAATCTCTCCAAAGATCAATTAAACTATCATATTTTTTATATATTAAGTTAATTTGTTCTATATAAAAAAATATTAATTATTAATTATAATAATTTCATATTTATATTTAATAATTTTTATTATAAAATAGAATATATAATAATAATAATATAATCTGTGTATACTATTATATATAATAATAAATATAATTAAATATTATATATAATTTAATTTGTATTATAATATATATATAATGTATTAATTTTTCGTATTATATTAAAATATAATAGTTCTCCGTAAATCACCTAAACAATCCCATGATGGAAGTTTTTTTTCCTTGTGGCATCATTACATCCTCATCATCACAAATATTGATGAAATATCTTAAGTGTTCCTATTCAATAATTACATTGTTACCTTGGAACGAAGGTGTCATTCCACTTATCTCATTTAAAATTTTATTAGGATAAGTTGGGATTTCAAGGAAATCCAACAATTTGTACCACTTTACTCACAAAGGTTGTCTCATCATTTCAAATTTGAGGGTTGATGAATTCAAGGTTATGTTTATGATTTGGTGCAAGGCAATGGAGTGCATAATGACCATGGTTATGATTTTATTGACTAGAAATCTAAGCATTCATTTGGGTTTGTTGAACTATTTGACCTTCTTCAACTCTATATATCATTTTAGCTCTTGATGCCTTTGTTTTAAGTGATCAAGAAAGTCCTATTTTTGGTCAATATTTCTTTCTCTATGATCACTTTTTGATTGAGCAATTTCACTTCCATCATGAAATATTATATTGTCTTCAATCTCATTTCTATGTGAAGATATAGGGGAAGTAGGATGTGGTCCAACATTCAAGGGTCTTCAATTATGATCAAGCATAACCAAAATTTGAGTATGTGCATCATGAGATTTTTCCCCATTTTTTCTACCAATAAGTGTATCATTTCTTTGAACATTGTAATCATGTCTATGAGTTCTTCTTTGAGTTTATAGCATATTATCAACTAAAGCATCTAATATATATTTTTATTGATACCTCAAGTCAATGAATGCCTTAATCATCACTAATATTGATAAAATATTTCAGGTGTGCCTCTGATAATTATATTGTTACCTTGGAACTTTTGTATCATTTCACTTATCTCATTTAATATTTCATTAGGATAACCTAGAATTTCAAGGAAATATAAATGTTTGTACAAATATACTCCTAAAGGTTGTCTCATCAATGGAAATTTTTGAGCTTGCCTCTTGAATGAAACTTTCACATTTTGAGGGTTGATAAATTGAAGGTTATGTTATTGATATGGTATAGGGTAATACAATGCATGATGACCATGATTATTAAAAATATAATCCTACATTTAGGTTTGTTAAACTATTTGAGCTTTCATCAAATCTATTTATTCTTGAAGTTCTTGATGTCTTTGTCGTAAGGGATTTCACAAGTTTGATTCTTAATCAATCTTTCTTTCTCTATGAACTCTTTTTGATTGACTACATTCACTTCCATCATGAATATTATACCATATTCAATATAATTTTTATGTGAAGAAGAAAGGGAAGTAGAATGTGGGCTAACATGCAAGACTATTTGATTAGGATCAAGAATAACCAAAATTTGAGCATGTGCATCATAAGATTTGTCTATATATATTTTTCTACCAATAGGCAATATCATTCCTTTGGACATTGTGATCATGCATATTAGTTTTTCTTTGAGTTTAATCATATTATCAACTAAGGCATCTATAATATAGTTATATGGATCTCTCATGTCAACAAAAACCCTATCTTTACTAGATGTACTAGCTTCAAAACCTTATATAGAGAAGGTCTAGAAGACATACTTATTTTTTTGGATCTCCATGTAGCTTGCTACTTTATTCCTTGCATTGTTGTGTCTCCATAACCCAAAGGATCTCTTGAATATCATATTCTCTCTATTATCATGACTTCACTTTAATATATTATTGGTTTTTGTTCCAAGAGCTCGTCTCTATTCTTCACTAGGAAGCAAAAATAATCCTAAAAGCTAATCTCCCTAATAATGGTACTAATATATTAGTGTAAGTTGAGGAGATGTTAACACTACACATAAAGAAAAATAATACTACTAAAAAACATACTTCACATTGTGGACATCTGTGAAATTTTAAAAAAGATGTATTATCTCCAACAACAACACTATACCAAACCTACACACGAAAAGTAAAAAAATCTAAAAAACTACTAAGTTGTCAAGGCATATGGTATATTAATTGAAATTAAAAAATTTCCAACAATTATGCAAATTCATTGTAGATTAAACATTTATTCCTATGGATCCTCAAGGCTAATGGTGACACCTAAGTATAGGGGTCTGTGAACAAAGGTGATAGACAAGGCTCATAATCAAATAATGATATTCATAGAAAAATGTGTGTGAGTTAGTAAACTCGTGTTCATTTTTAGAATTTTCTAAGCCTAGTGGTATTCCTTGAGTTATTTTTATTAGAATGAATAAAAGATGATGATAGACTAGGCCTCAAGAGACAAACCATACCCAATGTATATTAAATTCCTATAACATAGAAAAAAGGGGGGGATTTCTTAATTTTAATGGGTAAAACCTAAGATCAATTGTGGGACTTTTTCATTTGTTACATTAAGGGGTAAATGCAAGAAGATGAGTTCAACTCTAGTGGAAGTTTTAGACTTAAAAAAAAAACCCAAAAATTAGGAAAAATGAAATAGGATCTTGTTATTTAGTAATCAGGATCTCGTTTTGCTTCGGGACCTTGAGCCAAAAATGGGATCCAATTTCATAAAAAAAAAATTATGCTTTTATAAAAAAAATAAAAAAAATGAAATGAGATCTTGTTTTTTTAAAATTTGAATATTTGGCTAAGTTTGTGCTTTGTTTTTTGGTTTGGGAAAAGGCTTGGGGACCCAAATGTAAGGTTTAGACTTGGTTTGGCCTACAACTTGAAGTTCATATCAATGTCGCAAGAAAATAGTGACTTTGAAAATATGTTTGAAGACCTTTTTTGTAGAAATTTGTGACAAAGTTAAAACCAATTATAGATGAGACTGCATAGATTCTATATATATAATTTTTTAACAATTAGATTATTTTGTCTATTTTTCAAATATTTTTTTATGAAACTAGTCCACAAACTTGAAATATTAGGGTTTTTTAGTATTTTAATAGCTTTTTAATAATATATATATATTTTTAAATTATACATAGGCAATATTTAGAAAATTCTTTTCAATTTAAAAAAAATGATAATTTAAAGTCATCTTATGTGTGATGTACAGGACAATTTTTCAAAACAACAAATATGGCTAATAAAAAATTAACAAAAAAATAAATTAAAAATTACAAAAATATATCGTTAGCATTCTTCAGTGTGTTACAAATATTTTCCCAAAAGTATTTAAAAAAATTTGATTATTTAGGTCAAAATATTGATGATGTACATGTTCACAGTAAGGTAAAAAAAAGTGACTTTTAAATAATGGTTTTTAAACATGCCTATTGAAAATCAATTTATATCAAATAGGTATTAAAATAAATTACATATTTGGAAACTGGACTCTGAGTACTACATTTTATTCAATTAGTTATTTTTTTCAAGATCCCATCCCTAAGTGCTTCAAATTTTAAGGTCAAATGTAACAAATTTTGAAAATCAAAGAAAACACATCCACTTTTGGTCAAAAAGTGGACTCAACTTCTCGCACACACCCTAAGATGTAGATTAATTATCCTTTTTCATTTCTAGAGGAAGAAATAGATGCTCTTTCTTACCAATTAGAAGAACTAGAGGTTTTGTAAAACCATCTCCTAGGGCTCATTCCACACTCCCTTTTGGAAGACTATCATAGCCTAAGACTCTTTCCATTAAGATAAATATAACAATGTTTCACATGGATACCCCTAAAAATTATGTGATTATCACCTTTAGTGGTTGCAACCCCCTTGTGTTGGTTTAGAGGGATTTTACACCAATAACCACCTTAAAAATAATACCTTATTTCATTGGTGAAACAAACATTATCCCAAAATGACACATTCAAGACATGACTAATATATGCTATGTAAATAATATCACAAAAGATAATGTGGTTGTTAGAATCCTAGTCATATTCTTGAAAGGAAACACATTACAATGGTACAAATGTTTGTACCCTAACTCCATTCACAACTAGGATGAGTTAGGTGAAAGCTTATGTGAACAATTAGGACAAGAGTGATCATTTATCCTCGGTAGAGCAATTGAGAATAATTAAAAAGGTTCCCTATGAACTCATGGGAGATTTTAGCTATAGATTTCAAAATTCTTGGGATAGAATCCCTATGTTGGTAAAAAATCTCTTAGTCATGTCTTCCTATATTACTTAAGGGATCTTAATAGTGATGTTACTATTATGGTACATTCTATGGGTGGAGTGAATCTACCAAATACTTATGACATTTCCATCAAGGAAGAAAATTGTCTAATACAATCTAGGAAAATAGCTCCAAGGCCACCAATGCCTCTATGCCTAGACTTCCCTCCTCAACAAGCCACCTTGGCACCTCTCCTAATTTCATATACTATTCAACCATCTATTTCTACTAAACCTTCAAATAAATTACACAAGGTTAAATTCATATTGTAGAATTTTGGTAAAGAGTTGGTGACAATAAAGAGGAAACTAGCTCAAAACAATAGACCTTACCAACCTCAAAGTTAAAATTACAAATAAAATAGGAAGCTATATTAAGGGAAAAATAAATGGAATTATGCTAGACCCTTGAATAGTGTAAATCTAACTACTACCAAAACTTAAAGGAACTTTTTCTAGTTAAGAACAACCTAGCTCAAGAACATGACTAGTGTCATATGTGCAATTAACCACATAATCAAAACTTTTGTCAAAATTGATAGTTTGTGCAGACTCTAATGGCTAGAATTGAACACTCAACTTCAAGAAAATAATTTGATGTAACCAAGCAACTGCCAGTAGGAAAGATCACATGCTAGGAGAATATACATTGGTTAACTAACATGAGGTAGATTTGTGTGGCCTAAACCAATTAAGCATTGATGTAGTGCCCTAAAACACAAGGTTGAATAAAAAAGAAATGGATAATGGAACATTTTTCATAGTTGGATAGGCATAAACATCCCAACCACCCCAAGATACTATAGTTTCTAGTATAGCAGGTAAGAAAAATATGCTAAAATGAAATTAGATTGTTGGTGTTGCAAGGTGTGCACCCTTGGTCACCTTGTGTTGTGCAACACAATGCTCAGGTTCTTGACATGGCTTAACCTCCCATTGTGGATTCATTAACTTTGGTGGTTTTATTGAGCATTAACATGTTGATCTTTTGGTGCAAGGACAATTGTCTATGCAACAATTGGTATTAGAGCTTGGGTCACTATTTGAACCCCTCGCTTGTGCTAGGGGGATTGTTGCAAGGTGCTCGCCCTTAGTCTCCTTGTGTTTTGCAGCACAACACTTGGATTTGTGACATGGATCAATCGCCTCCCATGGATTCATTAACTTTGTTGGTTGTATTAGGCATTAACAGGTTAATCTTTTGGTGCAATGGCAATCATTTGTGAAACAATTGGTAAGGGTAACAAAGCACAATGTCAACCCCAGTTTATCCCATCAAAAAAATTGTATCTTTCTATTCTAAAATTTTCCTCAAAGGTTAGTAATGTTCCCTTTATAATAGTTGATCAAATGAGGAAAGCTACCTTTAATGTCATCATGTGGGAGGCTTTATCCATCCTATCTCAAAAGGAGTTTTTTGCAACATGGTTTGGAAGGGCTCAATTTTCCAAGTGAAGTGTCAACGAAAGTGGGAAATACAACTCCAACTAGCCTTGTGCAACCCAAGGAAGAGGGGAATTCAAGTAAAATTAGTTAAAAAATGAAATTAACCAATAGAATTAATATTTTTTTGGAAATAATGCAAGATTCACTAGGTTTTTATACCTTTTCTTAGTGGGGGTTTCTTAACATCATCCCCAAGTGAAATAAATGATTAATAGTTAATGATGAATTTGTAGAAATATATTTAAATAAAAGTTCATAAAAGTGAGCTATGTTCGAGGTTAGAACTCTAATCGATAGGGCCCAACCCATATTTTTGTACTTATTTATTGTTGATCCTTCTAGAAGACTATGGTTTACCCAATACCTCACTTACCCACCTCCCCCATCTTCCCCACCCTACCTACCTCTAACTATATTGTTGAGTCCCTATCTATCCTATCTAGACCCTCATAAATAAAAAAGTATTGAAATCATATAAATAAAAATTAATATAAAAATATAAGACTTGTTTACATATACTTTCATTATGTTTTATTAAAATAAACCCAAAAGATAGAAAAATATTTTTAAAATATCAATTCCTTTTATTTACTTTAATTTAAATCATTTTTATTTCCTTTCAATTATAATAAATGAAAGATCCTAAATGGAACACTTATGCACATTAGGTAGTTTTCTTAGAAATTTTGAAAATTGTGTGTCCTTGTCTGGTAGGTTTGTCTAATTAATTGAGTGTGGTTGGTCCTCTGTTATGTAACTTATTCTTTTGGACAACTTATGACTGTCATTCTCTTTTAATTTTTTTTGTATTAATTAAAAAAAAGGGAGTGCAAGTACTTAAGTTTTATTTCTATTGAAATGAGAATATTTTCTTCTATGTCATGCAACAAACAAAGAGGAAAATGATGTTGTAATAGTGGGTTAGTATCCTTTGGAGGAATTGAAAGTATTAGAAAATGAAGGTGCAACTGAGACTGAAGGCAAAAGAAATATGGTAGTAGATAGTGGTGAGAAAAAGGTTGTAGAGAAAGAGGTAATACAAAATATTTTTAATTTTTATGATGAAGATGAGAGTGTATTTTGTGTAGATGAAATAATTACAGTGGAGCATAATATTGATTTATATTTTATTAAATTTAAGAAAGATGATGATTTGCATAATTTGAATAAGTTGGTTCAAACAAAGTTTGTTAATGATGTTTTGTATGCAAAAGATTTATTTGGTATTTCAAATTGTAGTGCAGGTGCATTTTTGTGGAGGTGGTTGAACTATGGTGGGTTTAATCCCACAATATTGGAAGGGAGTGTGAGTTGTGTATGTGTGAATTGTAGGAGTTAGTAAATCAATAAATAAGACACAAACTCAATGAGACGTATTACATTAAAGATTTGAATCATAAAACTAATCTAATTAAAACAAAGAAAATCTCTAAAATCATTCCATTGTTCTCTATTCTTAAGGATCCTTTAAATCATTAGTGCTCTCAGATTTGTATATGCACTATGACTGGTTTCAATGACAACCTAAGAAATGAGATGCTATTAAGATGCAAAAATATAAATTCCTACATGATATTGAATGTTGCAAATGATAATGGTGATGATGACAATGGATATGATGTTGAAGTATATGATGCAAAGTGATATGCAAACTAAGATGATAATACTATAATGCAACTATGAAGCTAATCCATGATGATAAAATAGAATGATAAAACAATGCAAATTGCTAAAATGATCCAATACCCTATGCTTAAACTCTAAATGCTACAAAATGTTTTTTGCATAATAAGTTTGCTCAAAGATGGGATTTTCAAATGTTGTAGCAAGAGGTTGTATTTATAGGATTTTCAAAGCATCTTGTGATGTGGCAACAATCAATGGTCACAATTCAAACATAAGAGATGAACAGTGGAGATGGAAGAATCATGGAGGATGTTCCCTTGACCATAGACAACATGCCAAATGTATGAGAGAATAAAGTGTGTGAGATTGCCAAGTGTCCAACATGTGCCTAAATTAAAATTGGAAATTTAAATATTAGACATATTTAAATACTTGTGACATTTGAGGATGTGGAAAAAAGTGTTGTAGACATGTGACTAAATTTGAATTTAGAATTATTCAAACTTAGTGAGAAGATATTTAATTAAATAAAAATGAACTATTGACATTTGTTTATTTAATTAAATTTAGAAGAATGTGATTTAAGATGAAGAATTTAGAAAAGTGTGAACTTTATAAATAAATTGAGAATTTATTTATAAGTAGATGAAATAAAAGGGGTCATTAATCAAATAACTAGTAATTAATTAATTAATTGTCTTGACCGATTTTATGTAAATATATTGTCCCCCTCTTTGAAGTAATGTGTTTACATGTTGCTTCAAAGAAAAAATTGTTGTTGATGTTGGCAAAAAAAAATTTGATGCCCTAGATGCTGATTTTTAGGTGATGATGGATATATGCCCCAGAGGATTTTAGAATTCTTTAGTCTAGGGAACACTTCCTAAAGATGTGGGACATGATTTCACATCTGGTGTAGGCCAATTTAGATATTATCAATCGATGTGGTTTATCATCTTTGATTGATATGCCCTAGTATATGATTGATTAATCTATTGAGACTTGATGATGTATTGATACTTGATGTATACACTTATTCAATCAGTGATTTTTTGTTTTTTGCCACTTTGTTGATGTATCTCTTTGACACATTTGGATATCATTGTATACTTGACATTGTTATTTTGAGATTTATATGATATGCAAAAAAGATTAGTGATCTACATATGTTTATGATTTCATGATGGATGCCCATGATTGATGCATTTAATTTCTATGTTATGATGCTTATGTGATGCTTATATGATGATGGTATGATATGGTATGGATGCAAATGATGAAACATGTGTTATGATTCTATGATGCTTTATGAATGATGTTTTATGCAATGTGATCTGTATTTGATTATTCAAATGATGTGTGATGTTTATGTACATTCATGTGATGATTATGCTAATCTAGTTAGTCCTTTGTCAGTCTTGGATTTGAGTAATAAAAAATTCATAGGTTGTATTCCATACACCCTAGCAAATCTATCTTCACTACTAGTTTTAGGTGTTCATAAAAATGGTCATGTTCCTCAACAACTTTTTCTTCTTGGAAATCTTACTCTACTGGATATGTCTTTCAATATTCTTAATGGACCATTTCTTAATCCATTAATAATAGATGAAATGATCTTGATTATGCAAGTGAGATGCAATGCACTTATTTTTGTGTTTTCTGATGTAATGTATGGATGGATGAATGAAGTGATAATGTATATGTGATGTGATAATGCTTTCTACTGTATGAAAATGATGATGCAAATGATTATGAAACTATATGAGAATGATATGTTTTTGGTAATGTCAAGTGTAAGTTCAATCCATTAATAATAGAGATGACATCATTGTGAAATTGTTTCAGCTTTGGAAAACCCCTAAATACAAATACAAATTAATAGGGATGCAATCTAACTTAACCATGCATATCTATTATGCAGAGGTTGTCATTGTAACAATTGATTTGTCATACTTTTTATCATCATTGAGCCTTTAAAATGTTGAAAGTGAGTACAAGCATTGATGGCATAATTTAGATCATGATGACCTTAGTACTACTTTCATGATTTTTGATATTGCAAGTTAACACAAGCATCTTAGTATAATTGAACCAAGATGACTTGAGTATTCACTATGTAAACAAACAAGAGTTAACCATATTCCTATGCAAATTCAGAATATCATTAGTGATACTTTATAGAGCACGTCCCACAACAATTTGCATAGTAATAGTGATCAACTCACAGACAACAGACAAAGAAAAATCATCGAGGTGCTCTAGAGATATGATAATAAAATTCAAAGTACCACAGTTGAATAAACATGCCAACATGATAAAGCCATGATTTAGAAGATCATCCATTTAAATTTTTTCTTTGATTTGATCCATTTAGCTCTTTGATGTTTGATAGGGATGGTTGATGTGTTCATGATTGTGCTTGATGTCCAATGTTGGGTTTTGCACTATGATCATTGTGTTTTTTATGTTGTCTAAGTGTTGTTTGTCTGTTGATTTAAGCTCAAATTTTATTTTCCCATAGTGAGATCAGGATTTTTCCCCCAATCTAGGGTGAGACACGACTGCAATGCCAGGATATGTACATGAGGCTTTCTGATGATAGGTAGAATGATGGAAAAAGAAAATGGCAAAAGCAAATGGTTGGTATGCTCAAATAGATGGAAAATATTGTTGGTGTGAATAAGTCTTGTACCTAGTTTATTCCTTTACTAGGGACTTAGGGGACTTAATTCACATGTTAAGTTTACTTAGGATATTAGTTGTCATATCTAGATAAGTATTAGTTGTCTTATCTAGAATTTCCATTTTCCTAGGTAGTTATGAGTTAGTTGTCTTATGTGATAGGATTAAGACACTTGTCATGATCTTGTCTTATCCTATCTCTCATCCTTGCCTTTATAAGCAAGGCATCTCTAGCATATTTGTTAATAGATGGCATATAGCATTGTATAGTATTGCATTGATCATATTGTATCATATTGCAATCCTTGTTTGGTGGAATAGCATCTTCCATTGTTGCTTCTCTCTATCTCTTGTGGAGGTTCTTTGGCGTTGCAGATTGAAGATCTTGGGTTGTTAACTCCAACATGGTATCAGAGCTTTGAATCTGGCAAGCCCCTTCCATTTCTTTATTAGAGAGTTTCCATCAATTTCTATTGTCATTTTTTGAGTTCTTGTATCCTATATTGCATGCTTGCATTTTGGTGAGATCTGGTGATTGCAGCGCTTTTGGCTATAGTGGCAGCATTTTAGGCTGTCCCATTGCGTCCAGGAGGCTCGAAAAAGTCAGATCTGGCTTTTGTTTCACTTAATTTCGTCACCATTTGCAGCTGTGGCAAAGAAGGGTTTCGAGCTCAGATTTGGTGAACAACTTTTTACAGGAGCACTTTGAGCCAAAAAAAAGTCTTCCATTGCGTCTGGGTGGCCGTTTCCAATTTTTTTGATATATAATTTGCCTATATTCGGCAAAAGTTGTCTTCGGGGCAAAATTTTTTTAGCAGAGGCGGCCGTACGGCCCCCCTGCGCAGCCCGCAGACATAAGTCTGCGGAGCCCACACAGCGCGCGGCTTATAAGCCGCTAGCGCTGCCGCCAACCTTAACCGCCAACAGCGGCGGTTACATCGCTGGCACCAGCAGACAGCACCGACCGCCGACCGCCACCGACCGGGAACCGCCAGCGGGCGGTCAGTAAGCCGCCTCCACTCACCGCCTCCGCCAACCGTCTCCGCCGCCGAGTAACCCGCCGCCGACCGCACTGCAGACAACCGCCAACCAGCGGTCTTGAAACCTCCACGGGAACCGCAGCGGCTACGGTCACCTAAACCGCCACTGTCAGAGGTGATCTCCGCCGAAACCGCCAGCGGTTAAAACAAACAGCGCGGATTTTTTCGGTCAGACAAGCTCCTGGTCACGTGGGTGACCGAACGCCAGCCCCCGAGGGCTCAAATCTTGCTCCTGTTTAGTGTTCAAGGTGCCTATTATAGGCATTTTTTTCTTTTTTGCATAACTTTTCGCCACGACATCAGATTTTCACAAACAAGATATTGTCGAAAAGATGGTTCGACGAACTTCGCAGTGGTGCAGGTGAATTTTCCAGATTTTGTCATTTTTTGCCAGATTTTCTAGCTTGAAGGTACAAGTGCATTTATTACTTGTTTTTGATGTAACTTTTGCCAACGAAGTCGAAATTTGGCAAACTTTTTTTTGAAATTGATCAGAAAATCGCAAGGATTCTGTTTGTAACCTCTGTTTTCAGCTTTGCAAGCTCCTTTTTCTGAAAAATTGTAAAAATCACCGTGTGTTATAAACGGTTGATTTGAGCTTGTCACTTGTAAAATTGCAAGAATTTGTTCATTGTAATTTGCTGGGGGGGGTTGCAAAATCAGCTTTTAATACATTCTGGGGGGGGTGAAAGGCACAATTTAAGTGCCACATTGTCCTTTTCTTTTGGTGAATCATGGCAGATCTAAGGAAAATTGAACCACTCACTCCACATAATTATCATACATGGAAGCTAAAAATGACTCAGTTGTTACAATCTAAGGGTCTATGGCCAATGTTAGATGCAGAACAACCTGAATTTTTAAGGGATTATGAAAAGTTTGTCCATAGATGTAAAATGGATGAAGCAAAAGGTCTCATTGGCTTACATGTATCTGATAATCTGTTGTTTCATATTTCGGAGTGCAAAACACCTAAGAATGTTTGGGACAAACTTGAAGAATTGTATGGTAAAGTAAATCATTTCAGAACCTTGCAACTTCAAGCAGAACTTCAATCCCTCTCTCTAGATGCGTTTCCTTCAATGCAAGATTTTCTTGCTCAATTCAAGATGATTTTGTCACAGTTGAAAGGATGTGGACGTGATGTATCTAGTGATGAATGTATCTTCTTGATTCTGTCTAAGTTAAAGGGCCCTTATCAAGTGTTTTCTTCTACTTTCTATTCAACCATGGATGCAATGGGGAAAGATTACAAAATGCCTACATTTGAGTTGTTTTGTGAGCGTCTTACTAGGGAGGAGGCCAAGTTAATTCAGTTGGATGCCTTACCTAATTCTAAGAATCATGCTCTAATGGCTCAAACATCCAAGGGTAAAGGAAAGAACAAGAAGAAGCCCAAAGCAGAATCATCTTCTGGTAGTGAGAATCCCTCCAAACCGAAGCCGAAGAACAATCAGAAGTCCACTCAATCTCCTTCTTCTTCTACCTCTGGAGATTCTTCCTCCAAGTCCAAGAAAAAGAATGGAGATCCTTGTTCATTTTGTGGCAAAACTGGACATGATGCATCTCATTGCTTTAAGAGATTAGAGGCCTTGGAGGAAGCCATGAAGAAGCACAATATTTCAGTGGCTAAGCCTTCTTCAATGGGCAAAGGGCAAGCTCTTTCTGCACGAGCTATGCATTCACCTTCAGATAGTTGGATTCTTGATTCAGGTGCCTCACATCACATGACAAATTCACGAGATCTACTTGATTCCATAGTTCATACTTCTACTTCTCAGATTGCAGTTGGGAACTCTTCACAGATTCCAGTTTTGGGGACAGGCTCCGTTCAAATGCTAGATGGGTGCATTAAGGATGTTTTACTTGTTCCTGATATTTCAGCGAATCTTCTTTCCGTATATCAGATTTGTCATTCTGGAGATGGGAAGTTAGTTGAGTTTTCTCCACAAAATGTGACTATTAGACAGTTACAAGATCCTGAGAAGGTTGTCGCAACAGGAGTAGTTGATCATGAGAATCATTTGTATCGATTTGATGGATTTGAGTCTACATCAGGTTCATGTTTTGTTGCTCATGCTGATTCAATGAGCAAGCTTTGGCATGAGAGATTTGGGCACTTGAATTATAGATATCTTCAGCAAATGAAAGCACACAACTTAGTGGTTGGTCTTCCAAAGATCACTTGCACAGATGGTGTTTGTCAAGGATGTGTTCTTGGCAAGCAACATCAAGATCCTTTTCCTAAAGGTCATGCTACACGTGCAACCACACCCCTTGAGTTGGTCCATAGTGATCTTATGTCATTCCCAACTCCTTCTTTTTTAGGGGCCAAGTATGTGCTAACATTCATTGATGATTTTTCCCGCCGGACATGGGTCTACTTTCTGAAGCTCAAGAGTGAAGTCCTCACCAACTTCAAGACTTTCAAATTATTTGTGGAGAAGCAGTCAGGTTTTTCTCTTCAACAAATACGCACCGATAATGGGGGGGAGTATGTCAACCAGGCATTTCAGGATTTTTGCAGTGCGCATGGTATTCTTCATCAGTACACAGTTCCTTACACTCCTCAGCAGAATGGTGTCGCGGAGAGAAAGAACAGGACTCTCAGGGAAATGGCCAATTGTATGATTCAGTCGGTCCATGGCTCAGCTTTTTTGGGCGAAGAGTACATCAATTATTACCAACTATTCGAGAATCATTATGCCCACAAGAGGTCACGAAATATGACCTGAGGAGGCAGTCTCATCGCAAACCAAATGTTTCCTTCTTGAGTGTTGTTAGTGAGGCTTAGGCATTCATTGATTCCAGAGATAGTGGTAAATAAATCCATGGAGAAGAAGAGTCAGTTACATTTTGTTGGCTATTGTGAGGATGTGAAGGCACTCTGATTATTTGATCCTGTACGAGAGGTTCATTTCAGCGTGATGTTCGGTTCCTACGAGACCTTCACCCAGCCAGATCCTCCTACAACTTCTTCTTCATCACAACCTACTCAGTCTTCTTCAGTTGATGATACTTTGTTTCTTGAGGAAGATTTTGATGATGGTCTTGATGAACCTCCTCCTCATTCACCCACTAGGCCACGATGGGCTCGAGTTACTCTTGAGGAGGCTGGTCCTCTTGTTGGTGATCCCACAGACACTCGTCGCACTCGTTCTCAGACTTCTGGAATTAGTCTTTTGAGTCATGCAGTTTCAGATGATCCTCAGAAGTTTTCAGATGCTTCAGGTCTTCCAGAGTGGGATAGTGCTATGGCTGATGAGTATTCTTCTTTGATGAAGAATCATACTTGGGATCTTGTGCCTCTTCCTAAGGGAAGAAAGTTGGTTCGGTGCAAGTGGGTGTATCGTACCAAGTATGCAGCAGACGGTTCCATTGACAAGTACAAGGCTCGTCTTGTTGCAAAGGGGTTTTCTCAGGTTGAAGGGATTGACTATTCTGAGACCTTTGCTCCTGTTGCCAAGATGGATTCTATTCGCCTTGTCCTTGCTATAGCTGCATCACAGGGATGGTCAGTATATCAGATGGATGTGAAGAGTGCTCTTGCATGGGGATCTTCATGGAAATCTATATGGAGGCGGCCACCGGGTTTTGTTAAGACTCTTCACTTGTTTAGAGGCTTGACGTTCATTGTGTGATATCACCGAAACAAGCTAGGGCTTGAGCAAAGGAATGGATAGTTTCTTGCTATGCGTTTTCGACATTACGATCCCACAGTTTATACACAAAGACATGGAGAGGATCTGCTTATACTTGTGCTCTATGTGGATGATTTGATTCTCACAGGGAGTTCTACTTCCATGATTCAGAGTACACAACGAGCATTGATGAAGCGATTTGATATGATTGACCTTGGTCTTTGCATTACTTCCTTGGTGCCCGGATTCATAGGACTTACGAGGGATCTTCATTTCAATGAAGTATCTTGATTTCCAGCGAATTTGGCATAGGCGATTACAGGCGGCAACCTCTCCCCATTCGGTCGGTGTTATCTTGTCTTCGGTTACACTACTCACCTGATTGATCCTACCTTGTATCGACAGTTGGTTGGCAGTCTTTTGTACTTGACACATAATCGTCCTGATATTTCCTTTGCGGTTGGACTTGTCTCTCGCTTCTCATAAGAGTTTCATGAGAGTCATTGGAAGGCCGCCAAGCATATCTTGAGATACATTGGGGGCACTACTCATTTTGGCATTCACTACACTTCGTTGCATCTGGATTGTAGGCTTCAACCTTACGGCTTCGGATTAGGTTTGGTGATGTCAATGATGATGAAGTCTATGACTTTGTCTTTGCCTTGGATTGCAATTAGATTGCATGGTCATGCAAAGCTATTTGCTACATTATCATCGGCCAGAGGCTGAGTATCCCGAGGTCTTTGTGTTGGCTGATCCAAGGTTTGTGGCTGACGGTTGATGGCCCGAGTTCAGTTCCCTTCCACTCGGCCCACTACTCTGGTGCTGACAATCAGTGCCATTCATATTTCCACGCAACCAGTGGAGCATATTGGACTAAGCATGTGAGATCCACATGCGCTATCGTCTCCGGGGATGGTGTTCTCGGCTTAGATGTTTGCCTCTGGTCAGCCAGTTGAGACATCTTCACCAAACCTTTAAGATACCTGTTCATCTTCGATTCGCGTCGATGCTTGAGGGTGAAGAGTTGTCCTTAGAGGGGTCTTGAGGAGTCCTCCTTCCTTCATTAGTTTTCTTTGTTTCTTTCTCTCTTTTGGAGAGGAGTTTTCTCCCATAGGGTTTTTCTCCTTTTCTCCGCTTGTGAGAGTTTTTTTGTTTTGTACATGGGTACCTTATCAGGCCTAGTTGCCGGGACCCATCTTTTGCATTATGCATTGGTTTGTACCTCCCTAAGTTGCACTTAAGGGGGGGGGTTGGTGTGAATAAGTCTTGTACCCTAGTTTATTCCTTTACTAGGGGACTTAGGGACTTAATTCACATATTAAGATTACTTAGGATATTAGTTGTCATATCTAGATAAGTATTAGTTGTCATCACCGTTCCATTTTTCTAGAGTAGTTATGGAGTTAGGTTGTCTTATGTGATAGGATTAAGACATGTGATCTTGTCTTATCCTATCTCTCATCCTTGCCTTTATAAGTGGTATCTCTAACATATTGTTAATAGATGGCTATAGCATTGTGCCAGTATTGCATTGATCACTTGTGTATCATGTGCAATCAGCATTTGAGTGGAATAGCTCTTCCATTGTTGCTTCTCTCTATCTCTTGTGGAGTTCTTTGGCGTTGATTGAAGATCTTGGAGTTGTTAACTCCAACAAATACCAACCTATCACAAATAGCACCTATTGCCAGAAGTTTTCACTACTTATTTTGCCGTGCACTTTTTCAGATTTTTTGATTTTTGATTTTTTTGTATTTTTCTCTTTTTCTCTTTTTTTTTTTGGTTTTTTTTACTTTTTTGATTTTTTGTGTATTTTTCCAGGACGTTTAAGATGAGATATGATAAATTTTTTCCCTAATCTCATCAAGAACAAAGGAATATAATGGGACATGGATTTTGATAAGCTAGAAGATATGGAATGGAAGAAAATGTGAGGATAAGAATAATGAATGGGATGATTAAGATCACCTAGATAAGATACGAACACAAGGCCCAAGTACTTTTCCTCTATTCCTCATCAAGACCAAGGAAAGGAAGAAAGGATGTATTTAGACAAAATGATGAAATATGGATAAGGCGAAGGATATGATATGAAAGATATGGATAAAGCATATAGGATAAGATATATGATGTTCAAGGAGATCCTTAACCTTGTCAAGATTAAAGGTGGAAATGTAAGGAATGATAAGATGGACAAAACTTTCCCCCAAGTGTAGAGTGTGAGAGGAATATAGAAAATAGGATATGGATAATAGGGAGGTGGAGGAAGGACTTAAGAATCAAGTTTCACGACCAAATATCCCTTTAATAAACCATGGTAAATGGGAATTAGACTCCTAAATGTTGGCCTATTAAAGGTATGATGGAAGAAAATAAGGACTTATCCAAAGGTTTGGATTAAAGGAGAATAATGGAGGATGAATGTTGGATAATGTATAGGAGGTGGGAAGACTTGTTGATGGATAGATGGAAAGGATTGCAAGGTCAACATTGGCACACACCTTGAAGGATGGTGAAGTGATGGAGGAAAAATGGATTTAGAAGGTGATAGGTTTTTAGATGGAAAATTGGAGAAAGCTTTTGGATTAGCAAATTTGGATGCAAATTTGGATTTTATTGCTTATATGAGACTTTTTGGAATCCACATGACTTTTGACTTTGATATTTTCTTTGTGGGCCTTTGTGGCCTTTGATATTTTTCTTTTTTCTTTATGGACCTTTGTGGTCTTAGGATTTTTTCCTTTTGCTTTGATGGGCCTTTGTGGCCTTTTGAAAATTCATTTTGATTTATGGACCTTTGTGGTCTTGGAAATTTTTCTTTTTGCTTCGATGGGCATTTGTGGCCTTTTTTATTTTCTTTTGATTGTGGATCAAATTTTCTTTTATTTTTGTATGTCTCTTCGAGGAGACATGTTGATCCTTTGATACATGTGGATTTTGATATGGAATTTTTTGACATTTGGCACCCAAATTGTTTCCAAGAGCAATAGGAGAGATGGATGGAGATGAATGGTATGGAGGTATCATGGATGAGTTGTTGGAGGTAGAATTTTGAAAGGGCATCAAGGATGTGTGCCTTTGTTGTTCTTGAGTAATAAGATATGGACCTAGGATAGATGGAAGGTTTGATGAACTAAGATGAGGACCTAGAATAGATGGAAGGTTTGGTGGATTAGGATGAGGACCTAAGATAGATGGTAGGTTTGATGGACATGGACACTTAGGTGTATAACCAAGGACATTGTAATATGGGTTTTCTTGAGCAAAAAGGGGTTCTAGGATACCTTGTTCATGAAGGCCTAATCCTTTTCCTTTGTAGTTCATACTTTGACACATTTGTTTACCAATGTGATATGTATTATTTGTGAAACAAGATGCAAGTCCATTTTGGGGAGGATATGATATGGATGAAAGGATAGGTGTTGGAAGTAAACTAGAGCAGATAAAGGTGGAGGATCCCAATTTGTAGGTGTGGGGTTCATGGATGGCTAGTATAAGTGTGATAGGATATTGACATGGGGGTGATGGAGGGGTATGTACAGGATCATGATGGGCCAAAAAGTGGCAATATGATGGGTATGTGGTTGACAACTATATTTTAACCCAAAATTGATGAAATAAAAAGGGTTTTTAAAGGAGATTCTCAGCTTTCCACCAATATAAATTATTCTTTATTTTGAATTTAATAAGCAATTATTATTCATTTTCTATTCAAATTATGACTAAAGTGCTAATTAATAGGTTGATTGAAAAACATCTATAGCTTTCAAATGTTATCACATTTTTTGAATCCAAAACATGCATCACATTCTATGCTTCACAGACTATGGGATTAAAAAAAATGAATTTCATGAAGTTTTGACCAAGTTAAGGTGGTCAGACACAAGTTTTTATATATTAAAAAGTTGTAATAAAAAAATCATAATTAATTATTTACTTGGAAAAAATTAAAAAAAAATATGCATCACATCGGGGCATGAATCCTCTACTTATATCTAAAATATTATAAAAAAATATTATCATTTTATTGTGGTTAGGGTGGTCAGACAAACACCTACTTCTTATTTTTTCCTAAAATTTAAGTACTATTGCATTGAAATTCCAAATTTTTCATGAAATAGATTTTTTTTAAACAAACCTAGTAGTTTAGAAACTACATTCAATTTGATATAGATTCTATTCTTACATATATTTGAAATAATATAGATCACTTATTCAAATTTTTATATCAAGTTGCCTAACTCTGATTTTTCTAATTTTTTTGCCACTTAAGGGCCTATTTTTTCCATGATGATCCTGCACATACCCGAGTGTTTTGATCTTGACTTGGAAAAGGATCATGAGGTGTAGAAGATGGAGTATCTTGCTCTTTATTAGGTGTGGAATCATCATGTAGTGGTGTGAAAGGCATATCTTGATCTTGAGAAGGATGAACATCCTCATGGAATGAAGGGATATCCTCAGATGGAAGCATATCTTGATCTTGATGAGGAAGGGAATCATGAGATTATGTAGAAAGCATATCTTGATCATGAGAAGGTAGGTCATCATTAGATAGGCTTGAATAATTATCATGCTCCTAGGATGCAATGGAATCATGAGATGGTATGGATTCTATTTCCTTCAATCTAGCTTTCAGAAAATAATGTTGTGTTTATGAAAATAAACTATGCCTTAAATTGATTTTGTGTGTTTCTTTTGAAAATATACATAATTATCTCTGAAGACAGTTTGTTTTGTGGATTATGAAAATATATCATTTATATATATATATATAAATAAAAATAAAAAATAAGTTAACTTTATTTTGTTGTTCTTCTGTCCTCCGTACCTGTAACAAGATATTTATTCATTTGAAAAGTGTATATAAATATATTATATATATATATATGTATATACAAATTTCGTATATATTTATATAAATTAATTATTTTTGTGCTTGTAAATATTCATAATTTTAATTAAAATTGAATTTTATTGGCCGTAATGGCCGTCAGAATCCGTGTCTAGGATGGACTGATATTTTTTAATAAAGGATAAAATTTATAAAAAAATAAAATAAAATAAAATAAATTATTTATTAGTTTGGGGAGGGACGGCATTGGCCGAACCCCCCATGGTTCTTGTGTGGCGGATTGACTACCGCACAACAGTCTTGAAGACTGCTGTGCACGGCAGTCTCGACTGTCATGCACCACAGTCCCTACAGGGACTGCCGAGCGCAGTCCTTGCAAGGATTGCGACGACAACCACTTTTTAATTTTATTTAATTTAAAGTTAAATTTATTTAATTTATTTATTTTATTTTATTTTGTTTTATTATATATTTTATATTTAAATATATATATATATTTATTTTAATTAATATTGTTTATTTTTAAAAAAGTAATTGTGATTATTTAATGTTAACATTAAGTTATTATATTTTTAAAAAAATAAATGTAATTTTTGTATATTATTTAAAATGTTAGATAATGTTTATATATAGGGATTTATATTTTTTGAAGACATTATTTTATTATTTGATTTGGTTGAATAAATATTTTTAAACAGAAAATTTGCTTTATTTCGTTGGTTGTGGATTATATCGAGACAATTGTAATTGGTTATATTGGAGAAAATAAGCCTTAATTTATTGTATGGTTTATATCGAGACAATTGTAATTGGTTATATTGGAGGTTGGAATCTTTTAATGATCATATTAATTTAATTCTTGGATCTTTGGTTTTAGTGAGAACTCTTAAATGATTTCACTTGTGGATTGTAGAATTGCCCAACTAAGAAATATCTTGATAAAATAGAGATCATTTTAGATTCTTCCTTATGTGGACTTAGCAGGTATGGTTTATTAAATTAAAATCAGTATATTATTGGTTACTTGGTTTTTATAATAGGCCTGTGTGATATTCATTTATTGTTGGTTTAGAAAATTCATCGTTTAGGTTATGATGTGAGATATACTTATACCAATTAGAATATCTACAAACTCATATTTATTCATTGCAATTATTAATATTGGAACAATAACTGATGGACTATAGTTTTAGATAGCTTTAAGATTCAACCTTATTAATTGCATATATTATGTTAGTTCAATTTATTAGCTATACATGGGTTCTAAAGATGATTGATTGATATGTTTAAGGGAATGTTAGTTAATAGGAGCTAAGAAATAGTAAAGGATAACATAGTTCAAGTGTAGATTACTGTCTTGATTATAATTGTAAATGGTACTATCATATAATTCAAATGTTGATATTATATTGTTGAATTCTCATTTTGAATGACCCTTGAAATGTTTTCATACATTAATCATCAATTTGTATATTATAAATTGATATCGTTGAATGTTTAAGTTTTAAGTATTGGTTTATTGAGTAGTGTTTGACTAGTGATAAGGAGTTGATATCTATTGTAAGTTTACCTATACTAACTGTTTGTTAATCAAGAATGATGTGAAATCACTTTTCTTTCATGATGGATAGCTATAATATATATAAGTATATGTTTTATCGTGAGCTATCTAGCTAAAAGGAAATGTTGTTATGCCTTGTGACCTTCCTTGTGCAAGTATGAATAAATATTTGAGTAGGCTATTTTTATTTTATTTTTGCAAGAATATGCTTATCTAGTTCAGCAATCTTTGGCTTCACCTAAATGGGTGGCAGCCGCCTAAGAAACTATCTGGGGTGATGGACCCTAGAAAGGGTTGCATACCCACTCTTCTAGTATGTAATTTTGTATGGGTCACATAATGCTTATGAATAGAGGTTTGAGTTTAGCGTGTATTTGTGGTGCTGTGTTACTTTTGTGTTGGAGTAGATTCCTTCAAAGTCTTATGAGTGAACCCTTGGTTGGTCAGTCAATGATTTGGAGCAACTCAAGTTGTCGAACTACGATGCCTCTACGAATTATATACGTAGGCAAGGTCATCGAGTGATAAGCCCCCGAGGCATTAGGTTGGGCCCCTAGGACTGTTCTCCTGAGTCTTGTTTGAGATTTTTCATTTATTTTTGAATACGTAAAAACTACCATTGATTTATATAGCTTCTCTTAGTGATCATGTGCTAACTATTTTTGATCTGATGTGTGTTCCAAGTCATGTAGACCTTGCTGGTATAGGCATTGGGAGCAAGGACTTGTCAATAAAATAGAATGTAAGAGGTATGTTAAGCTGACCTAAGTAAGTAGACTCTATTGCCAAAGTAATTCACTTCTATCTTTTCTTGTAGCTTGTGTGATCATTGAATATAGCTATAGGTAGTGAATTGTATTGTTTTAAAAAAAATTATTTGCTATGTGTGTGTTCTCTGGGGTTTGCACGTCGAGCATTACAACTTTTTTAATAAAGGTTGAAGTCCGAGGAGGAGCGGGAGTGGAGGATTGCGGGGAGAGGGACAAGCAGCTCGTTATCCTTCCATTGTAGGGAGAGGGAGGCTCTCGTTGCTCTGTGAAACCAGCCTCACGCGGTCCCCTCCACTTTAGGTCACAAGACAGTCCTCCCCCCCTTCGAAGGAGGGCCTTGCAAGCACTCTCTACTCTGAGCAGGGTTTTGCCGCAACATCTCCCCTCCTCGCACTTCCAAGACTTTGCTGTTCTCCAAGATTCTAATTGTAATGATTGAGAAAGAGGGTGTACATCAATTATAGATTAGAGAAATTTTGGTACTAATGTGGTTATGTTTCCATTTTCAGCCATGTGACTTCCAGGAGTAAGTCGAGTTTTAGGGGGGGAGGATGTAGTACCCCTCCATTCTCACCTAGGATGTGCAGGTAGTCTGACTAAGGAATCGAAAGAGGAAGATGGGACAAGAGCTTCTAATGGTATTTTATATGTTGTGATTGGATTAATTAAATAAGGGTAATATTGTTTATTAAAATGTTAGATTAAATTGTATTTAAATATTTAAATGTTTTATTTATCTTTAAAAAGTCACGTATTTTAATAAATGTTAATTAAATACTAAATTGTGTTTATTATTTTAATTAATTATCTTGTTGAAGATAATTGCTAGAATAAATTATTTAAATTAATTAGATAATGTGCTTTGCAAGTAAGTTGTAAAAAAAAAAAAAACGGAAATGAAAACAAAAAGTATTGTGGAATAGAAAAATAAATAAATAAAAGAATGAAAAGATGAAAGAGCGAATGTGATTTGATAGTTAACTGAAAAGCTTGCTTTGAAAAATATAATTTCTTTTATTTATGATTTTGGAGAGATTTTGGAAGAAATTGTAATATCTTTTATTTTTTAATAAAATTTTTTAGAAGTTTTTCACACAAAGAGGATTGCTGAGACATAAGGGTGCAAGTTAATTGTTCTATACTGTTGAGTCTTTGAGAAGTTTTTGGGGGGAAAGATATTTCGATCTTTTGCTATGTTTTGAGGAGAGTTTTAGAAAGGGATTTTCAATCTGTTACTGGTGTTATTCTGGAGAGAGAGCCTTTTGAACAAAGGTTGAGATTCGAATTCGTGTACGGTATTCTGGAGACGGTTTTCAAAGCAGGAACTAGAGGCTCTTCGTAGAGGTATCGGTATCAAGCAGGCATCATCAGATTTTCAAAAAAGCGTAGGACTCCAGGGTTTATCTATTTCTTCTCTGGACTTTTGATTTTATGAAAACAAAAAAATAATCAGATTAAGTGGTGAAAGAAAAAGGAAACCTTAGAAAAGAGAAATTATTGAAAAGTGAAAATTACTGTAGAAATTAAATAAAGATTGTCTATAAAAATTTTATTCTATGAATATTTCCTTCAATCTAGCTTTCAGAAAATAATGTTGTGTTTATGAAAATAAACTATGCCTTAAATTGATTTTGTGTGTTTCTTTTGAAAATATACATAATTATCTCTGAAGACAGTTTGTTTTGTGGATTATGAAAATATATCATTTATATATATATATATAAATAAAAATAAAAAATAAGTTAACTTTATTTTGTTGTTCTTCTGTCCTCCGTACCTGTAACAAGATATTTATTCATTTGAAAAGTGTATATAAATATATTATATATATATATGTATATACAAATTTCGTATATATTTATATAAATTAATTATTTTTGTGCTTGTAAATATTCGTAATTTTAATTAAAATTGAATTTTATTGGCCGTAATGGCCGTCAGAATCCGTGTCTAGGACGGACTGATATTTTTTAATAAAGGATAAAATTTATAAAAAAATAAAATAAAATAAAATAAATTATTTATTAGTTTGGGGAGGGACGGCATTGGCCGAACCCCCCACGGTTCTTGTGTGGCAGATTGACTGCCGCACAACAGTCTTGAAGACTGCTGTGCACGGCAGTCTCGACTGTCGTGCACCGCAGTCCCTACAGGGACTGCCGAGCGCAGTCCTTGCAAGGACTGCGACGACAACCACTTTTTAATTTTATTTAATTTAAAGTTAAATTTGTTTAATTTATTTATTTTATTATATATTTTATATTTAAATATATATATATATATATATTTATTTTAATTAATATTATTTTATTTTTAAAAAAGTAATTGTGATTATTTAATGTTAACATTAAGTTATTATATTTTTAAAAAAATAAATGTAATTTTTGTATATTATTTAAAATGTTAGATAATCTTTATATATAGGGATTTATATTTTTTGAAGACATTATTTTATTATTTGATTTGGTTGAATAAATATTTTTAAACAGAAAATTTGCTTTATTTCGTTGGTTGTGGATTATATCGAGATAATTGTAATTGGTTATATTGGAGAAAATAAGCCTTAATTTATTGTATGGTTTATATCGAGACAATTGTAATTGGTTATATTGGAGGTTGGAATCTTTTAATGATCATATTAATTTAATTCTTGGATCTTTGGTTTTAGTGAGAACTCTTCAATGATTTCACTTGTGGATTGTAGAATTGCCCAACTAAGAAATATCTTGATAAAATAGAGATCATTTTAGATTCTTCCTTATGTGGACTTAGCAGGTATGGTTTATTAAATTAAAATCAGTATATTATTGGTTACTTGGTTTTTATAATAGGCCTGTGTGATATTCATTTATTGTTGGTTTAGAAAATTCATCATTTAGGTTATGATGTGATAAACCTAGCTTATTATCCATTACCATTACTTGATATACTTATACCAATTAGAATATCTACAAACTCATATTTATTCATTGCAATTATTAATATTGGAACAATAACTGATGAACTATAGTTTTAGATAGCTTTAAGATTCAACCTTATTAATTGCATATATTATGTTAGTTCAATTTATTAGCTATACATGGGTTCTAAAGATGATTGATTGATATGTTTAAGGGAATGTTAGTTAATAGGAGCTAAGAAATAGTAAAGGATAACATAGTTCAAGTGTAGATTACTGTCTTGATTATAATTGTAAATGGTACTATCATATAATTCAAATGTTGATATTATATTGTTGAATTCTCATTTTGAATGACCCTTGAAATGTTTTCATACATTAATCATCAATTTGTATATTATAAATTGATATCGTTGAATGTTTAAGTTTTAAGTATTGGTTTATTGAGTAGTGTTTGACTAGTGATAAGGAGTTGATATCTATTGTAAGTTTACCTATACTAACTGTTTGTTTGTTAATCAAGAATGATGTGAAATCACTATTTTCTTTCATGGTGGATAGCTATAATATATATAAGTATATGTTTTATCATGAGCTATCTAGCTAAAAGGAAATGTTGTTATGCCTTGTGACCTTCCTTGTGCAAGTATGAATAAATATTTGAGTAGGCTATTTTTATTTTATTTTTGCAAGAATATGCTTATCTAGTTCAGCAGTCTTCGGCTTCACCTAAGTGGGTGGCAGCCACCTAAGAAACTGTCTGGGGTGATGGACCCTAGAAAGGGTTGCATACCCACTCTTCTAGTATGTAATTTTGTATGGGTCACATAATGCTTATGAATAGAGGTTTGAGTTTAGCGTGTATTTGTGGTGCTGTGTTACTTTTGTGTTGGAGTAGATTCCTCCTTGAAAGTCTTATGAGTGAACTCTTGGTTGGTCAGTCAATGAGTTGGAGTAGCTCAAGTTGTCAAACTAAGGTGCCTCTGCGAATAATATACGTAGGCAAGGACATCGAGTGATGAGCCCCCGAGGCATTAGGTCGGGCCCCTAGGACTATTCTCCTGAGTCTTGTTTGAGATTTGTCATTTATTTTTGATAACGTAAAAACTACCATTGATTTATATAGCTTCTCTTAGTGATCATGTGCTAACTATCTTTGATCTGATGTGTGTGCCAAGTCATGTAGACCTTGTAGGTATAGGCATTGGGAGCAAGGACTTGTCAATAAAATAGAATGTAAGAGGTATGTTAAGCTGAACTAAGTAAGTAGACTCTATTGCCAAAGTTAGTAATTCACTTCTATCTTTTCTTGTAGCTTGTGTGATCATTGAATATAGCTATAGGTAGTGAATTGTATTGTTTTAAAAAAAATTATTTGCTATGTGTGTGTTCTCTGGGGTTTGCATGTCGGGTGTTACAAACTACACCACTCACAGTCCAACAGCACCATACCAAGCCATTACCAGTGAAGTGGTGACATACAACACCGCTCCAAACTACAAACTACACTGCTGAACCCCAAACAACACCGCTTTTGTTCCAACATCCTTGTTTGAATGCAAACAACGTCGTTGCCTACATATGCATCGCTATTTGAACCCAAACAATATCTTTGTTTGCATATGTGTCACTATTTGGACCTAAATAGCACCACTACAAAGGGAACCACCTTTTCTTTCTTGCTTTTCAATTCAATATTAAAATGGTAGTATCTTGGTCATTTTTTAGTCCTTTTCAGAGATTTTTTTTTTGAATGGGGTATAATTTCATAAGGTATCCAATGGTGTAGGTTTTTATCAACTTTAATAGAGTTAAAATTTCCAAATTTTCACTTATTGTGAAATCAGAATGAAACTTGGTCTAAATTTTAGGCTTTTATCCTTAATCATTTTTCTAACCCTCATATATTCTTGTTTCTTAATTTCATCTAACATTTGGAGCTTGTATTGCAGGTTTTAAAGGATCACAGAGCATGGAAATGAAAGAAAAAGCACTATCACATGATTGTAACAAGTTTTTTAAAACACTTTGGGGAGAAATTATAATCCCTCTTCTAAGGATTTGCTATGTTTCATGCTTTTAGGACTCAATAAATTCCTTTTGGGCTCTAAAAAGAATAACAAAAAAGGATTAGAAAGTGTTGGATGCAAGGAACACTGAGAGGGGGGGTGAATCAGTGTTCAAAATTTTTTACCTTAACTAACAAATTTAAAACCATAAACAACAATAATTGAAATTTTATATCTCATTAGCAACACATAATAAATGAAAACATGTAGTCACATTAATGAACACGATAACACCAGATATTTTTACGTGGAAACCATGTTAGGGGAAAAACCATGATGGAGATTAATCCACAAAGTCTTACTCTGTTAAAAGTAAAAATAAAGAGGGGAATGCACTTGCATTAAGGCACACTTCCTAGAGCTCACTGCTCAATGTTAGAGGCTCATTGCCCCACAAATATAACATAGATTACTACAAAAACTTGAACTAAGAATAAAGCATCTACAAATTCCAGAGTTTAGTTCCAATAAAGCTCAAAATCCTATGCCAAATCTCTTGACCAGATCACTGTTATGTACTTCTACCCTATTTTTCTCAACACACAAACACTTTTCTCCCCTTCAAATAGCTGATCTAACACTTTTCACACACACTCTTGTTGGATATCTTGCATACAAACATTGTCTTACACTTTAAAAAAATTAAAATTATTTTTTGATCTTCCTTATATATCCGCTAACCCAAGAATTCAATACATCTCAGCTTCTTAACAAGATACAATGTTTTTGCTTATGTTGGCCCAAAAACTCTAAATGGAAAATGAAGTGTGCCTTCATAAGTCAGCTAGAATTATAGAAGGGACCCATAGCAAAGTTTCAAAACATAAGAGATCACAAGATAATTACTTGACATACAACTGTGATTCACTACCTTAAGCATTTCGGCCACAATAGAAGAATAGATCATGAATTATACCACCAAACCTCTTGAATCGAGCTATGACTAATATGATGCCACAAAAATTCATTAGTAGAATAGTTTATGTGCTAGGAAATATTCCTTGAAGATCTACACAACAAAATAGTGATCTGATGAGCATATCAACTATATCTCTTGTTCTTGACTTTCTCTGCCGATAAAATATAGACTTAGATCTTTTTCCAATATGATTAAAACTGATACTGTGGACCAAATTGTAGAATCTAGTTGACATCAATGAAAAAAAAAGTAGCCAAAACTAATCTCTCTGAGCCATATGCCAACAATCTCCCCCTTTGGCATTGATGGCAACACTTAGTGAAAAATTTACTAAGTATCAAAAACCAAAAAGAAATATATCAAAACCAAAACACCTATTCCCCCTTAGGATGTCAAGAAAATTTTCACTTCATTTTCTCCCCCTTTCACATCAATGAAAAATCTCTATAACATTCTCTTACACTCCTATTCCTTATTTTCTCCCTTTAGATATTTTACCATACTTCATTCTTTCAAAAAATACAAAAAATGATAAAAATTTGACAACTACTGCAAAGATTTAGAAAATAATTTTATGCTTAGCTTTCATTTTTGGAAGGAATTTCTTTCAAAAATCCACTGCAATCCTAATGAAAATGATCAGACTGTTGTTCTCTAATGTTTTGTTGATTATTTGAACAAGATGCTTGGGAATAGTGATTGCATATTCCTGTTTTTCTCCTGATTTAAGAATCTCAATGATTTTTTCTAGTCTTCCTTTAGTTATATCTTTAACTTTCCAAAATACATTGATGAGAACATTCTTAGCATTATGAACTTTTGCATGCTCAATCTATAAATCATTGAATTTCTTCTTCACATCTCCATTCTTATCCACGAGCACATTATAATTTTTTCCAACCTTAACAAGCTCACTTTCAATCTCTTCAAGTTTATCCTTGTATTTTCCTATCACATTAGGCCACCTTAAACAATAGTTAAGGATATTATTTTTTGAATCGATGCATAGTCTTAGCTCACTCATCTTCTTTCTCAATCCAGAAAGAGATAATCTAAATTACATTTTTAAATGAGAAATTATTTCTTCTTCATTCCTTTCCAGGGGCATAGACTCTGTAGATACCTTCACACATTCAATCAGTTCATCCAGGAGAAAATTCTGTAGGCTTTCCAACTCAATATTGTTGTCAATAAAGTACCTTGCTAGAGTGTTTTCAATAAATTCCTACTCAAAGGATGGACCATTCACCCATATACCGAATATCTTTTACATACCATCCTCACTCTGAATGATTTGCACTATCTTTCACTTAAACAAAGAACTATCTTTAGCAACTATTACTTTCGGTTGATTTGGATCCAGTTGATCTTTGGGAACATATTCTTCAGAACCTTCATCTTTTGCATCCACAACCACTTGAATTTTTCCTTATTCTTCAATCTTTGCAGGCTTGGGTGCTGGAGGAGTGACACTAGTTGGATGTCTTTTTCTCTTCTACTCTTTCTCTCCTATTCCAGAAGATGATCCAACCTCAATTATTTTTTCTAGAAGAGAGAAAACACCTTCTCCAAACCTCTCTAATATGTTTCTAAAGAAACTGTCATACACTTGTTCACAATTTTCAAAAGAGGTGTAATGATTGAATATTTTCTTACAAATTGGCATATTCTCTCTCCACACGACATTATCCTTTAATGACAAACAATTTCAAAATTACATCAGGATACATATTGCCAAAGTACCAAACCTAAATGGGTAGTCAATATCTTTAGTTAACTGGACATTCCCCATTAGCTGGTCCATCAACAGACTACACAGATTAAAGTCCCCATTCTCAATTATTATTTTGTGGGTGATATATGCAACACCTACTGAGGTTGATCCTTCTCAGTTCCTAAAATAAATCTTGTATGAAATTCCATAGGCCACATACCTCATCAAATGATCTTTAATTGATGAAATTATTAGAGCCCTCAAGTCTCCCTTTATTCTGGTTAAGGCTTCAACCTCCACATTGCGAATCAAATTCTTCTTGGGCACATCACCAAAATTGTATAAGCTAGTTAAATTCCTAATCACATCCTTGGTAATTTGATATGCTTTATCCAAGGTGAGAATATCTTCATCCATTTTATTTAGTAAAAATTGAATTATTTCCACATTGTCGAAGTGAGGGTAATTATTCCAAATATCTAATTTTTTAGTGTTTTGATCCTTCAAGCCTTTTGAAATTAGTGAGTGACAAAAATTTTCTCTCATCTCTAATCTTCTGGATATTGTACTCATCTATGGTTAAGGTACCTTTTATTTTTGTCATGTTTTTCTCCGAATAGAGTACCACCAATTACAAAATAGATGTGAGATTAATGATTAAAAGGAATACCTAGAAATTCGCCACCAAAGTGATCTTTCACTCCTTTGAAATATGCAAAAAGTGCTCACAAACTATTCTCCTTCAATGCTTTGTGTCGAAATAGGGTTCAAAATTCCATTTTATAACTTTTCCAACTTTACTTTTTTTGCATTAAATGCATTTCCCTAGAAGTATCAGTTACACTATAGATGTAGACAACAAGTAGATAATTCAACTATAGACCTTTACCATTTCATCCAATTCATCATATGATTTCTAGTACTTTCCATTAATGAATAACCCAATGACTGATGACATCCAAAAATTTGATGCCTGCAATACATAGGGGGAACAAGATATTTTCATTAAAACTCCCCCTAGGCCATTGGCCTGATATCAGTTACTAGATGAGCTACCAAAGGGAGCTTCCGATACAAATTTATTTCCTTCATAAATTTCACTTTACTTTACCTATGTATTCTTCATCTGATCTTTTATTTCTTCCATAGAATCTTTTTCTTTAGCTTTATTGTCTTTCTGTGAATTTCTTCCTTAATAGAACAAACCTCTTTTATTCAGGTTTCTATTTCAGCAGAATTTTGCAGTGTGACCAAGATTGTTACAATTGAAACATACCAGACCTTTTTTCCTATACCAACTATTCCACTGATTTCCACCTGACCTGCATTGATTAGCAACATGTCCAAATCTCCCATAGGTATAGCATTTAATGCTACTTGTATTGACAGTCATACTCCTGCATTCTAATGCCTTATGACCAAACTTCTTGTATTTGAAACATTGACTAGAAAATGATAAAGTACTAGGTCTTATCTTCCTCCTACACTACGAAGCCATATGTCCAAATTTATTACAAGCAAAGCAATATCCATTAAATATTTGATCATTATGTTTCCTTATAGGATTTCTTCTTCCTTTGTTCTTCTTTTAGGATTCTTCTAATTAGATCCATAGCATTCTCCCTTTTCATATCCAATACCTTGCTTATCATTTATATCCTTCTAACTTTTAGTTATTTCTTCAAGCTTGGTAGAAATTATCTTGAACTTCTTGAATTTTTTTGCAGTAGAAAGCTCATTCCCAAGAGCGATAATCTTTCTCTCAATTTCATGTTCATTATTTTTTTCCTGTTGTAGTTCAATCTTTAATTGAATGGATCTACTCTTAACTTTTCTGGATTCTTCTAATTTTTCTCTTAGGGACTGGGCTAGATTCTCCTCATTCTTCTTTCTTTGCTCAATTTCTTTTGTAAGCTTCATTGCCACAGATTCCATCTCAAGTATTAGAGTTGCATTGTCCTTGGCCAGCTTCTCACATTCTCCTGTTATCTCTTTTAGGGTTTTATTTAAATGCACATCATCCAAACCTTTGTTTGATTCAATTGATCACATAGTTCCTTCCTCTTTTCCCTTGAGTCATTTATCTTATCCTTTAGTGATTGAATTATTTTTTTTGGCATCTACAAGATTTGCTTTAAGTTCCATGATATTTTCCTTGGATTGAAGAAGATCATCAAGTGCCACCATCAGTTGTTGTTGAAGATGACCAGTACCCATTGCAATTTAGATTTCACCTCAAGCTGCTAAACTTCAGAAGAGGAACCTTCCTTTGATACCAATTTTTGGATGCAAGGAACATTGAGAGGGGGGTGAATTAGTGTTCAACAATTTTTACCTTAAATAAAAAATTTAAAACCATCAACAACAATAATTGAACTTTTATATCTCATTAGAAGCACATAATAAATGAAAACATGGAGCCACATTAATGAATTCCATAACACCAAATATTTTTATGTGGAAACCCTGTTAGGGGAAAAACCATAGTGGAGATTAATCCACAAAATTTTACTCTGTTAAAAGTAAAATTAAAGAGGGTAATGCACTTGCATTTAGGAACACTACCTAGAGCTCACTACTCAATGTTAGAAGCTCAATTCCATACAAATATAACATAGATTACTACAAAAACTTGAACTATGAATAAAGCATCTACAAATGCTAGATTTTAGTTCCAATAAAGCTTAGAATCCTATTCCAGATCTCTTGACCAGATCACTATTCTGCCCTACTCTACTCTGCACACAAGCACTTTTCTCCCATTCAAATAGCTAATATAACACTTTTTGAACATACTCTTGTTGGATATCATGCATACATACACTGTATCACACTTAAAAACACACCTAAAATGATTTATTGATCTTCCTTATATATCCACTAACCCAAGAATTCAATACATGTTAGCTTCTTATCAAGATACAATGTTTCTACTTATGTCGTCCCAAAAAATCTAAGTTGAAAATGAAGTGTACCTTCATAAGTTAGTTAGACTTATAGAAGGGACCCACACCAAGGTTCCAAAAAATAATAGATAGAAAGATAATTACTCGACATACATTTGTGATTCACTACCTTAAGCATGTTAACCACAATAGAAGAATAGATCATGAGCTATGCCACCAAACTTCTTGACTCAAGCTATGACTAATACGATGCCACAAAAATTCATTAGTAGAATACTATACATGCTAATAAATCTTCCTTGAAGATCTGCACAATGAAAGAGTGATTTGGTGAGCATATCGACTAGATGTCCTGTTCTTGACTTTCTCTACCAATAAAATACAAAGACTTAGATATTTTTCTAGTATGATCACAATTGATACTGTGGACCAAAGTATAGACTCTGGTTGCCATAAATGACAACACAAGTAGCCAAAACTAATCTATCTAAGCCATATTCCAGCAAAAGAACATTAGACAAACTCACTAGATTTGGTTTAAGGATTAACAATTGAACAAGGAAATCTCACATTTCCTTTGGTGCTCTAAAAAAGAATCAAATGATTGCTTTGAAAGGATAAAATGAACATGTGCTTCTTTGTCTTGTAATCACTTACCCAAAATAATACCATCAAAAATATGTATGTGCTTCTCTCATGCCTCATGACAATCTTGAGAATCAAAAGAATTTTTGGTGATCTTAAGTTGGGTAAAGTGATTTCCTCCACATTTCATTTGGGATTAAGAATTGAACAAATCTTGCGAGTGTGGGTGGAGCATATTGCATACATTCTCTCTCTTTGGTTTGCAACAAATATTGATCAAGGTATGGATATGTTTTCTTTCTTTTTTTATCTCAGAGGGCTTGCCTTATGGGAAAAAGTAATCACCCAAGGGAATGACCTAGCTGGGAACACGCTAAATCCAAGTGACTTCCACCCAAGATATAAGAGTGGATAGTGGAAAAAAGGCCAATATCACGAGGATTATTTTGATGAGAAGGGAAACAATGGTCTCTTGCCGCATGGATGGTCCCCCACAAATGGAATTCCCAGATTAAAACCCCTTGTTTAGAAAAGCCAAAATCCTAATCTATTTGTTGGTTCAAGAATGGTTGTTGTGAAGCCACCCCAAAATTTTATGAATTTTAGTAGAGATGGAAAGTTTGCCATGGAAGAATCATGGGTACTAATGATTGGCTGACCCAAGAAGTGAGTGCACTATAAGGGGGAGCCTATTGGTCAAGCATCTAACCATCTGCTGAAAGTAGGCATACCTTGACTTGTCCAAGTGGGGAATCAACAAATATTTTCTCAAATATCCATAGGTTTGTTGATTGTTCTTGAAATCAAAACACATTGCTTGATCAAAAACATTAGAAAATAAACATTCAACATCAACATCAAATCTCAAACCCTTTAGGAGAAGTAAACATCCTTGAATGAATTCACATGCTATTTCTTGCCCTGGGGATTCTATCCTTATAGGTTTCTAAGCATTTGGATTTCATCTCAATTTTATCCTACTACGGTCAACATTAGGAAAAAAATTCCTTGATTTTCTAGATTTCCACATAATGGACTTTGTGGGATGAAATAAAATTAAGACATTGGAGATCTAGTTTCAAAAGTTAATCAAGAGTGTGTTTGTGATATAAATAACTCATTAAGAAAAGTTAAGAAACAATTTTACCCCACACATGTGCTTGGAATCTTTTGGTCATATGGTTTTCATGCAAACATTGGTCTTTTGGTTTTGAACTACTCTTAGGAAAAAAAGCATGTTCTTCACTGTCTTGGTCTTGTAAACAAGGTCCTTGTTAGTTTCATTTAGGATCAAATCAAGCACTTCAATCCATCCTCAAACATCAATAAATCCCATGATCCCACAAAAAACTTTAGAGCTTTGGAAACATCATTGTCTAGACTTGGGTACATCCTTAAACCAAATTAAAATCACTCAAGTTTAGTTAGGTATGTTTGGATGAATCCTTCCTTACACACTTAAATAAATTATCCCCCTTTTGAATGAGTTCATCCTAAGATAACATCCAACATCTTGGGATCCACAAGTTCATTATCCAATTAAAAAAATCAAAATAAAATCCTAAAGTCTAGCATGATCTAAAGTTCCTAAAAGTTCAAATACCCATATGATTCACCTTTTTCATCCTTCATCTCATCATTGGTCATAAATTCCTTAGAGGTCAACAAGGTCAAAACACAATAAGAACATGGAATGTAAACTTTCTCCATACATAATGAGGAATCCAAATCAACCAAATTATCAAAGCCTTACAAAACCAATGGATCATCAAAACTCACATTTATAGAATCCATACATGGTATGATTACCTCCTACAAACTTCAATGGTACAACAAATGTGAGTTTTCCTAATCTAAATTTTGGAACATCTTTCCCTATGGTAGATTTACATCAAAGCCCAAACTCACAAATCTATCAACCAATCAATCAATGCATGAGTCTTCAACAAAACATCATCCCACCAAATCCATACATGTAAAATGTGAGTATACCAAGTACAAGTTTACCATACATGAACATTACAAATCCACACTTGGTAAAATTTGGAATAGATATGTTTGTGAATCACATAAATGTTGTTCAAGGTCCATACAATATGTTAACAACTCCATGTATGGATCCAAGTCAAGGTAACACCATGAAAAATTAAAGTTACCTAAATCAAGGAAATGTGATTCCAAACCACAACAATGTTCAATTTCAACCTATTGCAAATCAGAACATTTTGCAAATTCAATTTATCCATGATCCCATGCAAACACCCCAAGTGTGCATTCAAAATTTTCTTGAATAAAATCCAAATCAGCTATCTCAAAATCAAAATCAAGATCCAATTTTTCTAGATCAACTTTCTTCACTTGCCAACCTAGTTGAATTATTGAGCCAAGTGACATCTTCACTCCAAAATCAATACACTCTCCCATTGGTCGAACCATGTTATCAAAGCATTGAGTTGCATCCAAAACCACATCAAGAATAGTATCTCCAAAGTCAAGAAGTTGGATATCAAGATAAAGAACATCAACAACAAATCCAACCTCCACATCTCAAAGATCAATCACCAAATCTCCAAAATCAATCACCACAAGGTCAGTTTAAAGTACAAGTCTCATAGGGTAAAAAATGAGAATACATACCAATTGGGAAACCAATTGAATTGGTCATGCAATAGTTGGTGTGGGAAAAAATCATCACAATTCCCACCTATGGAAACTATCAAGAGCCCTTAGTGAAACCACCATGGAACAATCAAAACCACCTTTGTTATTTTCACAAAATAAAGGAACACACAACATCAAATTGTATTCAACTCAAAAATCTCATCCAAGACCTGATTGATCAAAAGGTAATAGCTATTGGGGATAATAATTAGAATTCAACCACTAGTGATAGAATTAACAATATCTCCACCACAATTGATGAGAACAATAATTAAGACCCATCCATCAATGAGTACATGGAAGATGTTTCCACTTCATCTGATGACCAACTCACCATACATCAAGAGCTAGTTTTTAGTCATCTATTTGAAGGAGTGTTAGAGTTATTTGATCCTATTGACATAATCCACAACCCATCAACCAATGATCATGTTGAAAATGTCTCTACATTACCTAATGAATTAGAAAACATATTTGAAGAATTTATTCCAAAAAATGATCAACATCTTTCACCAAAGTTTAGCAATGTCCCTTTCCAATACATATCGACATCCTTTGACCTTATGGTCATAAATACTGAAGGAATCCTCAACTCAAATTTTGATCCAAATCCACATAGCACATACTTCTCTATCTACCCATTAGATTCTTTCTTTGGATGGACATGTAGATGATCTTCATTAAAAATACGATTCCTTTACTCCTGATATTATTGCACAAAAAGATTAGGTTATTGATTCCTACAGTCAAACAAATTTTTTAGCATTAGGATCAGATATATCCCAAATTTAGACTGAGGACATCATGTATGAAGATATCCATCATTTTCCAGTCAAGGAAATAGGTCAGATAGAATAGAATATTCCAAAGTTAGCAAAGCAACAAATTGAAATAACATCAACTACAGTAGTCATTTATCAAAGAATGCTTACTGAAAAAGACATCTCAAAATAGGAAAAATCAAGGAACAAAGGTTCTACTACCACCATACTGGGGGAACTATGTCTCAAGAAAACATCAACATAGGGAGCACGAAGAGTCCTTATGATGAAACCGATGCAAATACTACAACTAGCCACGTCATGAATCTTCATCCACCCATCACCCCATCAGTGAATTGGGGCCAACATCAAAAGAAATATTTGAATCAAAGGACAAAGAACATTATCAAAGAAAAATAAGCAAAGCATGAAGGACAAATCAAATACAAATGGATAACAAAGAATAAAAAGAAAGATTATCCCTATCAAAATCCATTAGTCAAAGAAACTATGAGGAAAAATAAAAAGGGGAAAAGTATCCACCAAAGATGTCCACAAAATAAAAAGAAAGCTTCTCAAGCAACATACAAAGTATATCAAGTAGTTGTTCATAATTCCAAGAACACTTTCGTATCCACCCATCATTGCTCATCTTTCCAAGTTTGGAGAGTCAAAGGTTCCAAACTATCAACAAATCCATCTTTAATTCCTAAACACACTCCATCTACACCTCCACACATGATTTTAAATTCTCACATTGACCATGTATTGGAAGCCACCCTTCATCATAAGGATTCAGAAGGCACTCTATCGTGATGAACGCACAATGATAGAGTTAACCTTGGTATCAAAAAAGTAGATCAAGAATCTCACAACTTGTATTCAAGTGCACGTATCTTGGAAAACCAATATCTTCAAGCAGGATATTGATGGAACATTATGATAGGGGCATCTACATTAGCAACACCAGGCGGTTTAGCATGAACTTAAAAAAATTCATAGAAAAATACAAAAAAATAAAATAAAAATGAAAATCTAAAAAAAAATATAAAAAGGATTGAAAATAGTAAAGAGAAAGATCGTCCTCCAATGAAAACCACATGCGTGGTGCTTTGGACAAGTACCATGCTCAAAAACTAGAAAATAGGTGTCATGTGTAGAATTGAGCATCTGAATGTGCTAATTTAGGAGAAAGCATCTCATCCCATCCATAATAAATCTATCATTCCATTCATCCATGAACCATTTAGTCAATCCATTTTCATCCATCTAGATTCATCTTCTACATTATCTTGATCTTGACAAGGTTTGGTGTACACTTTACACTTGCTTATGGTAAACATCTTGACATGAGTCACTTTCATTGATCCTATCCTACCAAACATTATCTATATCCATGCAACATTATCTAATGAACATCCTCTATCTGAACTTGTTATGTTAGCACAAGATAATCCTTGGCATCCTTTGCATGCTTACCATATCCATCTATCCACACACCTATCCAACATCCATCCATGACATTTCAAACATTGCTAGACACTAGGGAAAGGATTTACATCTTGCTTTAGAAATAAATCTTGATCTATATCTTCCAACTTATGTGGCAATTCAAACATTGAAAAAATGTGAAATCAAATTGGTTAAGTAGTTGTGAGCCAAAATCTGAACCACTAGCCCATGGCATATTTTGACAAGAAGATGTTCCTTATCAAGCTTCATCTTTCATCAAACATAAATCCAAAAAATAAATATTTGTCGCATCTAATTCACACTTTAGTGTCACATCAAATCATTCAAAATGACTTTTTTTCAAATCAAGCGTCAAATTCCTAATCAATCAAACCCAATCAATCCCTCATCATCTCGAGATATCCTTTCTAGTCTTTGTGTTTCTTAAACACTATCCTTGCATTGTTGTGTATCCTCAACAATGTTATCATCATCAATCCATTGATTTGATCAATTAACCTTAGCTTGGTTTTCAACAAAATCCCACAATAGAGCATTGATATCATCATTCATATCCATATCCAAATCATCAAAATCATGTGAAAAATCCAAACCATTCAAAAAAACCAAGAAAATCCAAAAAACATTCATAAAATTAGAAAATGTCAAAAACATGGAATCTGAACTATGTCATCTATGAACTTAAACATAGGCAAGGCTAATCTTTGATCAACCCCCAAGACATAAAAAACACAAGCACTTTAGTGTCACATCAAATCATTCAAAATGACTTTTTTTCAAATCAAGCGTCAAATTCCTAATCAATCAAACCCAATCAATCCCTCATCATCTCGAGATATCCTTTCTAGTCTTTGTGTTTCTTAAACACTATCCTTGCATTGTTGTGTATCCTCAACAATGTTATCATCATCAATCCATTGATTTGATCAATTAACCTTAGCTTGGTTTTCAACAAAATCCCACAATAGAGCATTGATATCATCATTCATATCCATATCCAAATCATCAAAATCATGTGAAAAATCCAAACCATTCAAAAAAACCAAGAAAATCCAAAAAACATTCATAAAATTAGAAAATGTCAAAAACATGGAATCTGAACTATGTCATCTATGAACTTAAACATAGGCAAGGCTAATCTTTGATCAGCCCCCAAGACACAAAAAACACAAACATTAAAAAAAACACAAAATCCAAAAATATTCATAAAATATCATAAAACCCCAAAACATTAGAAAATCGAAAATAAAAACATTTGTAAAATCTTGAAAATACCAAAAACAATGTCAAAATATTTCAAAAAATAAAAAACATCCAAATATTTCAAAAAATACATCCATCCCATTTCACTTCACCCACAATAATTTCATCCATAATAAACAAATTGTCACACTCACCCTTTGGTAATACAAACAAAAACAACCACAACAATCAGCAAAAGGAAACTTCAAACACAAAATTAGAATAAAAAAAACAAACTTTTAAATGCAAAATCAAACTCTTGATCATTCACAAAGATGTCAATCAACCTTATATCAATAGCCTTTCAAACAACCTATCAACTTTCCACTATCCACTAACATGTCCTAGGATGCATCCTTCCTACAATGGGCATTATCTTTGGAAAAATCACTTTGGATTCTTATCCTAATCAAAACAAATCCCATGGGCTATTTGTGTACTTGATCTTTTCTTTTTGATTTATCTTATTGTGCTCATTCCAATGAAATATTTATGATTTCTAATCAAAATGATCTAGAGAGAAAGGAATGGGGCATTGATCATTATCTTTTGTTTGTTGTGCTTGTTGGGCATTTTTGTAATATAGCTTGGTGAATACTTGCTTTGTTTGGTATGTATGGAGGGTGTTTTGGGTAGCTTGTTGATTATTGCATTGATAGGTTATACCTTTCCATGTTTTGGTCTGAGATGTTTGAAATTTATGAAGTGTATCATATCAAGGTTTCTGTATGTCAGCTGCGAACAAGAATACTCCTATTTTTTTGTCGATTCAAAGTCCATCACACTAGGTACAACTTCATCCTAGTTCTTTATACCTTAATGCATCATGCCTATGTGTGTTATCAAACATAAGGTAATTGGCCATTTTAAAATCCCAACTCCTTGGTAAGCAAATCATCATCATCATCATCATCATCATCATTATCATCATGTCTAATAAAGTTGGCTTGTTGGATTATCTTGTCATTGTCTTATTTCTTCTTACTTCCCTTCACGCTAACATGGTACTATTGTCGATACAAATAGCACAACAACATATAAACAAAATATTACTATTTTGTTTCTCCTAAAAGAGAAAGATGATCACATGGATATCTTAGCTCCCAATGTCTTTGTAGTTGGTTCTCAACTTTACTGATGTTGCTCAGTTGGTGAATGTAATAGTAATGTTCAAGGGGCCTACTGGTGTTGAGCTTGTGGATTGTTCTGGGATCAGACATAAACTAAAACTAATATAACTGGGGTTTTAAAGAAACAACAAAAGATAGATCATAGCTTTGAAACAAAAAATAATGACAATTCATCTAACTTAACCAGACTTGTATCTTCCAAGGAATTTGTTAACTAAAACTGCAGAACAAAGTAAACTTGTGATTGACACACAACCTCTTTCATTCACAGTGCTAATTCATATAACAGATTGCAAGTTACCATTTAAGAAAAAAATAAAATAAGACTTCAATCCTTGAAAGATTCTCAAATCAAATGATTAACTTAAGACAAATATCATTCTGGAACACAATATGAAGTAGATTAAATCTAATTGCTTATACTGCTAGTGAAATAGATAAGCAATATTTACAAAGCTGGCACAATCACCAATGTACATAAAATCTATGACTCTAAATTGTCTCCATCCATACTAAGAGAAATGAAAAGATACATTGTTAGCTATGCTAAATCTAACTCCTATTCTACTACTACTCTTCATCCTTTTCTCTACTACTACTTAAGATCTATTTCTATGTCTATAGAACTCTAACTTCTAACTCTCTCTTTTTTCTAACCCTCCCTATCTCCAAAGAATCCAGAAGGCCCTATATACCTAGTGTATTAAAAGGGATGCATTGTCCCTTGTATTAGAGTTTTACAAATATCTACTCTTAGGAGAGTTGGCCTTTAGATCTTTCTGAGAAGAGTTAATGTTGCATTCAATGTGAAGCCCTACTATCCATATTTCTGAAAGATTGCTACAGGGATAGTCTTAGATCTTTCATAGCTGTAGCATTCATTCTTTTGTCTTTGTGTCCATCTTTGAACTCCATTGGGGCTGCCTTGAATGCTAAAAAAAGATCGTCATTAATACTGATCTGCCTCTCGCTAGTGGCCACTACAGTTGTCTCTGCGAGTCATAGTTTCTTAATTCTTATGGCCTCCTTCATGTTTTGGACTTCTCTACACATTGACCATCTTCTGGAAGCACCATTAGGTTTCCCTTTAGATCTGAACACCAATGTCTGGGCCGATCCCTCCCCCTCTAATCTCAAAAGGAGTCCATCTCGCTTGCATCTGATAGATTCCTTACACAGGGGTGGTCAATCGGTCAAAGGGCCAATGGATCACCCCTGAGTCTCCTATGCTTGGTGGAAAGAAAGCCATGCAAGAATTCTAGGTGGTCAAAGGTGATTTCAAATGGCATCGCATGTCGGTGAGACACCATCAATGTCTCCCAGATGAGATTTCATCCTTCAGCTATTATTGGCATAGTATGGGTCAGTCGGTGAGACATTTCAACGATCTGTAGAAGTCATATTGAGCTTGTAAAAACTTATTAGAAAGATTGCATTCTTTCAGAAAGACCACATGGTGAAGTCCTTCTTCTCTCGACAAGCCCATTCTATATCGGTAAGACCCTACCCTCTTTAGCAAACCAAGCCCATTCATGTTAGGGAGACCAAGCCCCTTCGCCAAGACATTTTAGCAAACCTTTCCTTCTCTACCAAGTACACCTAGGTTGGGAAGACCTCTTCATGTCAGGGGGATGTTACCTTGAGCTCACGCCCTATCGCTGAGACTCCTACATTTCGTTGAGACCTTTCATCAAAGCCCCTCTATCTCAACGAGACCATTGCACTCGAGGAGACATCTCCCTGAGTCCACCCTTACTTCCCCAAGCCTGATTCCTCTTTCCTTTTGGTGTGACTTCCTTTCTTCACCAAGACCTTATGGCTAAGGCATGACCCTTTGCCGAGCTCCATTTATTTTGGTGGGGTCCCCTTTCTTTCAACAGGACATCACATGGTCGGGGAGATCTTATGGCTAGCTATGGATCCTCGGTGAGAAGTCTCGGTGATATCTACAGGCTTAAGAGCCATCGTCGGTGAGACTTTTTTTGGTTAGTAAGACCTTTTGCTGAGAATAAACCTTTCCCGGTGAGCTCCCCTGATAGCATTATCCTATTGATGAGATATCATCGGGTCGGTAGGACATCTTATCGAACCCATTCCATTTTTTCAGAGTCTCCCTGAGTTCTTTCTATTTCCTCAAGCTAGAGCTTTTCAGTGTGACCCTATGACCATTAGGGAGACAACCTCAATTTGGGGAGACCTCATAGAGACGTTATCTCTCTCAGCGAGATCTTCCTCTGATGTTACGTTGCTTTATGTCAGCAAGACCATTGCTTGTCAGTGTGACCCTATGGCAAAGCCGATCATTCTCCCCGAACTCATTTCTACATCGGCAAGACTCCTCCCCTTCAGTGAAACCTTTCACCAAAGGCAACACCTCCCAGTGAGATCCATCTTGTGTCAGTAGGAGTTAGGGCGATATCCCTCATTGGTGAGACATGAGCATATCGACAGGAAATTTTTCTGACCCCATTATGTGGCATCAATGGCACCCTTCTTCGGCATGACTTCCCTCTTTCAGCTAGAAATTATGCCGAAACCACAACCTTTTGCTGATATTTTCATTTCGGGGAGACCTCTCTACAGTCATATCGACATGTCTTCTTTTGCTCCACTTGTGTCGCCGTAACACTCCCTGGTTGGGGAGACATCCCATAGATTGCCTTATGTCTCACCTAGATGCCTCCACAAGTTCACTTTTGTCGTTGTGACAACAGAGAAGTCTTGCTGATATGAACTACTTTGTGCCTTGTTGGTGAGACCAAATATACTCACCAAGACCTCCCTCCACTGCAAAATTTTCTCGCCGAGATGCAATTTTATCGGTGGTCGGCAAGACTTAGGGTGCTCGGCAAGACCACACACCAAAGAAGATGACTCCCACCAAAGTGTTTACTCGTTTCGCAGAAGTTAGTAAGACATGAAGAATTTTTCGAGGCCTCACCTCGAAGGAAAAATCTCATACCGATATGCTTTCTCTGTGTCACTGGTCAGTGAGACATAAAGATCTCACCGAGACCTTTCTCCGAAGGATACTTTCATGCTGATGGGAAACTCCTAGTCGCTAGGACGATGATTGATGTCTCGCCGATAGGTTCCTATAGGTGAATTCCACTCACCGTGACATCCTTGGGGTCTTGTTGATAGGCAACACAGAAGCATATTTAACAAAATGCATTGGGAGTCAACAAGACATCCACAAGGTCTTGCCGACTTTCTTCTTAGAGAGAAAATATGACCAGCTAAACTGAGAAATGCATTCCCACTTAGCTCCCTTTGCCAATATCATCATGTGTGTTGATTTAATCCTACAAAAGAAAGGTCTGCATTAGTCATTAGAAGCAAATAAGACATATTATAATAAATCCACTATTGTCCATGATTAATTCACTAAATTCTTAGCAGGAAGAAAATCATATCAAACAAACAAAAGATAAAACATGAAGAAACAAGAGAACTCCCAAAAGCAAAGCGAATAATAGGGGTAAAGAAACCAAAAAAAGAAGGGGGGGACCCATTTTGTTCCAAATCAAAATGGGGTGGCTATGCAAGGCATAACAGGTACCATGATAGTTAATCATAAATCATCACCATTTCATCTATCCTACATCCACAAACTATCAACATACTACATAATTTATATCATATCATATAGAAAGAATTAATCATACCACATGCATTGCATCTCCATCATTGCATAATATAGATTGGTTATTCTAGGAATCTCATAAACCATACATTTATCATCCACTCCATAATCATAAAAGCAACATCCATATCATCCATGCATCATCATATCAACCATTACATATAAACATCATATTCATCTCATTTATATCATCATTAATGTAACTATCATGGTACAAATCAGGATCAAATGTGTGTAATATATCAAAGTAGGCATGAGGTTACCCATGGTTGATGACTATCTACATCATCAAATCTATCTACATCAAACATTCAAGATGAACTAATATTCAACCTATTTTTCATGAGATCGACCCTCAAATTGAACCTTTTCGCTCGACCTCTCAAGCGGGTAGTATACTGATGCAATTATTCATTCGTCAAGGAAACACAATTCTTCATTCTCTAGGGCAACAATGGTGCATTTGAAAAATTAGAGAATTTTTTAATCTTGATCAAGACAATTTATTATTTGAACCAACACAACATTTACTTTGCTTCAAAGGGGGGAAAAATGTAGACATGGAAAATACACCGACATACTTCATCCCAATTACTAACACTGTTTCATCTTGAATTGCCTTCTTAGCTTATCACCACTCTTCATCCCTTAATTAAATAAATAATCATTTATCTAATTAAGCCATTCTCTCTTGCTAATTAAATTAATCAATTTGGTTTAACTAACCCTAGCTCTTTATTTAATTAAATAAATCAATTTTATTTAATTAATATCTAAGTTCATCTGATTTAAATTAAATAAATTTATCTTTATTTTATTTAAAGCTAACACTATCCTCTTTAATTAAATAAATCAAATCTTATTTAATTAAGTCCAAAATCATTTTCCTCTCATTTTGATTTAAATTAATCCAAAAATCTAAGTCAAAATGGTCAAATGAGCTAATCCATCATTAAATTAGTCAGATCTTGATTAATTTAATCCTAATCACTCCAATCCTCTAGATTTTGCAACTTGCACAATTAAATCATTTATTTGATTTAATAATTCCCTACTTACTTTCACAATGGCATCAAAAAGGGAATATTCCTCCAAGTTTCAAAATCTCCCCCCAAAAGGACTTGTCCTCGAACTTGGTATTTATGAGCTCTTACATGTCTCTTACATGTCTCTTACACAAGCCAACTTGTAATTAACTCTCTTCTTTCATCAAATTCAAATTTTAAACTTGCACATTGATCAAAATGTGCAAAAGGTTCCTCCATTCACATGTTGACAAGTGGCACTTCCCATTGGATGTTGAATGATCCCACATTCATCCATTTTTCTCATTCCTTTATCTTGCTCTTCTATTTATAGAAGGGTTCTCTTTGTATTTTTCATCCACAACTAAGAGAAAAGTTACTCTCTTCACATTTAGAGCTAATTTTATCCATTTCATAGCAAATTTCATCATTTTCATGGTTTCATAGCAAGGTTATCCCAAAATTTCACCACGGAGCTTCAATCATCCACCAATCTTCATCAAGCTTGCATAGGATTTGGGAAAGGGCCAATTTCCACATCAAATTGGCACCAATTCCCCCATGGGATTGAGAGTTTTCATCTTAAAATAGGATTTCATTGCTTTCTTGGTTCATTTCTTCACTGTATTTCCTATTTGAGCATTGCAAATGAATTTCAAGGGGAATCCTTGTTCTTCCTTGCATTTGATCTAATATTGTGTTTGTTTCTTGTATTTGTGCAAGTATAGGATTGGGGTTCTACAATGTCTATAATTTGGTAAAAAGAGTATACAATATTTATGAAATAACTAGAAAAACATCTCATTGGGAAAGGTTCGAGCTCTTTATCATCAATTCTAACCTTCCTCTGTTGTTTCCCAATTCCAACCACCACAGTGTGTAGGGGAAACATTTTTGATCTAATGAATACCTTGGTATTGCTATATTCTATTTTGATAGTATCCATATCCGAAGGAAGTATACTTGAATTCCTTTCATGTAGATAAAAAACCTTTTCAATTTCTTCACAAGTTATTTTTACCATAACTACCCTATCATATGTTCTGACTACCCTAGAAACTAGATCATACTTTGGTGTGATATCTTGCAAGAGGTCCACATCTATGTACACATTTGGAACAAGCAATTTCCCCATATTCAAATCCCATGGGTTACTTAAAGGACACCCAAGGTTTCTATTTCTAAACCAATGTTGAAACTTCTACCATCTTGTATAAGGTACTTTGGCATCTTTGATGAAGCAAGCTTTATTTGTCAAACCATCCTTCATAGCTGGGCCACGAAACAAGGCCCTTCCCTTTGGTTTCTTACTGGTAGACTTGGGTAGGAGGTTTATTACATCTTGAGATAGGGTTCTAGATTGGGTTGAATTAGAAGTACCTTGAACTTTGGGAGCCATGGGCATGAATAGGCAAGAGTTCTTGTAGATGAATTTTAACTCCTCAATTTCTAATTACAACTTATAGATTAAGATGAGGGGAACTCTGGGTAATTTATAGGGCTACAACTTTTAAAAGTAGAGATTAACCCTAATTTGACAACAATAAAAGCAAAACAAAGAAACACACTTGTTTTAAAACAACTTAAAAGCAAGCCCTAAGTCAAAAAACTAAAAAGGAATAAAATTGGATTTATTGTACTTACTGCTTTCACCCGTGACAAACCCTAGTGTCAACCCAAATAACTTCTGAAATTAGCTCCTTGTCTTTCATTTGACACATTTCCAAATCTCAAATATGCAAGATTCGGTAGCATACAAAATTTCTTGAAGGGAATTGAATGGGTTTACAAGTCACCATCGACATTAATGTCTATTTGTATGAAGTAAAATAATTGCAACAGTTGTACTTTGAATTTTTAAATACACATCATTGATCCATAGCTGAGTTGGGTGTCTCAAACGACTCAGATGGAGCCAAACTCATTTGAATTCAAAATACCTCTCTAGCTCAAACAAACAACCAATCACAATTTTCTAACATGACTTTCCCTATGTACGAGAGGGCCCCACCCATTGGTAGTTGTGGAGCACACATGGTAACATCTCGTGGGTCTCACCATTTTTAAAGAACTTGCATATTTCCTCTGTGAGCTAGTAGTGAATGGTTGTGATCATCCTTCTTCACATGCTCAACACCATTGATCTCAAAGTTTTGGATGCTGGGATGAGACACATCGACCAGGCCCATGTACATGTGGAATTTTTTCTCCAACCCCATAGTAATTAAATTGCATTTATTTTAAATGAGCAGGCCAGTGAGGAATGTTCCAGATTGAATCTCGTGATCTTGTGATTATCAAACCTACATGCACATGCAATAGTTAATCTTAAAAAAGGGGCCTTGACTAGGCCAATGGGATTTTACCCCTCAGAAATCATGACTTAAGCATAAGTCATTTATATGTAAATATTAAAGGTTGAATCTGGGGATATTCAAGAGACTGCCAGGGATGATTGAATGACTCAAAACAAAGGGGCTGGTAAGCAACGTTAGACCAACAAGTCAATGGAGAAATATGACATATGAAGACAGTAGGAGATTTTGGATGACAAGTCCATTCAAATAAAACTATAAACTGTACACGTAATCAACATATAATGTTGATATTGAGGATAAAAGACCTCAAAATATCAAGGATTTTTTGGGGGTCTAATAATGGCTCATGCTCGGGGATGCATACCCCTAGTGGGTATGGTGAGAAATATATCTCCTGGTGGAGCATACCAAACACAAAGCTATCAAAAAATTAGGAGCTTTCCTGGACTAGGAAAGTAGACACAATAGAAAGCAAACACACCACACCCTATGTACAATATTTACAAAATATACAATGTACATGGAGACAAAACTATTTAAGGAGAAATAGGGTTTCAAGAACTATCCATGTACTGGAATTTCCAAAAATTCACCTACAAGTGATTGTAAGAAGTAAGAATCTTCCCCATGAATATCTGGAACTAAGGGTCAAGCAACAAGGGACCAAACTTCCCATGTTTTCCTTTATCCTCCAATCTAGCATTCCACATCAATACCATAAATCCTACCTCAAATTTACTTGGCACAAATTTCTTGTCATGTATGTATTTAACTTGAAGTTGTATCTTCTCATTCTCTTTGTGAGCTTCTCTCCTTAGTTCATCAAGCTCGGCCAATTCATTCATCCTATTATGCATCTCATCACAGATGTCAATATCATATTCCTAAACAAACTTGTATATCATCATCAAATTGTTGTGTGGGATCCTAGACTTTGCTCCATATACCAAGTTGAAAGGGGAATGCATAATGGATTTCTTGACTATGGTTTTATCTTCCCACAATGCTAATTGCAATATAGAATCCCAAGCCCTCTTGTTCTTGTCAAGAACTCATTTAATAATCTTTATAAGGCTTTTATTACTAGATTTAGCCTATTTATTTCCTTGAGGATGGTATGGAGATGAATATGATACATTTATACCATGCTCATTAAAAAATTCCATGAACTCTTTAGACCTAAAGCACATTGCATTATCTATGATAACTCTTTTAGGAACACCAAATTTTCTTAAAATATTCTTCATCAGGAAATCAATGACTACTTTACAAGTAGCCTTCTTGGTGGGGATGGCCTCAACCCACTTTATGAGGTAGTTAGTAGCTACTAAGATCCAAGCATGTCCTCTACTAGATTTTACTGCCATTTCTCCAATAAAGTCAATACCCCACTGATGAAAGGGGGCTGGTACTGAAATTGGTCGGAGTGGTAAAGTACCTAAGAATTTTAGTTTCCCTGTAAATTTTTGACAAGCATCACATCTTTGCACAAGCCGGTGTGCATCCTTAAATACTATAGGCCACCAAAACCTGACCCTCAAGACATTGTTTGATGTTTTTTTGGCCATATAGTGACCTCCACACACTCCTTTATGCATTTCAATAAGAAGGTCTTCCATTTGGTCACCATCTACACATCTAAGGAAAACACCCTCTAGGCTTCTCCACCAGAGTTCACCATCAATGATAACATATTTGATTGCATGTAGCTTCAAACTTATTCTTTCATTCTTAGGTATGCCATCCAAGCACTTCATGGTCTACAAGTATTCAACTATTCTTCAATACCAACCACATGTTTGCATATCACAAATGGGAGAGACATTTTCCAAATCCACTTCATTGCTTTGGTTAGCCTCTAGATTAGATTCAGCCATAAGTTTGGCTAAGCCTTGGCCCCTTCCTAGCTTGGTAATCTGAATATCTATGTTGAATTCTTGAATCCTATTTATCCACCTAAATCTTCTACCCATAGTTTCTCATTGAGTAAAAATATCCTTGACTGTTGCACTTGGGACATAAGCCACCACTGTTGCACCACTCAAATATGTCCTGAAATTTTTGGCATCCTTAACTAAGGTGAAATCTTGCTTCTCAGTGGTAACATATTTCAGCTTAGTTCCTTACAAGGATTTTCTAAAGAAGGCGATTGGTTGTTAATAATGCTCATCATTTATTATTGAAAGACTCTAGCCACAGTGTGAAAAGAGAAAACCGCAAATAATTCAAAAGGCTTGGAATAATCTAGAGTCTTCAAAATAGGTATTTCTTTGATAGTATCTTTTACAGCTTGAAAATATTTAAGGGGCTCCTCTAACCATGCCACTTTTTCTCCCTTCTTAAGGATCTTCAAGATAGGTCTAACTATTTCTGCAAAATTGGTGACAAAAATTCTTAGGAAATTTATCTGCCCAAAGAAAGATTGAATACATTTGACATTCCTTGGTGGTGTAATCTTGTCAATGGCTACCACTCTCTCAAGATCAATCCTAATTCCTTCCTTTTAGACAATATTTCCCAACAACTTTCCTTCCTTAATGCCAAAGGTGCACATTTTGGGATTCAACAAGATGCAATACTCTAGAGCTCTAACAAATATTTGCTCCAGGTGTTAGCAATGGTCCTGCTCTTTTTTACTATGTGAAATAAGGTCATATTGGTAGAGAAAAAGGAATATGTCTATAAAATCAACAAAACCCACATACATAGCTCTTTGGAAAGTGGTGCCAAAATTTATCAAACTAAATGGCATCCTAACATAAACATATGTCCCCCACGAGGCTGTAAAGGCTTTTTTATATTGCTCTAATTCCTTGACCATGACCTAGTTGTAACCAAAGATTCCATCCATCATAGAAAGTAGTTCACAACTAGTGAGTTTCTATAGCATTGCTTCCATGTTAGGTAGCAGGTAATTATCTTTCAAAGATGCAACATTCAGTTTCCTGAAGTCCACACATAATCTCAAGTTGCCATTCTTCTTTCTAATAGAAACCAATATGGACACCCATGAGGAATGTCTTATTGGCTTGATTATTCCTACTGTTGGTGTAATTAAAAGTGCTATACCTTGTTGTAGGTCATAATTACACCTTAGTTAAGTTTACTTAGGGACCACATAGGAGGTTGTAACTAAGGGTTAAATTTTAGGATTAGATTAGATTAGAGGTTAGCAAATCAATACAAATCAAGAAACCCAAATAAATTACAAAATACAATGAAAGTAAAATAAAAAATGATTATACCAGCTAATCATTGAGACCTCCATGATTCACCTTTGTAATACCTTATAACGTGTTGGTTGACATGTTGCCCTCAGATTCGACGTGCGAGCAATCTGTAAATATAAGTCTAAGTCCTACACCAAGCTTTGAAGGATTTTCTTCTAAAATGCCTATGCTTATGACAATATATAATTGAAATGCCTATTGTCTAAAATATGCCAAGACTAAGTGGAATCAATGCTACAATTCTTGTGAAAAATCTAAGTATGTTAGTGCGTCAGCATCTGTAATCTAAAAAAGAAAACAAAATAGCATTTTATAGAAAATTCCATTTTGAATGGATGAACAAGATCAATTTTTGACAGAGACCTAAAATCAGAGGACAAGATTAAATTTGATAATCCCTAATCAAGGTCAGGGAAAAACCCTTACATGAGTGGTCAAGATGTCATCTAAGAAGATTGAATCAGTGGTGGAGAATATATGAGATAATTAATTTAGAAAATAAAGATTTTCAAAAAATCAAGAGGATAAAGATTGCCTGATTTGTGAGATTCAAAAAATCAAGAAGATAAGAGTAGATCTAAAGTTCAGATTTGAAAAATCAAGAATCTACCCGATTACTTGATTTTTAGAAGATTAGTTACCATTTTGAATTAAATTAATTCAAAATATGGATTTTATGAGATAATAAATAATTTATTTTCAGATTATTTACCAAAATGGACAGTTAGTTAAGAATGTGATGACATTTTAAATAATTAATTTATTTAAAATGAGAGGAATATTAATTTCAACAATTAAATAATTAAAGATAATTATTTAATTTAGTAGATAATGATCAATAATTAAATAAATTAATCAATTCATTTAATTGTGACAATTAGCGACATTAAATAAATAAATAAAACTTATTTATTTAATAATTAGGAAGAAATAAATGAAGGGTAATTAAATAAATTAAGAAATTTATTTAATTAAGGGAAGACTTAGACAATTAATGACGTATTTAATAAATAAATTTTATTTATTTATTTAATAATTGTGAAGAACAAAGGACATGAATTAATTAAATAATTAGGAATTATTTAATCAATAGTCGAATGTGGACCAAAGACATAGTTAAATGTCATAATTATGGTAGGACAAAAGTGGTAAAAATGGAGCTTGTAGGCCTGGGTCATTTTTATGTGTCTACATTTTGCCCTTGTTTGTCATAATGTAGCATGTCACATTGTGACAAAGAAAATAAGTCAAAAATATGCCCCAATGTAAAATAAGATGAAAAAGAATGATGAGGAGGGTAGCGGTATGCCCCCTCGAGAGGAAAGATGGGTTCCAAGAACATGTGTGTGCTCTCGAAATGGATGAGAAGACTAGAATATGAAGAGGAAAAAAAATGTTAGTGTAAAAGATATGGATGATGAAGATGCAGACTAGATGAAAGAATCCTTCAAAACTTGCCAAAGAACTAATAGACATTGCTCGAATCATCATTGGGTGGTAAAAATGACACAAATGGACAACAAACACCATGATATGACATAGACCAAGGTGTGCAAGGTCATCCACTTGAAAAAAGACAGTCACAGAAAAGGAATGTCCTAACTCATACTAAGGGCGAAGTTGCCTCAATCTTTTTGTTAAGACAATCCATAGAAAAAAGTCAAAGAAAATAAAAAAGGCCAAGAGACATCATCGCACCTCTAAATCCTTCATAGGACATCCTTAGGGTAGCTAGTAACATGACCAAAAAGACAAGACAATACAAATATAAGACAAAATAGCTAAGATAGTTAAAAGATAAGACAAGATAGACCATAAAGATTAACAACCATTTTATTTTATTTTCCAATGTTTGTTTGCCAAAGATTGATTTCTTGTCGGCTTGACAGTTTTGACAGTTTAAGAGTTTTTCCAATTTGACGGTGTTGACAGTTTGATGGAGCCTATTGTCAGGAAGGACACATCCTGAAAAAGGCAAAGGAAATTTTGACAAGGTCCAAATCTGAGAAGGACACATCTTGAAGAGGACCAAAGAGTGACACAACTGACATTGTTTTGACTAATATGTTTTGGCAAGTTGACTAATGTTGACTGTATGATTGATTGGATTGTGCTGTCTGATTTTGACTAATTTTGACATTGACATATTGAATGACTATGTGGCGTCTAAGTTTGACTATGTCTAACTTATTTGACCAATGTGATGATTGTGACAAATGCCATGATTTTATTTGGACCAACCTAAAAGGACTGACCTAATGTCTTAGGGACTCATCGACTGATGGCCTTGCCTACGTAGCAAATGCGCAGAGACAACGTATTTCGACAATAACATGGACTGAGTGAAATGACTAACTTTAAATCCATTTTTAGGATTTTGACATTGATTTGGATGTTTTTTTGTTTTTCTTGAAGATGTTTTATGATTTTTAGGTCTTTCTTCAGGACATTTTATGATGTTTTTGGTCTTTCTTTATAACATTTTATGATGTTTTTGTCTTTTTTTAGGACATTTTATGATGTTTTTGTTTTTTTTTAGGACATTTTATGATGTTTTTGTCTTTTTTAAAGACATTTTATGATTTTTTTTTCTTTTTTTCATTTTATGATTTTTTTTGGATTTTGACATTTAAGAGGATCATGACAAATGCATATGACTGCTGCCTACACATGAGAATCCAAGGACAAACATGAATGTGCCCCTAGTCAAGCTGAATACCAATTGACAAGTGATGACAACATTGTTTGACGTGGGAAGGATGCATCCTGAAACAACGTGAGGATGATGATGATAATGTGATGAAAGTCTGGAGGTCTACAACCAGGCTAGGAACATAGTCAAGTAATGTTTTGGATAATGTGCTTGTATGGATTAGATTCATTACATTTGGAATGACTTGGTTAGGACTAGATGGGATGATGATTATCCTTAGACCGCTTGACAAGGGAAAGCCAAGATAGGTGACAGGCATGAAAGTATAGTGGGTTGCCTTGGTAAAAGATGGGAGACATGAGACTAATGGAATTGTCATATGATTTTCAAGGACTACGTCGTACAAGGACAATAATACTATGACAGTCAATGACATGGTGTTTTGTGAATCATGTATGAATGAAGGATAGACATGTCAAGAGTTTTCCCAAAGAATGATTTATGGGTGCCAGTTTTCTGTCAAGACTGAGGTAAGTGGGAAAAATGCATGGAAATGATAGGGCTTAGGTGGACGTCAATGTCATGACGAAGGCATGGGAAAATGAGACGACTTGTCCCCAAGTATAAAATTCCACATAGATGATTTATTTTACACATGACGCTTATTTGCCAAGTTTTCACCATGGTACTGGGTGATCCCATAATAGTGGTTTACAATTTTTGGCCAAACTGGACACTGAAATTATTATTTTTAACTAAATCTTCACATTCGGGCACCTATAGCGGCTAAACTGTGAGGAATTTGAAGATGGTGCAAACTAGATTCTCATCAAATTTTGTCTGCAGATTCTAAAAATAGTTTTTTTCAAAATTTTTGGAATCAAATTTCACTTCTTTTTCCATCTCCCACGAAAATTGATTTTTTTAGAAAACAACATTTTTAAAAGTGGTAGTATAACACATAACTTTTTTTCCATGAAGGATAAAATTATAATTATTTCAAATTTAGATTTGTAACTCGATATCTAGTGCTTCCCTTGGTTAGATAGTTTTTATTGAATATTTTTTCCTTAATCAAGTTTTAAAGTCAAAGCAATTACAATTCAAATGCAAAAGTATAATGTGTAACTTTTTTGTATATGTCAAAATTTTATTTTATTTTTTGTTGGATCAAGGACTTCAATATCCGGTGCACTCATATTTTTCAATTTTTTTTTGATAATCTTCTATTTTTCCACATGTGAAGAATAAAGAAATTCATTTTCAATGAAAAACCTATGTTTAATAAAACTTAAAAACAAATACATAACAAAACCAAAACATATTAAAATTATATTCATTAGATAGCTTGTTCTAAGGAATACCATAATCATTTGAAATAAATTTTAAATGAATTCATTTGATCCCCCAAAAGCTAAATCAAAAGTGATTTTTTATCAGCATTTTGATAGGTGTAAAGCAGACACATTTATAGGTATGGTTTAAAACTAGCGAGGTTCTATCCAAGGGGGTTTGATGTAAGGTGATTTGATCAAACCCTCTTCAATTGGAATCCTTAAAGTGGAACTTTTTAAGGCTTAAATCATTATATTTTCTGAAAATATGTGATTTCAGCTAAAATTCGTTCCTCTTAGGAATTGTAAACCACTATTATAACAACACTCTACTTATTCATGGCACCTGTTTGCCAATTTTTCATTAGGGTGACGATTTTTTAACTTTTTTTTTTGTATTTTTTATTTTTTGGATAGCCTGGATGCTTTAGATGACCACTGCCTGTTCTGAATTCACTAACGATGCCGATGTAGAGACTAGTGCCATGATATGCCAATAATGTTATGTATGAAGTAGTTGTATTGTCAGGATCATAGTGCTTGTATACAACTGATCAATGTCATTGCAGTCCTTTCTGATACTAGAGTTGGCCTTATCAGAATATGCAAATCGTGATAGAGTGCCATGAGAGTCCTTGTGGTAAAGAGTTCCTTCCAAGATGTGATGGATGTGTGACGTGGGATTTTTGGACTTTAGACGAGATGTAGGATTATGAATTTTGATGGTAGATGTGGAAAGGTTGTTTGGACATTTGGATGAATCACTTTTTATTTTCCAAACTAGGGAAGGTGGATGACGGATTTTGGAATTTTGATTGGGAAAATGTTTGGAACCAACACTTTTATATGCCTTGTTTGATGACCATTTTGAAGGATGTGGACATGTGTTATATGTGGGAGTCCTCTTGTATTGTGGCTCCACATTGTGATTGACTTTTTCTTTTGACATATTTTCTTTGGGATTCATTTTAATTTCATTTGTCCACTTGTCTTTTTGTTTGATTTGATGGCCTTTGACATTTGATTTTTGACTTTGTAAGGCTTTTGTTTTTTTTGGTTCGAAAGGGAAGGTTTAATATGTTGAGAATGATGGTTTATGGTGTGGATGGATAGGGTGTTGGCAACAACCTTATGACAAGGATTTCTCATGGACTCTATTTTGACGTTTGTATCTTACAAGGTTTCCCCCAGTATTGGGAGGTTGCACTGACATTGTTTCATTTGTTAACTGAGGAATAGCCAAGACCTTGATGTCTATAATTTTCCTAAAGTTATATTGGTTCTTGAATTCCTTGCTCATGTATGCCTAGTCCTTTGCCTTGATAATTCATGCTTTGACAAATTTTGTTTATGATGGGGTATTTTTTATTTTTAAAGCAAGAGGCTAACCCATCATGATGTCTATGGACATTGTTGCTTGGAATGTTCTCATCAGCGAGAAAGCCTACTCTAACGAAGACAGATGATCCTAGTTGATAGGATGTCTTAGCTTCATTGTTATGTTGGATGTATTTTTGACTGATATCTTTGGTCTGATCTTGTGACATGTCAGGTTCTAATGATTCTATTGGTGCTTCAAAGTTAATGTTGAAGCCATTATTATCGTCAGTGTCATAGATTTCAATAAATTCAGCTATAGCTTGATCATTTGCAAGTATTCCCATAGTGGAAGACTCTTGTTCTTGAGGAATATCATCTATGTGTGTCATGGAGGCAAGTGTCTCATTCTGGAAAGTGTTGCTAGTCGAGACCTGGATAGGATCATTGTCAAGTGTCTGATCATGAATGGCATAAAGATCGAGGAGTGGATCATCTTGGACTTCTTGGTCAATGGTAGGGTCTTGGTCAAAGATGGAGTTGTCATGGATTTGGTCTTCTTGGTCAATGGTAGGGTCTTGGTCAAAGATGGGGTTGTCGTGGATTTGGACTTCTTGGTCAATGGTAGTATCTTGGTAAGAGATGGGGTTGTCATGGATTTGGATTTCTTGGTCAATGGTAGGTGTATTTTGGATGTCATGGGTGTTTTGAAGGGCTTCTTGAATGGACTGAAAGATAGGGTCATGGGATGGACTATGTTGTTCTTGGCATGAGGGTGGCATTATAAGGTCATGCTTTGGACTTTCATTTTAACATATATCCTCAAGTTGATTAAATGGAATGTGCCTTTGAGTAATGACAAAATTTTCATGACTATATGTGGCTTGTGAGGGGGTGACTTGAAAAGGATTAATGAACAAAGGAATAGGATAGGGCTTGGAGAATTGTGAAGGATAAGGGTATGACGTGGGGACTTGAACTAAACTAGTATATGATGGACTAGGATATGACATGGGGACTTGGACTAGACTAGCATGTGAGGGACAAGGATAGGACATGGAGTGTTGGACTGGATATGTCACAGAGTCTTAGACTGGATTAATTGTTGAAGGACAAGGATATGACATGGAGACTTCGACTGGATTGGTGTAAGGTTGATTGAAATAGGACATGGAGACTTGGACCAGATCTGTATGGTATGATGTGGCGACTTGACATGAGTTGGTAGATAGTTGATAAGGGATGCAAACTTGGATAGGATTAATAGGTGAAGGACTAGCATATGATGGGGAGACCTGAAATGGACCAGTGGAAAGTTGGTTTCCCTTGTGAAGGTTAGGATAAGGTTAATAAGTAGACATATTTTGGGAATTAATGGCAGTATCCATGTTAAGTGACTATTGATAGTGAGGGTAGAAGGATGGAGGACTTGGATTGATGGGTTGTTGGTATGAAGGGAATTGATTTTTGGCTTGGATAAATTCTCTCCTAAAGTCAAAGGCTTCTTGGTATTGACCTCTACAGAGTAATTCCTATTCAACTTTACTAGAAATCCTATCAACATTTTATTGAAGGGAAGACAAGGTGGTGGATGCCATGATGTTGTGAGATGATAGTGACATTTGTCTAAGGGAAATGACTAATGCAAGGTGACAATGAAGACTAAATATGAAAATTTTGACCAAGGAAAATGACCAATGCCAAGTCTAGATGCCAAATGAGGACTATGATGGACAATATTTCAGTTGTAGTTTTTGACAAAGATGTTTGAAAAAGACATTTGACAAAAATATTTGGATTTAGATTCTTGTCTGTGACAGTTTAAATTTTAGTTAACCAAATGTGTCGTTTCAAGTGGAAAATGCATTGTAGTGTGTAGATGTGTCATTTCAAGGATCAATTGTGTGTTAGGAATGCACATGCAGCTTTGGAATTGATGAATGTGATAGGATGTGACAAATGTGGTTTTGTGAGACTTAGATGCGTTGCGATGCATACAAATGCGGTTCAGTTTTGCATATATGCCTTTACTAAAAGCTAATGCGTTGCAGGACAGATAAATGTAGTGCTATAAATGGAAAATGTGACTCGACATGTCAGATGCATTGCATAAGAAAGTAGATGCGTTGCAGAAAAACTATTTAGACCAGTTTTGACCAAATTCTTGAAGTTTGACTTGGTTATTTCTAGATGTTTGATCGTTGTTTGGTTTGTTTCAGTATCCAGAAAATACTTGCAAGCATGATATTTTGACTGTAAGCAAGCACACATGACACATTTACAATCCTAAAAGGCCAATAGGCCAAGGGTTTGTATACTTGATATAGCCCACCGATATACCCCGGATTCATGTTAAACACCTTTTCTTCTTGAGAGCGGATAGCTTAGAAGTTTGGTGAAATTGGCTCCCCTCGATGGCTCATTAATGTCATTCGAGCACACCAACTTTAGATTCTTGGGTAATGAATTCCCAAGAACTGCTATCTCTACTCAAGGGGATTAGTAGTGAGTGTCTTTAGGCATGATACTATACCCTACACTATATCAAGCAATGGCCAAAAAAAGATTGGACTCTACGAAAAAAGGTGTTTAGTACGATAATTTCGTTCGTAGGGCATGATCCATGCAGCGAGAGTCCCCTTTTGGATCCATCTCATTGGAACCATACACGTGATTCTTGGGCTTTCCCCAAGAATCCACTTTTATATACCAGCTAGAAGTCCCTCAATTTCATGGTGTTATCAGTCTGAGTTGTCTTGGGGTGAGTAGTTTTTCCCACTAGAAGAGGCCCAAGTTCTAGAGTTAGTAACCATTTCTCTTACACCTAGGATCACTCGAAAGTGCAAGGGGAGAGGATACTTCGATTACTAAGTCATGAGGGTAATAATAAAAAAAAAATGGGTCTGGTTTTTTTATCACTGAGTTTTCACAGGGTGAGAGCATACTCGCCTACCATTTTGCAAACACAGTCATGAAAATTAGAAGACATTGTTCTTTTTAATTGCACTGAAAGTAAGTGTGTACTAATCTAAGAAAAGTACATGCATAATTTTTTGATATTAAGTCTTCGACATTTGAACCTACAAGACCACGAGTTAGAAGTTTAAATTTTTTCCTTTGACCCACGAAAAGTAACTACCAAATGCTGCAAATCTTGATTAGTAACACAAAACTTATGCTAGGTAGAAAGTAGGAAATAACTAGAATGCAGAAGAAAAATTAGACCATAAAAAGAGTAGAAACACAGAAAAAACCGAATGCCAACAAGAAGAAAAATATTACTAGACAAATGCATCATGATAGAGTGATTGCATCGCTCTGTGTGTCAAATGCGACTCGGTAGCACAAATGCGACTTTCTAGATGTTGATTGTGGTATGAAAAATTGATTATATTTTTTGAATCTTTGAGTGTGTCAGATGCATTTGATGCATCACGATTTAAAAAAATAATTGTGTCGCTTCATACCTGTACTTGTAAAAATGATAGAAAACATACAAGACCGTACAAAAATAATAACAAAAATAGAGTTGGGTTCACCAATGTAACTAAGGGCCAAATTTAAGGATTAGATTAGATTAGAGGTTAGCAAATTAGTACAAATCAAGAAACCCAAAGAAATTACAAAATACAATGAAAGTAAAATAAAGAACGTTTATACCAACTAATCGTCGAGACCTCCATGATTCACCTTTGTAATACCTTCTAGCTTGTTGGTTGACATGTTTCCCTCAGATTTGATGTGTGAGCAATCTGTAAATATAAGTCTAAGTCCTACACCAAGCTTTGAATGATTTTCTTCTAAAATGCCTATGCCTATGAGAATATAATTGAAATTCCTATTGTCTAAAATATTCCAAAACTAAGTGGAATCAATGCTACAATTCTTGTGAAAAATCTAAGTATGTTAGTGCGTCAACGTCTATAATCTAAAAATGAGAACAAAATAGAATTTTATAGAAAATTCTATTTTGAATGGATGGATGAGATTGACTTTTGACAGAGACCTAAACTCAGAGGATGAGATTAAATTTGATAATCCCTAATTAGGTTTAGGGTAAAATCCTTAAATGAGTGGTTGAGATGTCATCTAAGAAGATCAAATTGGTGGTGGAGAATAAATGAGATAATTAATTTAGAAAATAAATATTTTTAAAAAGTCAAGAGGATAAAGACTGCCTGATATGTGAGATTCAAAAAATCAAGAAGATAAGAGTCGATCTAAAGATCAGATTTGAAAAATCAAGAATTTGCCCGATTACTTGATTTTTAGACGATTAGTTACCATTTTGAATTAAATTAATTCAAAATATGGATTTTATGAGATAATAAATAATCGATTTTCAGATTATTTACCAAAATGGACTATCAGTTAAGAATGTGATGACATTTTAAATAATTAATTTGTTTAAAATGAGAGGAATATTAATTTCAACAATTAAATAATTAAAGATAATTATTTAATTTAACAGATAATGATCAATAATTAAATAAATTAATCAATTCATTTAATTATGACAATTAGCAACATATTAAATAAATAAATAAAACTTATTTATTTAATAATCAGGAAGAAATAAATGAAGAGGGGTAATTAAATAAATTAAGAAATTTATTTAATAAGGGAAGAGTTAGACAATTAATGACGTATTTAATAAATAAATAAAATTTATTTATTTAATAATCATGAAGAACAAAGGACATGAATTAATTAAATAATTAGGAATTATTTAATCAATAGTCGAATGTGGACCAAGGACATAATTAAATGTCATAATTATGGTAGGACAACAGTGGTAAAATTGGAGCTTGTAGGCTTAGGTCAATTTTATGTGGCTACATTTTGCCCCTCTTTGTCATAATGTAGCATGTCATATTGTGACAAAGAAAATAAGTCAAAAATATGCCCCAGTGCAAAATAAGATGAAGATCAGATTTGAAAAATCAAGAATCTCCCCGATTACTTGATTTTTAGAAGATTAGTTACTATTTTTAATTAAATTAATTCAAAATATGGATTTTATGAGATAATAAATAATCAATTTTTAGATTATTTACCAAAATGGACTGTCAGTTAAGAATGTGATGACATTTTAAATAATTAATTTATTTAAAATGAGAGGAATATTAATTTCAACAATTAAATAATTAAAGATAATTATTTAATTTAGTAGATAATGATCAATAATTAAATAAATTATTCAATTCATTTAATTATGACAATTAGTGACATTAAATAAATAAATAAAACTTATTTATTTAATAATCAGGAAGAAATAAATGAAGAAGGGTAATTAAATAAATTAAGAAATTTATTTAATTAAGGGAAGACTTAGACAATTAATGACATATTTAATAAATAAATTTTATTTATTTATTTAATAATCATGAAGAACAAAGGACATGAATTAATTAAATAATTATGAATTATTTAATCAATAGTCGAATGTGGACCAAGAACATAATTAAATGTCATAATTATGGTAGGACAAAAGTGGTAAAAATGGAGCTTGCAGGCCTAGGTCATTTTTATGTGTCTACAGAGGTATTTGGAGAATTTCCACTTTTGGTGGACTTGATATGTTATTGCTTTATCACATCCACCTTTTGTGGAAACGTCATGTGATTACACCTCCAACTTTTGTGGGTGATCCACCATTTGTGGTGATTATCACATTATCACTTTTCCACCTTAGGTGGAGTGATAATTTTTCATAATTGTCTCATGTCATAAGATTATGAAACTTGTCATAATCTCATATCCTTCTATGTTCTCACCTTGGTTATATAATCAAGGGGTCTCTCTCATTATAAACAACAATCATATCATTGACATTGAATATAGTTTATTCTTGTCATATTCTATTTTCTCTCTTTTTGTGCTTTCCATTTGGTCTCAATATCTTTGTAGCCATATCTAATTCTAACACCTACATCACTTAATTTTGTGATCTCCTCTTGCATTTTGGCCCTTAAGGTAGGATTGATAGGCCGTTGCTTTTTCCTAAAAGGTTTTTTTTTAGGCTTCAGTGGAATTTCATATTGAAATAAATCCTCTCTGTATGCTTTCAAATCATCGCAAGACCAAGCAAATACATGTTTATATTTGTGCAACAATGCAATCAAAATAGCTCTCAAATGTGGTTTCATCCTTTTCCTTATATATACCTTCTTAGGGTTAGCATCTATTCCTAAGTTGATTTCTTCTAGGTATTCTTTATGTGCACTTGATTGCTTAACATTGGATATATTTGGGCCATCAAAATCCCTCTCAAGTGCCACTAAACCCTTAGGAATTTTATTGGTCTTAAGTTGGATTATCCCATTACCAAATAATGTCTCCTTTAAATCCACTTCTACATGGGCATTGAAATAAATCTCTTGATTGTCATATCTGTCTATAGAATGCAAAAGTATCAATATGTCATTGCATCATTGAAAACCTACCAATTGCAGATGTTGTCAGGTACTGCTGGTCTTGTTTATACCTCAATTCATGAGACACCATCAAAAGTTACATCATCAAGCTTAACAGTGATATTGGCCAATAAATCTGCTTTGACATTTTGTCCCCTTTCTACCTAATCTATCTTGAAGGCATCAAATAATTCAATAGTATCCCATACGTCATTCCTATACTACCTTAGTATTTTTTCCTTACCAACAAATCTAGACCTTACTAATATTACTAGTTTAGAATTCCCAAATACTTTTAACTTCTTTATTCCATGCTTGGAAGCTAACTTTAGACCGAGTAGCAAGGCTTCATATTCAACTACATTATTGGTAGATGAAAATTATAGTAAGGAGTGTTTAAACATCTTACCTTGAGGGGAGATATGAATGACCCCAACACCTAAATATTCTTTTGAACATGCTCCAAAATAGAGCATCCACAAAGCATCTTCTCAGGATGTTTGTGCAATCTCCTTAGAAACTAGAGTAGGCTTAGCTTCTTCCTTATCTCATTTCAACTCCTCCAAATGGAAAGTTTCAAGACATGTGTCCACAAAATTAATCATTGGGGGATCCTTTGGTTCTTTAACTAACTCAATCATATGTCAAAATCTAGATTCTCTGGTAATTTTAACATCTTTCTGATCAATAGAGAAAGTGGAAAATGACAAATTGCATTGCATACTTCCTCCCATGGAAGCACAACATTTTCTAGACAACAATATCCCATAAGTTATGGGAATATCCACTACTGTGACACTCATGAATAATTCCTTTTCTAGAAATGTAGCCAGTCTATATGGAACCTCATAGATTACACCAATGACAGTGACCTCCCTTGAATCCATGGCATAACATTTTCCATATGTACTATCAACTTTCAAGCCCATCTCCTCCATGATTTTTGTGGGAATGACATTATTTGAAGCCCCATAATCAATCATACAATTTTTGAGTATCTTTCCATCAATGATCAGACTCAAAAACAAAGGGTTGACCAAAATTTAGTTTGTTGTAATAGTAGTTCTCAAGTAAATCTTAGGGTTTTCATTGATAATTTGTTCTAGTTCAATACCCTTTACTTGACCAACACTTATGTAAAGTGAATCAACCTTTGCATTGTGCTTATTTCCTCCTACGATACTATTGATGACAACAACGGTTTTATTTTTGTGATCATCAATTCTCATCATTTCAAGGAGTGGGACCATGACCTAGATTTTGGAAAAGACTTGAAACATATCAATGGGAGAATAACTAGGCATCTCAGGAAATACTATTTCCTAAGGGGCTACTTTGTCAGTTTTCTTTTTAGCCACCTCAGAGGTTAGTTTCAATTGTTTGGTCTTCTGGTCATGGTGTGTGACTTCATTGTTATCCTTAATTTTACTTCCTATCTTTTCCCAAATTCTTATCTATTTTGGATACTTAAGTTTGGTTTCTTCATTCTTGTCTTTTGCCTCAATTCCTTCAATGTTTGCATTGGATTACTTTATGAATAAACTTCCAGAATGGCCTTGATTGCCACTCACCACTCTGTTTGTCAAATGTAGATCACTTCATGCCTAAGTGGTATATCTTTCTATCTCCTAATTTGAAGGTCTTCTTAGAGAGAATTTTGATGTCTCAAGATTGTAGGTAGTATATTCATCTTCCTTTTCCTCATCTAAGAGCACCTGCTAATGGTGTATACTCATTTGTCTTCGTGTATCCGCATCATTTGTGTCAACATCATCACTATAAGAATAACCACCATACTCTAAATCTGACCGAGTCATGAACATATTTGTTGACTCATCTAGATTTTGTGGTGAATGGGATTCTCCTTGATCTTGTTGGTTCCCCACATAGGTATAGCTACAATAGACTGTTGTGATGAATGATGCATCTCACATGCTTCACACCATGGAGAATCCTCTACTACATTCATGGTATTCTTATGTAGTGAGTCAGGTGTAGCTTAATAATTCTTTTGATTGTTTTGAATTGGATGGCCATTATGCCAATTACTATGATATGGGAAATCTTGGAGTCTAGGAGGCCTGTCATTTCATTGAAATTGAGGTTTATCATTTTTTCCCTCTTTTGTAGTAAACTGAGAAATTGATCCAACTTCTCATCAGGAGTTGTAGCCTTGCTAGATTTCACATTTTGAGCTTTGGGATTCTTTAGAAGTTTAGGGCCATTTTTCCTTCCTACTTTACCAAAATCCCTCGTATTGTTCTCAATATTTATAGCCATTTTATCTGCTTCAGGAAAAGTTTGTGGGTTCTTCTCCCTAAGTAGGTAACACATCTTGGAATCATAAGCATTTCAATATGTCACTAAACATGCATTAGGGTTAGGTCTCAGATAAGTGGGTGTTGTATTCATAGACTTCTGGGACCTTGTGTTGAATTCAATTATAGATTCATTATGTCCTTTGTTGATGTTATTGAAATCATTCAACTTGAATCTGGGATCAATCTGATCCCCATATTGTTCCCTAAAGGCTCAGTAGAATGATTCTTTTGAGTCAATACTTCCATTAGGTAATTCTATATACCAATCTCTTGCATGATAAGTCAAGGATTGCATAAAATACTTAATTGCCACATCTTCTTCCCATAATTCAAAGTCCTCAACAAAAAATTGGAAGGCCTTTAGATGGTCTTCTCCACTAAGAGCATTATTTTTGTTAAATTTAGGGAGATGTTTCCTAGCATTGTTTGGGACAGGGTTTGGGTAACTAGGGATGTTGTCGAAATACAATTGCCTACATTGGTTATTATGAGGTGCCCACTAGGGACACCTATCCCTATGAGTATCCTTTTGTGCATTACTTTTCTTACTATCTATTTGATCCCATTCCTCACTTTTCCCATTTCCTTTATTACTATAATTTTTATTCTTACTTTCCTAGTCATCATCAAAATAAGAATTATTGCCTTTGTTTCCCCATCCTCCACCTCCTCTATTACAACCACCCCCACCATTGGGCATATGTCCCCTAGGATTACTTTCATGAGATCCACTACCACTCTTTCTAGAACCTGAAGGCTCCAGGGTTGGGATTGAAATTCTTAGGAAAGAAATTCTTCTAGACATTTCTGTATTATTTGCTTCTATCTCTACCCTCCTTAGTTCTTCTTGCAATTTCTCACCCTTCAACTACAATTTCAAAGTATCAGGGTCTAAAGGTGCAGATGATAGATCGAGATTGATCTTTGGACTGATAATATGGGTCTTCGTGGTTGAGGTAAGGGTATTTTTGTTCATATTGGTATCAAAAGTAGTGGAAAAAATTTGGTGGGAATGATCAGCAATATTTTTCCCACAATCTATAAAATATGTTTTCTTAGGAAGTTCAAAAGACTTGGTGGCAGCAATTTTTAATGTATAAGTACTAGTAGTAGAAGTTCCCATCGTGATTGTGAATTTTGGAGCTTCAAGGAAAATTTGGTCTGCTACTTTAGCAGCTTTCTCTCTAAGCATCTTTTCTCGAACAACCTTTTCTTGTGTTATCTTTTCTAGACGGCCTTTTCAAAGGCTCTTTGTTTAGCATGTTCTCTCATTTTCTCCACTCTTTCCCTTCTCTTATCCCTTTCATGTTGCTTAGCCTTAATTCTATCCTCTCTTTTAGAGCTTGGGATTTCATTTTCTCTACTTGTTTAGCGAACAATTCAGCCTCTTCATCCAATGCTTGTATATCTTTGTTAACATCTTCCTCATCTTCAAGGAAATCCCCATACTCACTCTGAGCTGTATTATGAAATGTTTGATCCACAAATTCTTCCTATAGGAAAGTAGATATTGGTGGATTGGTATTTTCTCCTCTAGGATTAAAATTTTCCCCATTAAATATAGATCCCATCCTAGGTGTCAGTGGATCTGAAGGAACTTTACTTTTACCCTAGAATTCCCACTTATCTTCTTCTCTAGAAATTATGAGATTATCAAATACTTCTTCAATAGGGAAACCACCTTGTCCTCCCTCAATTGATTTACTATTACTTACATCTCTAGCAATATTTGCACTAATTACTTCATTGTTAAAAGTGGGAGATGCTACAAGAAGAAAATTGAGGGACTTACTGGATTCTGCAGCTTTCTTCTTCCACAAAGGTTGTTTATCCTTTATAGGCTTAGATTTTTCCTTCTATTTAGGATTTTTCTTTAATTGACTTCTAGTTTCCCTCATGATGCTTGTTAAGCTATCAAATTTATCCTTATCAAGTTCTTTTTGAAATATCATTGTTGCAATGGTGTGAGAAAATTCAGAGTCACCACCTAGGATATTGGGAAATAAGATTTGACTATGTTTAGACTTGTTATTTGCAACTTCAAAGAGAATTTTGAACATTACTTGACATAAAATAATAGGACTGACCAAAACTTGATACATGAATAGAAAATTATGTATACAACTCCGTAAGAGCGAATGGAAACATAACTTGACAAATGATGATAATGACATGACTTTGACTATACCACATTTTCACTAGAGACACTAAATTTTATGAAAGTTCCCTAGTGAATTTTCCATTTTGTTGGTTAATTTTAACGAACCAAGCAGGCCTAAGAAAATACCTATGAGTCTTCCAAACTCAATTCTTGAATACCTACCAAATGAATGGCCAACAAACAAGATAAAGAGCATATTTCTTTATCTCTTGCACTTTGGTTTCTGCCAAACTCAGGAGGGTATTCCCACAATGCCAAATATATAGCTCATTTCACCAATTTACACATACATTGTAAATCAAGGTAGACAAATTCTTCTTAATTGCAAAGAATATGAAATCAATCACAAAGGTGGAAATTCTTTGAGTTAATTATGCATCTTAAGCTGAGAATGAAAAACAACAACAAATAACAAGTGGGTCAACAATTATTTTAAAAGATTGCTCTTAAGTCAAACAATGGAAACCTCAAGAAAGATTCAATGGTCTAAAGATTAGTGCCATTATCTATGGGTGAGGATTCTATGCAAATTGAAACATAAGACATGTTTAATTCTAAGCAATTATGATCTAGTGACATCACCTTGTAATTCACAAATTAGTGACTGAATTCTAAAGAATTCTTACCAAATCCAAATGATATTATATATGAAACCATGGTCTAATTTAAGCATTTTAACTCATTCCATGAACAATAGCCCAAACTAGATCACATATCAAAGCATAACACAATGAAAACTAATGAAATGATCGTTGATCAATATTTTCATTAATGATTCTAATAAAAAACTAAAAGGAGAGACTATAGACTCAAAAAATCTCCATTATCGTTCAAATATACTCATAAGCCATACATGTAACTAAACTTACTATCTATAATCAAAACATTGGATAATGAATCAACATATCTTCTCTATGTTTTTCAATTCTTTCAATGTAGCTCTAGAATTTCAAAATAATATTTGCACAAATGGCCTTGAATTCCCTCTTATAGAATGAGGGAGCAAAAAAATCTTTAGGCCAAATATACACATGTCAATATCAAATTGGACTGCTAGAAGGTATATTCCAAATTTAGTTATATTTTCAATCATCAAAATTGGGGGGAATACAAATAAGACAGAATATTTACATTTGCAAAAGATAGCAACTTTGCCTTTTCAAAAACACATATCAAAGGAGCACGACCAATTCATTGAGGAAAATGAAAAAATGATGTGAATTATAGATGAGTTAGCCTCTTAGTCAGCATTCCACATCATTAGTAGCCAATATTTCTCTATGAAACATATGTTTTATCTCTGCAATCTTTGAGGCTAGACCTGTACAATACATGACCCAGTATATGTTTCTCAAACTAAACTTACCAACATACAACCTTCCCCATTCTTCATACTCTTCCTCAAATGGCCAGTCAAAATCCATAATTTTGTCCATAGCTTTCCTATAAGGGGAATACTTGGTTACAACTACATTGGACTCCCTATTGAAATCCTTTAGAAAAATGATAAGAAATGCTAACCTCTCTAGGGTGTTGTTTAAGACATCAATATTAACTTCTTTGCAAATTTCACCAACTCGGGAATCAATAACCTCATCTAATTCCCTCTTCCATGTATGCAATGATTTCACTTCATAATTAGACACCTCAATATCTAGTAGTAGTTATAAATTAGTGTGAGTGTATTGAGATAACAATTCTATTATCTTTTGCTCAAGTGGGGTTGCATATCCCTAAAACTTCTGGTCACTCAATTCACACACAAATTCATAAACTAGATGTATAATAGGGTACTTATCCTCATGTTGTCCAACTCCCACTAAAATCAACTTCAATATCTCAACTCTTGGGACCCATTTATTCAAGGTTGGTATGGCCAACATTTTATCTTTGTGAGATAGCCTCATTGCACACACCATTAAAGCATAATTTCCATGCACACTATTGATTCTCTCTTGAATCTTCTTATTTAAATTTTTTAAGGCTATACCGACAACATTTGATATGTTCTCATACATCGTATCTTGAGCTTTCTCTAGTAGCTTTTTGCATACTTCAATTTGTAGAAGCAATTGATCTCTGTTAGATGAACTAGAGCTTGGTCGATTTATTTCTTCCTCTGCAATTGATTCTTGTCCTCAATTATATGGTACTATTGCTACAGTCTAACTACAGAGTAAATGTTGCATAGATGTCATTTGAGAAATTGAAGGTGGTTGGCTTGAGCTGGGTTGAACCCATTCCTTTTGCACCTCTCCTCTTTGTTTGTAGAATGCCAGTTTAATTTCTGTTGGCTGCTATCATAATAGTTCAAGAGTTCACTATAGTGAACTTTGAGATTGTCTCTTTCCAAGGTAAGACCATCCATAGTTGACCAGGTAAACCTGGCAACATTAACAACCATAATAGAGCACTATTATACATTATTCTTGTATTTACTTTATTATTTTTCTTTTTTTCTCTTTTTCATTTATTTAGTTTTATTTCTTATACATTTGCTTATTTATCTCTTATATATATATATATATATATAATTTTTGTTTTTACTTTATTCTATTTTTTTTTTTTATATGTTTCATTTCATTATCATTTTATCTATAGCATTATATTTATATTTTCATATAGAGGAGATATGAGAAAGGGTGACACTTGTCTTCTAATTTAAATGTTTTTATATACATACATACATACATACATACATACATACATACATACATACATACATACATACATACATACATATATATATCCCATTTTCTTCTTTTTCATTTATTCTAGTCCATTAAACTGGTTATTTATTTTTCTTATTTTTATATATTATTTGCATTTGCTTATTTCTCTTGCATATTACTTTTATGTTTTTTCATTTCATTATTGGATAAATAATGAAATTTTCTCTTCCTTTCTTACCCTCTCTCTTCCTCCTTTTTCATTTTATTCATTACCTTTATTGGCTAATTATGTTCTATTAGTTTGGTGGGTTATCTTTTTCTTACTTGATTTAGTTTGCTTAGTTTACATTCATTTTAATTTGACTTTTTGTTTTGTTAGTTTGCTTGTTTTTGGGTGTTTATTTGGTTTACATGGATGTTTCTTATATGTTTTTATTTTTTTCTTTATTATTTCTTTGGTATGCAATTATGTCCCCCTTTTTTTTTGGCTATTTTATCTTAGTTATTTATATGTTTTTTCTCCTCTTTTTAAGTTGGTTGCCTCTCTCTTTTATAAATTGTCTTTATTTTTTAAATATTTTTCTAATTTGTTTAATTTTTTGAAACCTTGACCACTCTTGGTCCACCACAACAATCTTTATTGAAATTTTAATTGGTCTACCATCCTTTTCCCCCACCTCTTCTTACTTTTAATGCCATATCTACACTCCAATTCTTCACTTTCCTCTTCCTGATGATGGATCAATGAGTGTGATCAGAAACATTGATCTAAAACCAAACAAAGTTGAATCAAAAAGATTTCTCTATTACTTTATGGACTGTGGAAAAATCATACCAACTATTAAGAACCATGTCTGTAGCTTCCAAAGTCAGAGTATCAACAATGCTTTTCACAAGCAATTGTCCACAAAGCTCTGATGGCTCTACGAAGACTAGTTTACTATATGTTGGTGATATTGACCATATTGCCAATTCATCCCAATTGTCATTGAAAGCTAAACCTCAAAGGGTCATTTCTAATTCTTCTTCTATTTGTACCAAAGGTCTTTCAACCCTTCTTATGGCATCCAAAATAATAGCATTATCAATGTTCCATTCTGACAACAACAACACACCACTCTACTTTACATGTTCCCTACCCTCTCGGGTGTTGATCTTTTTAAGCTCATTTCTCATAATGCTTCTTACATTTTCCTCAATAACATTTTTGAGAAATTTACGGTGTAAGCTTCTCTCAATAGAAACCTTCTTTGGATATATTGCAATCTTATATTTTCACCAGAAATCATGAAATGTAGAGGTTTCAATGAATGAGTCATCCTCCATTAACTCTTTGTTGGCCTCTACCCTCAAGTCATTTACAATATCTATTATACAAATATCAAGCTTCCCTAGTTTAAGTATTCTATGCCTTGAACCTGAAGCAACTACTCCTACATGAGGAGGCATTCCTATCTATATTTCCTAAGAGGTGATATAAATATCATCTTCATCTATGTCAGAATAATCAACCACTCCTTTTGTTTCAGTTCTTTGCTTCTTTTGAGGAGGCTGCTTGGGAGGGGTATAAATTTTAGAATATGAATCCAGGTTAATTGCAAATAGTGAGGCTTGTGTAGGAGGAGTTGGTATTGCACTCTTGGGAGAGTCTTCTTTTGATTCTTTAGAAATAATAGGAGCTACTGAACTCCTTTCTTCACTTGCTACCTTCTCCCTCCTAGAATAAATCCTCAACTATTTGTGTGGTTGATATGTAGGTCTTTCTTCTAATGTCACCTCAACACTTTCTTCAACCACCATTTCATTTCCTTTATTAGGAACCTCCTATTGCTCTCTCAAAACACCAACAATATTCTCAAAATTTTCCATGACATATATTGCCTTATTGAAATCACCATATGTGTTTGGCAAAGGGTCATATTGAGGATTACTCTTTTTAGCTTATACCATCTTTCTATAATCCAAATACTTGATTTTTCTTTCATCTTGTTCCTCAAAGTTGAAAAGGTTCTTGATTATATCCCTAGGATAATCAAAAGTATGCACAAAGGTACCCATTTTCTTATGAGATTTGAGTTTACTGATGAAGCCTTTAGGATCATGATTCCTCAAACTCACAGTCATCAATTCATAAGGAGCTAGCAATTATTCTAATTCCTTTACTCCACCTTTGGTCACAATGTAATCTACAAATATAGTCCACTTTGGGAAGAATGAACCCTTCCTTGTTGATTCAGGTAGATGTGCTTCCTGTGTATCTCCCAACTACTTCATGATTTCAAGGAAACCTATTCTCAAAGGAACATCTATAGGGAAAAACATATGGGCACAAAATACTAGATTAAAAATTTTCTTATCATGAAGTAAGATTAAATCTCCCCAATTATGGCTTAAATTCAAATCCAACCTTATCTCCCTAGCTCTCAAGAACTCATGGATTTCCTTGGGAATCCTAGGTGGTTCATATACCAAAGAACTCCTTATCCTAGATTCAAAAGCATTTTTAAACATTACAAAATTGTGTTTCTTATCATCTTTATCCAAGATATGGGTCCAACACTGAACAAGTATGTCAACATCATCCCTTTTTCTTTCTAATGTAATCTCCTTCTCAAGGAATTTTTTTCCATTATATAGGAACATATGCATTAACAATGAATACCACTAGAACTTCACCCATTTTTTCCCTCCTTTTAGTTCAACTAAATCCTCTTGGATGCGATCAACCAAATAAGTTCCATAGTCATAAATCATACTGTATGGTGGGTGTTGCATATGTGTGGCTAGGTAGTGATAATATTTTTGTAATGTAGTAGGTGGAGTGGCATCTATAATTTGGTAAAAGGAGTATACAGTATTTCTAAAATAATCAGAAAATATCTCATTGGGAAAGGTTCAAGCTCTTTATCATCAATCCCTACCTTCCTCTATTGTTTCCCAATTCCAACCCCCACAGTGTGTAGGGACAAGATTTTTGATCTAATGAATACCCTGGTATTGTTATATTCTATTATGATAGTATCCATATCCAAAGGAAGCATACTTGAATTTCTTTCATGCAGATCAAAAACCTTTTCAAAATTTTCACAAGCTATTTTACCATAACCAACCCATTATATGTTCTGACTAACCTAGAAACTCGATCATACTGTGATGCAATATCTTTCAAGAGGTCCACATCTATGTACACATTTGAAACAACCAATTTCCCCATATTCAAATGCCATGGGTTACTAAAAGGAGGCCCAAGGTTTCTATTTCCAAACCAATGTTGACACATCTACCATCCTGTGTAAGGTACTTCGACATCTTTGATGAAGTAGGATTTATCTATCAAACCCTCCTTCATAGGTAGGAAACGAAACAAGGCCCTTCCCTCTAGTTTCTTATTGGTAGACTGGGGTAGCAATTCGATTACATCTTGAGATAGGGTTCTAGACTAGGTCAAGGAAGAAGTACCTTGAACTTTGGGAGCCATGGGCTTGAATAGGCAAGAGTTCTTGCTGAGGAATTTTAACTACTCAACTTCTAGTTGCAACTTATGGCTTAAGACAAGGGGTAACTCTAGGAAATTTATAGGGCTATGAATTTTAAAAGCAGAGATTAACCCTAATTTTACAACAATGAAAGCAAAACAATGAAACACACTTATTTTAAAATAACTTAAAAGCAAAGTCCTAACTCAGAAAACTGAAAAGGCATAAAATTGCATTTATTGTACTTACTGCTTTCAGTCGTGACAAACCCTAATGCTGGCCTACATAAATTTTGAAATTAGGTTCTTAGATCCTTGTATTTCCTTTGACATGTTTCCAAATCTCAAATAAGCAAGAGTTGGCCACATACAAAATTTCTTGAAGGGAATTAAAAGGGTTTACAAGTCACCATCGACATTAATGTCTATTCACTTGAAGAAAAATAATTGCAACAATCATACTTTGAATTTTTGAATACACACCGTTGATGCACAATTGAGTTGGGCATCTCAAACAACTCAAATGGAGTAAAAATCGTTTGAATTTATAATACCGCTCCAGCTCAGACAAACAACCAATGAAAATTTATTGACATGAATTTCCTCATGTATGAGAGGGCCCCACCCACTAGTAGTCGTAAAGCACATGTGATAACATCTTGCTAGTCTTTCCATTTTCAAAGAACTTGGATCTTTCCTCCTTGAGCTAGTAGGGAATGACTATGACCATCCTTCTTTGCGTGCTTCAAATTGAATCCTATGATCTCGTGACTATCAAAATTACATGCACATACATCAATTAATCTTAAAAAAGGGTCCTTGACCAGACCCACAAGTTTTTACCCCTCATAATTCATGAATTAATCAAAGATTAAAGGTTGAATTTGGGAATAATCAAGACACTGTGCGAATGGGGATGACTGAACAACTCAAAATGAAGGGGATGGTAAGCAATGTTAGATGAATAATTCAATGATGAAATAAGCATCTGAGGACAATAAGGGATCTTGGATGAAAATTTAATTCAAATAAAACACTAAACCCTACATGTAATCAACATACAATCTTGATATTGAGGATAAAAGACCTCAAAATATCAAGGATTTTTTTGGGGTCTAACAATGGTTCATGCTTGGGGATGCATACTCCTAGTGGGTATGGTGAGAAACAAATCTCCTAGTGGAGTAGACCAAACACAGAGGGATTAGAAAAGCGGGAGCTTTCCCAAACTAGGCAAGCAAACACACCACACCCTATGTACAATATTTACAAAATATATAATGTACATGGAGACAAAACTATTTCAGGATAAATAGGGTTTTAGGAACTCTCCATGTACTGGTAGTTCTAGAAATTCACCTACAAGTGACTGTAAGAAGTAAGAATCTTCCCCATGAATATCTACAACTAAGGGTTGAGCCACAAGGGATAAAAATTCCCATGTTTTCCTTTATCCTCCAATCTGGAATTCCACATCAATAAGAATCTTCCCCATGAATATCTACAACTAAGGGTCGAGCCACAAGGGATCAAACTTCCCATGTTTTCTTTTATCCTCCAATATGGAATTCCACATCAATACCATACATCCTACCTCAAATTTCCTTGGCACAACTTGCTTTTCATGTAGGTATTTAAGTTGAAGTTTCATCTTCTCATTATCCTTGTGAGCTTCTCTCCTTAGTTCATCAAGTTCAACCAATTCATTCATCCTATTATGCATTTCATCATAGATGTCAGTATCATATTCCTAAACAAACTTGTATATCTTCATCAAATTTTTGTGTGGGATCCTAGCCTCTGCTCCATATACCAAGTTGAAAGGGGAATTCCCAATGGCTTTCTTGACTATGGTTCTATCTACCCATAATACTAATTGCAATTTATAATCACAAGCCCTCTTGTTCTTGTCAAGAACTCATTTATTAATCTCTATAAGGATTTTATTAGTGGATTCAACCTTTCCATTTCCCTAAGGATGGTATGGAGATGAATATGATACATTTATACCATGCTCATTAAAAAATTCCATGAACTCTTCAGACCTAAAGCACATTTCATTATCTATGACAACTCTTTCAGGAACACCAAATCTGCTTAAAATATTCTTCATAAGGAAATCAATGACTATTTTACTAGTAGCCTTCTTGGTGGGGATGGCCTCAACCCACTTTGTGAATTAGTTAGTAACTACTAAGATCCAAGCATGTCCTTGACTATATTTTAATCCCATTTCTCAAATAAAGTGAACACCCCATTGATGAAAGGGGGCTAGTGTTGAAACTAATCAGAGTGGTAAAGTACCTAGGAATTTTAGTTTCCCTATAATATTTTTGACAAGTATTACATCTTTGTACAAGCCGGTGTGCAACTTAAATAATGTAGGCCACCAAGACCCGACCCTCAAGACCTTGTTTGTTGTTTTCTTGGCCATATAGTGACCTCTGTAAACTCCTTTATGCATTTAAATATGAAGATCTCCCGCTTGGTCACCATCCACACATCTGAGGAGAACACCCTCTGGGGTTCACCATAGTTCACCATTAATTATAACATATATGATTTCATGTAGCTTCAAAGTTCTTCTTTCATTCTTAGGCATGCCATCCAAGCACTTCATGGTTTGCAAGTATTCAACTATTCTTTGATACCAACCACATGTTTTCATATCACAAATGGGAGAGACATTTTCCAACTCCACTTCATTGATTTGGTTAGCCTCCAAAATAGATTCAACCATAAGTTTGGCTAAGCCTTTGCCGCTTACTAGCTTAGTAATCTAAATATCTATGTTGAATTATTGAATCTTGTTTATCCACTTACATCTTTTTCTTGTAGTTTCTTGTTGAGTAAAAATATCCTTGACTATTGCGCTTCAGACATAAGCCACCACTATTGCACCAGTCAAATATGTCTTGAAATTTTTGACAACCTTAACTAAGGCGAAAGAATGCTTCTTAGTGTTGGAGTTTGTTGGTAGTGGCATATTTGTCCTTGATGTCAAAACTAATTGCATGTATAGCATATTGGTTCATTTGAGATGCACTTGGCATTGGTTACAATTGGTTTTTCACGGCATGCTTTGGTTCACTCTTTGGTTCACTTGTAATTTCAGTGGGCTTAAATGACTTGTTTACAAAATCTCCTGGATAGTGTTCATATACATTCAATTGTTTCTTTTTTGTTTGGATGTACTAATTATTTACTTCCATGCACAATGATCTTGGTTATGTTTAAAAGCTTGAAGGTTGTTTCAGGTGATATCATTTTGGTATTTTTAAAGCTTCTCCCATTGATGTATATGCATATAGTATTGACATTGTTTTTGGCATATGTATATTTGCAAATTTTTTTGAGGTTTGAAAATTTATGTCATTGGCATACAAGTTTCACTTTGGCATTAACTGATGTTAGTAACAAGTTTATGTAAATTAATGGGGTATGTGCAAGATCAAATGGGCCAAAAAGTGGCAATATGTAAGTGATATGATGGCCCATGTGGCTAATGACTTTTTTTTAACCCAAAATTGATGAAACAAAAAAGGTTTTAAAAGGATATTCTCAGATTTCCACCAATATAAATTATGGTTTACTTTGAATTTAATAAATAATTATTATTCATTTTCTATTTGAATTCCGATTAAAGTCTTGATTGATAGGCTGATTGAAAAACATTTATAACTTTCAAACAGTATACATTTTTTGAATCCAAGACATGCATCACATTCTATGCTTCACATACTATAGGATTGAAAAAAAATAAAAAATTATGAAGTTTTGACCAAGTTAAGGTGGTCAGACATACGAGTTTTTATATTTTTTAAAATTTGTTATAAAAAATTTATAATTAATTATTTGCTTGGAAAAAAAGTACAAAAAAATATGCATCACATTAGGACATGAGTCCTCTACTTATATCTAAAATATTTTAAAAAATATTATCATTTTATTGTGGTTAGGGTGGTCAGACAGACATCTACTTCTTAATTTTTCCTTGAAATTTAAGTACTATTGCATTGAAATTTCAAATTTCCACCAAATTGATTTAAAAAAAGAAAAAAACCTAGTAGTTTATAAACTAAATTCAATTTTATACAGATTCTATTCCTACATATTTTTGAAATAATATAGATAACTTATTCAAATTTTTACATCAAGTTGCCTAACTATGATTTTTCTAAATTTTTTGCCACTTAAGGGCCTATTTTTTCCATGATGATCCTGCACATACCCAATGACACTTGGGGATATGGTTTCAATCCTTCTTCAGAGTAATAATTTATGATTTCTTCACATACATTCAAAAGTGAACACTTGCATTATGTTGGTTTACATGGCATTCCCTTGGTTTGCTTTAGTGTTAAATCATACACAAGGGGACATATTTTATTTGTTCTTGATTGTTATCGGGCCTCTTTTGTTTCAAATGGCAAGTGTTTATTTAAAAAAAAAAGGGGAAATCAAATGCTATAAGGTGGTTTGTGTTTCACATAGAAAATATATGCTATATTTGGTGGCATTAAGATAAAGCCATACATTTCTTTGACTTGGAGTAGTCAAGTTCTTCATATTTCAAATGTGATATGGTTTACATTATAATATATATTTTTGCTTATACTCGGGCATACCATATTACATAATGTTCATATGAATGTTTATTTGTATTGGCCTAGATATTGGGAAACTTGGAATAGTTGAAGGAATTTATGAATCACATGGACAATAGTGAACATGTTGATAGATTGACTTGGGAGCGACAAAATTATGTTTATCTCAGATTTAAAAAACATATTCATTGTGTTTTTTGTGTGGACTCCAAATGATTATTTTGTTGGACAAAGGATAGTTAAAGTTCCTCAAAGGAGAAAGTTTAGAAACTCTAGCCACCATTTAAACAAAAATTATAGAGCTATTTTTGAGCTTTTGGTGAACTCTTGTTCAAATTGGTTAGAATGAAGGAAGAAGTAGAAAGAAAGTTGGATGACTTGTAGTTGGAGATGAAGGTAAATATGGTAGATTATGCGAGTTTTTTTATTCAGTTTTTGGCCACCATGATAGGGATTTGTTCTCAAATCTGGAAGATCTTATGTCTCAAAAATGCATAACTGAATATGATTAAGGTTTAAAGAATGTAGTTTTGCATAACCTAAGTTCTTCACTCAAGGGTTTCACAGTTATTGGTTATTCAAAATACAATTTTTGATATTTTAATGTATTCATTTGTTGTATAAATGTATGGATTTTTAGCCATTACTCTGTGATGAGGGTTTGATGTTAAAACATAATACTTTGCAAAGATTTTGACAGTCATTTTTTTGAAATTGAAAAAATGATAAAAGGGAGTGTGTTGTTTGCATCTTTGGTTGTAAAACATAGAGCTGATTCAAATTTTAGTGAGATTATTCTTTTGTACTACCATAATTAGTTGTAATAGGCATTATTGAAAATAATATATTTTTGCTCTATTGAGATTTTGTAGTTGTAGACATTAGTGCAATTATAAGGTCACAATAGTGTGCATTTTCATAGAGGAACTTTGAAAAAGGGGTTAGTGCTCCTAACTTGAAGTGGGTGCTTCAATTTGCACTTGGAGTTGGTGCTCCACATTGATACAGAGTTGGTGCTCTTTTGAGTGAATAAAAAGACAAATTTATGAGTGCTTTTATACCCCATGAGGGGTTTTCCACTCAAGAAAACAATTTGTCATGTGTTGAAATTTGTGCAATTGTGTTTCAGCTCATGTGCTTAACTGTTTAAGTTTTCATTATGTCATATGTCAAAAAAAAATCATCAAAAGATATAATACATGTTTATGTTTCATTTTGAAAGGTTTCAAAGTATAAAGATCAATCTGTCAAGAATGTATGTTGTTCAAGAATATTTAGTCAGTCATAAATTGTGAATCTAAAGCATTATATAGAGAATTGTTCAATCACTTTTATATGAACAATTTATATTATGCTTTGATAGTGGTTTGTAAAGTCACTCAAAACAATCATTCTATTTAAAGGGTATTTGTTGGATTAAAGTTCATTTAGTTGTTTTTAAAGGGTATATGTAGGATCATGATGGGCCAAAAAGTGGCAATATTATGGGTATTTGTAGGGTATGTGGCTGACAACTTTTTTCTACCCAAAATTGATGAAATGAAAAGCGTTTTTAGAGGAGATTCTCAAATTTCCACCAATATAAGTTATGCTTTAATTTAGATTTAATAAATAATTATTACTAATTTTCTATTAGAATTATGACTAAAGTCCTAATTGATAGGCTGATTGAAAAACATCTATAACTTTCAAACATTATCACATTTTTTGAATCCAAAACATGTGTCACATTCTATGCTTCACATACTATAGGATTAAAAAAAGAAAAAATAATTTTTATGAAGTTTTGACCAAGTTAAGGTAGTCAAACATATGGGTTTTTATGTTTTTTTAAAGTTGTAATAAAAAAATCATAATTAATTATTTACTTGGAAAAAAATTACAAAAAAATGTATCACATGCAGACTTGAGTCCTCTACTTATATATAAAATATTATAAGAAAATATTATCATTTGATTATGGTTAGGGTGGTCAAACAGACACCTACTTCTTATTTTTTCCCTGAAATTTAAGTACTACTACATTGAAATTTCAAATTTTCACCAAATAGATTTTATTTATTTTTAAATAAACCTAGTAGTTTAGAAACTACATTTAATTTTCTATAGATTCTATTCTTACATATTTTTGAAATAATATAGATAACTTATTCAAATTTTTTACGTCAAGTTACCTAACACTAATTTTTCTAAATTTTTTGCCACTTAAGGGCCTATTTTTTCCATGATGATCCTGCACATACCCTAAAGTCATCATTTATTTTTTCATTTCAAGTTTTAAAAGTTGAATTTTCACATTAATTTGATTCACCCCCCTCTCAGAGTAATTCATCTTCCAACAATTGGTATCAGAGTGTAGGGTCTTGCATTATTGATTCTAGTGTTGGAAGTCAAAATGTCACATGTGCTAGAAGTTTCATCTATTACAAGAGCTCCTCTATTTGATGGCAGTGATTATGTCTTCTAGAAAATCAGAATGGAAACATATCTGATTTCTATTGATATAGATGTTTGGAGTATTGTAAAAAATAAATATGATGTACTTGCATCAATACCCACTGATTCTAATGAGAGAAGAAAATATGAAACAAATGCTAGAGCTAAACATACTCTTCTGTGTGGTTTGAAAAAAGAAGTATTTGTTAAAGTTATGCATTGTAAATGAGCTCATTAAATTTGGGAAAAGCTTGAGAATGTGTATCAAGGTAATGAAAAAGTCAAACAGTCTAAGATACTCACACTTAAAAATTGGTTTCAAGATTTGAGAATGAAAGATGATGGAAAGATTGCAAATTATTTTCAAAGGGTAGATGAAATTGTAAATGCAAGAAGAGGTTTAGGTGAAACAGTTGAAGAATTTGATGTATTTAGAAAAGTGACCAGAACTTTGCAACCTAAGTTTGAGTCTAAGGTTTCTACTCTTGAAGAGAAGAAACATTTTAAAGACCTTACCTTGGATGATCTACAAGGTATTCTAACTACATATGAAATGAGAATCGATAATACTAGTTCTACTTCAAAAGAATCTACCTTCAAGGTTGAAAAGAAAGAACTATCAGATGATAGTGAATCTGATTTGTTAGATTCATAAGAAGCTCTTCTTGTCAAAAAAATCAAAAAGAAATATAAGGGTATGCTTCCCTTTAAATTTTTTACTTGTGGAAAGTCTAGACACCTTGCTGTTAAATGTCCTTATGGTGATCAAGCCAATGAGGATGAAAAATAAGAAAAACAGTATAAGAAAAAGGCTTTTAATCCTAAAATGAAGTTTAAGTTCAAAAAGAAAAAGAGTCTCTTTACGAAATAAGACTTGGATGATGAGATAGATGACTCGCTAGGTGATGAAGATGAAACTTTATTCATGGCTGAAGTTGATCCACAAAAGACTACAAATAAAGAATCAGATAATTAGTCTGATTTAGAAAATGATGAAATTAATCTTGAGGGTGAATTACTTTGTGCACTTCAAGAAATAAAAGGGTTAAAGAAACAAATTGCTTCACAAGAGCATAGTCCAAACAAAATAATCACATGTTTACAAGTAGAATTTATGACTCTAAAAGAGTTGTGGATAATCTTTGTTGATGGTGTTTTCTGCACAGCAACAACTCAGACAGAATACAATATTCTATCTCTCTTGAAAGGTAATCTTCAACAATAAATTGCTGGAAATCACCCCAAGGTCTCTCGGGTGTCAGGTCATGACAATGCATAAACAACTCAGATAATATGTGAAAATGCTGGTAATCACAAGGGGCCTTACAAATGAACAATGCTGGAAGTGAATTTCATCAGATGCAACAGTATGGTGATGCTTTCAATCCTAAAACTAACCCAGATTCAAAATAAACAACAAAAGAGATAAGGGTTTAGATATATTCTATTCTATTCTAACTCCTAAGATCAACCACAGTAATGATGAAAGCTGCAAATGGACAGATCCCCAATAAAACCGATCTCAGCTTGATCAAGGGCAAACCTTCAACTACACAGAAATGGTGCAATCTTCTGAGGAAATAAGAAGATTTTTAGACTTTGAACATTCATTCACATACCCAATTACTGGCACAATGTAAACGAGCATTCATAGTTGAATTTAGCATAGAAGTGTGGCCCAAACTAACTTTACATAGCAATCTACAATCAGCAAATTGCTAAAAGTATGGACCAAAAATTGATCAACATCATTAACATTTCACCATCATTGTAAAAGAGCTGAAATCTAACATCTGACATCTGACATCTGAGAATCAAGAACAAGAAACCATAAAAACTGTTGAAAATAAATACAAAGTTTTCCAAATCAACAACCCAATTGCATTACTTCTCCAGCATTACATAACAATTTCAAGTCTCTCATCTCCTACAGCTAATTCAAAAAACTACTTGCCAATTCTGGCCTTCTAACTTAGCAAAATTTTGGCCTAGTCAAACTCCTAAAATCTACCCCTTACAAATGAGGCACAAATGCCATATATAGAGAACCCCCAAACAGGTCGGCCCAATCAAATTTTACAATAATAACTGGCCCCAAAACAGGTCGGCCAAGAGAATTTCAAAATAGGACAAGATTTGCATTAAATGTATGAATATTATCCATGTCGGCCCATGATCTCCAACAATATCAGATTTGTGTGTCTTTCAGAAATTCCTTCATCTATAGACAGTTTTGGCACGGATTCTTAGGCAGGTCCCACTTTGAAAATTTAAATTGAAAGCTTCCAAATTTCCCTCTCTTGGTACGAATCCATATGCAAGTCTCCCTTTTTAATATTTGTTTAGTCCTGAAAAATAGATATCATCATTAATAGCCCACATGTTTAAATTAAATTAGAATAAAATTTTGACCTTTAAGAAAAACTTACATTTTATAAGGAAACTTTCCATTTTTAGAATTTTTTCCATTTTTGGAAATTTTTATTTTCAAAATCTTTTCAAGAAATTTTCATTTTCAGGAACATTTTTAAAAAATTCCATTTTAGAAAAAATAATTATTTTCGAAAAAATTCCCATTTCAGGAAACTAGACCACGGGAAAAATATAGGAAAATCCAGGTCAGGCGGACTCTAGACCAGAATCCGAGAAAATATGGGCAGACAGGAATCTGGGAAAATCTAGCCGGACAGGAAAATCCCGGACTGGACTAAATAAGGCAAAAATTTCAACCATAGATCATCAAATTCATCAATTTAATCCAGTATTTCAATTTGCACAAAGCCTAGCAGAAAATCCAAAAAAATCCGGGTGGAACGGATTTCCGCGTACGGCATAAAATTTTGGACTTTTGGCACATTCTGAGAAACTGAAGAAATCCAGGAAAATCCAGGTCAGGCAGAAAATCCCGAACATAGGCAAAAACCCGGACTTCGCTCAGATCCAGAATTTTCATGGAAATCGGGAAAATCCAGATGGACCGGAAAATCCCGGACTGGACTAAAAACCCAGATTTTTGCATAGAGCCGGAATTTGAGCAGAATCCGGGAAAATCCGAATGGACTGGAAAATCCTGGATTGGGGTGAAAACCCGGATTTTGCTTAGAACTTAGTTTTTTCAAAGTGTAACCTGGGGAAATCACTTGGGCAAGCAAGATGAACATCTAAGGACCTCCAAGAGCAACCAAATCAATAAAATTAAGGGGCCAAAAGACACCAAAAGCCAGAGCAAAAAGAGGGTCCCTACTTTTAGTGGGGTATGTGTGCAAAACTGCACAACAATCTTAAATTAGTTCTTGTTGATAAACATAAAGAGATTCAAAAACTTGACCAACAAGTTGTCACTCTTAAAAAACAAAATGAAGGATATGAAAGCCCTACGCACTTGAATGATATACTTGGGAAACGAAAGCAACATAAAGACATCACTGGTGTTGGATTTGACATTGGTGAATTTTCAAAAACTTTCAATTAGAACTTTAATGCATCTAGTAAGAAGCAACCATTTGCACATAAGCAAATAAATTTCAGATTTAATACATTTTTTAATGGTTATTGCTTCTTTTGTAACAAATTTGGACACAAAGTGAGCAATTGCAGGCTTATGATTCCTAGAACACCAAGATTTGGTCACAAATAGTTCTTTGGCTTTCCAAATTTAGTTAGATGTTTCAAATGCAACACTTTTGGTCACACATTCAAACAATGCAAAATAGGTAAAAAAATCATTGAAAAGGTTTGGAGACCCAAGTTTGTTCCAAGAATAGAACAATTCATGCTTGTGGAAACTGCCTTTTCCTCCAAGAAGGCATTGTGAGTTTTGGATAGTGGTTGTTCCAACCACATGACATGAGATAAGGAAATTTTTTTGAAACTTGAAGATCATACAGGAGGTTTTGTAAAGTTTGGTGACAACACAAAAATTTAGATTAAAGGTAAAGGTTATCTACTTCTAAAAGATGACACATCTATTTATGACATTTATTATGTAGAAGTTTTAAAACACAATCTCCTAAGTGTTAGTTGGATTTGTGATAATGGGTACAAAGTTACATTCGATTCACAATGTTTTTCTATAAAGAAAAAATTTGGTAAAACAATTGCAACTAGAATAAGGACACATGGTAATGTTTATAATCTCCTTGAATCTTCCAATCATGAAAGCAATGAAGGAATGTGCCTTATGGGTCAAGTTGAAGAGAACTGGTTATGGCATAAATGATTAGGTATGTGAACTTTGACAATATGGTTAGGATCAGTAAAAATTAGAATATGAGAGGTTTGCCTACTCTCAGCAAACTAGAAAATGCAATTTGTGAAGAATGTCTAAGAGGTAAGTAAACAAAGGTTGGTTTCAAATCTAAGGAACATGCTTCAACTAAACCTTTGTTGTTGATACACATTGATTTATGTGACCCTACCAAGACAAGGTGAATAAATGGTAAAAAGCACTTCATGTTATTTGTAGATGACTACACAAGGATGGTTTGGGTAACCTTTCTCAAACATAAATCAGAAGCCTTTGAGAGATTTAAAATATTTTATAAAATGGTTGAGAGAGAATCTGATATGAAACTTAAATGGTTGAGATCAGACAAGGGAGGTGAATTTACCTCTCAATAATTCATTGAATATTATGAGCAACATGGCATAAAAAGGCAATATGTTGCTACAAGGACACCTCAACAGAATGGGGTTGTGGAAAGGAAAAATAGAATAGTGAAATAAATGGCTAGAAAAATGTTAGATGAAGCCAAATTGCCAAATGTGTAATGGAGAGAAGTTTTTCATACAACTATTTATATTCTAAACAAAGTGCAAATAAGGGTGAAATCCAATTTCACTCCATATGAGCTTTGGTATGGTAAATCTGCCTCTATTAAACACTTCAAAATATTTGGTTGTAAATTCTCTATTAAAAGAGATGATGAAAAATTAGGAAGTTTTCAATCCAAATCTGATGAAGGTATCTTTTTAGGTTATTCTACACATAGCAAGGCTTATAAATGTTTCAATAAGAAGCTAAATAAGATTGTTGAATCAGTTAATGTCAAGTTTGATGAAAAGCTACTTCTAGATGATGATCATGTGTAGGATGTTGAAGAGGAACCTATAGTAGGTCTTGACATATCTCCCAAATCTGCTAAAGCATATGATATACAATAGGAGGATACCTCAAGTTCTAAAGTAATAGTACCTCAAAAAATACCCTCCAGGATTGTTGTCAAGAATCATCCTCAAGAACAGATAATTGGAGACAAAAGTGCGGATGTATTAACAAGAAGGAAAGAAAAAATTGAAGAACAAGCTCAAATTTTTGAACATTTCTATTTAGTAACTAATTTTGAACCCAAAACTTGCAGTGAAGCACTAACTAATGAATGTTGGTTGAAAGAAATGCAAGAAGAAATCAGCCGAACTAAAAAGAATAAGACTTGGGAATTAGTCCCAAGACCTAATGACAAAAATGTCATTGGTTGAAAGTGGGTCTTTAGAATAAACTTGATGAATGTAGCAAAGTAGTAAGAAACAAGTCATGATTTGTGCACAAAGGCTATGCGCAACAGGAAGGTATTCATTTTGGTGAAACTTATGCACCTGTTGCTAGAATTGAATCTATTAGAATATTTTTGGCATATTCTTTTTTTTAGAATTTTAAAGTATATAAAATAGATGTCAAAAATACTTTTTAAATGGATATTTGGATGAAGAATTTTATATGGAATATCCTAAAGGATTTCTAAAACAAGCTCCTAGAGCTTGGTATTCAAGGATGGACTCACATTTGACAACAAATGGTTTCACAAGAGGAGGTGTGTATAGCAATCTCTATGTAAAAATAGAAGGTACTGATATCTTGGTTGTTGAAGTTTATGTTGATGACATTATTTTTGGCTGCAATAATGATGCTCTTTCTAAAAAGTTTTCCATGATCATGGAATCTGAATTTGAAATGTCCATGTTAGGTGAACTAACATTTTTTCTTGGACTTCAATTTTATCAACTTGAACATGGAATTTTTCTTTCTCAAACTAAGTATGCAAAAGAAATGCTTAAAATATTTCAGATGGATGACTTTTGTATAGTAAGCACTCCTATGGTTATAGGTTGTAAAATTTCTAAGGTTAATGATTCACTTGATGTGAAACAATCTGAGTATAAGTCTATGATTGAAAGTTTTCTTTACTTGACTGTATCAAGGCCTAATTTGATGCAAGTTGTTTGTATGGTTTCACATTTTCAATATGCTCCTAAACAATCTCATCTTGCAGCTGTTAAAAGCATATTTAAGTACATTTAGGGTACTCTTTATTTTGATCTTTGGTATCCTAGAAGTAATGGATTTACTTTAATGGAATTTATTGATGCTGATTGGTCTGGTTGTCTAGATGATAGAAAAAGCACAAGTGGTGCTGAATTTTTCCTTGGTGATTGTCTTGTGGCATGGAATAGCAAGAAACAATATTTTCTTTCACTTTCAATAGCAAAAGCAGAATACATTGCTGCTACATCTTGCTGTACTCAATTAATTTGGATGGCACAAACTCTTTTTGATATGGGTATTGCTGTTGAAAAACCAATTCCTATTTTTTGTGATAACACTAGTGCTGTCAATTTGTCAAGAAATCTAGTCATGCACTCTAGAACAATGCACATTGGTATCAAATTTCATTTTCTTTGTGAAAAGGTGCTTCTTAATGAATTTTTTTTGCAATATATATCCACTCAAGCATAGGTTGCAGATATTTTCACAAAGCCTTTGGCTAAGGAAGTCTTTGAAAGGCTTTGCCTTTGATTGGGAGTTATATCTTACCCCTTGCTTCATTAATGCTCTATCATGGATTCAGGGGGAGCTTTCTAGCTCTCTTAGTAGCTTATTGCTGCTTGATTTGATATTTGTGTTGCATCATTGCTTTATCTATAGATAGTTCAGTTATGTTTCATGGAATTTTACATGTTCTTCCTTTGTCCTTGTGACAAAAAGGGGGAGAAATATGGAGTTTTGGTTCAAATTGCTTAGTTTTTGCCATCAAGGACAAAGGGGGAGTTTGTTGGTAGTGGCATTTTTGTCCTTGATGTCAAAACTGATTGGTTGTATGGCATATTGGTTCATTTGATATTCACTTGGCATTCGTTATAGTTGGTTTTTCATGGAATGATTTGGTTCACTCTTTGGTTCACTTGGCATTTTAGTGTTCTAAAATGACTTGTTTATAGATTCTCCTAGATAGTGTTGATATACTTTCAGTTGTTTCCTTTTTGTTTGGATGTACTGATTATTTGGTTCCATGTGTAGTTACCTTGGTTATGTTTGGAGGGTTGAAGGTTGTTTTAGGTGATATCATTTTTGTATTTTTAAAGCTTCTCCCATTGATGTAAACACATACAATATTGACTTTGTTTTTGGCATATGTATATCTACAAAGTTTTTTTGAGGTTTGACAATTTTTCATTGGAATACAAGTTTCACTTTGGCATTCACAAGTGCTAGTAATCGGTTTATGTAATGGAATTTACATGTTTATGTAAAGTGAATGACACTTGGTGATATGGTTTCAATCCTTCTTCATAGTAATACTTTATGATTCATTCAAAAGTGAAAACTTCCATTATGTTGGTTTACATGGCATTCCCTTGGTTTCACTTTAGTGTTAAATCATACACAAGGGGACACATTTTATTTGTTCTTGATTGTTATCGAGTGTCTATTGTTTCAAATGGTAGGTGTTTATTTAAAAAAAAAGGGGAAATCAAATGTTATCAGGTGGTTTGTGTTTCAAATAGAAAATATATACTATATTTGGTGGCATTAAGATAAAGCCATACATGGCTTTGACTTGGAGTAGTTGGATTCTTCATATTTCAAATGTGATATGGTTTATATTATAATATATATTTTTGCTTATATGTAGGCTTACCATATTACATAATTTTTATATGAATGTTTATTTGTAGTGGCCTAGAAATTGGAAAACTTGGAACAGTCGAAGGCATTCATGACTCACATGGACAATAGTGAACATGTCGATAGATTGACTTGGGAAAGACAACATTATGGGTATCTCGGATTTAGAAACATATTCATTTTTTTTTATGCGGACTTCAAATGATTATTTTGTTGGACAAAGGATATTGTAATGTTTTTTGAAGGAGAAAGTTGAGAAACCCTAGCCATCATTTAAACAAAAATTGCAGAGCTATTTTTGAGCTTTTGGTGAACTCTTGTTCGAGTTGGTTAGAATGAAGGAAGAAGTAGAAAGAAAGTTGGTTGACTTGCAGTTGGAGATGAAGGTAAATGTGGCAGATTGTGTGATTTTTTTAATTTGGTTTTTGGCCACCATGATAGGTATTTGTTCTCAAATCTGGAAGATCTTATGTCTCTAAAATGCATAACTGAATATGATTAAGGTTTAAAGAAAGCAGTTTTGCATAACCTGAGTTCTTCACTCAAGGGTTTCACAGTTATTGGTTATTCGACATATAGTTTTTTTTTTCTTAACTATATTCATTTGTTGTATAAATGTATGTATTTTTAGCCATTACTCTCTAACGAGGGTTTGATGTTAAAATAGAATACTTTGGAAAGATTTTGACAGTCATAGTTTTGAAGTTGAAAAAATGATAAAAGAGGGTTTGTGTTATTTGCATCTCTGGTTGTAAAATATATATTTCACTCAGATTTCAGTGAGATTATTCTTTTGTATTATCATAAAAAGTACACATTGTAATGGGAATTATTTAAAATCATATATTTGTGCTCTATTGAGATTTTGTAGTTGTAGATATTAATGCAATTATAAGGTCCTAACAATATGCATTTTCATAGAGGAACTTTGAAAAATGGGTTGGTGCTCCTAACTTGAAGTGGGTGCTACAATTTGTACTTGGAGTTGGTGCTCCACATTGATACAGAGTTGGTGCTCATTTGAATGAATAAAAAGAAAAATTTACGAGTGATTTTTTATAACCCGTGAGGGTTTTTCCACTCATGAAAACAATGTGTCATGTGTCAAAATTTGTGCAATTGTGTTTTAGCTCATGTGCTTAACAGTTTAAGTTTTAATTCTATCATGTGGAAAAATAAATTCATGAAAATCTCTAATACATGTTTATGTTTTATTTTGAAAGGTTTCAAAGTATAGATATTAATCTATCATTAATGTATGTTGTTCAAGAATGTTTAGTCAATCATAAATTGTGAATCTAAAGCATTATACTGAGAATTGTTCAATCAATTTTATATGAACAATTTATATTATGCTTTGACAGTGGTTTGTAAAGTCATTCAAAACAATCATTCTGTTTAAAGGTTCTTTGTTGTATTAAAGTTCATTTAGTTGTTTTCAAAGTCATCATTTATTTTTGCATTTCAAGTTTCACAAGTTGAATTCGCACATTACTCTAATTCAACCCCCCTCTTAGAGTAATTCATCTTCCAACACTTAGAGGTATCATATTTCAGCTTAGATACTTGCATGGATTTGCTAAAGAAGGGGATTGGTTGTTAATAACCCTCGTCATTTTTCTGCAGCAAGACTCTAGCCATAGTGTGAAAAAAGGAAAATGTAAATAATTGGAATGAATTTGCATAATACAGAGTCTTCAAAATAGGTGTTTCTTTGATAGCATCTTTTATATCTTGAAAATATTTAAGGGGATCCTTTGACCATGCCAAATATTCTCCATTCTTAAGCATCTTCGAGATAGGTCTAACTATTTCTACAAAATTGGAGACAAACATTCTTGGGAAATTTATCTTCCTAAAGAAACATTGAATACCTTTGACATTCCTTGGTGGTGTAATCTTGTTGATTGCTTCCACTCTCTCATGATCAATCTTGATTCCTTCCTTTGAGACAATATGTCCCAAAAACTTTCCTTCCTTAACCCCAAAGGCACACTTTTTTGGATTCAACAATATGCCATACTCTAGAGCTCTAACAAATATTTGCTCTAGGTGTTAGCAATGGTCCTCATCTATATTACTATGGGTAGTGTTGTGCAGTTTTTGCACACACGCCCCACTCGGAGTAGGGACCCTCTTTTTTTTTGGGGTGTCTTTGACCTTTGGTTCTATTGGATTTATCATTTTAGGGTCTTGACATGTTGATCTTGCTGGCTTTGACCTTGCCTTGAGGTTTGAATTGATTGAAAATGAGTTTTTGGCCAAGTCCAGGTTTTCACTTGGATCCGGGATTTTCCAGCCCTGGCGGATTTTCCCGGACCCTGGTTCCTTGTCCATTTCTAGCGGAATTCTCCGATTCTGGGTTTCTGCATTACTTCGGGATTTTCCGGTCCTGGCGGATTTTCCCGGATTCTGCCAAAATCCCAATCTTCCTCATTTCCCCGATTTCTGCATTTCCGCGGAATCCGCGTTTCCGCGCATTCTGGGATTTTCCAAAATTCCGCTTGGGGCTCGGGTTTCCGGACTTGTCAGAGGTGTCTTGTCGCGCATTAATGGTTGAGGTACCTTTGCTCAGACGGGTATAAGGGCAGATTTAGGGCATTTTCAGTGCCATTCTAACTTCATTGCTCCCTTGCTAATTGCTCTGGCGATTGAGTTTTCATCTGAGCTTTGCGGATTGATATTCATTTGTTTGCATGAGGATTGCTTGAGTGCCGGTGTTGGTGTTTTCACTGCTTGGACGCGTTTGCTACGAAGGTCACCTTTTCAAGCTCGAATTTCTTCCGCTTTGATCCATGGTATGTAGTCATCGCCCTTTCATTGTGCTTGTATGGTGATTGAGGGTTTTGCATTGGGTATTATTAGATTTGGGTCGGCTTTTGCTTGATTTTAATTTCATATTTATAGAGTCGGGGTTTGACCGGTTTGTATGATGAAACCCTATCACTCGTGTCCTGCGAGTTTGTCCGTCTGTTTGGTTGCATGTGTATCCTTTAGACGGAGTTTTGGGCTTGATTGCTTGTTCTTTTGGTGCGGAATTTTCCATATCATGCGAAGTTAGGGTTTTTCTTCGGTGTTTGGGCCCGGAGCGAGGATTTCATTTTGTTTGTGCGATTTTGTCCCTGTATCTTGTTGACTTCCCCGTCTTGTGAAGATTCGAGTGCTTTAGGTAAATCCTCAGCCTATATTTTAGACCCTAAAGCTTGCTATGGTTTTAATGGTAGAGATTTGATTATTCAATTTAGGGCATCATTGTTTTGATGTGGGAATTTGTCCTTTGCAAGTTTTTGGGACTTTGGGGCCCTTTGCGCTTCAAATTTGGTTGGTTGTCGTCGGTTCTGAGATCATTCGAGCTTAGGAGGGGAGGATCCCATGGTCGTTCGAGTTTTGGTTTGCGTTTCGCCATTTTTCGGGTTTCTAGGGTCGTCGCGGAATTTCCTCGCTTCTGGATTTTCCCGGTTTGGACTTATTCCACGGACTGGGGTCATTTCCGGCGCATTTTAGGTTGTCCGCGAAAATCCGTTCCATACAGATTTTTCCAGATTTCCTGTCTGATTGTGTCCTTTCAAATGTTTCGATGATAGGATAAATGGAACGATTGTTTAATGCTTGTTTCTTGTTGCCAATGAGTGAATTCCATGATTATCCTTTGTCTTTTCATCTGCATTAATGATTTATTTGACTAATGATGATTTGGCAGCAGGAATCCGTCTGGGTCGGATTTCTTCAAAATTCTGCCCCGACGGTATTTTCCCGATTTGCATGATTTTCCCAGACTATCTGATTTCTTCGGATCTCGAAGGATTACCATTTGGCAATGGATTTTGATTGATTTAGATGATTTGTGCTAACCTTTTGGATTGGAATATGAGCAATAATTGAATACTAATGAAGATTTTTGGATGTGTAGGTCGAATCAAGCAAGGCGGCTGCTGTGAAGTCCAAGGGTGGCACATGGGCTTCATCCATCTCTAAGACAGAACGACTATGAGTGGACATGAAGAACCAGCTTCCTGAGAGCAAAGTGTCTTCTGTGTGGGCTGAAGTATCAAATACTAATGTTGGTGGTTGGCGATATGAGGAGTTTAAACAGAGAACGGCTGAGAAAGACCAGTCACCCCTGAGACAAGGGATGATGAACTCCGGATTGATACATGTGGCAGCGTTCCCTTCGGCAGTTCAGTGTTATGAATTAATCCTAGAGTGTGCTCGACAATATGACTTTGATACACAGAGAGTGGTCAGCACTGAGGGGAGAGTCTTGGCCAACTTCAGTCCGGCCTCCATCACCCAAGCTTTCAGTATGCCAGATCTGCCTTCAGTATGCGCCTTGAACATTGACACTACCAGGACTTATTATGAGAATGAGCCAGTCAAGGCTCAACAGATAATCAACTCATGGCTAGAGAAGCCAAAATCCCATCATTCAAAGTTGCCCAAACAGCTGCACAGGGTAAAATTCAGGGAAGATGTATATGATGCCATCACACTTCTGAGTAGGGTGGTGGGATTAAGAGGTGCAGGTGTATTGGAAAGTTGGATGGTCCATGTGATCACCAAAATTAGTCAAGGGACCAACTATCACTGGGCAGGACTCATCAGTGCTGAGATTGACAGACAGTTGAGAAATGTCCTGGAGGCAAAGAAATTCACGATGTCTTCATATGTAGTGTATGTGTTGGCCATCTCCTACCCATACAAGGGCCTGAGTCCGAAGGGAACAATCGGACAGGATATAATTTATGAAGTCTATCCGGAGTTGCATCTGGGGCATAAGGATTACAGGAGGGCAAATGATGCATTCACAATGCATATCACCCGGACACTCTAGAATGCTGAGCACCTCAGATTATCCGATGGAGCTAAAGGACTGATCAAGAACTACAGAGCATGGTTCATCCAGTTCCCCACATTCACTTACCTCAAGATTGATGGATGCCCAGTTGCTCCTTACAGGTTGCCTCGGTATCCCACTGACCACATTGTGCTGCTGGAGGTTGTAGGACAAATATGTGAGTTTGATGCAGTGGTGAAGAGGGAGAAGCACAAGACGGGCTTCGGAGGAGACTTCCCTCTTGGGATTGGTGTGGGAGAGATGTGCCCGTCTATCCAGTCAGATCACACCGCAGGGGAGGAACTGGCAGCCTATGGATTCTCCTTCCATTCGAAAAGAATGAATTTTGACATAACTGGAAAGGCTCATAAGAAAGCTACCCGGGAGTATAGGCACAAAGATGATCTAGAAGACTACTAGGTCAACATCAAAGATGACCTTGAGGCGAGGAAGAAAAGATATTCTAGGTTTCCTGTGGAGGCCATCAGGTAATACAATGTTAAACTGATTCCGGATCAACTTGATGATGACGGAAAACTGGTGCAGGACCACGCTTATGATGCGGTGAAGGGCAGGCCAACCGGGGATATTGAATGGAACGAGAAGTTACAGAGCTAGAGGATTTGATGGCTCCTGTCATGAAGTTCACTTCCTCGTGGATAAAGCATAAAATTTGGGAATTGGAAAGTGCAAAGGTAACTTGCACTTTTGACTTGATGGGAAATCTCAATCCCATGTCAACTTCTGAAGAATCCGGGGAAGACAACCCCAAAGGGAAAACAGTGAAAACATCACCATTTAAGATCAAAGTCAGAGGTCCTAAGGAAGGGGCTGAACATGAAACGAAGAGGAAGCCGAAGGGAAAGAGAAGATGAAAAACTCTGACAATCAGCAAGTCCTCTGATGAGGAGGAAACTGAGAAAGCTGAAGAGGAGGATGCTCCTCCACCGCCTAAGAAAACTAGAATGACAAGGACCGCCAAGAGGAAAGATCAAGTTGCTTTCGGATGATGAACCTCCAATTGTCGATGTGGAGAGTTCCGGAGTTGAAAAAACCAAGGTCTACACAAGAAAATCAAGGACTCCCTCTCCCAAGGATGCTGCACAGCAGAGGGACTCTTCCCCAAGGCTACCAGTTGAAGAGCCACCAAAGTATGTCTCTCCACCGCTAAGCGCAACTGAACCGGAGAATCCAGATGAGCATGAAACTAGCGGGGAGGTAGAACAGTTCAAGGAAGGAACACTTTTCAGTGAGGCAGCTGAGCTTGAGGTAGAAACAGAAGGACACACTTCTCCGTTGGTGCAATATGAAGATTCTCCAGAGATTGACCAAGGCCGCGGATCACTTGAGCCAGAGGAGAATATCCCTGCCAAGACTCCCTCACCAGTGCAGCAAGATGCAAAACTTGAAGAAGTGGATCCAGGTGAGCAGCTTCCGGAGAAGGAGGATGATAAGGCAACAACTGCGGAGGAAGAGAAAGTGACAGAGGAGCCAGAAAATGCCAGAGTGGAAGAAGTCCGGATTGACCCTATAGCCCCGGACTGGTTGGAGAAGGAACTTGCAAGGAAGAAGCAAGTGATTGTTGAAGACACTCCCTTGGACTGGGATGAGATGTTGTCGAAAATCGGCAAAGGAAAGAAGAAGAAGGCTGCAAAGGTCATTTCCTGGGTGGAAAGGGATGAAGCGCACAACAGGGTAGTCCACATTGCCACCCCTACAACGGATAAAATGAGGGAGGATATTACGAGCCAGGACTATAATGTCCAGACTATCAACCTCGGGCCAGCCTCCATGGAGCAAGATATTGAGGAGTTTGAGGGATCCAGTGCCGTAATTGTGGATAGGTTGAAGGAGACCCAAACCAAACATAAGCTAAAGAAGGAGAATGAACGGTTAAGGAAGTGTTTGGAGGAGGTTATGAAACCTTTGCAGTCCCTTCACCCTTCTTCATCTGCTACCCCTGGCTTTCTACCTAAGGAGACAATTTCCAAAATTGAAAAGATGAAGGCCTCATCTCAAGCTGCCACAGACTGGTTGATGGGTGTCCAAGCAAAAGGGGATGATGCTATCAAGGTAGTTTTATCTATAGGAAAGGATGCAGTCTGGACAAAGGAGCTGTTGGAGTATATTCTGTCTCAGAATAAGAATGACATGGATCTCCTGCTATAGAAGTCAAGGGTTTTCATGGGACATGGCAAGGATCAATTGGCCAAAGGTGGAATCCTTCCTTCCTCCAGGGTGGATGAACCGTGGGAATGGTTCGAAGCGCTGCAGATCAGGCAGAAGGCCATGAAGAAAATTTTAAAAAGAAAGAAGCAAATTGATGGTGAGCTTACTGTAGTTTATGATGGATGCATTGCCTTCTTTGAGGTAATGATAGGGAGGAAGAAGATAGATCCCAAGTATCTCAGCCTGGAACAATTGAAAGAGTGGTGGCATGAAATTTATGTCCCAGATTCTGATGGAACTGTCACCGGCCACCTACTTGATGATGCGACCACCTACATGGCAGTGATAGATAGATACTTGGCCAATAGGGAGGATTGGAATAGGACTATTGACCAGTCCAAGGAGGAAATAGATTCCATTAAATGCCGACTCAGGGTTTTGCCATTGCCACCTATTGCTGAGTTGGAGGGAATATTCTTAAGGGTCCAAGGGTCATCCGAGCAGAAGAAGGATAAAGGGAGTAGCAGTTAATGCTCACTTCAATATTTGTGCTTCCCTATTACCATGGGGCATGCATCGGACCGGACTTCCTTGGGGACTGTGTCTAGGCCGACTTGGATGATGGCATTTAATGTGTGCCTTAGTTCGTTTCCTTGGCCGACCTGTTTTGGCAGGTTTTTATTATTTTGTAAAATGTTTGGCTGGGTCGACATGTCTTGGGGGGAATTTTCTATAAATAGGCATTCTTGCCTCATTGTAAGGGTTAGACATTGGTTAGCTAAGCAGTAATAGAGATAAGCAAGAGCAATAGTTAGAATTTCTTAGTCTTTTCTTGAAGCAAATACTGTATCAGAACAGTTGAATTGTTGCAGATTTTGGTGATTAATACAATTAGAGACATTATGGTTTTCCTGGTGGAATCCTTTGTGTTATTTCATCTTGCATGGTTCTTGTTGTTCCATATTTTAAATTGCTTGAAGATTTAGGGTTTAATATTCAGAAATAAATTAGTTTCAGTTGGATAAATGATGTTGATGATTTCATATTTGGAATGTTTGTAGCTATCTTTGGTCTATACTCCCAGTAACTATCTGATTGTAGTAGGCTGGTGAAGTCAACCTGGACCGTATATTCAATGTGCTTAAGTTCGATTGTAGATGCATGTCTATGATTTGAAAATCTGTATTCCTCAGAAGATTGCACCATTCTTGTAAGATTGCATTGTGGGTCGAATAAGAACTGGTTATTCGAGATAGGTCCATTCCAGATATATGTTTTTTACATTGTTTATCCTCTCAGTAGTTTAGATCTTATCACTTCCTTGCATCCCTATCTTTTGCTGTTTCTTCATTATTCAGTTAGATTTAGGGTTTAAGATCATCATATTATCAAACCTGATAAATTGAAAGATACAGTTTGCTTGTAGTAAGGTCCGATTGTGATTACCAGCATCTCACATTTTATCTGAGTTGTTTTATGCATTGTTATGACCTAACACCCGAGAGACCTTGGGGTGATTTTCAGTGATTCATTATTGAAAAATATCTTTCAAGAGAGATAGAATACTATTTTCTATCTGAGTTGTTGCCGTGCAGAAAACACCATCAACAGATTGGCGCTAGAAGGAGGGCCTGAATGAGCACACTAGATCGTTTCTTGAACGCCATCTCTCCAGAGAGATATAGGAGAAATACCAGATCTACCACTAGAGAGGAAGATTTAGAGGAACTACAGTTTCCCAATAGGTCAAGAAGGACTAGAGAGGGGAGAATCATCATCACCCATCCCCTCACCAACATCATCCACATCCTCACATCCTGAAGTTGAGGCTATACCTATCCCTGAAGCCGTTCCCATCCAGCAGCCTCAGCCGGTTAATAACCAACCACCGCCACCCCCACTCTTACCAATGGCTTTCCTTGCCAACAATCTGTCCCCCTTGTCTTTCAATGCTTACAATGTAATGCCAAAGAACCCTGAGCATTTCTATTCAAAATTCCATGTCAATGACCCAAATAGGATTGCGGAAGAACACATAAGAATTTTTCAAACCTGCATTAAAGATAGAGGAATTGTCCATGAAGATGTTGCTTGTAGGTTGTTTCCTTATTCACTAGGAGAAGAAGCCTTTTACTGGTACAACCATCTCCCTGCTGGTTCGATTCTTAATTAGAGTGACCTTGAAAAGGCCTTTTTGCAGAAGTTCTGAATACCCATCAGTGCCAATGAGCTATACTTGCAATTTATCAAGGTCAAGAGAGAAGTTAATGAACCCATAGCCAGTTTCAATAATAGGTTCCATCGTGCGTTCACCAGATTACAAGATCCATATGTTTTAGATGATGGTACTACCCTGGGGGTCTATTATGAAGCTCTAGATAGCTTAACAGCAACCTTTTTGAAATGGAGACCCAACCCTCCAGGTACCCTGACTGATGCTTATACAGAGGCTGTCAAGCTCAGTACGGATCTGAGACAGCACTTGACTGGGCCATTACCTTCCCTGGGACCGGTTGCACATCCCAACCAGATTCAGGTAGTAAATCAGGCTCTTACCAATCATACCCCAATCATGAATCCAGTCCCCCAATTACCTATGATACCACACCCTGGTCACCCCATGAACCAGATTGCTCCTGTGGCAAACTTCCCTCAACAACAGGTTAATCAGCCTATGTACCAGTCCCAACCGAATGGCTTCCCTGCTTACTTGCAGAATTCTAAGGTATTGCATCAGTCTTTGGGATCCTCCACAATGTCTATCCCCCCTTAGAGTAACTCAAATTAGCCTCCTTATCGAGATCCAAATAGGGAGAGGATTGATGAAATGGTTGAGCAAATAAAGAAGCTAAATTTAGAGGTGACTTACTTAAGAAATCAGAACAGCCAACTGCAAGCTGCTCAGAAGGGAATGCAATCTAATCAGAACAGGGAGTTTTCACAAGGACAAAATTTTGACAGGGGGCAGCATAATGACAGAGGATTCTATAATGACAGGGGATATAATCAGAATAGGGGATATAATCAGGATAGAGGTTTCAATAATGATAGGAGGCAAAACTTTGATAGAGGCCAAGGAAGTGGATCGGGATTTGATAAAAGGCCATCACAAGGGCAGAATAAAACTTGGAATACATGGCCTAATAATGGAGGAGTTCCCACCCCATTGGATCAGCCTACTAATCAGATTGTCAATCAATCTGCAAACCAGCCAGTCAGTCAAGACAAACCTCCTACTGGTGTGTACCTGGCTGAAGCGACCTTATCAGGGTGGTGCAGACTCCACAAAACGAGCCAGCATTCAGAATTGGAATGTCCAGAGTTTCAAACTGCTGCCTCCATTTTTCAATATGAGGTAGAGAATAATGTGAGTGGACTGGAAATTGTTCCTTCCAATTCATATGATTCTCCAGTGCTAGTATTAAATCATGCTCCTTTTCCAACCAGCAAAGAAAATGTACTCGAGGAACCTGAATCCCAAGATGATGAAACAGATCAGATTTGTAATGGAGATGGAGTGGCTCAGTTGTTCAACAAGGGAGAAATGAATGACAATGGCTCCCTCGATCAGGAGGAAGCTTATGTTGAGGAAGTACAGATGTTTCAGAGGCAAGGCTTAAGGGATATGCCTTATAGACGTCCACCGCCTGGAGGACCTTTCACCACTTCCATTCCTCCCAACAACTTTAGTACCCCTCTAGATCCTAATGCTAGCAATAATTTGTCCTATCCACATGTCCCCAAGCAGTACCTTTCGAGGGACAGACAGGCTCAAATTGAACCACATAAGGAAAGGGCTATTCAAGTAAGCAAGGAAAAGGCAGATGAACCTTCTAAGGAAGTTTCTACTGACATGAGTGAGGAGCAGATGGCTTCATATGGTGCAGAGGAATTCAAGAAATTAAAGGTAAACCTTTCTGCATTTGAGTTGTTAAGGTTTCCTGCAATTAGGAAAGCTGTCTTAGGAGCCTATGATGCAAGTTCAAAGTCATTGGATAAGTCCTCTGGTGAACATGTCAGCCAAACTTCTAGTTTTCAGTCTGTAAACACACAAAACCAGACACAGAATCAGACTAACCCGCCTCCTGGAGATAGGGGAAAAGAAAAGGATAGAACTCAAGTGGTCCAGGTGGACACTCAACCCACTTTGTTTCAAGGAAAGATAGAAACTCCACCATTTCTGATCTCAGTCCAAATATTTGGTAAGAACCTTCACAATTGCTTGTTAGATTCTGGTGCTTCCACCAACGTGATGCCTCTTGGAGTTTGTAGGGCTCTAGGAATTACACCTGCTGATTCCCAGAAGAAGGTCACTCAGTTAGACAGAACCAAAGTGAGTGTGGTAGGGGAACTCAACATGATCCATATGTAGATAGCTTCAGATCCAAGAATCCAACAGGTTATTAACATTCAGGTAGCTGATATTCCTGATGCATACGGTTTGATTCTAGGATAGGATTTTACCAAGGCTCTGAATGGGTATGTGTCCATTGACCACTCTCACATGTGGTTGCCCTGGAAAGGAGTACCTAATCAGATCTGAATAGAGAGGGAGCCTAGAATGAAGTACATGATAACGGAATACCAAAAGACTTCAGCAGAGGTCCTTATATCAAAAGCTGGAATGGGGAACTACCTGCTATCGGCTCAATACGAGGAATCAGATGTAGAAGAGGTGCTGATGTTGCATATGATGCCAGCTGATGTTGGGACAGGGTCCAGCCATACTGAGGTTCTGACAGAATTAGTTGAAGAGGAAGAACCTGAAGACAAACAGATCAGCTTATTGGACGATTTCCATGAATTCATTAGGCAATGTATGGAGAACCAGACTCACCTAGGAAAGAGGACAAGCTTTAAGGAGTTACTCTTACCAAATCGTTATAGAGTCCACAATGCTTCTCACTCTGAGTTGGAGTGTTGTCTGTGTCAAACAGCAGTAAAACAAGTATAGAAATGCATGAATCCAGCTCAAGTGGTTAAGGCAGATGAGCAGAATGTTCAAGAAGAGTGTGAAAGCTAGAAACCTGTGGTGACTGAGAAAGTCTCTAACACTGATAAACTAAAAGACAGAATGAAGAAAAATACCACTGTAGAATACTGGACTCTTAAGTTTGATGGATCTAAGTCCAAGCAGGGAGCTGGGGCTGGGTTTGAACTGATTAGTCCAAAAGGTAAGAGTTTCTTTGCAGCTCATAGGCTCCAATTTCATTGCACAAATAACATAGCAGAGTATGAAGCTTTAATTCATGGACTCCTTATGACACTCAAGAAAAAGGTCAAGGTTCTGCAAGTTTTTGGTGATTCAGAATTAGTAGTCAAACAAGTAAGAAAGTAGTATGTGTGTCACGATAGGAGAATGACCAACTACAGGCATAGAGTGTGGGACCTCATTGAGGGGTTTGATGCTTTTAATATCCAACTGATCCCAAGGAAGAAGAATCAAACTGTCGATTCTCTGGCCCAAGCAGCCAGCACTTTGCAGCCCCTGTCTCTGTCGGGATTAAAGAAGTTCACTGTTGAACTAACTCCTGTGCCATTAGTCCCAGACAATGTGACTAATTTTTAGGTGTTTGAGGATGATAAATACATCCTTGACTTTATCACAAATACAGATGTTTTCGCTTCACAGATCATTGATGAAATAGAACCTCAGGAAGTAGAATTGGATCTAGAAGGTGTACTGAATCTGAAGTCCAATACTATTCCAAGGGGAATGGTACAGTTAGAGAGAATTTTCGACATGGACAAGATTAGAGATCAAGAGCGAGACTCCAAGAAGGAGTCCATCAGTGGACAGTGTGACCCTCACAATGTGGGTACTAAGGAAAATATCAAGAACATTTTTATTGGCAAGGTCTGCACTCCTGAAGAAAGACAGGGTATAATCAAAGCCCTATACGATTTTCCAGATATAGTGGCATGGGGTTATGAAGACTTGAAGACTTATGATACATCCATCATAACTCATACTATACCTCTGAAGCCAGGTGCTAAACCTTTCAGAAAGAGGCAGAGACCTATTAATGCACTGTTGGAACCACTCATACAGAAGGAAGTTCAGAAATTACTGTCTGCTAGAATCATATTTCCTGTCAGGCATTCAACGTGGGTGGCAAATCTGGTTCCAGTAAGAAAGAAGAATGGTGAAATTAGGCTTTGTGTTGATTTCAGAAATCTGAACAGATCATCAGAAAAAGATAATTACCTAGTTCCCTCTTTGGATGAAGTGCTTCAAGTGGTCAATGGATCGCAGATGATGTCCTTTCTGGATGGTTATTCAGAGTATAATCAAGTGATGGTCCAGTATGATGATAGACACAAGACTGCTTTTACAACTAAGTGGGGAACCTTTGCTTATAGGAGGATGCCATTTGGGCTTATCAATGTAGGGGACACATTCCAGCGAGCTATGGACATTGCTTTCAAAGACATCATAGGCAAGTGTATCATCATTTACATGGATGATCTGACTGTTTTCTCCAAAAATAGAGGGGATCATATTTCGGATCTGCGTAAAGCATTCCAGAAGTGCAGAGAATTTGGTATCTCATTGAATCCCAAGAAGTGCATCTTCGGAGTTACGGAAGGCAAGCTGTTAGGGCATGTGATATCGAAGAAAGGAATTGCTATAGATCCGGAGAGGGTGGAAGCCATCCTGAAAATTCAGCCACCTGCCAGCAAAAAAGAGATGAAGTCCTTCTTTGGTAAGATTAACTTTGTCAGGAAATTCATCACTGGATTTGCTGAAATTGTAAAGCCATTAAATGCTATGTTGAACCAAGATGCCAAAGTCGAATGGACTACAGAAGCAAAGGAGGCCTTTGCAGAGATTAAGAGAGCCATCGCCGACACTCCAGTATTGGTGAGCCCAGATTACAATAAGCTTTTTTATATCTATTCGTTTGCTTCAGATCACTCATGTGCTAGAATGCTGACACAAAAGTCTGATGAGGGGAATGAGCATCCCATTGCTTTCATGAGTGCACCATTAAAGGATGCTGAGCTAAAATACCCAAGTGTGGAGAAGCAAGCATATGCCCTTGTTTGAGTAGTAAAGAAATTCAGGCATTATATCTTCAGAAATAAGGTGTTTGCAATTATTCCTAATTCTGCAATTAAGTTACTGCTGATGCAGAATGAATTAGGGGAGCGCAGAGCTAAGTGGGTGACCATGATTTAAGAGTATGACATTGAGATCCAGCCTATGAAGCTGGTAAGAGGACAAGGGCTCACCCAAACCATGGCAGAGATAGGCCCTGAATTGTCTATTCATAACTATAATGTTGAAGAAGTTTCCCCAGAGGGTTGGTATGATGATATAGTTTATTATTTGCTGAATCAACGACCTCCAGCACACCTTAATGCAGTACAGAGGCGAGCCTTAAGGCTGAAAAGTGACGGATTCATGCTAAAAGGAGCTATCCTATACAAGAAGAATCATGAAGGTATTTATTTGAGGTGCCTTGGGAGACAGGAAGCTGAAAGGGTAATGAGTGAATTTCATGAAAAATATGGTACTGGTCATGGTTTTGCGATTGCTACTGCAAATCAGATTTTGAGGGCAGGGTACTATTGGCCTACACTGTTCAAGGATGTTTATCATCATGTACGAACCTGTCACACTTGTTAGACTGCAGCAACAAGAGAAAGGTGTGCAACACTTCCACTCCAGTCTGTCATTGAGGAAAAAACCTTTTGCTCAATGGGGTATGGACTTCATAGGCCCCATAAATCCACCATCCTCTGCAGGACACAGGTACATTCTCACCATAACTGATTACTTTACAAGATGGACTGAAGCTTTTGCTTGTAGGCAGTGTATATCAGAGGTAGTAATTGATTTTTTAGAATCTGCCATTCTCAATCAGTTTGGATGTCCTGTTGCTGTTGTGTGTGATAATGGTCCTGCCTTTGCATCTTTGAAATTCTCAAACTGGGCCTTTGATCATGGTATTATTGTAAAGTTTGCATCTAATTATTATCCCCAGGGGAATGGTCTAGCTGAATCCTCTAACAAGAACCTGTTAACTGTCATCCGAAAGCTATTAGAGAGAAACCCAAAAGGCTGGCACACCTAGCCTAGGTTTGCTTTTTGGGCAGATCGTACCAGAGTTAAGTTCTCCATTGGTACAACTCCTTATCATTTAGTGTACGGTTTGGAACTAGTTTTTCCTATCCAACTCAAAATCCCAACTCTACAGTTTATAAATCAGTTTTATGATGAAGGGGATAGAAGGGAGGCTAGGCTGACGAAATTATTGAACCTTGAGGAAAAATAAGACAATGCCCTTGAAAATTTTTCCAAACACCAGGGGGTAGTCAAGAGGTGGTTTGACAGGAGAGAAAAAGTTAAGGCTTTTAGAATTTCTGACATTGTCTTGAACTGGGATAAACCTCATGATCAGAAATGGAGTCATGGAAAATTTGATAAATTATGGCTTGGCCCATATCAGATTGCTGAAATACTGGGAGATAATGCCTTCCGTCTGAGGACTCTCATAGGAGAGGACATACCACTGCCTGTCAATGGGCAGTATCTGAAACATTATTTCCAGTCTTGAGCTATTTTTAGCTCTTTGCTTTGTAAATAGTTAGTTTAGGTTGCTTTGCTTGTTTGTTTGCTTGCTTTGGTTAGGGTAGGTTTCCCTTTCTGCTTTGCTGGTTTTGTTTGGTTAGAGTAGGTTTGCTTTGGTTTGTTTGTTTTGGTTTGCGTTGCTCTTGCCGTTGGTCCTCTCTCTTTTGGGGATTGTGGGTGCATCTGTATGGTAATGGTGGCAAAGCAGGTCTAATGTTCTTGGTATTTCCCTTACAAACTTTGCTCATTTTTCCAGAATACCATGGTATGGACTCTTTAACCTATGTCATTTGTCCTTAGGTTGAGACAAAGGGTTTCTAGTTAGTCTGAACATGAATATATTGGGGTCTTATACCTTTAATTCTTAATATACCTGAAGTTGTGAAAGGTCTTTATAAGGTTTGGACAGGTGAAAAATCCTTTTCTGCTCTAGTGCCACTGTGGTTCTCGGCCCTGAGTGTGGACTTCACTGTTCACAGGTTGAATGAAGTGAGTAAAAGAAAAGAAGCATCAGCAAAATAAAAAAAAAGAGAAAAAAATATATTGAAAATCGTGAGATTTGAATTCAACTTATTAGGGGGATCTGAATATCTCTACCGGGGCTATAGATGCCTGACTGGCAGTAGAGCTATGTTCAGGGGGACCACAGCGATAACCTCGTCGGGGCTATGGACACCTGACTGGAAACGAGGCTCTATCCAGGTTACTTTTAGAGTAAGAATCTTTACGTAGCCTGTTCATACCATGTCTGGTTCTTCTTGCAACTAAGGGTAGGTAATAAATGCATGTGCACACACTTAGACCCTAGTATATGAATGTCTGAATGACTGGGAGTTTCTTTGTTTTAACTTAGGGTGGTGGCTGGGTATCTGAGTTGAAACCATGAGTTCTGGGTTCTTGATTCCAGTTTGTCATCAAAATGCTCAGGAGCATTTCCCCAGTAGAGTCACCATTTGTTGTGTAGTTTTTGCACACACGCCCCACTCAGAGTAGGGACCCTCTTTTTTTTGGGGTGTCTTTGACCTTTGGTTCTATTGGATTTATCATTTTAGAGTCTTGACATGTTGATCTTGCTAGCTTTGACCTTGCCTTGAGGTTTGAATTGATTGAAAATGAGTTTTTGGCCAAGTCCGGGTTTTCACTTGGATCCGGGATTTTCCAACCCTGGCGGATTTTCCTGGACCCTGGTTCCTTGTCCGTTTCTGGCAGAATTCTTCGATTCCGGGTTTCTGCATTACTTTGGGATTTTCCAGTCCTGGCGGATTTTCCTGGATTCTGCCAAAATCCTGATCTTCCTCATTTCCCCAGTTTCTGCATTTCCGCGGAATCCGCATTTCCGCGCATTCTAGGATTTTCTGAAATTCTGCTTGGGGCTCGGGTTTCCGGACTTGTCAGAGGTGTCTTGTCACGCATTAATGGTTGAGGTACCTTTGCTCAGACGGGTATAAGGGCAGATTTAGGGCATTTTCAGTGCCATTCTAACTTCATTGCTCCCTTGCTGATTGCTCTGGCGATTGAGTTTTCATCTGAGCTTTGCGGATTGATCTTCATTTGTTTGCGTGAGGATTGCTTGAGTGCCGGTGTTGGTGTTTTCACTACTTGGACGCGTTTGTTGCGAAGGTCGCCTTTTCAAGCTTGAATTTCTTTCGCTTTGATCCATGGTATGTAGTCGTCGCCCTTTCGTTGTGCTTGTATGGTGATTGAGGGTTTTGCATTGGGTATTATTAGATTTGGGTCGGCTTTTGCTTGATTTTAATTTCATATTTATAGAGTCGGGGTTTGACCCGTTTGTATGATGAAACCCTATCACTCGTGTCCTGTGAGTTTGTCCGTCCATTTGGTTGCATGTGTATCCTTTAGATAGAGTTCTGGGCTTGATTGCTTGTTCTTTTGGTGCGAAATTTGCCATATCGTGCAAAGTTAGGGTTTTTCTTCGGTGGTTGGGCCCGGAGCGAGGATTTCATTTTGTTTGTGCGATTTTATCCTTGTATCTTGTTGACTTCCCCGTCTTGTGAAGATTTGAGTGCTTTAGGTAAATCCTCAGCCTATATTTCAGACCCTAAAGCTTGCTTTGGTTTTAATGGCAGAGATTTGATTATTCGATTTAGGGCATCATCGTTTTGATGTGGGAATTTGTCCTTTGCAAGTTTTTGGGACTTTGGGGTCCTTTGCGCTTCGAATTTGGTTGGTTGTCATCGGTTCTGAGATCATTCGAGCTTAGGAGGGGAGGATCCTATGGTCGTTCGAGTTTTGGTTCGCGTTTCACCATTTTTTGGGTTTCTGGGGTCGTCACAGAATTTCCTCGCTTCCATATTTTCCTGGTTTGGACTTATTCCGCCGACTGGGGTCATTTCTGATGCATTTTAGGTCATCCACGAAAATCTGTTCCATCCGGATTTTTCTGGATTTCCTCTCTGATTGTGTCCTTTCAAATGTTTCTATGATAGGATAAATGGAACGATTGTTTAATGCTTGTTTCTTGTTGCCAATGAGTGAATTCCATGATTATCCTTTGTCTTTTCATCTACATTAATGATTTATTTGACTAATGATGATTTGGCAGTAGGAATCCGTCTGGGTCGGATTTCTCTGAAATTCTGCCCCAACGGTATTTTCCCGGTTTGCATGATTTTCCCAGACTATCTGATTTCTCCGGATCTCGAAGGATTAACATTTGGCAATGGATTTTGATTGATTTAGATGATTTGTGCTAACCTTTTGGATTGGAATATGAGCAATAATTGAATACTAATGAAGATTTAGGGATGTGTAGGCCGAATCAAGCAAGGTGGCTGCTGGGAAGTCCAAGGGTGGCGCATGGGCTTCATCCATCTCTGAGACAGAACGACTACGACTGGACATGAAGAACCAACTTCCTGAGAGCAAAGTGTCTTCTCTGTGGGCCGAAGTATCAGACACTAATGTTGGTGGTTGGCGATATGAGGAGTTTAAACAGAGAACAGCTGAGAAAGACCAGTCACCCCTGAGACAAGGGATGATGAACTCCGGATTGATACATGTGGCAGGGTTCCCTCTGGCAGTTCAGTGTTATGAATTAATCCTGGAGTGCGCTCGACAATATGACTTTGATACATAGAGAGTGGCCAGCACTGAGGGGAGAGTCTTGGCCAACTTCAGTCCGGCCTCCATCGCCCAAGCTTTCAGTATGCCAGATTTTCCTTCTGTATGCGCCTTGAACATTGACACTGCCAGGACTTATTATGAGAATGAGCCAATCAAGGCTCAGCAGATAATCAACTCATGGCTAGAGAAGCCAAAATCCCATCATTCGAAGTTGCCCAAACAGCTGCACAGGGTAAAATTCAGGGCAGATGTATATGATGCCATCACACTTCTGAGCAGGGTGGCGGGATTAAGAGGTGCAGGTGTATTGGAAAGTTGGATGGTCCATGTGATCACCAAAATTAGTCAAGGGACCAACTATCACTGGGCAGGACTCATCAGTGCTGAGATTGATAGACAGTTGAGAAATGTCCTGGAGGCAAAGAAATTCATGATGTCTTCATATGTAGTGTGTGTGTTGGCCATCTCCTACCCATACAAGGGCCTGAGTCCGAAGGGAACAATTAGATAGGATATAATTTATGAAGTCTATCCGGAGTTGCATCTGGGGCATAAGGATTACAGGAGGGCAAATGATGCATTCACAATGCATATCACCCAGACACTCTAGAATGCTGAGCACCTCAGATTATCCGATGGAGCTAAAGGACTGATCAAGAACTACGGAGCATGGTTCATCCAGTTCCCCACATTCACTTACGCTAGGATTGATGGATGCCCAGTTGCTCCTTACAGGTTTCCTCGGTATCCCACTGACCACATTGTGCTGCTGGAGGTTGTAAGACAAATCTGTGAGTTTGATGCAGTGGTGAAGAGGGAGAAGCACAAGATGGGCTTCAGAGGAGACTTCCCTCTTGGGATTGGTGTGGGAGAGATGTGCCTGTCTATCCAGTTAGCTCACACTGTACGGGAGGAACTGACAGCCTATGGATTCTCCTTCCATTCGAAAAGAATGAATTTTGACATAATTGGAGAGGCTCAGAAGAAAGCTACCCGAGAGTATAGGCACAAAGATGATCTAGAAGACTACTGGGTCAATATCAAAGATGACCTTGAGGCGAGGAAGAAAAGATATTCTAGGTTTCCTGTGGAGGCCATCAGGCAATACAATGTTAAAATGATTCCAGATCAACTTGATGATGATGGAAAACTGGTGCAGGACCACGCTTATGATGCGGTGAAGGGAAGGCCAACTGGGGATATTGACTAGAACGAGAACTTACAGAGCTGGAGGATTTGATGGCTCCTGTCATGAAGTTCACTTCCTCATGGATAAAGCATAAAATTTGGGAATTGGAAAGTGCAAAGGTAACTTGCACTTTTGACTTGATGGGAAATCTCAATCCCATGTCAACTTTTGAAGAATCCGGGGAAGACAACCCCAAAGGGAAAACAGTGAAAACATCACCATTTATGATCAAAGTCAGAGGCCTAAGGAAGGGGTTGAACATGAAACGAATAGGAAGCTGAAGGGAAAGAGAAGATGGAAAACTCTGACAATCAACAAGTCCTCTCATGAGGAGGAAACTGAGAAAGCTGAAGAGGAGGATGCTCCTCCACCGCCTAAGAAAACTAGAATGACAAGGACCGCCAAGAGGAAAGATCAAGTTGCTTCGGAGGATGAACCTCCAATTGTTGATGTGGAGAGTTCCGGAGGGGAAAAAACCAAGGTATACACAAGAAAATCAAGGACTCCCTCTCCCAAGGATGCTGCACAACAGAGGGTCTCTTCCCCAAGGCTACCAGTTGAAGAGCCACCAAAGTCTGTCTCTCCACCGCCAAGCGCACCTGAACCGGAGAATCCGGATGAGCATGAAACTAGCGGGGAGGCAGAATAGTTCAAGGAAGGAAGACTTTTTAGTGAGGCGGCTGAGCTTTAGGTAGAAACAGAAGAAGGACACACTTCTCCATTGGTGCAATATGAAGATTCTCCAGAGATTGACCAAGGCCGCGGATCACCTAAGCCAGAGGAGAATATCCTTGCCAAGAATCCCTCACCGGTGCAGCAAGAGGCAGAACTTGAAGAAGTGGATCCAGGTGAGCAGCTTCCAGAGAAGGAGGATGATAAGGCAACAACTGCGAAGGAAGAGAAAGTGACAAAGGAGCCAGAAAATGCCGGAGTGGAAGAAGTCCGGACTGACCCTGTAGCCCCGGACTAGTTGGAGAAGGAACTTGCAAGGAAGAAGCAAGTGATTGTTGAAGACACTCCCTTGGACTGGGATGAGATGTTGTCAAAAATCGGTAAAGGAAAGAAGAAGGCTGCAAAGGTCATTTCCTGGGTGGAAAGGGATGAAGCACACAACAGGGTAGTCCACATTGCCACCCCTGCAGTGGATAAAATGAGGGAGAATATTACGAGCTAGGACTATAATGTCCAGACTGTCAACCTCGGGCCAGCCTCCATGGAGCAAGATATTGAGGAGTTTGAGGGATCTAGCGCCGTAATTGTGGATAGGTTGAAGAAGGAGACCCAAACCAAACATGAGCTAAAGAAGGAGAATGAATGGTTAAGGAAGTGTTTGGAGGAGGTTATGAAACCTTTGCAGTCCCTTCACCCTTCTTCATCTGCTACCCCTGGCTTTCTGCCTAAGGAGACAATTTTTGGAATTGAAAAGATGAAGGCCTCATCTCAAGCTGCCACAGACTGGTTGATGGGTGTCCAAGCAAAAGGGGATGATGCTATCAAGGCAGTTTTATCTGTAGGAAAGGATGCAGTCTGAGCAAAGGAGCTGTTGGAGTATATTCTGTCCCATGATAAGAATGCCATGGATCTCCTGCTACAGAAGTCAAGGGTTGTCATGGGACATGGCAAGGATCAATTGGCCAAAGGTGGAATCCTTCCTTCCTCCAGGGTGGATGAACCATGGGAATGGTTCGAAGCGCTGTAGATCAGGCAGAAGGCCATGAAGAAAATTTTAAAAAGAAAGAAGCAAATTGATGGTGAGCTTACTGTAGTTTATGATGGATGCATTGCCTTCTTTGAGGTAATGACAGGGAGGAAGAAGATAGCTCCCAAGTATCTTAGCCTGGAACAATTGAAAGAGTGGTGGCATGAAATTTATGCCCTGGATTCTGATGGAACTATCACCGGCCACCTACTTGATGATGCGGCCACCTACATGGCAGTGATGGACAGATACTTGGCCAACAAAGAGGATTGGAACAGGACTGTTGACTAGTCCAAGGAGGAAATAGATTCCATTAAATGCCGACTCAGGGTTTTGCCATTGCCACCTATTGCTGAGTTGGAGGGAATATTCTTAAGGGTCCAAGGGTCATCCGGGCAGAAGAAGGATAAAGGGAGTAGCAGTTAATGCTCACTTTGAGATTTGTGCTTCCCTATTACCATGGGGCATGCATTGGACTGGACTTCCTTGGGGACTGTGTCTAGGCCGACTTGGATGATGGCATTTAATGTGTGCCTTAGTTTGTTTCCTTGGCCGACCTGTTTTGGCAGGTTTTTATTATTTTGTAAAATGTTTGGCTGGGCTGACATGTCTTGGGGGGAATTTGCTATAAATAGGCATTCTTGCCTCATTGTAAGGGTTAGACATTGGTTAGCTAAGCAGTAATAGAGATAAGCAAGAGCAATAGTTAGAATTTCTTAGTCTTTTCTTGAAGCAAATACTGTATCAGAACAGTTGAATTGTTGCAGATTTTAGTGATTAATACAATTGGAGACATTGTGGTTTTCCTGGTGGAATCCTTTGTGTTATTTCATCTTGCATGGTTCTTGTTGTTCCATTTTTTAAATTGCTTGAAGATTTAGGGTTTAATATTCAGAAATAAATTAGTTTCAGTTGGATAAATGATGTTGATGATTTCATATTTGGAATGTTTGTAGCTATCTCTGGTCTATACTCCCAGTAACTATCTGATTGTAGTAGGCTAGTAAAGTCAACCTGGACCGTATATTCAATGTGATTAAGTTCGATTGTAGATGCATGTCTATGATTTGAAAATCTGTATTCCTCAGAAGATTGCACCATTCTTGTAAGATTGCATTGTGGGTCGAATAAGAACTGGTTATTCGAGATAGGTCCATTCCAGATATATGTTATTTACATTGTTTATCCTCTTAGTAGTTTAGATCTTATCACTTCCTTGCATCCCTATCTTTTGCTGTTTCTTCATTATTCGGTTAGATTTAGGGTTTAAGATCATCATATTGTCAAACCTGATAAATTGAAAGATTCAGTTTGCTTGTAGTAAGGTTCGATTGTGATTACCAGCATCTCACATTTTATCTGAGTTGTTTTATGCATTGTTATGACCTAACACCCGAGAGACCTTGGGGTGATTTTCAGTGATTCATTATTGAAAATAATCTTTCAAGAGAGATAGAATACTATTTTCTGTCTGAGTTGTTGCCGTGCAGAAAACACCATCAACAGGTAGTAAGGTCATCCTAGTAGATATCAAGGAATGAGTCTATAAAATCAACAAAATCCATGCTCGTAGCACTCTGGAAAGTGGCGCCAACATTTATCAAACCAAATGGCATCCTAACAGAAACATAATTCCCCCACGGGGTTGTAAAGGCTGTTTTATATTGCTCTAATTCCCTAACCATGACTTGCTTGTAACTAGAGAACCCATCCATCATAGAAAGTAGTTCACAACTAATGACTTTCTATAGCATTTCTTCCATGTTAGGTAGCAGGCAATTATCTTTCAAAGATGTAACATTCAGGTTCTTGAATTCCACACATAATCTTAAGTTGCCATTCTTGTTTTTGATAGGAACCAGATTGGACACCCATGAGGAATGTATTATTGGTTTGATAATTCCCACACCACTTAATTTGGTGAGCTCCTCTTGCATTTTGGGCCTTTAGGTAGGATTGATAGGCCTTTGTTTTTTCCTAAAAGGTTTTATGTCAAGCTTCAGAGGAATTTCATGTTGAAATAAATCCTCTCTACATGTTTTCAAATCACTATAAGACCAAAGAAAACACATGTCTATATTTTTGCAACAATGCAATCAACATATCCCTCACATGTGGTTTCATCCTTTTCCCTATATATACCTTCTTAGGGGCAACATCTATACCTAAGTTGAGTTCTTCTAGGTCTTCTTTCTGTGCACTTGATTGTTTAACAATGGATATATTTGGGCCATCAAAAACCCTCTTAAGTGCCACTAAACCCTTAGTAATTTTACTGGTCTTAAGTTGGATCATCTCATTACCAAATAATGTATCCTTTGCATCCACTTCTACCACATGGACATTGAAATCAATCTCTTGATTCTCATATCTATCCACACAATGCAAAAATATCAATGTGCCATTGTCATCATTGAATGCCTTCCAATTGAAGATGTTGTTAGGTACTATTGGTCTTTTTTGTACCTCAATTTGTGAGACACCATCAAAAGTTACATCATCAAGCTTAACAGTGACATTGGCCAATAAATATTCTTTGACATTCTATCCCCTTTCTACCCAATCTATCCCGAACACATCAAATAATTCAATAGTATCCCATACCTCATTCCTATACTACCTCAGCCTTTTTTCCTTAGCAACAAATCTAGACCTGACTTGGTATATTACTAGTTCAAAATCCCCAAATAATTTTAACTTCTTTATTACATGCTTGGAAGCTAACTTCAGACCAAGTAGCAAGTCTTCATATTTAGCTACATTATTGGTACATGCAAATTGTAGTAAGGAGTATTTAAACATCTTAACTTGAGGGGAGATAAGAATGACCCTATCACCCGAGCATTCTTTTGAACATGCTCCATCAAAATAGAGCATCCACAAAGCATCTTCCTAGGATGTTTGTGTAATCTCCTTAGCAATTAGAGTAGGCTTAGATTCTTCCTCATCTTTTTTCAACTCCTACAAATGGAAAGTGTCAAGACATGTTTCCACAACATTAATCATTGGGGGCTCTTCTAGTGCTTCAACGAACTCAATCATATGTTGAAATCTTCATTGTCTGGTAATTTTAAGATCTTTCTGATCAATAGAGAAAGTGGAAAATGACAAATCACATTACATACTTCCTCCCATGGAAGCACACCATTGTCTAGAAAACAACATCCCATAAGTTAGGGGAATATCCACTAGTATGACACTAATGACTAATTCCTTTTCCAAAAATGCAACAAGTCTATATGGAACCTCATAGATTACACCAATTATAGTGACCTCCCTTGAATCCATGGCATAACATTTTCCATATGTACTATCAAATTTCAAGCCCATCTCCTCCATGATTTTAATGGGAATGACATTATTTGAAGCCCCAAAATCAATCATACAATTTCCATCTATCTTTCCATCAATGATTATACTCAAAAATAAAGGGTTGACCAAACTCAGGTTTGCTATAATAGTAGTTCCCAAGTAAATCTTGGGGTTTTCACTGATAGTTGCTTCCAGTTTAGTACCCTTTACTTGACTAGCACTTATGTTAATTGCATCAACCTTTGCATGGTTCTTATTTCCTCCTATGATGCTATTGATGGCAACCACAATTTTATTTTTGTTATCTTCAATTCTCATCATTTCAAGGAGTGGGACCTTGACCCAGATTTGGGACAAGACTTGAAACATATCAATGGGAGAAAAACTAGGCATCTCAGGAAATATTATTTCCTAAGGGGCTACTTTTTGATTTTTCTTTTTAGCCACCTCAAAGGTTAGTTTCAATTCTTTCATCTTCTGGTCATGGTGTGTGACTTCATTGTTAGCCGTAGCTTTACTTCCTTTCTCCACCCAAATTCTTATCTCTTTTGGATCCTTAATTTTAGTTTCTTCATTCTTGTTTTTTACTCAGTTCCTTTAATTTCTACATTGCATTCCTTTATGAATAAACCTCTAGATTGGAATTGATTTACACTCACCACCCTATTCCTCAAATTTAGATCACTTCATGCTTGAGCCCTTGCAACTAAGGTAGTTTTAAATATTTCTATCTCCTCATTCGAAGGTCTTCTTAGAGAGAAATTTGATGTCTCAAGATTGTAGGAAGTTGTAAGCGTAGGAATGGATTAAACAATATAAACATGCTTCTACACTTCTAAATAAGACATTGCATCTAATATTTAAGAAATTTAAACTAATTTAAACTAGAAATCTTTAGAAATATATCCTATTGCTCTCTAACTCTAAAGATTTCTCTAATCTACTTTGCTCTCAGATTTTAGAAGCTAATTAGACTATTGAAATGACACTTAGAGAATGAAAAGTGAACTATTCTATTTCCTATATGATTAAATGATTAAAACTACTATGATTGCAGCCATGAATGCAAATGTTGGATGCTGGATGAATGCTGGATGGATGCTGGATGAATGCTGAATGCTTGAATGTTGGATGAATGCTAGATGCTTTGGAAAACCTGCAAAGTAAAATTGCATAAGTTGGGATCCATTTCCTATAGCCAAAGAGCTGTATTTATAGCTTTCACGGCAGCACATTTGCACAGGGATACATGATAAGAGGCTGAGATTCAATCTGAAGAATTGAATGGCATGGGATGAGAAGATGGAGCTGATCATGGAGGATTGTTTATCCCCATGAAAACACCAGGCAAGATGAGAGGGAAGGTGGTTGAGAGAACTTCCTGCAGGTTTGGCCCTGAAGCTCTTCCCATGAATGATAGTAGAATTAATTAAATTTTGAAAATTTAATTTTATTGGTGAGTGAATAGTGGTAAATGATTTATGCATTAATTTAAATAATTTTAATTTATTTAAATTTAGCAAAAGGAGGAATAAATAATTTAATAAATCAAACTATAGGGTTTGTTTATTAAATTAAAATAAAAGGAGAATCATAATTAAATAAAAGATTTTAGAGTATCTTTATTTAATTAAGAAGAAATGTGATGAGGTAATTAAATAACACAAATTATTTAAGTTGTGTATTTAATTTATGATGGAAGTATAAAAGAAGTAATAATGATAATAATTAAATAAAACAAAGTTTTTAATTTTGTTTATTTAATTAAGAGAGAAATAATATGATGAAAATAATAATAATTAAATAAAACAAAGTTTTTAATTTTGTTTATTTAATTATGAGAGAAATAGAAGAATTAATAATGAACTTAATATAAATAAATATTTCTATTTATTTACTAAGTAGATGAATTTAAGATTAATTAATCAAATAAGTCTATTTAATTAATTAGATTCTCTAGACCATTTTTAGGTGTCTACATTTTGCCCCTCTTTGAAGTGATGTGTTTACGCATTGCTTCAAAGAATGATTTTGCCTCAGTTGCCAGTATTGATGAAAAGTTTAAAATATGCCCCTAATTTGCCCCAGATGTTGAATTTTGGAATGGTAGTGATATATGCCCCCACGGGAGATAAATTGATGAATTTTGGATTTTTTTTTATGATTTTTCAAATTTTTTGAATTTTTATGATGATTTGATGATGAATTGGTGAAGAAACAATTTATCTCCCGAAAAAATTGTCCAAAAATGCCCCTATGATAGATAAGAATTAATTCCTCAGAAGGAAAAATAAATAAATCCCATGAAAATCTCATAAAAATAACCTATAAAAGCTCAAAAGGTCATTTTCAAAAGTCATTTGTGCATTTGAATTTAACAATCTTGTGATAGAGACCCTCAGAATGTTAGAGCCTCAGGATGTCGATCCCTTACCACACCCACCGACTTGAGCGTGTGTGATGTCACTAGCGTCCGACCGACTATGGACCTCCGGTACGTACCCCAAATCCTCCTCGTGATTTGTGCCCATACTTTTCAGGTCATTTTGCACGTGTTTTTTTGCTTTAGCACCTGACAGACGTGGTTTAGCGCATCTGTAATCTATTGTAGCGTGCCATAGTTTTAGCGCGCCAACCAAAATCTGTAGCGTGTCCATAGATTAGGGTAGCGCGTCAGAGTTTTAGTGCGTAGGGTCAAATCTGCAGCGCTTCAGCAGGATTTTGTAGCGCTTCAATAGAAATAGCGCTTTAGGTAGATTTTGTAGTGCTTCAGTAGGATTTTGTAGCGCGCCACCAGAAATAGCGCTTTAGGTAGACTTTGTAGCGCTTCAATAGGATTTTGTAGCGCTTGGAAGTATAAATTGATGAAAAATTGTGCACTTTGATTTTTATTTCGTCGATTTGTTGTTGATTCCATCTATTTTAGTTTGATTGTGACTAAATAAATGGTAAATGATCTCATGATGAGTGAGATCCATTGATTGATAATAATTACCCTCATGATAGGCAAGGAATAATTAAAATTTTTGAAGGAATGAACCCGATTGATAGATGAGGGTTCCTTCTTGATAAATTGATAGTTTGATAGGTAAAGCACAATTTTTTTAAAAATTTGATGACCTCCTGATGTTTGATATTCTGATTAAAATGTTCTTCCTGTATGATAACAGGAGCATTTAGATGTTATTCAGGTGTGAGAGTAGTTCCCCTGGCCTTTTGATATGATACCACGACTTTCAGTGGATGAGAGGCAGCATATTACTGATTGTGGTTTAGCCTCATTACTAGATATGGCCCATATTAGACTTAATAGGGGTTTACTGACAGCTTTAGTAGAGCAGTGGCATAGTGACCACAACACCTTCCACTTACCTACTAGCGAGATGACCATGACGCCAGAGGATGTATGGCATATTCTTCGCATTCATTTTGTTGGGGAGATTTTCGTGCATGATGTAGAGGAGTTTGGTGTGGTAGATTCTATGCAGAGAGTTTTTCAGGATCCCCATGTTGCGGGAGAGTGGGTTCTGTGGGTAGAGATCTATGAGTCATATGCTCCACTTCCTTCAGTTTTGGCCAGCTTTATTGGTGGATTCCTTTGTCCTAATAAGAGGTCAAAGGGTCTATCCCTTGGATGGGGTTGGGTATTAGAGGGTATGGTGGCCCACATGATGAGATATGCTTGGGGCATGTGTATGCTTGCTCAACTATATCATGATTTACACTAGATTGTGTACCTCGGAGGTAGTAGTTTATCGGCAGGAGCTACACTTCTTCAGGTATGGGCATGGGAGCATATTTCTGTTACGCATCCTATGCTGGTGTTATCGAGATCAGCGATGAGACCCTATGTGTTTTGCTACAGAGGCAGGCCTACCCAGCATATGATGGGTAAGCTAGATTATTGGAGGCGGATTCTTGATGATGTGGAGACAGTGACCTGGCATCCCTATTTAGACTGTGATGACTGGGATGATGATGATATTGAGTTGGGGTTCTTGGCTGATTCGATGTATTTGATCTAAAAGAGCCCCAAGATTTTGGAGCGATTCCTATTTTGTCGCATCTACAGGCAGTATGAGATTGTGCAGTGTATGCCATAGGGAGTAGCACACTATGAATGACGACGGATAGATGCCAGTGATTGGGGTCCATGCTTGCCTTATGGGGCACTTGTTGAGGGTTATTGTGCTCTACAACCATCAGCTTGGGATATGCGACGAGACATTGTTGAGGCACCAGTTACTTCTGAGTACGGATAGTATTTGGCTCTGCACCCTCCTCCTCGTATTACTATTCTAGATGAGCCAGTACCAACACCAGCACCAGCACCAGCACTAGTAGCTACAAAGGGTGGTCATGGTGGTCAGAGATGGAGGAGAGAGGAGGATGTAGATGTGGACGTGGAGGGTAGTGAGGAGAGTGACAGTGATGATAGCAGTGATGATGATGGCGGAGATGGGGGGAGACCGAGCGTAGCAGGTACCTCAAAGCCATCGAATAGTGCACCTCGTAAGAGGCAAGCCGTTGCTTCCTCATCGGCAGAGTGATCAGAGGTTGTAGGTTTACAGGTGCAGGTTCAGACTTTACAGGGATAGCTAGCATAGGTGCAGGAATTATTAGCACAGATGCAGGCCTAGATGCAGGCACAACTAGCTACTACATAGACATAGATTACCTCTATGATTGGTGAGAGAGATGAGGCCCTACAGGTAGCAGTGATAGCACAGGCTCAGCTAGTAGGTGTATGAGCATAGTTGACCATTGCCTAGGCACAAATCACAACCTTGACTACAGAGTGAGATACTGTTAGACAGGAAATAGAGATAGCACAGGCTACTACAGAGAGATTACAAAGAGTGGTAGATGGGACCTCTGTGGCAGATTACATGTGAGAGGCTATGCGGGCAGGTGCTAAGATTGAGTTTTATAGGAGCCGTTACCATGAGATTTTCCCCCTAGAGCAGAGAGTTAGTTATGCCCAGTCTCGCTCAGAGAGGACTCATTCGAGGACAGTGAGTAGAGGTGTGACACGGCCTCTCCTGAGAGATCCGAGAGATCCTGGGACATCTGGTGGTGGTCATGATACTAGTGCGAGACCTGCTCCTTTTGGTGTGAGTACCACTTGAGATCATTTGTGTACCCTTCGGGAGATATATATAGCCATTTTTGATATGATATTATTTTCATCCTTTTCAAACTTCATTGTATACTTGACACTTGATGAGATATATATGTGCAGTGGTTCGATTGATCTATGATATGTTCTACATGGTTTATGTGATGGATGCATTGATCTTATGATGTGTTCTACATGATTTATGTGATGGATGCATTTGAATTTTTATGTTTTATGATGATTTATTGTACTAGATTATATGGATGCATTAATGATGATGTGATATTATATTGATGATGTATTTCTTTTCTTAATGAAATGCAATGCATAATATATAAAATGAGATATAAATGAATGATGTATATAATGAAATGTAAATGAATGATGTACGGATGAAATGTAATGTATGAGATGTAAATGAATGATGTATGGATAAAAATGTAATGTATGAAATATAAAATGAGATTTAAATGAATGATGTATGGATTGTTGGAAATAGGATGCCATTTAATTGAAAATCCTAAAACATTAATTATTTCATGTATCTCCTAGATTCTTGGAATGTGTTCAACAACACTAAGATTAGGATGAGATTAATATTTGGATGAAATAAATCATGAAATTGACATTTGTATTTATTCCTAAATAATAGGAGCATGGGTGCACACATGGTAAGGTGAAACTCACCTTGTGTCCAGTTAACTACGGAGCTTGGTTAACACTTTTGAATGCATGTAAAGATCCTAGGAGTTAGATTTGATGTTTGGCATGCTTGAAGTTTAGTTAAGTTGATTCGATCCTTAAGTTCAGTTCAAATCGATTCAGTTTAGTTCGAGAATCAGTTTAGTTTAGTTTAGTTAGATTCAGTTCAATTATCTTGATACGTGAAGTGCATGTTGCATGCATGTTAGTTATTTTGAGTTGCATGTAGTTAGCTTCAGTTAACTTGGAATGCATGGCTAATAACATTGAGTTGTATGGAGATAACAGGGACTACCTCCAGTTAACAAGGGATGACCATTCTTTGGGAATGGTGTTGAGTAAATGTTATCGATTAACAATAAAGCACTTGAAGAAAACTTGGGCACCCAAGATGCTTTCTTGGAATTAACTCCAATGCATGATAAGATATTTTTGAAGGCTCTGTTAAGTGGGACCCTCTTTTGGGCACCATCTTTGAGGAAGAGCTTTGTAATTATCACCGAAGTGAAGGATGAGTTGTAGCTTTAGTTTGGGATGCCCAAATGGGTAAAGCATATGTTCTAAGCTTTGGTCTTCACGGTAGAACTCAACTTGAAGCAATATGGCGTACCTTTTCAAGGGCTTGAGCTTGTGCATTGTAATTATCACCATTTGGAGATTACAAGGTTGCATATTGTGTATTTATCTCAAGCAAGTTGAATAGAGTTGTTAGATTTCTTATTGCAGGTGTGAAGAAGATTGGTAAAGACAGAAGAAGTATTCTCAAGCAAGAATTGGAGCTATTGTAATTCAGAGTTTGAATAATAGAATAATTCTTGGTGGAGTTTTTTCCCGAAAGGGTTTCTCCACGGTATATCTTGTGTGATCCTTCTATTATCCTGTCTAGTTCTTCTTAATAATTCTCTCTACATTCTACAACAGTAAAATGGATTAATCAAGATAATCATCCACAAAGAATCTAAAGCAGAAAATAAAAGACTTACTTAGAATAGCAATATTGAAGTTTTATAGAGTATTAAGCTAAGAAAACACCTCATTTTTCAACATTTGGTATCAGAGATGAGGTTGGGTAGAGTATTGGGATGCCTTTCTCTTAAAGATTGGAGGTTTTTTAGCTTAGTGGGAGCTCTTATTATTTTTGTTATTTGCTGATTTTGGAATTAAGTTTTGTTACAATGAATTCAATGTTAGAGATTGAAAGGTTCAATGGTTCTAACTATGAAATGTGGAAATTAAAAATGGAAGATCTTCTTGAAGAAAGAGATCAGTGGTTAGTGGTTAATAATGAGACAAAGACACCTACAACTATTTTTAGATGAAGATTGGGCTAAGTTAGATAAGAAGGCAAGAGGAACAATAAGGTTATGTCTTGCTGATGCTGTTCTTTTGAATGTTTCAATGGAAACTAGTGCATATAAATTATGGAAAAGAATAGGGGATATTTATCAAACTAAGAGTCTCACCAATAAGTTGTATCTGAAAAGGCAATTATATTCATTGAAAATGAAAGATGGTGATTCAATTGCACAACACTTGAATGCTTTCAATTTAATTCTCAATCATTTAGCATTTGTAGATGTATAGCTAGAGGATGAGGATAAGGGCATTTTATTACTTTGTTTGTTACCAAATTCTTGGGAAAATCTAATTGTTGCAATTAGTGGTAATGGTGCAAATCCAAAGATGGACAACATTATTCCTACTCTCCTGTCAGAGGAGATGAGGAGGAAGTCTAAGGAGGAAATCCAAGATGCCTTGTTTGTAAAAGGTAGGTCTAAGAAAAAGGAGCCTAAGGGAAACAAGGAAGGGAAGGGTAAGTCAGAAGGACGAAGTAAGGTAAAGTGTTGGAACTGTGGGAAACCAGGACATGTGAAGAAGGATTGTAAGAACAAGAAAGAGAGTTATGATTCTTCTACAGAAGAGTTGTCAGATAATAGTAATGATGCATTGGTTATTTCAGCTAATATTGTTTGTGATAACTCTTTGCTTCATGTTTCAGAGTAATCTTCATAGAGAGGATGGTAGTCACGATGCCATGTGTGACTCGGTATCACGGTTCAGTGGGAGTTATTGGCAGTGACTTGGATGCATCATTAGTAAGGTTATCTCCATGTGGTTGGAGATATGGTTTCTTGGTTTAGAGTATATTTGTTATGGATGTCATGGTTTACTCTTGATATGCATTTAGAGTTTGGCATATTTACATGGTTCTCTTGAGACTAAGATTTATAAGTATGTTATGATGCATGTGATATCCTAAGAGGAGATGGTTAGATCATGGATGTCATGTTTATGATTCTTGATTCATGATTGGAGTTTTGACAATGATCTTGTGTAGTTCTCTTAAGTTTTGGGTACATTAATCATTTGCTTGATTACTTCATGAAAGTGTTGTGTTGCATTTGGAGTTTGGCATGGATTGGTTGGTTACAGGTCCTCATGGATACTTGGAGAAATAGGTGAGGCTGGAATTCTCTTGTGGTAAGAGACTTTTTTTGGAATGGTTACTTGTGAGAAAAGTTTTTTAACAGAAAATACCGAGGAGTCTACACCTTGGTTGAATGTGAATTCAACACACTCGGTGGTTTAGCATACCTCTAAAGAGGAGGTTTGGTTACAAAGGCTTGGGAAAGGTAGTGGTTTGGTTGATAATGGGAAGGTATTAATTGAGAAAAGTTAACACTTTAATTAATGTTCCAGATTATCTTATGAAACCATACATATAAGTTCTCTTGGTTTTAATCATTTGCTTGGAAGCTTCATGATTATGCAGGTTGCATTTGAAGTTAGCATGGATTGATTAGTTAGTGCAACAAGGCCATTGGCTTTGAGACTTGTACTTGTTTTATTATTTCTTGTTTAGAATAATTGCAATGTATAATGTCAAGTGGGAGAATGTTGGAAATAGGATGCCATTTAATTGCAAATCCTAAAACATTAATTATTTCATGTATCTCCTAGATTCTTGGAATGTGTTCAACAACACTAAGATTAGGATGAGATTAATATTTGGATGAAATAAATCATGAAATTGACATTTGTATTTATTCCTAAATAATAGGAGCATGTGGGTGCACACATGGTAAGGTGAAACTCACCTTGTGTGTTAACTAACTATGAGTAACAGTTAACACTTTTGAATGCATGTAAAGATCCTAGGAGTTAGGATTTGATGTTTGCATGCTTGAAGTTCAGTTAAGTTTAGTTCAGATCAGTTAAGTTCAGTTCAAATCAGTTTAGTTCAGTTCAATTCAGTTCAGAATCTGTTTAGTTGATTCAGTTATCTTGATTGCATGCAAGTGCATGTTGCATGCATGTTAGTTATTTTGAGTTGCATGTAGTTAGCTTCAGTTAACTTGGAATGCATGGCTAATAACATTGAGTTGTATGGCAGATAATAGGGACTACCTCCAGTTAACAAGGGATGACCATTCTTTAGGAATGGTGTTGAGTAAATATTTCGAGTTAACAATAAAGCACTTGGAGACAACTTGGGCAAGATGCTTTATTGGAATTAACTCCAATGCATGATAAGATATTTTGAAGGCTCTGTTAAGTGGGACCCTCTTTTGGGCGCCATCTTTGAGGAAGAGCTTTGTAATTATCACCGAAGTGAAGGATGAGTTGTAGCTTTAGTTTGGGACGCCCAAATGGGTAAAGCACATGTTCTAAGCTTTGGTCTTCATGGTAGAACTCAACTTGAAGCAATATGGCATACCTTTTCAAGGGCTTGAGCTTGTGCATTGTAATTATCACCATTTGGAGATTACAAGGTTGCATATTGTGTATTTATCTCAAGCAAGTTGAATAGAGTTGTTACATTTCTTATTGTAGGTGTGAAGAAGATTGGTAAGAGCGGAAGAAGTATTCTCAAGCAAGAATTGGAGCTATTGTAATTCAGAGTTTGAATAATAGAATAATTCTTGGTGGAGTTTTTTCCCGAAAGGGTTTCTCCACGGTATATCTTGTGTGATCCTTCTATTATCCTGTCTAGTTCTTAATAATTCTCTCTACATTATACAATAGTAAAATGGATTAATCAAGATAATCATCCACAAAGAATCTAAAGCAGAAAAGAAAAGACTTACTTAGAACAACAATATTGAAGTTTTACAGAGTATTAAGCTAAGAAAACACCTCATTTTTCAACATGGATGTAATGCAATGTATGATGTATAAAATGAGATGAAATGATGTATGGATGAAAATGTAATGTATGATATATAAATGAGATGTAAATGAAATGATGTATGTAATGAATGAGATGTAAATGAATGATGAATGTAATGAATGAGATGTAAATGAATGACATATGGATGAAATGTAATATAGAATGAGATATAAATGAATGATGTGTGTAATGAGATGTCATGTGATAGATAAAATGATGTATGGATATATGATATGTGATAGATAAAATGAGATGTAAATGAAATGATGTAAAAATGAGATGTAAAATGCCTTCTATATGTGTGCAATGAATGATGAGTTTGCAACTACATGATAATGACAATGTGATGAGATGTAAATGAATGATGTAACATAACATGTATATGATGTCACGAAATGAGATGTTTATTGTGAAATTTATGATGAGATGAAGAAATGATTTTATATTCATGATATTATGAAAATTGTATGTGTCAAGTATACTCAATTCTTAATAAGAAAAGATAACATTATTTGCGAATGAATCTTTGTAACTTGTGTAACCAGTACTCTGCAAATGTATTATTATGAATGCAATCTATGTTTACCATGCAAAACCTATTTTATCAATGCAAATCTAAGTGTCATTTCAACAATCTTTTTATTTTTCTTTGTATCATCACTGAGATTTTAAAATGTTGAAAGCGAATACAAGCATCAATGATATGAGATAGACCAATGATGACCTGAGTATTTCTTTCATGATATTTGATATTGCAAGCAAACACAAGAATCAAGGTATAAGATAGACCAATGATGACCTGAGCATTTCTTGCATAAACAGACAAGAATTAATCATTTTCTTAAGTGAATCAGAATGTCATCCATGATACTTGGTAGAGCACTTCCCGCGACAATTCACAAAATAATAATGACTAACTCACAAACAACAAACAAAGAAAAGGTATCATTCTCCTTCCTTGCTTCTCTAGTTCAATACATCATCGAGTAGCTCCAAAGAAATGATAAAAATAAAAAGAACAACAATTCAAATTCTACTTAATGTATTTTCAAATCATTATTCAGATTAAATCATCGATGTTGAAATGTGTGTGCTGATGTTTGCATGATATTCTTAGATGTTCAACCAAATGATGTAACCTAAAGACCTATCCTAGGGGTCTCAGGGACTGATCAAAGATTAGGCTTGCTTACGTTATACACGCAGAGACCACGTAGTTCGACTGAAACAGACTCCATTTTCTGGCTGATGTAGACTCTATTTTTGCATTTTCAATTTTATGAATGTTTTTCCATGGATTTTCTGATGTGTTTAGATTTTGATTTTTTGATGTTTTTGGTTTTTGATTTTATGATGTTTTTGGATTTTGATTTTCTGATGTTTTTGGATTTTGATTTTATGATGTTTTTGGATTTTGATGGATTTTCTGATGTTTTTGGATTTTGATTTTCTGATGTTTTTGGATTTTGATGGATTTTCTGATGTTTTGGATTTTGATGGATTTTCTGATGTTTTGGATTTTTTCAAGTATCGTCACTTGGTGTTGTCATGTTTGATTGCCTTTCCATTTAAGCTGAAAGACCATTGTACCAAATAACACTAGGATGTTTCCCCCAAGCTAGGCTAAAACATGATATCCTTGCTATGACATGGATAGTGATAATGATTATCTCAAATGATAGATGGAAATGATATGAAAGGAAACAATCATAACAAAACTGTACCTAATAGATAGAAGAGCTGGTGAAAATTACAAGTAGTGCCTGTTTGCTAGGTTTTCATCAATTGTTTTTATTGTGTCCTCTTTCTTTTTTTCTTTTTTTTTGTGTTTTTCTATCATCATGATGCCTGTTTGCTAGGTTCTCATCAAGACAACTTTATTGACCGTGCACTAGGTATCCTCAAGTGTAGAATCGCCTGAGATGAATGTTGTTCATGGGTTCCTCCAACATGTCTCCTTCTGGTGTAGACAACTGGTATGCTCCTGATCCATAGACTGATATGATAACATAAGGACCTATCTAGTTAGGTTCAAACTTTCCCTTCTTTTCTCTATCTGCTGGATTTCTAGGGTTTTCTCGTAGGACCAAGTCTCTGATCTAGAAGACTCTAGGCTTAACCCTATGATTATAGTTCCTAGACATTCTTTATTGATAGGCTGTCAAATGATTGATAGCTTGTTGTTGACGTTCATCAAGTAGCTCTAATTCTTGAAGTCTAGAGATCCTATAATCCTCATCTAAAATGAGTCCCTTTAGTGAAACTCAAAGGGATGGAATTTCTACCTCGATAGGTAATATTGCTTCTGATCCATAAACAAGAGCATATGGCGTAGCTCTTGTTGGTGTTTTGATGCTAGTCCTGTAAGCCCAAAGAGTAGGGTTAAGCTGAACGTGCCAATCACGCCCTACCTCATTTACAGTCTTCTTGAGAATCTTTAGGATTGTTTTGTTTGAAGCTTCTGCCTATCCATTAGCTTGAGGGTAATACGGGGTTGAAAAGCGATGTTGGATGTGGAACTTTTCACATAGATCTTGGACGTCTTGGTTCTTGAAAGGCCTTCCATTATCTGTGATGATTGACTGGGGTATCCCATATCTACAAATGAGATAATTAAGTATGAAAGATGATATTTGCTTCCCAGTGATTGTGGTTAAGGGAACTGCCTCCACCCATTTTGTAAAATATTATGTTGTGGTAATAATGAACTTATGTCCATTAGATGAAGATGGGTTAATTTTCCCTACCAAGTCCAATCCCCACTGACAGAAAGGCCATGTAGTTGTAAATGGATGGAGCTCCTATGCTGGTGCATGTATAAGATTGCCATGAATCTAACATTTTTGAAATCTCTTGACAAACTTATAGGATTCTTGTTCCATGTGTGGTTAGTAATACTCCCAAATGTGAGGAGGGTCAAAGCTCGAGTTTTAATCCTATTGTCTTTGCAACACAAATTTTTGATGGCTCAAGTGAAGATGAACGGACATCGATTGAGATAAATGATGTGGAAGAAAATACCTTCATAGGCCTCGACATAACCACTAACAACCTAGATGACATTTCCATCTGAGCTTTCACAATCACTGACCTCAACCCATCTAATGATTCATTGCCTTTACTGCATCCCGAGCTTATCAAGTGGGAACCCCAACACCCCATCAATCTCCCTATTTTTGACAATGACTTTGCTATTATTAACTACCTTTGTTGTGAGGAATCTAACACTTGTTCTATCAATACTTCTTTTAATGATGCTTTTAGGCAGGAGGGTGTCAAGCCTTTCAGCAGTATATTCATCTTCCTTTTCCTTATCTAAGAGCACCTGCTAATGGTGTATAGTCACTTGTCTTCTCTGTGTATCCACATCATTTGTGTCAACATCATCCCTAGAACAATAACCACCATACTCTAAAATCGACCAAGTTATGAACATATTTGTTGACTCATCTAGATTGTGTGGTGACTGGGATTCTCCTTGATCTTGTTGGTTTCCCAACATAGATATAGATACAACACACTATTGTGATGTATGAGTCATCTCACATGCTTCACACCATGGAGAATCATCTACTACATTTGTGGTATTCTTATGTAGTGGGTCAGGTGTAGCTTTATAATTATTTTGATTATTCTGAATGGGCTTGCCATTATGCCAATTAGTATGATATGGGAAATCTTGGAGTCTGGGAGGCCTGTCATTTCATTGAAACTGAGGTTTATCATTTTTTGCTTGCTTCTGTAGTAAACTGAGAACTTGATCCAACTTCTCATCAGGAGTTATAGTCTTGCTAGATTTGTCAATTTGAGCTTTGGGATTCTTTAGAAGTTTAGGGTTATCTCTTCTTCCTATTTTACCTGAAGCCCTCTTATTGTTCTCAATATTTACAACCATTATATATGCTTTAGGAAAATTCCATGTGTTCTTGTCCCTAAGTAGGTAACACATCTTAGAATCATTAGCATTGCAATACATTACTAAACATGCATTAGGGTTAGGTCTTAAATAAGCAGGTGTTGTATTCATAGACTTCTAGAACCTTGTGTTGAATTCAACTACAGATTCATTATCTCCTTTGGTAATGTTATTGAAATCATTCAACCTGAATATGGGATTAGTGTGATCCCCATATTGTTCCCTAAAGGCTCGGTAGAATGATTCTTTTGAGTCAATACTTCCATCAAGTAGTCCTCTATACCAATCTCTTTCATCCTTAGTCAAGGATTGCATAAAATAATTCATTGCCACATATTCTTCCCATAATTCAAAGTTCTCAACAAAACTTTGGAAGGCCTTCATATGGTCTTCACCACTGAGAGCAATATTTCCAATAAATTTAGGGCGATGTTTCCTGGCATTGTTTGGGACAGGGTTTAGGTAACTTGGGATGTTGTCAAAATACAATTGCTTATATCGGGCATTATGAGGTTCCTACCTAAGACACCTATCCCTATGAGTATCCTTTTGTGCATCACTTTTCTTACTATTTTTTTGATCTCGTTCCTCGTGTTTACCATTTCCTTTATTACTGTAATTCTTATTCTTTCTTCCTCATCATTAGAATAAGAATTACTACCTTTGTTTCCCCCTCCTCCACCTCCTCTATTACCACCACCCCCACCACTGGGTGTATGCCCCCCAGGATTACTTTCATGAGATCCACTACCATTGTTTCCAAAACTTGAAGGCTCCGAGGTTGGGATTGACAATATGAGGAAATCAATTCTTCTAGACATTTCAAAATTATTTTCTTCTATCTCTTCCCTCCTCAGTTCTTCTTGTAGCTTCTCATACTTCAACTGTAACTTCAAAGTATTAGGGTCTAAAGGTGTGATAGATGGATCATGATTGATCTCAACACTGATAATATGGGTCTTGGTGGCCTAGGTAAGGGTATTTGTGTTGGTATTGGTATCAAAAGCAGTGGAAACATTTTTGTGGGAATGATCAACAATATTTTTCCCACGATCTATAAAGGATGTTTTGCATAGGAAGGTCAAAAGACTTGGTGGCAAAAATAGTTGGCGTATAAGTACTAGCAGTAGAAATTCCCATCGGGACTATGAATTTTGGAGCTTCAAGGAAAATTTGGTCTGCTACTTTAGCAACTTTCTCTTTAACCATATTTTCTTGAACAACCTTTTCTTTGGTTATCTTTTCCTGAGTGGCCTTTTCATAGGCTCTTTTCTTAGCATGTTATTATCTCATTTTCTCCACTCTTTCCCTTTTCTCATCCATTTCAAGCTTCTTAGCCTAAATTCTATATTCTCTTTCTTTTAGAGCTTGGGATTTCCTTTTCTCTACTTGTTCAACTAACCATTCAACCTTTTCATCCAAGGCTTGTATATCTTTATTAACATCTTCCTCATCTTTGAGGAAATCCCCATACTCCCTCTGAGCTAAAGTATGGAATGTTTGATCCACAACTTCTTCCTAAAGGAAAGTAGTTATCGATGGATTGGTATTTTCTCTCTAGGATTAAAATTTTCCCCATAAAATACAAATCCCATCCCAGGTGTAGGTGGGTCTGAAGGAACTTTACTTTTACCCTAGAACTCCCACTTATCTTCTTCTCTAGAAATTCCAAGATTATCAAATACTTGTTCAACGGGGAAACTACCTTGTCCTCCCTCAATTACTTCACTATCACTTGAATCTTTAGTAGTATTTGCACTAATTACTTCATTGTTAAAAGTGGGAGATACTCCAAGAATTGAATTGAGGGACTTACCAGATTTTGTAGCTTTCTTCTTCCACAGAGGTTGTTTATCCTTTGTAAGCTTAGATTCTACCTTCTGCTCATGATTTTTCTTCAATTGACTGATGGTTTTCCCCATTATGCTTGCCGAGCTATCAAATTCTCCTTATCAAGTTCTTTGCAAAATATAGTTGTTGAATTAGTGTGAGGAAATTCAGAGTCATCACCCAGGATACTAGGAAATAAGATTTGACTGTGTTTAGACTTGTTATTTGCAAATTTAGAGAGAATTTTGAACATTACATAAAAAAATAATAGAACTGACCAAAAGTTGATGCATGAATAGAAAATGATGTATACGACTTGTAAGAGTGAAGGGAAACCTAGTTCAAAAAATGATGACAAAGACTTGACTCTAACTGTACCACTTTTGCACTAGAGATGCTAAATTTTATGAAATCTCCCTAGTAGAGTCACCATATAGTAGTTAATTATAACAAACCAAGTAGGCCTGAGAAAATACCTATGAGTTTTCCAAACTCAATTCTTGAATACCTTCCAAACGAGTGGCCAACAAATGAGATAAATATTATATTTCTTTATCTCCTACACTTTGGGTTCTTCCAGACCTAGGAGGGTATTCTCAGAATGCCAAATATATAACTCATTTCAACAATTTACACATATTGTAAATCAAGGCAGGTAGATTCTCCTTAATTGCAAATAAGATGAAATCAATCACAAAGGTGGCAATTCTTTGAATTAATTATGCATCTTAAGTTGAGAATGAAAAACTAAAAGAAATAATAGGTGGGTCAAAAATTATTTTAAAAGACTACTCTTAAGTCAAACAACTGAAACCTCAAGAAAGATTCAATGGTCTAAATATTAGTGGCATTATCTATGGGTGAGGAGTCTGCACAAATTGAAGCATAAGGCATGTTTAATTATGAGTAATTATGATCTAGTGACATCACCTTGTAATTCACGAATTAGTGATGGAATTCTAAAGACTTCTTACCAAATCGAAATGATATTTGTATACACCTGAAAGTGGTCACATTCAAATAGTCTGGTAATTAATTAAATATTTTTAATATTTAATTAAATCTCTAAATTCAATCTACGTATAACTAAATTTAAATAATTTATTTATATTGTTCATTATTTCATCTCGATTAAATAAATAAGTTTATTTAATCACCTTTCTTAGTCATTATCTAATTTATTTATATTAATTATCATATGATCTTGGCTTGAATATTTTATTCAAATAAAGATTAAGTATTCTTCTATTCATAATTAAATTCTTCTAAAGTCCACTTACAATTAAATATTTTAAATATTTAATTGAGTCTTCTATAGTCCACTACATCAAATATTTCATAAAATATTTTAATTCTTAAATTCACATAAAATTAAATAAATTTATTTATTTAATTTAATTTTGGATTATCTTCAACAACCGTCAAACAAAGTGCAAAAATATAAAATTAAATTCCTCTGTTTCTGAGCAAGCTTGTTCCCGTGGGTTGAAGACAATCTTCCATTCTTCTCTCCAACCTCCCCAACATCTTCCATCTTCCTCTCAACCTCTCCATATCTCACCATTCAAGCTTACCAAACAACCTCACAGCCGTTGATCCTTGCTAGCTAGGCTCTTGCCTGCAAAAAGCTATAAAAGGGACTGTCGGGTCTCTGAAAAATACAGAAGCTTTCATATAGGAAAACTATAGTCAAATAGCTTTCAAGCATCCATAGCATAGTCTTTTAGCATCCATAAATTTTAGAATCATAGCATACCATGGCCAATCATCCTCATAGTTTAGTTTTAAAAGCATTCATAATCCATAGCCCCTGTGCATAATTTATAGCCCCTGTGCATATCCGTATCAGTATTTTACTCCACAACATATAGGATAGTCTCCCTTTGCATACTCGTTCTGCAGGTTGCCATTCTAAGAAGCTTTGCTTACACAATCTGAGAGCAACAGCTTCAAAAGAATCACTAGAGATAGAGAAAATGGAATGGTTCTGAAGAATTCTTGCTTATTTAATTTTATTTCAAATTATCTCATTTTCTTCAGTTTAATGTTTCATTAGTCTTTATTTTGTTATTTCATTTTGATACTAACATTCTAACAACACATTTTTGGCCCCCACAGTGGGGCTCTTGCCCTAATTCTAATATCTTTTGCAGGTTTTTCTGATAGGTCATGGCTAAAATAGCATATTAGTGCAATAAACACATTTTAAAACTCGTGATAGATTCTACAACACCCATCAATACTGTTACAATGCCTACCAGAAGTTTCTTAGCACCCTTAAATACTGTTATAGTGCCCATCAGAGGTTTCATAGTGCCCATCAGAGGTTTCATAGCGCCCATCAGAGGTTTCTTAGCGCCCACCAGAAGTTTCTTAGCGCCCATTAACACTGTTATAGTGTCCCTTAGAGATTTATAGCTCCTGCCATAGGTTTCTTAGCGCCACCAGAATTTTCTTAGCGCCTGTCAACATTGTTATAGCGCTCGTCAGAGATTTCATAGTGCCTGTCAGAGGTTTCTTAGCACCCACTAGAAGTTTCTTAACGCCCATTAACATTGTTACAGTTCCCATCAGAGATTTCATAGTGCCCATAATAGATTTTGTAGTGCCCATAATAGATTTCATAGTGCCCATAAGTGTTTTCATAGTGCCCATGATGTCTGTTTTAGCATAATTGTAATTTGTAACTTAAATACAATTTGACTGTATTTGACATGACCACGGCCAATAAGAACTTTAAAAGAATGAAGCAATCCTAGGATAGTCACATAATTCAGAATTAAGCAATCCTAGGATAGTCACATAATTTGGAATGAAGCAATCCTAGGATAGACACTTCATTTTCTATTTTCAGCTAAAAAGAATCTCATGTTTTTGTGAAGCAATATCTTCACCTAGCATAGCAAATTGTTTGTTTGGGCTTAAAATTTGAACTCTTGTTTGCTTTGATTAAAACGGTGATAGGCCTATGCTCTCCCCTTAACTGGGTGATCAAAATGCCAAACTCATCAATTTCATTTAATGCAATTTCAAGTTTTGTTAAAACCTTTTAGAGAGCCTGCTCTTGTGGGAAAAAGTACTCACCCAAGAGGAATGACTCAAGTGGGTTCAAGCCAAAGCTAGGCTATTCCACCCCACTATAAAATTTAAAGCAAAATTGGGGAAACCCTCTTTTGATGGTAGTGCGCATTGATAACCATCCCCAAAGCCTTTGTGCTAAAGGTTGGGAGGTCTCTCGAGGGAGTCTATCATTTACTGCACTGAACGAAAACCCTTACTATGAACTTAGTGTAGTATCTAGCTAAGTCAGTAACCAAACATTGTAATACTCGTAGTGCAAGGGGAGGGAAGAATCTGGCCCCAAGACACTCAACATATAATTGCTAAGGACTATTTGCTCAGGGGATTTGGTATCCACTTTCGTCACTCTGAGTACGCACCTGGAAAGACAAAAACATGGGTGCCCTCTAGGGGGTGACAAGGCTATGTGAGTCGACGCAATTTTAAGCTATGGGTTGTTGAGTATAATGATGACCTTTTGACCTTAGAATTGAGTCTATCTGAAGTGTATTTTTGTTTATCAAACCAATGAAAATAGGACCATACATGGTTCTTTTGAATATACACTCTTTGTTTAGATTACAACTCTTCAAAACATCTATTTTCATTTGAATGTTGTGTATTTCAGAATCGTTAATTCGGTAAAGATCATCCAAAAACATTGATTACCCTCATGTTAAGAGATTGGAAATCCACAAACTTTGTCAAGAAATCCATTTTCAAATGAGTCAAAAAGCTAAAGAAGCCACTTAGTTACAAGAAACTATTGAAGAAAACATGATTCTTGTACCAAAGCCGAAAAGTCTTGCTAAAATATACAACCTTTCTCCATTGATATCATGATTGTGTTAGAGGTTTTTCTGATGATTATGTTGTAGAACCATTATACTCATGATATTTCTTTCAAAGAAGATCCCTTTCTCAAAGGCATAACCACAGTCAACGTATTTGTTCTTCTTATATTCCCCAGCACACAATTGAATATTCTACTCATCCAAATAAATTTCTCCAATAGAGACTCAATCACATTAGGCATTTACCACAATTCCATTTTTGTTTTTTTATGAACATATGATCAAAATTCATAAAGTGCAAAATTCTCCTTTTCTTGATCTTTTGCTTACATTCCTGCCACCAGGATTTTCATCCTTTCATTTAGGGAAAAAACACAAGCTAAAGATTAGAAATCTTTCAAGTCATAGAATTTTCATTCTATCCTGACTTTCATCACACATTGCACTATTCCATTCATTTGAGCAAAAGTTAGTAAAAATTTGGATAAAGCTTATGCCTGTTGTTACGAGATCTAAGAAGCACATAGAAAAAGATGAAGCAGAAAGTTACATAAACAAAAATGGGGGATAATAGTGAGAAAGAAGAAAATCCATTTCATATTGAAGATTTAACAGAAGAAAAACTTCAAGAAGCAGAACAAGATCCTCAATTCCATACACTTATAGAAAGGATTTTAGAACAAAACAAAGAAAAATATTTCCTTTCATTGGCTAATCAAGGAGCTAAGTTACCAGTTGATTTTGATATAGAAGGAATTAAAGCAAATCCCGAAACTCCTTCTAATGACTTTAGTGCCCTTACTCAATAGATAAAATAATTACAAGGACAAATAAAGGAGATGCAAGGAGGTGCAACAAAGAAGTATGTTTTGGAAGACATATGTCCTTATCCATTTGATAGGAATCTTCAAATGATCCCATTTCCAAAACATTGCAAAATCCCTAAATTTGATAGGTACAATGGAAACACTAACCCAATTGAACATGTGAGATATTTTCAAAATATGAGTCTAGAATTTGCTTATGAGGATACATACTTAATGCGATTGTTTCCATGAAGTTTGGGTCCACAATCTATGGAGTGGCTTTCAAAGATCACCCCTCCCATTAAAAATTTTGAGGAGCTCATAAATCAGTTTATATCACAATACTCTTACAACATTCAACACCAAATCACCATGCTTGATCTTTGTAAAGTGAAACAAAAAGTAGGGGAATCATTCACTACATTTTTACAAAGATGGAGAAAATTGTTTGTACAATATTCCTATCCTATTCCTGAAAAGGAAAAGATGGATATCTTCATCAATAGTCAAAATCCAGAATTAAGTTATAGCCTTAATCTTCATTGTCCTCCTAACTTTGAAAAATTGATTGAAAACGCAATCACCATTGAAGGGGCTTTGGTCAAAAGGGGAGTGATAAAACTTGATAATCCAAGTTCATCTAGTCATAACAAAAATGATAGAACAAGGTTTTGGAACAGAAATAAAAATGTTGTTAATGATGGTATAGCGGATGCAAACAATCTCCAAACAAAATCATCCATTTTTAACCTATCGAATATTCCACAAAACAATCAACAAGGAAATACCAATCAACAAAGAGGCAACAATCAACAAAGACAAAATTTCAATAAAGAAAGCATGACCAATCAAAATAACAAGGATAATCATGATAATCTTGGAAATACCCAAACATCAAATCCATCCATATTTTTATTCTTTTCAAATCGACGAAATTTTACTGCTTTGGGTCAATCTCTTGAATATGCTCTCAAGGAACTTCTTGATAATAAGGTTATCACCTTACCACCACAAAGAGATTATGAGAAAAGAGTCAAACCACCATCATGGAATGACTCATATTATTGTAATTATCATCGATGTAAAGGTCATAGAAAAAATAATTGTCAAGCCTTGCGAAATCTGGTACAAGATTTAATTGACAATGGCACTATCACAATTGAAGGACATTGTGCTAATGACGATCATCAAGCATTCAAAGATCCTTCACCAAACTATCAAAAGGGGGAAACATTAGATCCTAAAGCAAAGGCCATAAATAATGTTGAAGACAACATAATTCACCACATATATGCAGATGATCAGCGGGTTAATGTTATCAAAATCAGGGAAAAACAAGAATATCGATAGGTTAATGTGACTACGAGAGGCCAAGCAAAAGTTGTCTTAAAAGGAAGTTCATCTAAGGTGGCTAATCCTCCTCCAACTAGTTACAATATAGTTCATCAACTAAGAAAAACATCAGCTCAAATCTCCATTCTTGAACTTCTAAAAATATCTCCTATACACAAGAATATTTTAGAAGAAGCTCTTATAAACAGAATTGTTGATATTGATCTAGATGTAAATAGATTTCAAGCCATGGTGGGATATTTGTAGTCCCCCCCTTGTCTTTCATTCTTTGAAAAGGATGATGCCTCCATATCACATCCACATAATTCATCACTTTATCTTGAAGTCATGATTCATAAACACCAAATCAGACATGTTTTAATAGATGGAGGAGTCGGTTTAAATATTTGTACCTTAAATTTAATACATGCCTTAGGAATATCAGAAAATTCCATTGATCGATGAAGAAAAATAACTATCAAGGCATATGGTGATGAAGAAAGAGCTTCGAAAGGACTAATAATGCTACCTATTAAAGTGGGACCTGTTGTGAAAAATACTTTTTGTCAAGTCCTAGATCGTGATCTTTCATACAACATACTTTTGGGTCGTCCGTGGATCCATGATATGCAGGCAGTGCCATCAACATATCATCAATGTCTCAAATTTCCATATGATGGACAAGAAATAACTATCTAAGCTGATTACAATAGCACCCAAACTTGTTCAAATCTTTGAGAAACTCAAGATGTCTTTGTGCCCCACAATAGGGAGGCTTTTATTGCTTCTTCTACCAGTTTACAAGCCCAATTGCAAGACGTGACAAAGAATCTTGACACCAAGCTACATTTACAAGATAAAGAATTAGGTGAATATTCACTGTGTTTTTCTAGTTTACCTCCTTCTCCAAGGTCACATGGTCAACCAACTCTCTCAAATCAAAAGATCGCAAGAGCCTCTACGTCCCAAGCTTCTATGCCAATCACAAAGTTTGATGGACAGTTCATTAAAGCTAACACTACTGAAGAAGAAGCTGAAGATAGAGATATTTTAAGTTAGTTATACAAAGATGAAGATGAATCTCTCCTACACATCAAGTTACCTATTGAACAATATGGTAAAGGGTATGCCATCATGCAAAGAATGGGCTATGAAGGAAATGGACCTATAGGAAAAAGAAAAGAAGGTATTATTGAGCCAATTCAACCTATTTCAATACATCCAAATGATAAAATAGGACTTGGATATGGTAAAAATATAGAAGAGTCAACTTCACAGCAAGTCCAACAAACTCATGAAGTAGAATAAAATTTAGATAAACACCATAAAGATGTCACTCTTTAGAAATTTTATGAATTAGTTTTACAACTATAGAATAGTTCAGATACTTATTCTAATGAATATGAATGGGACACCACTTATAACGATGAATTTTGGAGAGACAAATAAGTTGATACCATACATAAATATACAACCGTTCTTATACAAGGTGAAAGCTCGGGAACACAATCCCTTGAATTTGTACCACAATATGATGATGACTCAAGTGAGGATGATTCAGATTTTAATGAGATTGATAATAGACAAGAGAATGCCATCATAGACCTTGTCCATCAAGAAAATGACAACCATATCATTATGTTGACAATTCAAGATCTTACCCAACCTAACGATCCCATACCTTTAGTTTATCCAGAACTTATTGACTGGGACAATGATGCACCTATCCATATTCCTACATTCCATGATGATGAGGACATTGTAAAATTCCTTTGTTCATCCGATCAAGAAAATAATTGTTCCATCGAAGAATTTCATATTCAAGATTTTGATAGGAAGGGTGTCAAGTCTCTTAGCTGCAAAATAAATGAAATAAAAGATGGATCTATTAGTGAAAACCAAAAAATGTCAGTGGTAGATCAAAACAAGAGAAAAATAAAGAGCGAATCCGACAGTGAAAACCTTTCTAAGGCACTAAAAGATGAGAAATTTGACACTCTTCCTAAGCACTATCAAGAAAGATCTACTATTTTGATTGAACCAACAAAATCAATCAATACAAGAACAACAGAAAAACCAAAAATCTTGTAACTTGCAGCATCATTAATAGGGGAGGAAATATTGAAATTCACAGAGTTCTTGAAGGAGAATCAAATCAACTTTGCTTGGTCATATGCCGACATGCCATGATTAGATCCCAATCTGATAATGCATCATCTATCTATAAACATGGGGGTAAAACCTGTGAAGCAAAAACTCAGAAAGAAGCATCCACATGTTGCATTATTAGTTAAAGAAGAGTTGAAGAAACTTTTAGATGTTGGATTCATTTGGTCTATTGATTATGTAGAATGGATCTCCAATATCATGCCTGTTTCCAAACCAGATGGAAGGATTAGAGTTTGTACATATTTTAGGGATTTAAACAAAGCATTTCCCAAAGATGATTTTCCTTTGCCAAACATAGATATAATTGTTGACTTGACTACTAGCCATGCAATGTATTCTTTAATGGATGGGTTTTCAGGATATAATCAGATAAAAATTGCACTAGAGGATCAAGATAAAACAACATTCACATGTCCTTGGGGGACTTATTGCTGGAATGTCATGCCATTTGGGTTAAAGAATGCAGAAGCTACTTATCAAAGAGAAATTACCACCATATTCCATGAAATGATGCACACCTTTATGGAAGACTATGTGGATGACTTATTGGCCAAATCTCACACAAGAGGACACCTAGAAATATTGTCAAAGATATTCGTCAGAATGGAGAAGTTTAATGTTCGACTGAATCCAAAGAAATGTGTCTTCGGCATTAAATATGGAAAACTCCTAGGATACATTGTTTTAGAAAGAGGCATAGAGGTTGATCCAGGAAAAGTACAAGCTATAATGGACATGCCACCACCACAAAATATCAGTCAGCTCCGATCATTGCAAGGATGCCTAAAATCCATCAGGAGGTTCATAGCTCAACTGGAAGACAAAAGCTTACCATTTACACATCTATTACATAAAAATGTCCCATTCAAATGGGAGGAAAAGTGTGAAGCATCCTTTATTTCATTTAATTTTGGATTATCTTCAACAACTATGAAACAAACTACAAAAATAGAAAATTAAATTCCTCTGTTTTTGAGAAAGCTTGTTCCCATGGGTTGAAGACAATATTCCATCTTCCTCTCAACCTCTCCATCTCTCACCATTCAAGCTTACCAAACAACCTCACAGCCGTTGATCCTTGCCAGCCAGGCTCTTGCCTACAAAAAGCTATAAAAGGGATTGTTGGGTCTTTGAAAAATACAGAAGCTTTCATACAGGAAAACTATAGTCAAATAGCTTTCAAGCTTCCATAGCATAGTCTTTTAGCATCAATAAATTTTAGAATCATAGCATATCATGGCCAATCATCCTCATAGTTTAGTTTTAAAAGCATTCACAATCCATAGCCCTTGTGCATAATTTACAGCCCCTGTGCATATTCGTATCAGTATTTTACTCCACAACATATAGGATAGTCTCCCTTTGCATACTCTTTCTGCAGGTTGCCATTCTAAGAAGCTTTGCTTACACAATCTGAGAACAGTAGCTTCAAAAGAATCACTGGAGATAGAGAAAATGAAACGGTTCTGAAGAATTCTTGAATATTTAATTTTATTTCAAATTATCTCATTTTCTTCAGTTTAATGTTTTATTAGTGTTTATTTTGTTATTTCACTTTGATACAAACATTCTAACAACACAATATTATATATGAACCCATGGTCTAATTTAAGAATTTTAACTCATTCCATGAATAAGAGCCCAAACTAGATCACATATAAAACCATAACACAATGACAACTAATGAAATGACGGTTGATCAATATTTTCATTAATGATTCTAATACAAAACGAAAAGGAGAGACTATAGAATTAGAAAATCTCCATTATCATTCAAATATACTCAGAAGTCATACATTTAACTAAATTTACTATCTAGACTCAAAACATTGGATAATGACTCAACATATTTGCTTTGTGTTTTTCAATTCTCTTAATGTAGCTCAAGAATTTCAACAAAAGATCCACACAAATGGCCCTAAATTCCCTCTTATAGAATGAGGGAGAAAAAAAAGCTTTAGGCCAAGTGTACACATGTCAATATCAAATTGGATTGCTAGAAGGTATATTCCAAATTTAGTTATATTTGTAATCATCAAAATTGGGGTAATACATATAAGATAATGAATATTTACATTTGCAAAAGAGAGAAACTTTTCCTTTTCAAAAACATATATCAAAGGAGCACAACCAATTCATCGAGAAAAATGACAAAATTATGTGAAGTATAAATGAGTTAGCCTCTCATTCAGCATTCCACATCATCAGTAGCTGATATTTCTCTATGAAACATATGTTTTATCTCTACAATCTCTGAGGCCATACTTGTATAATACATATCCCAGTATATATTTCACAAACCAAACTCACCAACATACAACCTTCCCCATTCTTCATACTCTTCCTCAGATGGCTAGTAAAAATCCATAATTTTTTCCATAGCTTTCCTATAAGTGGAATACATGGTTACAACTGCATTGGAATCCCTATCAAAATACTCTAGAAAAGTAATAAGAAATGTTAACATCTCCAAGGTGTTGTTGAAGCCATCAATATTAACTTATTTGAAAATTTCACTAACCTGGGAATCAATAACCTCATCCTATTCCCTCTTCCATGTATGCAATGGTTTCACTTCATAATTAGACACCTCAATATCTGGTAGTTGTTCTAAATCAATATGAGTGTATTGAGATAAAAATTCTATTATCTTCTACTCAAGTGGGGCTGCATATCCCTGGAACTTCTGCTCACTCAATTCACACACAAATTCATAAACTAGGTGTACAATAGGGTACTTATCCTCATGTTGGTTGACTCCCACTAAAATCAACTCCAATCCCTCAACTCTTGGGACCCATTTATTCAAGGTTGGTATGGCCAAAATTTTATCTTTGTGAGATAGCCTCATTGCATGCACCATCAAAGTATAATTGTCATGCACACTATTGAATCTCTCTTGAATATTATTATTTAAATCTTTTAAGGCCATACCAACAACCTTTAATATGTTGCCATACATAATATCCTAAAATTAATCTAGTATCTTTTTATATACTTCAATTTGTAGAAGCAATTGATCTCTATTAGATGAACTAGAGCTTAGTCTATTTATTTCTTCCTCTGCAATTTATTCATGTCCTCAATTATATGGTACTATTGCTATAGTATGAATATGAAGTGACTGTTGCATATATGTCATTAGATAAATTGAAGGTGTGTGTCTTGAGCTAGGTTGACCTCATTCCTTTTGCACCTTTTCCCTTTGTTTATAGAATACTAGTTCAGTTTCTAGTGTAGCCACTTTTTGTTGGCTGTTGTCATAATCATTCAAGACTTCACTGTACTTAATTTTGAGATTGTATCTTTCCAAGGTAAGACCCTCCATATCTGACCAAGTAAACCAGACAATATTAACAACCATGTCTGCATCTTCCAAAGTTGGAGTATCAACAACTCTTTTCACAAGCAATTTTCCACTAAGCTCTGATGGCTCTACTAGGATTGGTTTCCTAGATGTTGGAGATAATGAACATATTACCCATGCAACCCAATCATCACTGAAAGATAAACCTCGAAGGGCCATTTCTAATTCTTCTTTCTTTTTACTAGAGGCTTTTCAGCGCTTCTTATGGCGTCTAAAATAATAGCATCAACAATATTCCATTCTGCCAACAACAACACACCACTCTTGTTTACAAGTTCTCTAACCTCTTGGGAATTAACCTTTTTAAGCTCATTTCTCATAATGCTTCTTACTTTTCCTCAATAAAAATTTCAGGCAATTTAGGGTGTAAGCTTCTCTCAATAGCAACTTTCTTTGCATATATTGCAATCTTGGATTTCCACCAAAAATATTGAAATGTAGAGGTTTCAATGAATGAGTCATCCTCCATAAACTCTTTTGCTAGCCTCTACCCTCAAGTCATCTTCAGTATTTATTTGAAAAATATCAAACTTCCCTAGTCTAAGGATGCTATACCCTAAACTTGAAACAACTGCTCCTTCATGAGGAGGCATTCCTATTTTGATTTCCTCAAGGGTGACATAAATATCTTCATCTACATCATAATAACAAACCACTCCTTTTGTTTCAAATCTTTGCTTCTTTTGAGGTAGCCGCTCAGGAGGGACAAAACTTCCAGGAGGTGAATCTAGGTCAATTGCAGGTAATGAGGCTTGTGTAGGAGGAGTTGATATTGCACTCTTGGGAGAGTCTACTTTTGGTTCTTTAGAAACAACATGAGCTACTAAAATCCTTTCTTCACTTGCTACCTTCTTCCTCCTATAATAAATCGTGAATGGTTTGGGTGGTTGATATGTAGGTCTTTCTTCTAATGTCACCTCAAAAATTTCTTCAACCACCATTTCCTTTCCTTTATCAGGAACCTCCCATTGCTCTCTCAAAACACCAATAATATTCTCAAAATTGTTCATGGCATATATTGCCTTATTGAAATCACCATATATGTTTGGAAAAGGGTCATATGGAGGATCACTCTTCTTCTTAGCTTCCACCATAATTCTATAAGCCAAGTAATTGGATTTTCTTTCATCTTGTTCCTCAAAGTTGAAAAGATTCCTAATGATATCCTCAAGATAATCTATAAAATGCACAAAGGTACCCATTTTCTTATCATCTTTGAGTTTACTGATGAAGCCTTCAAGATCATGATTCTGTGGACTCACAGTCATCAATTCATAAGGAGCTAGCAATTGTTCTAATTCCTTCACTCCCCCTTTGGTCACAATAGAATCTACAAATATAGAAAACTCTAGGAAGAATGATCTCTTTGATGATTCAGGTAGATGTGCTTCTTGTGCAACTCCCAACTACCTCATGATTTCAAGGAAACCTATTCTCAAAGAAAATCTATAGGAAAAAATTATGGGCCCAAACTACTACCATACACCCTGAAAATTGTCTTATCATGAAGTAAGATTAAATCTAACCAATTATGGCTTAAATTCAAATCTGGCCTTAGCTCCCTAGATCTCAAGAACTCATGGATTTCCTTGGAAATCCTAGGTGGTTCATATACCAAAGCACGGGTCCAACAATGAACAAGTAAGTCAACATCATCCCCTTTCCTTTCTATTGTAATATCCTTCTCAAAGAATTTTTGTCCATTATACAAGAACATGTGCATTAACAATGAATACCACCAAAACTTCACCCATTATTTTCCTCCTTTTAGTTCAACTAAACCCTCAAGGATGCGATCAACCAAATAATTTCCATAGTAATAAATCATACTATATGGTGGGTGTTGCATATGTGTGTCTAGGTAGCTATACTCTTTTTGTAATGTATTAGGTGGATTGGCACCTATAATTTGGTAAAAAGAGTATATAGTCTTTCTGAAATAACTAGCAAAATAGCTCATGGGAAAGGTTCGAGATCTTTATCATCAATCCTAACCTTCCTCTATTGTTTCCCAGTTCCAGCCAACACAGTGTGTAGGGGAAACATTTTTGATCTAATGAATACCTTGGTATTGTTATATTTTTTTCTAATATTATCCATATCCAAAGGAAGCATACTTGTATTCCTTTCATGTAGATCAAAAACCTTTTCAATTTCTTCACAAGTTATTTTTACCATAACCACCCCATCATATGTTCTGACTACGCTTGAAAATGTATCATACTTTGAAGTGATATCTTTCAAGAGGTCCACATCTATTCACACATTTGGAACAACCAATTTCCTGATATTGAAATCTCATGGGTTACTAAAAGGAGACCTAAGGTTTCTATTTACAAACCAATTTTGAAACATATGCCATCTTGTGTAAGGTACTTTGAAATCTTTGATCAAGTAGGCTTTATCTATCAAACCCTCCTTTACAACTAGGCCACAAAACAAGGTCCTTCCATCTGGTTTCTTACTAGTAGACTAGGGTAGCAAGTTGATTACATCTTTAGATAGGGTTCTAGACTAGGTCGAGGAAGAAGCACTTTTAACTTTGGGAGCCATTAGATTGAATAGGAAAGAGTTCTTGTGGAGGAATTTTAACTACTCAACTTCTAATTGAAACTTACAGCTTAAGATGAGGGGTAACTTTGGAAAATTTATAGGGCTATGACTTTTAAAAGAAGAGATTAATCCTAATTTTACAATAATGAAAGAAAAACAATGAAAAAAAACTTGTTTTAAAACAACTTAAAAGACAACCCTAAATCAAAAAAATTAAAAGGCTTAAAATTGCATTTATTGTACTTACTATTTTCACCCATGGAAAATCCCAATTCCAGCCTAGATAACTTCTGTAATTAGCTTCTTAGCTCCTTGTATTTCCTTTTACATGTTTTGAAATCTCAAATAAGCAAGATTTGACTGCATACATAATTTCTTGAAGGGAATTGAATGGGTTTACAAGTAACCATCACCATTAATATCTATTCACATGAAGAAAAATAATTGCAATGGTCATACTTTACATTTTTGAATACACACCATTGATCCATAGCTGAGTTGGGCATCTTGAATGACTCAAACAGAGTCAAACTCATTTGAATTCACAATACCACTCCAGCTTAGACAAACAAACAATCAAAATTTGCTGACATGACTTTCCTTATGTATGAGAGGGCCCCACCCACTAGTAGCCGTAGAGGACATGTGGGAACGTCTTGCGGGTCTCGCTATTTTTAAAGAAACTACATCTTTCCTCTGCAAGCTAGCAGAGAACGACTATGATCATATTTGTTCACATGCTCAACATCATTAATCTCAAATTTCACGAATTTAAGATGAGACACATCGGTTGAGCCCATGTACACATGGCATTGTTTCGCCAGCCTCATAGTAATTAAACTAAATCCATTTCAAATGGGCGAGTGAGCAAGGAATGGTCCAAATTGAATCCTATGATCTTGTGATTATCAAACCTTCATGCACATACAATAGTTAATCTTAAAAAAGGCACCTTGACTAGGCCAATGAGATTTTACCCCTCAAAATTCATGACTTAAGTATAAGTCATTTATATGTAAAGATTAAAGGTTGAATTTGGGAATATTCAAGACACTATGTGATCGGGGATGACCAAATGACTTGAAACAAAGGGGATGGTAAGCAACGTCAGATGAACAGTTCAATGGAGAAATGAGACATCCAAGGAAAATAGGGGATTTTGGATGAAAATTTCATTGAAATAAAACCCTAAACCCTACATGTAATCCACATACAATGCTGATATTAAGGATAAAAGACCTCAAAATATCAAGGATTTTTTGGGGTTCTAACATAAACTTGTTTTGTAAAATATATGCAACGTGAACAATTGGTGCGATGCTTTAAAGGCCATTATGGGATGATTTAGATGAGCCATTACGATATGATAAACTCTACATGAAATAAGGAACAAATCTAGTGTATAAACCAACATCTAGTCTAAGACAATTAGGACTCATAAATGTTGCACCATGAAGCAACCAAATGTAGTGTGCATAGTATAAATAATATGAGGCATTGGAGCTAGTCAAGATTTGGTGGTGTGTGGTTTAAAATAGTTCAAATGCTAATTATAAAGTGCATAAACAATAACAATTCTTGAAGATGTTTTAAGAGCATGAAATACAAAACTAACATAGCACTATGAGAGTCACATAGAAAGGGTTGCAAGACATAGTCAAAAGTATTGAAGGAAATTAGAAACACATTAATAGCTTTGACTTGGTCTTTTATTTGAAACACCAAATAACATGTATGAAGTTTGAGTGGCAGAAAAATATGAATGATTGCATTCCTTTAGAAGTCTAATTTGAGAGCTTTGTCCAGTGATGGAAGTCAAATTGAATGGAAGACTTAGTCAAATAGAAGCTGGCATAGAAAGAGTTGACTTATGTGATAATGTACCTTGCATATCTACATTGTATCTAGATTGTTGTCCATGGATAAAGCGACTCGATATACTATTTTTCCTAGTATTAATTTTGAAATCTACCATATTTTATTTACCGATTTGAGTCAAATCAATTGAACTAAGAAGTGTCAATTAGCCCATTTCTAGCCTATAGATGTTGATTTTTGTGTGTAAATAGAGGCATTATTTACCTCAAAGGGACACATATCTACATTTTTTTGTTATTTTTATGAGAGTTTCTCTATTCTTCTAAGTTTTAGAGAGATTTGCAAGAGTTTTAGTGAGAGATTCTATGAGAAGGTTTGGAAGAGCATTTTGGAGTGAAATATTGACAATTTCTAATGTTTCAAGATGATTGTGGAAGAGGGCTATGCTAGGAACCTAGTTTATACAATTGGAGCTTTGTGTAAATAGGCATGCTAGTTTCTATACCTTTGTCTTTTATATCAAGAAGGTTAAATAGATTTGAATACTAACATTAGAAAGGAATAGTATGAATAAGTTGTGATACTTGATTATGTTTGGATGTTCTTGGATATTACTTTCTTGATGGAAGCTATCTAATAGGTTAAACTTTTTTAAATATACCCTTTTATAGGTGAAAAATAGGATCCACCAAAATGAATCAACAAGGTGATGGAACATTGATTTTTCTAAGACCCTAAATACCTCAATTTATGTAAAATAAGATGCAAAGAACAATAAAAAATGGAACCTAAATATTATAGCAACTATGGAGGATGTTTTTAGAGCATAAAAAGTTGTGTACCTAGCCAAAAAGTTGTTTTCAAGCTACAGAGGACTCATTTTCCTTCAATAACGAATGGGTCCTTTTAGGGTTTTGGAAAACTAATTTCAGGGTCTTGTTCCTTGATGTTTTCACTCTCAAATTCCCTATTATCAAGTTTTGGAAGTCTATATGCAATTCTATATAGCTCTTTTCATTATTTTTCACTTTAAATGAAAACTTTAGCAACTTTTCAACTTTGAGAACTTTGCTCTAAATCTTTCTCAACTTGATCTTCAACCTACAAATCTGCAATCACACACTCAAGGACAATTTTTTGTTTTGTTTTGTTAGTGATTGTGGGTTTTCCTCAATCAAACCCCTTGTAGTTAATCAAAACAATTGATGAAATGAATGCAATGAAGTATGAAACATGAAATATGTAAATGATACATCACCTTGGATTATGTCTTGTGATACAAATATGCAAACTAACATGTAGTGGCCATGAAGAATGTAGATCTAGGATCCTTGAATATGATATTAACAATAGTTTCAATAGATCTTCAATTCTACATCCACCTCTTGAGCTCAAGAACATGAATGGATGCTTCAAACCTTTGACATGATGATATGACTTTGAATTGCTGCAATAAACTCTTGAAATCTACCTTGAAATTCCTTATGAATTCCTTTGAAATGCTCTAATGCTTGATCACTTGAATGGTTTAATGCTTCCTAGATCTTGTTAGGATTTTTTCATAAACTTGCTGGGAGAAAACATGTGAATTAACCCCTTATACAAAATTAGGAGATTAACCTCAAAATTCAAAGAATTAAGGACAATGCCAAATCTAGAAAAAAACATTATTAAATTACCACTAGAATGAAATTAAAAAGGGGGGGTCTCATTAAGGGAGGAACCATTTACAACCTAGGGAAAATGGGTCTTGGCTCAATTTTTTAGAACCTAAGCCCAGGGGATAGAAAAAGGGATAAAATCCCATTCCAGATCAGCTAAAAAGGGGGGGTCTTGTTAAGGAGGACCCATTCACCATCAAGGGAGAATGGGTCTTGGTTCAACTTACCAGGACCAAACTTTTCCTGATGAAATAATTTTTTAATTAAATGATAATTGTTGGGATAGATCTTCGAGAGGTGTCAAAATTAAGGCCTAAATTTGAATTAAAAGGGGGTTAATAACTCCAATTAACCATAATTAATTAAGACCACCTAGATAAGTGTGAAAGTTCTTTATAACACTTTAAAACACTTAAACAAGGTATACATTATGTATATTTTATTTAGAAAGGGGACCATTAGGCTTAATTAAGCAAATGCATCCTAGAAAAGTATGAAAGTGTGTTACAACACTTTACAACACCCTTGCAAAGGATCAATTAAGGCATTTTTTAGTCAAATAATGGTTCTCGAATAGTGTGAATGTACACAACACATTATAAGACCACTCCAAGACATAACTAGTTCAGTTTTAATGTCAATTATCAAACCAAGTAAGGAAAAAGACTACTTTTTCTATTACTACAACCCTATATGGGATTTTATATGATTTTTTTTCTATATGTAATTCACATAATTAGTCTATACAATATGCATCTATTGAAATGAGAGAAATGAATTACATATATATCTTGGGGGGAATAACTTCAATTTGTTAGCTTAAATGCTAGGAAAACCTAGAAATTATAAGGCTATCAACAAAATGATAGTGATGGTTTGAAACATGTGTCATCATTGATAGGTTGTGACATGTCATGCAAACATTATTTTTAGTCTATTATAGAATGATCATTTGATCATTTATTCACTTGATTATTGATTGAAAACCACAAGTTGAGAATAACCTCCTAGGTTAGGTTGATTATTTGATCTTTTTTTTAAAGAAAATTAGATTAGAATAACCCACATGATCAAACTAATCATTGATTGGTAGTATTATCCTGGGATTAGGGTAAACTAAGGATGAGGTTAACCTATGTGATTAAGTTGATCACTTAAATTTTTGAATACTATTTGATTGGAGCCATAGGTGGGATTACCATACCAAATTGTATTTTTTATACTCTTGACATGAAGTCATTTTATTGACATTAATCTACTTTTTGAATAGCCTTTTATTGATGAGGTTACACTCTTGAATAAGAGTCATGTTGATGGTCAAAATATCACAACATTTAAACAAAATGTCTCTATTCTGTTTCTCCTGAAAAATAAAGACCACATATAGTAATATAACTCACAAGGTCCTCTAAGGTTGGTTCTTAATTGTGCTGATGTTACTCAATGGTCAATGTAACTACAATTTTCAAGGGGAATGTTGGTGTTGAGCTTCTGGATTCTTATAAGATAAAACATGTATTTAAACCTACTTTAATCGGTGGTTTTAAAGAAATATAAAAATATAGATTAGAGATTTTAAACCAAAGAGAATGTTGATTCATCCAACTAATCAAACTTGTTACATTCCAAGGAATCCCTAAACTAAAATTGCAGAATAAAATTAACTTGTAATTAATACACAGTTTCATTTATTCACAGTGCAAATATTAATGGAAAATTGCAAATCATAATTCAAATAAAACAAAAGATAGAACTCCATTCCTTGAAATCTTTTCAAATCAAATGATTAACCCAAGATAAATACCATTCTAAAGCACAATATGAAGTAGATTTAAATTTGGATGCTTCTACTATTAGTGAAACATATAAACAACATTTACAAATATGGCAGGATCACCAGTGTACAAAAAACCTATGTCTTCGAATCATCTCCATCTATACTAAGAAATTCTGAAAGATAAACTACTTCCTCATCCTATTGAACTCAAAAAAATGTCTAACTACTATAAAACCCTAGCTTGCTCATTCTTCACAACTAATTTCTAACTTGTCTAATCATAAAAAAAACATCTCTCTTCCCCCTATTAGAAAGAGGAAAAAGTGCCATATATACAAAATGTCCCAAAATGAGTCGGCCCCATTTTAGGGTTTACAAAATAAGTCAATTATAGAAGGGTCAGCCCTAGAAGAATTTGGGACAAAGTCAAGGATGCATTAAATGTGCATACCCTATTCATGTCAGTGAAGCCTTTCCCTCAGGAATGGTCTCCAGATCTTTACAATGTTTACAACCACCCTCATAACTTTCAACCCTTTTGTCTAACCTCAAGACTTCACGCGTTTCATCTTTGGCCTCGAAAACTACTCTGTAGAGCTGCTTTGAATGCTCCAAGGGCATTGTCATTAATGCTAATCTACTTTTGTTAGTAGATGTATGGTCTTCCATCAATACTCATGTCTTTTTTATCCTTTATGCTTTCCTCTTGGTCTAGATCATTCTGCAAGTTGATCTTCTTGTGAAGTGGCATCAAATGCTCTGGTCATGCTTTAATCTTATAAAACAATTCCTTTATTAGCTCTCTAAAGCATAGAAAATATCATCATTCACCCCACCTTTCATATCTCTTCCATTTAATTATACTTAGTAAAAAGAAACTCAACTATGGCAGAGGCGGGACCAAATCTGAACCAGAAACAACACTTACCTTTAAAACTGGTGGGGTTAGACTCAGAACTAGATGAAATCAGAACCAGGATCAAAGTTGAAATGGGAACTGAACATGGAAGTAACATCATTTCCAAGTTCAGCTGACACTCCGGCTCCATGTAGCAAAAAGTAAAGTAACCGGGACTATAGTAGGGTGGGGGCAGAGTGGGAACCAGATAAGGAAAGTGAAATTGGAAACAACTCCAAGTCCTAAATCCTTCCCGAACTCAACATCACAAAAGAGACCAAACAAGGAACAAACATGAAAACAAAAACAGGTGGGATCAGAGCAAAAACCAATCCCGGGTGAACCGCAACGGGGGCGGGTTTGGAACAAAACTTGGACCCCAAACTTTCTCCAAGTTCCAGGTTTGGTTTCCACCCTGGCTCTGCCTCAGAAAACATACAAAGAGACAATAAAAAGGAAAAAAAAGAAAAAGGAAATGAGGGGAGAAAACACCCCATGACCAAAATATCGAAACAGAAGACAGAACAAATGAGCAAGACTGGTCGAACTGGGACCAGATCAAAACCAGAATTTAGAACTTAGTAAAGTTCCAAAGTTTAGTTCTAGTTCGCATCCTACTTCCATCAAAAGAAAGAAAAGAACGACAAATAAACAAGACAAATGAAACCAACAGAACCAAAACCGGATCAAAACCAGAATCTAGAACTTAGAAAAGTTCCAAAGTTTAATTTTGGTCTCAGTTCCGTGTCCACCAGAACAAAAGAACAAAAGCCTAAGGAAAAAAGAAAAGAGTCAGAACCAAAACCAAGAAAGGAATAGAAATTAGAACTTGGAAGGAATTTCAAGTTTGATTTCAATCTTGGTTCTGCATCCACTAGAACAAAACAAAAACGCCTAAGGGAGAAAAGAAAATTCCTAAGGCACAAAACAAAAAATTGAAGGAAAATGACCAACGAAGAAGAAACAACAAGAAAAGGCAGAGTCAGAGTCGGGATGGAAACCAAACCAGAAACCTTGAAAGAGTTCAATGTTCAGATTTAGCTCCAAAGTAGGCTCCAACAAAACAAAAGACAGACTTAGGAGGAAAACAAGAGAAATCCCAAGTCCCAACTAAACAACCAAAGGCGATGAAAACAAAAGAAAAAAGTGGGGGACCCATTTTGTTCCAAAATAAGATAAAATGGGGTGGTTATGCAAGGCATAACAAATGGTGACTCGGCTGGAAAAATGGTTTAACCATTTTCAGGAAACTGAAAGATTCAACTACCCAAAATTCCTGGTTTATGAACATCACAACTCCAGTTGGGGTCAGTTTTAACAACCAAGGTTGAGCTAGAATCTCAAATGTAAATCAACACTGGCTACCCCTAAATCTGTGTGTGTGTGCTTGATGGCGCATCATGCTTTTACAAAGTTTTCCTCATCTTTTGAAAAACAATGTGTAAGATTTTGAACTATATGAGTTGATTTCCTTTAGTTGTTGTGAAATGATATCTTGGGCATTGCTCCACTACTAGTCAAGTATCCATAGCCCCAATGGATATACCTCTAGTTTTCTCACAACATTGCTCTACTGCTAGTCAAGCATCCATAACCTTGGTAGAGATACTGGAATCACCCATTCATATTGAGCTTTCTTTTCTTAGATAGTTCTTTTTTTTTTTTCTTTCTTTCTTTCTTTTCTCTTGGAGTTTCAGAAATTTCATTCAATTCTTTCTCAATATGTCAGATGTCAGACATCTGTATTGGGTTGAAAACTACTATGGACCTCATAACAGCATATGGGGAATTATATTTTTCACTCAAATATTACAACACCATTTCCCTAAAAAAAATATACCATTACAAAAGGAGATGTTTTTGATGATTTGTGGCAGATTCAAACGTAGTTAATGAAGATTGTTTACTTTGCACCTTGTTTTCAAGACTTTCCACAACTTTTATTGATAATGGGCATAAAGCAATGAATTTAGGACAAAATCATGCAATCAAAAAACCTAAAAATATCTAAACCAACCTCTCTCCAAATTCCAAAGTATACTTCAAATAACAACCCCCTTACAACTGCATAAAAGGAAGGTCCCATAAAGAAAAACAAAGGAACAACAAGCATAAGAACAAAAGAAAAGGCCAACAAGGAAAAACAACAAAACCACTTACATACAAAACAAAAAAACAAATTAAAAAGAAAACTAACCAAACCAAATCCTAAACTAACTCCAAAAATAAGGTTTACAAACACAAAACTATAAAAATTTGTACATTGACTTGACTAATTTTTTTATTATGTGCAAAAATCTTAACTTACTAGGTACAGTTCTAAACCTAGCAAGTTTATCTTTATAATAAAAAATATAAAGTTTATGTGCAATAAGTTCACTCTAAGGGTATAAAGCTTGAAATATTATTAGTTGTGGGTTCTCAATTTTGTCATGATTTACCCACAAACACATTTTACCATCCCCAACACCATAATCAAACTAAAAATCACTGAAACATAGAGGATAATGAAAGGACACCACCTAATTCAGAAGATTTCTAGTTACTGATATAGACTTGTGTTGTATGAATTCCTTCTCTCGAGGTCTCAGCTCATGGAACACCACTAAAGCAAGGCCTATCTTGCAGCTGGGATATTCATTAACCAGCATCTATGTATTCATCTTGGGTATAGAGTCAAATTTTTTTTGGATTTCTTTAGTTGAAGCCTTACTTTCAACTCTCTCTTGAAACATGTCACCCTCAAGGGGTTGGGAATATGCATCTAGCTTATCACCATTGATGTCAGGGATACTGGTACATGGTGAACAAGTATTTTCTTTGAACAACTCATTTGAATGCATGGAGTCAAACCCAGGAACACACTTTCTGAGTTCATATTCCTGCACATCATCAACAAGAACATTCCATTCAACATCAAATTTATCACTATTAAGATCTAATTCATTAGTGGATGCTAAGCAAAGACTTTCTTCAAACAACACATTTGAATAAACAAAATCAAAATCAAGAAAATACTCCCTTGTCTCATTTTCTTCATGATGTTGAAGAGATTCAACTTCTGAGGTAGCCTCTTGGTCCTTTTCTTGGCATTCCTTTGCTTCATCCAAATGTATCTCGTCATAAATTTTTGGTGGCAACAAAACACTAAACTCATCTGTGTCAATATTTTGATTAGCATTAAAATTAAATCCATTTTCTTGACAAGGGTAAGTATGATTTGGTTGAATTTCTAGCAACACTTGACTAATCTGCACATTTACTTGAATTTATTCCCTCAAAAATTCATTTTGTCATTTAAGTCCTCGTCTTTGACCACAAGATTAATTGGCAATCTCATCCTGAAGTGTGTTATCTGTTTCAATCCGTTGACTACTTAAATCAATAGAGTCATACTCTTGTGTTAACCCATCAAAGTGTGTTTCTTCCTCATTCACCATCATGAAAGAATCTATGAATGCATTGATGAATCCATTCTCCACTTCTATCAAGTTTTCACTAGGTAGAGGAGTTTCATCAGTTATTGAATCCATCTCAATGCAAGGATCAAGGTCATCAAAAGATAGGGAAGAATTAAACCTCTTTACATAGTTACTCTCATCATTTTGGATGGACTGATTATCATTTTCATGTGTGCTAGTTGTTTCATCCTCATCATTGAGGGGATACGTACTCCAAGGATCTTCCATAAGTATTCCTTCAGTAGTGATTAGTTGCTTGAAATATAACTCCATCCTACCTAGGAAGACATGGAAATCCATCCGAGAGTGTTGATTAGTTCTATGTATCCTACATCCACTTGGCCCAACAAGTTTTGATAGTTTCAAATCTCCGAGCTCTTCTAACTTCTCCCTTATTAAATTTTGCATATGAGGGATATCAATCCAACATGAGCCATGTTCCTTTGTCCATTCCTCATCACCCTGATTCTCATCTTGATTAGAAGAGTTGTTCAAATTGTTGGAAGGTATCGTTGATTTCTCATGACAACAATCCCGTATTAATACCTCATCTCCTTCACAACCATTACTAGTACTAACATTTTCAACAAAGATAGATTCTATCTTGATATTTCCATCATGCTCTAAATTTACATCCATTTCATGATTTTTACCAAACAAGTCATCAAAATGATATACTTGCTCATCAAATGTTTCATCTACAACTTCATTGTGATGTAATGGACTATGCTTTCGAATATGACTAAAAAGAGATGATATGGTCACAACTTCATTGACAAGTGGAGTACTTAACTTTGTGATTGGATTTTGCAGAGATAAGTTCTCCCAGTGGTCTTGTGTGGGATTAACCTGATATGGGGTGTTGGAAAATGTGGTTCTTGGAACCTTAGGAAGGTTGTAGTTTCTTGGTGAGAATGATGGCACCTAGGTAGAGATGGTGGGTAAAGTGGCATAAGGCTGTAGATGATGGCTATTTGCAAGCACAAGAGGATTATAACCCTAAGTTTGGCTACCTAAATTTCTAGTGTCATGTCTAGATTGTGCCAATAAGAGAGCTTTGCTCAATGCATCATGAAAGGAGGTAGCCTCACCACAATGTCTGAATTTGGTTGTAAATGAGGGGTTTAAACCCAAATAATAATGTTCTATCAGTACATGATCATCAACAACCAAATCTAAAGATTGAACCCTTTGATACATAAAAAAAATCTATGATTAAATTGATAAATGCGTTTTAATGGTATCCTTTTTGTACCTATAAATTCATGTAATGGGTGTAGTGCATGTGCATGAGGATCAAACTCATCTAAGAATAAGATTTTTAATTATATCCATGAACAAACAAAATTTGGTGGTAGATTAACATACCATTTCCTCACTGTACCTTGAAGTGTTTTGACAAATAACTGGTAGACAATATCCTCATGTTGAATTTTTAGAAAAATGGCTAAATCCATGCAAATATTGACATGTTTAGAAGAATTTTGTCCACTGTCAAGGAAAAAAAGGAAGCCTATCATACATGTGACCAGGGATTTCATGAATAAATCTCACTATACACAAAGGGCTTCCCATCAGAGCTGGGTATTCCAAGATCTACCCACTCCAACTCACAATGATCCAAAATTGCTCAAGGCCCCCCCTCTAGTGCTAGACCTATTGATGGTCAAAATAGCACAACATTTAAATAGAATGTCTCTATTCTGTTTCTCCTAAAAAAGAAAGACCACACATAGTAATCTAACTCCCAAGGTCTTGGTAGTTGGTTCTCAACTGTGCTAATGTTACACAATGGTTAATGTAATTGTAATGTTCAAGGGGCCTGCTGGTGTTGAGCTTCTAGATTTTTATAAGATCAAACATGTATTTAAACCTACTTTAACTAGTGGTTTTAAAGAAATAAAAAAAGATAGATTAAAGTTTTAAACCAAAGAGAGTGTTGATTCATCCAACTAATCAAACTTGTTACCTTCCAAGGAATCCCTAAACTAAAACTGCAAAATAAAATTAACTTGTAATTAATACATAGTTTCATTCATTCATAGTGCAAATATTAATGGCAGATCGCAAATCATAATTGAAATAAAACAAAATATAGAACTCCATTCCTTGAAAACTTTTCAAATCAAATGATTAACCCAAGATAAATACCATTCTGGAGCACAATACAAAGTAGATTTAAATCTGGCTACTTCTACTGTTAGTGAAACAAATAAACAACATTTACAAATCTGGAAAGATCACCAGTGTATAGAAAACCTATGTCTTCAAATCATCTCCATCTATACTAAGAAAGTCTAGAAGATACACTACTTCCTCCTCCTATTGAACTCAAAAAAATGTCTAACTACTATAAAACCCTGGCTTGCTCATTCTTCACTGCTAATTTCTAACTTGTCTAATCATAAAAAAATATCTCTCTTCCCTACCCTATTACAGAGAGGCAAAAGTTCCATATATAAAAAATGTGCCAAAATGAGTCGGCTCCATTTTAGGGTTTACAAAATAAGTCAGTTATAGAAGGGTTGGCCCTAGAAGAATTTGGGACAAAGTCAAGGATGCATTAAATGTGCATACCCTGTTCATGTCGATGAAGCCCTTCCCTCGAGCATGGTATCCAAATCTTTACAATGTTTACAACCACTCTCATAACTCACAACCCTCGTGTCCGACCTCGATACTTCACACATTTCATCTTTGGCCTCGAAAACTCTACAGAGCTGCTTTGAATGCTCTAGGGGCATTGCCATTAATGTTGATCTACTTTTGTTAGTAGATGTTTGGTCTACCATCAAGACTCACAAATTTTTTATCCTTTATGCTTTCCTCTTGGTCTAGATCTTTCTGCAAGTTGATCTTCTTGTGAAGTGGCATTAGCTGCTCTAGTCATGCTTTAATCCTATGAAACAATGCCTTTATTATCTCTCTAAAACATAGAAAATATCATCATTCACCCCACCTTTCATATCTCTTCCATTTAATTATACTTAGTAAAAAGAAACTCAACTTTGGCGGAGGCGAGACCAAATCCAAACCAGAAACAACACTTACCTTTAAAACTGGCGGGGGTGGAGTCGGAACCAGAAGAAATCAGAATCGGGACTGGAGTGAGAACAGGAACCGAACATGGAAGTAACATCATTTCCAAGTTCATCTGACACTCCGGCTCCACATCCACAAAAATTAAAGTAACCAGAACTGCAATAGGGCAGGGGCAGAGTTAGAACTAGATGAGGAAAGTGAAATTGGTAACAACTCCAAGTCTCAAATCCTTCCCGAACTCGACCCTGCAAGAGAGACCTAACAAGGAACAAACACAAAAAAAAATAGGTGAGATCAGAGCAAAAATTGATCCCGGGTGAACCACAGTGGGGGCAAGTTCAAAACAAAAACTAGACCTTGAACTTTCTCCAAGTTCTAGGTTCAATTTCCACCCTGGCTCCACCTTTGACAACATACAAAGAGACAATAAAAAGGACAAAAAAGAAAAAGGAAAGGAGGGGAGAAAACACCTCACGACCAAAAGATCAAAACAAAAGACATAACAAATAAGCAAGACCAGTGGAACCGGGACCAGATCAGATCTGGAATTTGGAAGTTAGAAAAGTTCCAAAGTTCAGTTTTGGTCCATGTCCCACTTCCATCAAAAGAAAGAAAATAACGACAAATAAACAAGACAAACAAAACCATTAGAACCTAAACCAGATCGTAACTAGAATTTGGAACTGAGAAAAGTTCTAGAGTTTGGTTTTGGTGTTGATTTCGTGTCTGCCAGAACAAAAGAACAAAATCCTAAGGAAAAACCAAAAGAGGCAGAACTAGAACTGGGAAAGGAACATAAATCAGAACTTGGAAAAAATTTCAAGTTTGGTTTCAGTCCTAGTTCCACGTCCACCGGAACAAAAAGAAAATTCCTAAGGGAGAAAAGAAAATTCCTAAGGCATAGAACACAAAACCAAAAGAAAACAACCAACAAAGAAGAAACAACAAGAAAAGGCGGAGTCGGAGTCAAGATGGAAACCAAACCAAAAACCTTGAAAGATTTCAATGTTTTGATTTAGCTCCAGACCCAACTCTAATAGAACAAAAGATAGACTTAGGAGGAAAACAAGAGAACTCCTAAGTCCCAACCAAACAACTAAAGGTGATGAAAACAAAAGAAAAAAGGGGGTGATCCATTTTGTTCCAAAATAAAATAAAATGGGGTGGTTATGCAAGGCATAACAAGTCCTTTATTTTTGTGACTATACTTCTGAATAAGTCATTTATTGATATGATTATTCTTTTTATTGAGACCATTTAATGTTGAGGTCATACCTTTGAACCAAATTCATTTATTGATGATTATTTATTCTATGATAAGATGAATCTTATGTAGCTATGCTTTAGATTATTAAGTTATTTGGTACAAAAATATTTGCAAGGTAGACCCATGAGGAGTTCATAGGTTAATCCTAGGATTAGGATAGCCCAATGAAGGGAATATATTATTCATAGAAATTACCTATTAGATGAGTCATAGTAAACTTAATATATATAGGTTGTTCCTAGGGTTAAAGATTATCCACTCGAAGGAATTACCTATGCATAGAATATGAATTGTCTTAACAAATTGAGCTAGAATGGTGGATGAGTGTGTGATTTCCATTTAAAAATAGGGGTGATGAATTCTTTGGAAAAATTGGTGTAATTCTCCATTGGTTACATATTTAGTTCATTGTGTTATCTTTGAGCATGCTAGTCTGAGATTGGAACACACATAGAATTTAGGCATTGTATGGTAAAGTTCTAGTTATCTAGGACACAATGTCAACTTAGGATTGGCTAGTATTAGAGGTTTTCAAACCAAAATATTCATCAAAGGGTAGGGCCATATTAGAATATATCCAATAGATCTATAGGGGACTGTAGTTATTCCATGGATGGTGAAAAATTTCTTGAGTTATGCTTCTCCTCTTAGTCTGTGAGCCAAGATTTGAGGGGGGAATTCCTTGAGCATTTGTATTTATAGTGCCAATGGAGCTCAGTTGAGCTAGGTATGTATCTTGTACCCATCTGTATTTGTACCTATTTTGTATCTTGTTTACAAAATCATTTCTTTAGAAAGATTGTAAAATTTTGTTGAATGAAATGAGAAAGAAGAATTATTGCTATATCACAGTGTAATTCAATGGAAGTTTGGAATAGTGCTTATTTCAAATATGCAAGATATATTTGTTGTAAAGAGAAATTTTTTAATGCTATGTGATGGCATCGTGAATTATTTCACTTTGTGGTTAAAAAATTCAAGATTCTTTGGAGTAGAAGAATGGGAATATTACACATGGTATCAAAGCTACCAGGTTCATCTAAGAGATCATTACACAAGTGATGCAAAAGCCCTATTAGAATATAATGGCTGAATATTTCTTATGCCAAGATGGAAATGGGGAAAGAACAAAGTGGAATAAAAAAAGGAAATTTGAAATTCTTGAAAATTTGTTCAGGTTTGTGATTAGGAAATAATCATCCTTGGAGTAAAAAATCCTAAACCAACTACTTGTTAGGATACACCCTTGGATTGTGGAAGATTATGCAAATAGGTTTAGTAGGAGGGTTATGGAGGTTTACTAATGGGTACCTTCATCCTAAAAAATTGTTAAAATGACTCTAAAGGATAGGAAGTCTTGAAATAACCACCTTATCAAGATAGTAGCTTGTATGTGCAAATATTCAATGAATTTGGATTGAGTATGGATATTATGAATCTATGAATATACTTTATTGGAAAAAAACTAATAGACAACATAAATTGGAAACTTCTATCAAAGTAGGAAGTCAAAATTTTTTGAATTAAAAACAACTAGAGAGGTAACAAGTGGTTGGATAAACTATTGATAAACCTAATTCAATACAAGGTTAAATTCTTGCAATGATAATTGGAGTCAAGAGAGAAAGTTGATACCTTTGAATGAGGGTTAGAGATTCATATTGTTAGTAAAAGAAGTAGTCAATAGGGAATAAAATATGACATGATTCCACCAATGACAAGGTCAATTTGGAGATTCCAATTGAAAATGGGAAAGAAGAAAAAAAACCCTAGAATGTCTAAAGTTATGAGAAAATAAAGTTACCAAGAACTGGGACGAAATCACTTGGAAAGATGATTGCTATTTGGTAAACTAAAAAGTGAATTAGATTAAATCTGAAAAAGGCTTGGTCAAGTGAATATTTTGGTTGAGGTACATATTGAACTTACAAACTTTTCAAATGAAAGTAAATCTATGTTAGATCTTTAAATGATCATCTATGGATGTTGCAATGACAAAATTAAATATGGTTAAAAGGCCATTCATATACATGAAGAAAATAATTAGAATGAAACACTAGAGTACCTCTTATAAAATTGTTGATTATTCATTAGATATTGTTACTAGGGATCCAATTGTTGAATCTAAGAGATTAGAAGGTGATGACGAAACTAGTATTGGAAACAAAAAGTATGTATGGGGAATACCTAGTAAGGGAAAGTGAGGTGGAAAACAACCATTCAACTATGAAGAGCCAAAGAATGTTAAATCACTTCAACCAATTTGAAGAGAATGGATGATTGTTATGAGCTCAACTATGATGATGATCTAATATTATGGAAACACTAAGGGGAAAGAAGGAGAGTAGATAGACTTAGATAAAGTACCCATAGGATGAAGTAAATTGATGTATTTTCAATTTCAAAGAAATTTTGACTTCTTTGTAAGTCATGGTTCAAGAAAAGTCTTGTCCTCAATAACCACAACAAGGTTGGAAAGGATAAAAAAAGAGCTATTGGAACTACTAGTGAAAGGTAATGGAAATGTCAAGACTTATGACCAATGGGAAATAAATATTTACAACATAATTCTATACGTAATTGAGTTGGGAGATGAATTTTTACTACCATCAATGCCTTTGAAAAGGATATGTAGTATGCATGGTCATGAAAGGAAAAATTATTGCCTATGGAATTAGAAACGGAAGAATTATACATTTATAACCTTGATTTAACAAGGAACATACATGTTGGGTAGTTAAGTATGTAATAATTTCTGATATATTTTGGAAGATAATATTGAGTCAACATGATCAAACAAGAATTGTTACTTGAACTAGAATAAATGGTCATTGGAAGAAATAGATTGAGCTGAAAATTAGATTGAAACTTTGGAAAAAGATTAAAGGATGAAATAAATCCAAGATCTGGATGTCCTAAAAGGAAGAAGTTTAGCTCCACCATTAATATTTAAATACTATATTATTAGAACCAAATATGGCATAAGTCCATAAAAGAGGTTTCACTTAGTTGAGATGGACTATTATGAACCAAAGAAGGAACTTACGTACCCAAAATTTTGGGATATGAAAGAATGAATGAGGTAAATTGATGTCATATTCAAGCACACAATGGAATGAAAATTTTTATTAGACGAGGAACCACTATAAACTAGAAGGGGATAAAGTATAATGTTGTAAGGTATGTAGCAAGTTATAGTCTAGTATGCCAATAGATGATGACAAGATGTTGTCATCGGTAGAGATTGTATACTCCCATGGAATTTTAGAGGGGAAGTGGTAGATCAAAATAATTTCTTGATATTTCTATGTCGATGGAATTGAAAAAATGTTATGGTGGGTAGATTCACCAAGATAGCCAATTTTTGGTTGGGAAAATTTAATTGATAGGATAGTAGTTCTAAGAAATCATATTGTGTAAAGAAGTTGCTTAATGTTCTTGAGAAGGTTATCTTAGAATGGGACACACAAGTGACATCAATTTTTGTATAAACCATGATCATATAATGAGAATTAAATTGAATGATTGCTCAATTTATTACTTTAAGTTAGCCAATTAGGAAAATGGTGCAAACCAAATATTAGAGCATTTGTAGAATCCTTATATTACAATAAAATTTATATCATTGAAATCTAGTTCATGATATGGG
>VDFB02047230.1:239188291-239308576 GCA_007258455.2 Sequoia sempervirens | reverse complement strand
AAAAATTCAAAAAAGTGGCATTTAACTAAAGGAAGACATAATGCAAGCACATTATCTGTTTCTAGACATGTTCCCCAGAGAAGCTAAAAATGTCAAAACTAATACATAACGTGAGCACATTATAACACACTCATGTTATATTTTTCTTTGGGAACCCCCAAGCCTTAGCTTTAGTATTTGCCTTGGAATACCAACCCAAACACTTCGAGGGCATTCCCAATGACCGAGCACAGAGCTTTTGAAAATTCTACAAATTCACAATCGGTTCGTGCTCAATCGTCAGATTGCATCCGGTTCAATATCGACAAAATTGAACACATGGGTAATGTTAGGTTCTCTCTTAGCTATCCAACAATGCAATTTTTTTCACTTTTTGACAATGTTAAGCCTTTCATCCATAATTTCTTTTGTTTGTATGTCTCTTTTTTTCCAAAAAGCAGTGGTTGGTCTTTTTTTCGTTATAAATTAACCGCTCATTGAAATTTCAAATAAATTACATTTTTAGAAACTAGACTCCATTCTACAATTTTAAAAAATAAAAATTTAAAAAAAATTATTACTTTCCAAAATTTGTAGTGGGAGCACGGCCAAAATTATGCTTTTTAGGAAGTGCCCACTTAGAAAATTAGTAAAAAATAAAATATTCATTAAAAAATTATCAAAAAAATTGTGCATCAACTAGATACTGTTAGCTAACTTCTAACTATAGTGATTTTAAAAATACTAAAAAAAAAATTCACTGTGCTCAGGTCGTACAAGAGTTGCTATGTTATGTTTTTCTGACAAAAATAGCACCAATTTGTGTACATCCCTCTTTTGAACCCCTTAATCTCAACCATTTTCAAAATAAATTAGTAGATTAGAAAGTAGACTCAGAGCACTTCAATCCTTGTTTTTGTTCCATTTCAAAATTTTGAGTGTAACTATCCTCAATTTCACATCCAAGGTCAGCATTTCCTGATTTTAGAAAAGAAAAGAAAAAGTGGCCACTTAAGCCCCCTTTTTGGGAACCATCTTGGTGCACTTACCCAATTGTGGTGTTATGTCAAATGATTGTGATGCAGAAACCTTGGGGTAGAAAAACACACAAATCTAGAAAAAAAAAACAACAAAACTAAAGATAGATATGATGTTAGCAAGTTGTTGGGATATCAAAACAATAACCAAAAACCCAGAAAATGCCTTAAAATTGTAATAATTTTAATTTAAGCTTTTGAACAATAATAGTCAAATGTGGTGTTCTGGGTGATGATTGTGACTCTTTTTTTAAATGATTGTAGTGCACCATACAATGATTGTGGTGTTTTAAATCTTGATTGCATCATTTTATGAATCAGTTGCGGTAGACTCCTAAAATTTAGAATTTTTCTAAAATTTTGATAATTTCATTAGTTCACATTAGATTCACCAAATGTGGATAGGTTTTTCTAAATTCAAGGAATATGCATGAATCAATAATAGCAACCACAACTATCTAATCCAAGCAATAAAGACCCTACTCCAACAATGAAGTACAAATGAACATAGAAATCATAATAATAAAGCAATAAACCTCAAATCTCTATGCCATAGTTGAATTACCTCCATTGCTCTTCTCCATTTTTCTTTGTTTGTTCTCAAAAATACAATATGTAATATACTCAATGAGCTTGATGTTGATAATTGATAGCTTAATCTCTTGATATCAAAACTTCAAAGATTGTGGTTGTAAGGTTGAAATGAAGACAATGACTTTCTTTTATAGAAATCCTAATTCAAATGAAGGGCTAGGATTAGATGACAAGGTATGGTGATCAATGGACAAGGTTAATTGGGACAAGAATAGGGATGAATGGACCAAAACTTGAGAAATTAGTTGAGATTTAGGGTTTGGCTAGGAAAGGGATTAATTAAATAATAAGAAACAATATATAATTTAGGGAAGGGTGAGATGAATAATTAAATAATAAAAATATTATTTATTTATAGAAGAAGACATGGAATGCTAAATATTTAAAATATTTAAAAATAATTATTTAATAAAGGAAGGAAACAAATGACAAATAATTAAATAATTAAAATATTTATTTAATTATGAAGATATGAATGTGATAGATAATTAAATAATTAAAATATATTTAATCATAGAAAGAAAAGGTTAATGAATAATTAAATAAATAATATTTATTTAATTATAGATAGAAAAGGATAAGTTAGTGACATAATTTAAATAAAATTGATATTTATTCAAATTAATCAAAGGAAAAGTAAGGTAAAGTGAATTAATTAAATAATTAGGAATTATTTAATTAATAGAGGAATTATGACATTGGGGAATAATTAAATTATTTAAATTATTTAATTATGCAAGAAAGAAGGCAAATCGGTGATAAAATGTTTCTTGTAGGCTTGGGATATTTTTTAGTTTCTACAGTAGGAACAAAAAAAGAAAATCATAATGTAGTATAGTCAACTCTGAGATTTGGTAACTGCAAGGCTTATATCTTTAACTAGAGTTTTAGCTAGTATTGAAAAGGTGGTAAAAATGAATCCAGTGCCAAGTTCTTTAGATGAAAGAAAAGACCTCCATGTTCAGGTTGAGAGTCAATGTTGTATGTTTTCCTTCACCAAGGAGTAGGAGGTAGCAAAGAAATATTGGAAGGAACACCTTGCAAAATTAAAGGTGTCTTATCAGAGTATTCTACCCTCTTCTAGTTGATTTGTACATTTTTTCTTTGTATAGTAAATTGTCTACTTTCAATGTACATATGTGGAAGTAGTCGATGGTGTTGCAGTACAAGTTTTATCATTTTTGGTAATGGATAACATTGTTAGGGGAGTTACTTTGATATAAATATATTAGTAAGGGGGAGTAAAGAAAAAAAATATATATTTGATACCTTTTTCCTTTGATGTCAAAGGGAAAGTAATTTTGGCTAAGTGTGTTGGACCATCAATGACAAAGGGGGAGATTGTTGGAAGATTGTTGGCAACATGAGCATGATAGTGTGTGGATGGAATATGGTGATGTCATTGATTTCAACCCATTTTATAGATGTAGAGGTGTTGATCCGAAAAAGTCTAAGTGTTTTGGATAATTGGTTAAATATTAGAGTGTGATTTCAATGTTATAATGAACCAGTTTTGTGGTCCACCTTGCTTCGTTATACAAAAAAAAATTATGCAGTTTTGAGGTATTCACATGGTGTGTGTTGAAGGTGTTCAGATCTAAAGATTCAAGGTTGTATGTCTTCCACAATTGAAGATATTGTTCACAGAGTATCAACTAAGTTGTGACAGAGTTATAAGTGTAGAGTACATGTTGGAATGCTTTGCATTCTACCATGGATGACTATTATGCTTTGTGGTTTTGAGGAAGTTTTGGAAGGTATCAAATGTATGTGCACTCAAATTTTCAAGTATTTTTGTGGTTTACGTGTCAAGTTGTGGATGAGCAGTTGGTTCATTCACTTGTTACTTCACCAATTTTGTTATGTGGTGCCAACCTAAGTGTTTTGGGGTTGTACAAAGTCAAATTATGTTAGGATAAGATTCATAGGAGTAATTATAGGTCATTCTGACCTATTTTGGTGTGTTACACATTTTGGTTCTGTCTACAAGGTGTTTATGTTAGAGTTTTGAGTCAACAGGTTATGGTGTTGCACATTTCATCTAATTGGGCTGACCTAATTGATGTTGTGAATTTTTTGGATGTTATTCATATATATGTGAGTTTAGTTCAGTGTTGGATTAAGAAGTAGATAATTTGAGGATAAGTTTTGAATTTATGTGACGTCTAACAAAATAGAGTGTGATAGTGGTGAAGGATGAAGTGTGTAATTAATTTTCTAAGCTTAATTGGAACTATCTTTAGCATGTTGCAAATGCATTGTAATCAATTCAATCTCTAGAAAAGAGCCATTATCCTACTCTATTCCATACTGGGAAGTGAGCCCTTCTTTCTCTTGGACAGTGAGTCCTTCGGACAATGAGTCCACCTGGAAATGAGCCATTTTGTAATATCTCGTAACCATTTATAATATATTGTAAGCTAATCCTCATTGTGGTTTTTCCCTTCTTGAGTTTTCCATGTAAATCTAGTGTTCTTATGTCTATTGATGTGATGCATGATTTTACTATTCATTTCCATTACTACTAATGGAATTAGATGTTTTAGATGCATGTTTAATTTAATGAATTTTAGGGTATACTAATTCAACCCCTTCTCAATATTTCAGGTGTTCAACATACCCTTCCCTGACGAATGTAAACCCAATGTTTGTAAATGGGTGTTCAAGAACAAATGTGGTCCTAATGGTAGTGTTGAGAAGCATAAGGCACAGTTGATCACTAAGGGGAATTCTTAGGTGGATGGAATTATCTATGGTGATATTTTCTCTCCAATTATGAAGTTGACATTTATTTGGTTCTTGAACTATCACTTGCAATAGTGCATGATTTAGAAGTGGAATACATGGATGCCAATATATTATTCCTTCATAATGACTTGCAAAAATAAATTATATATCACTACTTAGAGTATTTCATGGTTAAAAGTAAAGAACATTTGGTATGCAAGTTGAAAAAGTATTTGTATGGTCTTAAGAAATCTCCTAAGATGTGGTTCCAAAAAATTGACACCTATGTGTTTTCTTTGGGATTTCTAAGACTAAAATTTGACCATCATCTTTATTACAAATTTGATAATGGTTGCATTCTCATAATTGCATTATATGTAGATGATATGCTATTTTTTCAAAATTGTAAAAGTTTGATTTTAGATTTGAAATCTCAATTGTTAGCATATTTAAAGATGAAGGATCTAGGTGTAGTGAGGTATATTTTAAGGATGGAGATCAAAATAGATAGAGCTAACATCAATATTTGGTTGATATATTGCAAGTATGTGAACTCAATGTTGAAGATATTTATCATGACAACTTGCAGACAATTAGTTGTATATCTAATGTAGTCCTGAGATGAAGCATTTTGTGAAGAAATTTTTAAAATCTCCTAATAAGATGGAGGACATGACTAGAGTATCATATGCAAGTGTTGTTGGAAATATTATGTTTGTTATGGTCTATGTGAGGCCACACATTTACCAAGTAGTGGGAGTCCTTAGTCGGTTTATGGTTAATTCTAGATGAGTACATTGAGCTATAGTAAAGAGAGTGTCCAAATATTTGTAGGGTACTTCCAAGTATTCTTTATTTTTTCATGGTTATCTTAATGGACCTTAGCACTCAGTGTGTATTCATGGATATGTGTATTTGGATTGGGAAGGTGACACTGATAACAAAAGATCCAACAATATCTATGTGTTCACGATGGTTAGTGGTGTTATCAATTGGATGAGTAAGTGGCGAGATGTAGTCAGTTTGTCCACTACAGAAGAAGAGTACATGGAAGCTACTCATCCTTGTAAGTAAGCTATTTGGATTAATATATTTTGTTTTGATATTGGTTTTGATTCAAGACAAATTACTATCTATTGTGACAATTAGAGTGTCACTTTCTTAGCAAATAATCCTATTTTTTATGCTAGAACAAAGAACACTAATGTTTAGTTTCATTTTGTTCATGATATTGTGGAAGATGAAAAGGTGAAGTTGGAGAAGGTTGATACTTTGGTGAATGTTAAAGATGCATTGATAAAGCTAGTGAGCACTAATAATTCCATATGGTGTTTAGATTCTATGGGCCTCATGGTCCCCAATAGTTAAATCATGTTACTTTCATTAGCTCTTCAAAGGTGTTCAACAAGTAGGAGAATATTAGAAAAAGTTGTCTCAACCTATGATTATTCTTATAATGTTTATTTATTTAGTTGTGTATTTCATTATTGGGTAAGTGAAAATGTTTGGTCCATAAAATGTTCAAAAAGTAGAAGTATTTTTCTTGAATTTTAGAATTTGTCACAGTTGGATTGAAACTTTAAAGCACTTGCACATTGGATCTTAAAAAATTCAAGTATTATGAAATTTATTATTTTGAGTATAGTCTTCAAATATGCAATTTATTCTAATATCGAAATGATAAAAAATAATTTTAATAGGCATGTATAAAAACCACTTTTTAAAAGTTACTTTTTTAGGACCATAGCATGCACATATATGGACCCCATAATTTGACCTAAATAAAATTATTTTCTAGTTCCTTTTGGGGAAATATGTTTCTTATACTGAAGGATGATGAGGATACTTTTATATTTTTTTCTAAATATTTATTTTTTAATTAATTTTTATTTGACCTAATTGTTGTTTTTGAAAACCCTCTTGTACGGACACCATAATTTGACCTAAACTAAATCATTTTTTTAATTTTATTTTTTCAATGTATGAATAATTATTTTTATATTAATAGCATATAAGTCTTTTACAATAAAATTAACAAATTAAATGTTATTAAAAAATATGAAAACTTGACATTTCAAGTTTATGGACCATTTTCATCATAAATTAATTAAAAAATAGAAGAAAAAAAATCAATCATAAAAATACATATTTGAAAACTAGATATCATCATCTATAATGGGTTTTAATTTCATAAAATAATTCTAAAAAAAATTGTTAGCCATATTGCCAAAGTGAGCTTTTTCTCTTGACATTTTCATGACCTTCTACTTGCAAGTCCAAGTCTAAGGGTTGGGTTACCATGCCTTTTCTAAGCATAGATCGAAATGAAAAACATGGATTGTGAGTTTCAAACTGTTTGGAACAAGTACCCACTTTAAAATGGGAACCTATTCTAAAAAATGAATGGGTACCTATTTTAAAGCTAAAAAATGACACTTCCCCTAATAGTGGACTCAACTTCTTGCACTTACCCTATTTCTAGGCTTTATTTGTTGAAGATAATTCAAGAAAGAGTTGGAAGTGGATAGTTACTATTATACGCGGAGTTGTTCAGGAACTTACAATTTCTATTTCATGTTGATTTTGCATTGAATGTGAGTTTTTTGGAGGTGCAGTTATATTTTGGCAAGTTTAAATTTTGCATGTGAAAGTTTAGTGACAATTGGAAGCTAAAATATCACATGTTTTGAGAAGTGAAAAATTAATGTTATGCATGTGTACTAGTTTTGGCACTTTCCATGTTGTAACTTCAATCTTGGGTGTTAAATTTTAGAAATGTCTAATTAATGCATTATAAGATCCTATATATTGAGCATTTGTATTTTGAGTTGTATATTGTTGTTTTGTTCAAGTATTGTTATGTTGCTAAAATTACTTAAAAATAGAGAAGAGGTGTGAAGACTCCTACAAGAGAATAACTCTACAATTTTATATAGTAACTTGTTTGTTGTTGTTGAATAATATAATTGAGTTGTGTTTTGAAGTGTAAGGTTTTTCTCCCAAAAGAGTTTTCCCCACATAAAAGTAGGTGTTATATTTTGCATTGCTTATATACTTATGATATGTATGTGCATCTAAATTTATAACTGTTTAAAGTTCTTAAATAAATTTTTGCAACTACTCTCCTTTTCAGATTGGTGTAGGAACCATCTTCTACACAGCCAAATTTCTTTCATTAATGGCCAAATTCATAAACATGTAAAAAAATTCTATTATGGTCATTTACAGGCATAGTGTAATGGTTAAGTCGTAGTGTTGTTGTAGCCACCAAGGTTCAAACACCCAGTAGTCTACTATGATTATGGGCATTGTGCCCTCGCTAATCTAGTGTGCTTGTGGGTTTGAACCTTCACATGTTGATGTTGTTTTTGTTCATGTCAAGTGGACTTGTGCTCCAAAACCTCATGGGTTAGTGTGCTCATGAGCCTTGAGCCCCTACTGGGCTATTATGCCTGTGGGTTTGGACTATTCACATTAATGATGTGCATTCATATTGGGATAAGGTTCCCATTTATGGCCTCACTTAGCTCAAGCCTAGGCTAAAAATTGTCGAGGTACCAACCAAAAAAAAAATTATTGTAAACAACACCATTCTCTTTGAATCTAATATATATATATTCCTTTAAAAAATTATAGTCACCATTTTTTATTTACATCTATACACACAATCAATTCCCCTTGTTTAAAAAATATTATAAAAACATATGTAGAGAAAAGAAACAAAAAAAATCATGATTTATATTATTAAAAATTTATACGAAATAGGATATATTATGATTAAAAAAAAATGTATACGAAAACTATATAAAATAGATATAAAAGTTGGCATATTCAAATAGATCTATTAGACAACTTAATATTGGTAGCCAAGTATTTATTAGAACAAAACCTAAGAGGATTTCTTTAAAACTTGTTATTTTTTTTAACTTGGTTAATATGCTAAAATACCTCCTTGCTTTGGGAAGCTTTTGATATTTGAAAATAAAATGTAATACAACTCATAAAAATGCACTATCACCACAATTACAAATCCATAATGTATTTCACATAAATTTAGTTAAAAATATGTTTAATGTTTATAGTTTTGATCATGTTATTAATTGGCAAAGTATTTTTATTGAACCTGATTTTGAATGTATAGTTGAACCAAAAAATATTATTAAGAGAAAATCTAGAAATTTAGAAAATAGAATAATTGATGAAATCGAAGTAAAAGATTAATTACATTAACATTGATATCCATACTTATTTGACTAATTATTTTGTAAATTATGTTGCAAAAGTGTGTCATGCTATTGAAGATAAAAAATATTATGAAATTACTTTCTCAAATAAAATTGAGAAAAAATATAATGATATTACTTTCTCAAATAAAATTGAGAATTACATCATGTGAAAGATTGTTGTGATTATAAAGAAGAAATAAAATTATATGAAAAACTTAACTCTATACTAAATATGATGAACAAAATAATTAAATTTCATAATTTCTCATAATTCAATATTTAGAAAAATTGATCCACCACATTTGATATCAACCAAACTTTTCATACAATTTTATATCCCTCTTTAATAAAAAAATCTTTCATTAATGTCATTCCCTTGGAATTTTTACTTAGAAAATAATTCCTTCGTCACATAATGATGTTTGTGCAACAATATTCTTTTCAATAAAAAATAAAAAATTAATGATTCTTAATTATGCTTCTTGCTACTTAACTCCATTGTGAAGTTCACTCCATACTGCTGCGCAATTTCCGATTCCTCTCTATTCACGCGCTAAGTCATTTGATTGCCCACACATCACAGAAAACTAACGTACGCAACTTCTTTGCACCACACAACCCTCGAACGATGAATGCAGCCCTGCTTTCTACCCTTTAACGCGGTAGGCAGTGCAGGCTTTTCGAGTTGAACATTGATCACCTTTTGCCACGCATCACAGAAAACAACTGGGAATGTGACCACACATTTCATGTGATGACAACTAACGCGCCTTCTTTGCACCACACAACTCTTGACTGATACTGTGAATATTTGTCGTTTATCATGAATGCAACCCTGCTTCTAAGATCTATCTATCATGAATGCAGCTCTGCTTCTACGATCTATCCATTAACGCGGCAGTGCCAGAACCAATTCTATTCTTTAAAAGTTGAACATTGACTACCTTCTGCACGGCAATCTACATATAATATGCTCTACTACTCTCAGCATGATTATCAGTTACCTATTTTTTTTGCTCTCCCCTCTGCAACATGATCGTCCCTGCAATGGCTGTGGCTACACTTAAGTTTACTACCATTAATGTGTTTTTAATCATCTTCTTCACCAACCCATTTGTATGTCTATGTAGATGCCCCTGGCAGGAATCTGAAGCTCTTATTTCCTTAAACTTCACCTTCCCTCCGAGCAATTACACTACTTCATGGACAAAAGAAACAGACCAGGCTGCGAGTGGAATGGCATAACATGCGATCAGAACAACAGCCATGTAGTGATGATATACATACAGAACAATGGCACAACAGGTACTCTTCCTTCCTATTTGGGAGATCTTCATTTTCTTCAGTCTCTAAAAATAGAGGACAGTGGATTGAGTGGGGTAATACCCATTAGCATTTGTATGCTCACAAATCTGACCTACCTTAGTCTTAGAGGGAATCAACTAAATGGAAGCTTGCCATTTTGTCTGAACAATCTTTCTTCTTTGAGCTATCTCGACCTTTCACAGAATCGATTAAGTGGCCAAATTCCATTTACATGGGGCGATCTCCCTTTCCTTGGGTACTTGAATGTTTCCTTCAACCAATTGAGTGGGACGCTTCCCCTGTCATTCGCAAGGCTGTCCTCCCTTACTGATCTCTACGCCAATGGAGAAAGATTCAATGAGAGTACCCCTTCTTGGGCCTTGCCATCCTCTATTCGGTTTCTCCACCTCTCACTAAACCATGAGCTCACAATTTCAGAGACTTTTTTCCATAACCTTACCAATTTATGGGGTTTGTCTCTATCCAATTGCACACTGAATATTAGTACATCCTGGATTCCCAAGTTCAAGCTCTCTCGGTTAGAACTTGTATCATGTCAGATGGACGGTCAAATTCCACCGTGGATCTCAACTCAGTTCTCGTTGGATTCCTTGACATTAGCTAACAACGGCCTTATTGGAGAAATTCCCTCTTGGCTATGTGCTATAGCTGCTTCCTTATCAGAACTAAATCTCTCACGGAATCATCTGCATGGGCCTCTTTTTCCAAATTCTCCGAATTTTAAGATCCCAGTCTTGGATGTATCTAGCAATGCCCGCCTACCACCTCCCTATGCGCCTTCTGTTATTTTGATGTTTAATGACAATTTGTTTACCGGCAACATTCCTCCAAGCTTGTGCAATTCGTCTAAACCGACGTTAAAGTTACATCTTGAAAACAATAAGTTAGATGGAATGATTCCTTGGTGTTTAATCGAAGATGGATCACCGGTTGTAGAATTAAATTTAGGAGGTAATAGTCTGGAGGGAAGGATGCCCCAAGGGCTAATCGTTTCATCTGCCATCACGTCCTTGGTGCTAAAAAATAATCAGCTAAGCGGAACCTTCGATCCCTCATTTACCAATGATACAGCTTTACAACTACTTGATATTGAGCACAACAAATTCACAGGACATCTTCCAAAGTCAATTGGGAATATTTCATCTCTTCAAGTGCTGGTGATGAAGGATAATCAGTTCAGCGGTAAGATTCTTTCAGAAATTGGCGATCTGAAGCAGCTCCAGATCTTAGACCTTTCGTGCAACAACTTATCAGGCTCTATTCCACACAACATTCTATTTTTACAAGCAATGGCTATAGCAAGAGAAGAAGGCTACGTGTTACAGAGTGTACTGTAATATAATCGTGGTGGTATGAAGAACTCTTCTGTTGGTGGACTGGATATGACCTTCAAAGGTACAGAACTATACTATCCATACATTCTTTCCACGCTCACGGGCATAGATCTCTCCAACAATCAATTGAATGGATATGTTCCTCTTGATTTTGGAAAGTTGAAAGGGTTGAGGTTTATGAATCTATCCATGAACAATCTCAGTGGAATTATCCCATAGAGTTTGGGGGATATGAGTCAACTTCAATCGTTGGACCTTTCTTCAAACAAGCTTTCAGGAAATATTCCTTCAGAGCTTCAATCTTTGAACTATTTGGCATATTTAAATTTGTCCAACAACAATCTCTCTGGAAGCATACCGCAAGGAGGACAGATGATCACATTTGAAAATACATCATATTCTGGAAATCCAAATTTGCAGGGATGCCCACTTCCAAAGAATTGCTCTTGGCCGAAATTTGCACCTCCTCCTCCTGTGACTGATGGTGAAGACAAAGATGAAGAGGAAAGCGAGCAAATACCCTGGTATCAAATTGGAGTAGGATGGTCATATGGAGAAGGTTTTCTGTGTATAGCAGTGTTATTGATTTCAGTAAGAGAGAGGTGGAGAAAGAAATACTTGGAAGGGGTTGATAATATTTTGAAGTTTCTGTTTCCTTTCTTACGGAATAGGAGTTTATGAAGGCTTATTTCTCCACCAGACTTGAGCCAAAATGTGGTTTAAGCAAACATTTTGATTTTTGAGCTTTGCTTTTGTAGGTTCTCTATATTTTATATGCATAAAATTATTGTTGACCTATCATTTAATTTGTAGATTTATGTGTATTAAATATTTTTCTTTTATGAAACTATTAAATGAGATTTATTAAATGTTTTTTTTCATAGATATATTAATTGAGATGATAATTTTATCTTTTTATAATGTTATTTATTTATTGATATTGGATAGCTTCTTATCATATGTTTGGTGACAAATTTTTCGTAAAGAAATTGTTAGGAGAGTAATAGTTAAATAGTCAATAATTTCTTATTAGAAAATTTCATTGATATTATCTTTAAAAAATATTTAATTAGAATATTAGAATTTTAATTTGCATGTGTTGAGAAAACATGTGTCTCAACCTTGCAAAATAATCCCACATTTAGTTGGTAGTTTTTCTATGTGTCGGTGCCTTGGAAAAGGGAATATGAGTTGTCAAAAGTTGCCTTGTCCATACTATATTATGGGAGGCCTATTTTTAGAGAGTGTATGACACATTTCATGTTAGTTATGAGGGTAAAAAATAGGGGATAAACTTTTGGACGTGTGTACTATTTTTAACTTGGTTTTTTCTATCTTGGAAAATAAAATGTCAAGAATGGGCAACATGTGGCATGGAGGTTTTGCCCATGGTATTGTAAAACCACAAGTGGTTTCCAGGTTGTAAAATGCCTATATAATGAGGGTTTGGGGAGGAGTTTGAATGATGGAGTTTTGTTTGCAAGGCTGGGTGCTAGAAGGATGCTAGTGATATCTCTCCAAGCTTGAGTTGAGGTGATGCTCTTGTAAGAACTTGCATTACAAGTGTATTGTAATCATATGTTGATTTGGTAATACATTATGCAGGTTTTAGAGTGTGGGGTTTTTCTCCCATAAGGGTTTTCCCCACGATAATCATTGTGTTATGTACTCATTGTTTTATTCATGCTCTTGTATGTTTCTTGAGATTCCTGCAATTAGATAAGTTGAAATTTGCATAATCGTTCTCTCCAGATTAGCAGAGGAAGCGATTCCACACACCTTTGCTTCCTTACAAGTGGTATCAGAGCCTGACCAGTTTTGGTTCTATTTGTTATGTACGGGGTTTTTTGAGCTAATCAAGGTTTGAGTGGGAGCTTGTGTAGAGTATTTCATTTTCTGTATTGCAGGATCGTAAAGATGGCAAGCATGTCGGGGAGGATTGATGTAGAAAATTTTTCTGGCACGAACTTTGAGATGTGGAAGCTAAAGATGGAAGATCTGTTAATTGATTTAGATCTATGGGATGCAGTGGATGAGAATACAATGAGGCCCGTAGATCCAACTTTAGCTGCACAATATGATGTAATGGATATAAAAGCTAAAGGTCTCATAAGTTTGTGTCTTGCAGACTCAATTCTAATTAATGTCTATGAAGAATCTACTGCAAAGAAGCTTTGGAAGAAGCTAAGTGAGATCTACCAAGCAAAATCACTTGTGAATAAGATTTTCTTGAGGAAGAAGTTGCATTCCTTGAGAATGGAAGAAGGTGGATGAATTTCTAAGCGTTTGGAAAGCTTTAATATGTTGGTGACTCAGTTGACCTCAGTTGGGATGAAAATGGATGAAGAAGAAAGATGCCAAATGCTACTATGTTCATTGCTAGACTCATGGAACAACCTTGTCATGGCCATAGGGAGCACTTCCATTGTCTTGAAGATTGAGGATGTTGTTGGTTCTCTACTTTCTGAGGAGATGAGAAGCAAGGTCTCTCTGAATACCAAAGAGGCTTTGAGTGTTCAAGGGAGACCAAAAGAAAGAGGCAAGGATGAAAAGCAACATGGTCGTTCTAAGTCCAAGAATAAGGGGAGATCAAAATCCACTGGTAAGTCCAAGGAAATATGTTGGAACTATGGCAAACCTAGACACTTCTGAAAGGACTACAAGGAAGAAAAGAAGAAGAAGCAAGATTCTGATTCTGAGTCTAAGAAGGAAGATGGAGATGCTTTTATTGTAGCCTTGACCACACGTGTAGGTGACAATGCATGGTTGATAGACTCAGGTGCATCTTTCCACATGACTCCTACTAGAAATTGGTTTAGTAAGTATGAAAATTTTGATGGTGGTAAGGTGTATTTGGGTGATAACTTTGTTCTTGATATTGTTGGTCATGGAACTATTCATGTGAAATTTTTTGATGGTAGAATTAGAAGATTTGACGGTGTCTTGTATATTCCAAGACTAGTAAGAAACTTGTTATGTGCTAGCAAACTAATAGATGCAGGTGTGCATGTACAATTTTTTGAAGCATGTGTGAAAATGGTGAGAGGTGTTATGGTGATAGAAAGAGGAAGTAGATTGGGTATATTGTACTAGCTTGATGCATCCATGGTTGAGTACAATAGCACTTCTGATAAGATTGTGACAAAAACTACTCTGTTGGAAAAGGAGAGGGTTTCTCTCTCAACAGATGGTCATGGTTTTTGGGTACCCAAGAGTGCTCTATCTACTGAATCAAATTTTCCTATAGAGAAGACCATGTTATGGCACCAGAGACTCAGCCACATAGGTGAGAAGGGTCTATGGACCTTGAAAAATAAAAACCTTGTTGATGGGTTGAATGATTGCAATCTTGAAAATTTTATTTTTGTGAGCATTGTATTTATGGAAAAAAAAATCGCGTTTAGTTTTACTCGAGTTATCATAAGTCTTCATGTATTTTGGATCTAATCCATTCAGATGTATTTGGTCCAGTTGATGCTACTTCTATTGGTAAATCAGTTTATTATGTTTCTTTCATTAATGATTTCAGTAGAAGAACATGGATTTATTTCCTTAAGAGTAAAGCTAAAGTTTTCAATCATTTCAAAGAATTTAAAGCAATGGTTGAGTTGCAGACTGGAAAGAAGATAAAATGTTTAAGGATAGATAATGGCGGTGAATATTGCTCTAATTATTTTGATGCATTTTGTAAAGATTGTGGTATTAAGAGACAAAAGACAACTCTGTATTCTCCACAATAGAATGGAGTTGCAAAAAGAATGAATAGGACCTTGATGGAGAAGGCTAGGAGTATGCTGAGTGGTGCTGGACTAGAAGAAAAGTTTTGGGCCAAAGCTATATAGCCACTTCCTGCTACCTGATAAATAGGTCTCCTACATTAGCTCTTGTTGATAAGATGCCAATGGAAGCGTGGTCGGGCCACAAGCCTTCAATTAGACATCTAAGAGTGTTTGGTTGCAAAGCATATGCTCATGTGCCAAAGGAGAAGCGAACAAAATTGGATTTAACAAAGCTGTTAAATGTATATTCATCGGATATAGTTATGGTGTGAAAGGATACAAGCTTTGGGATTTTGTTGAACAAAAGGTATTTTATCCCAGAAGTGTTATCTTTAGAGAAACTAAGCCTTCTTCTATTACAGTGCAGCCAGAATGAATAGAAGAAAAGAAAGATGTGATTCAACTACCTGCTACACTAGAGAAAGTTGAATTGAGGCCCCTTAGAAAGACAAGAAGTCGAGGAGAACTCTATGAGTTCTGAATCATCAAAGGAAGAAGAGGTACCTGAAAGGTATGGATATTCTCCTAATGATTGGAGGTGTATATTTTCTTTGAATGCTAATATTAATGAACTAAGATATGTAGACGAGGCTCTTGGTATGAATGACTCAGAGTCCTAGAAAAGAGCCATGGATGAAGAGATGGCTGCACTTAAGAGGAATGATACATGGGACCTTGTACCATTGCTTGAAGGACAAAAGCCTGTTAGTTGTAAATGGGTGTTCAAAAAGAAGATGGGTTCAGATGGAAGCATTGAGAAGTATAAAGCACGTTTGGTTGCAAAATGTTACTCCTAGGTTGAGGGAGTAGATTATGATGAGATTTTTTCTCCTGTAGCCAAAATGACATCCATTCATTTTTTGCTTTCTATCACAACAGCTTATGATCTAGAGTTCAAGTAAATGGATGTGAAAATAACTTTACTTCATGGAGATTTGGAGGAAGAAATTTACATGACATAGCCAGAGCACTATGTGGTGAAAGGTAAAAGTCATTTGGTCTGTAAGTTGAAGAAATCCTTATATGATTTAAAACAAAGTCCTAGGATGTGGTACCAAAAGTTTGATATATATGTGTTGAGTTTGGGATTTGTGCGGTCTAAATCTGATCATTGTATATATTTCAAATCAGATGGTGATTGTTTCTTGGTTATTGCCTTGTATGTTGATGACATGTTATTTATTGGCAAAGGAAAAGGTTTGATTGCAAAAATAAAATCTCAGTTCTCAGCAAAGTTTGAAATGAAAGATCTTGGTGTAGCAAAGCACATTCTGTGAATGGAGATTATAAGAGATAGACAAAATGGAAAGCTTTGGCTAGGCTAGAGCAAGTATGTTGGTACTATCTTGAGAAGATTCAATATGCAGGATTCTAGACCATTGGGTGTTCTTGTTACAATGGGAACAAATCTTTCTAGTTCACAATGATCTACATCCCTATTGGAGATGGAAGATATGAATCGAGTACCATACCTGGAGTATTGTAGGAAGTTTGATGTATGCTATAGTTTGTACAAGACCAGACATTGCCAAAGCAGTGGGAGTACTTTCCTATTACATGTCTACTCCAGGAAGAGCACATTGGGATGTAGTAAAAAGAGTTTTCAAATACTTGCAAGGTACCTCAGAGTACTCTATATGTTTTCATGGAATAGGAAACAAGCATTCCTTAGATATTCGAGGCTATGTGGATTCAGATTGGGCTGGTGATGTTGATAGAAGAAGATCCACTAGTGCATATGTGTTTACATTATTTGGTGGTGCAATCAATTGGATGAGAAAGTGATAGGATGTGGTTTCTTTGTCCACTACAGAGGTAGAGTATATGGCAGCTACTCATTCCTGCAAGGAAGCCATCTAGCTCAAGAGATTGTGTTTAGATATAGAGTTCAAATTGGGTGCAATGATAATTTATAGTGACATTCATAGTACAATCTACCTAGCGAAGAACCTAAATTTTCATGCTAGGATCAAGCACTTTGATATACAATATCATTTTGTGAGAGATATGGTTGAGGATGGCAAGGTGAAGTTGGAGAAGGTAGAAACTTTGGCGAATGTTTTTGATGCATTAACTAAGCCTATGAGCACAGAGAAGTTCATATGGTGTTCAAATTCTATGGGCCTTTCGACCCCTAGCAATTGAGTCCATGGATCCCCTGACTCGTGCAAGGTATTTGACAAGTGGGAGAATGTTGAGAAAACATGTGTCTCAACCTTGCAAAATAATCCCAAATTTAGTTGGTAGTTTTTCTATGTGTCGGTGCCTTGGAAAAGGGAATATAAGTTGTCAAAACTTGCCTTGTCCATACTATATTATGGGAGACCTATTTTTAGAGAGTGTATGACACATTTCATGTTAGTTATGAGGGTCAAAAATAGGGGATAAAATTTTGGACGTGAGTACTATTTTTAGCCTAGTTTTTTCTATCTTGGAAAATAAAATGTCAAGAATGGGCAACATGTGGCATGGAGGTTTTGCCCATGGTATTGTAAAACCACAAGTGGTTTCCAGGTTTTGAAATGCCTATATAATGAGGGCTTGAGGAGGAGTTTGAATGATGGAGTTTTATTTGCTAGGCTGGGTGCTAGAAGGATGCTAGTGATATCTCTCCAAGCTTGAGTTGAGGTGATGCTCTTGTAAGAACTTGCATTGTAAGTGTATTGTAATCATATGTTGATTTGGTAATACATTATGTAGGTTTTAGAGTGTGGGGTTTTTCTCCCATAAGGGTTTTCCCCACAATAATCATTGTGTTATTTTCTCATTGTTTTATTCATGCTCTTGTATGTTTCTTGAGATTCCTATAATTAGTTAAGTTGAAATTTGCATAACTATTCTCTCAAGATTAGCGTAGGAAGCGATTCCACACACTTTTGCTTCCTTACAGCATGATGTATGTTTCATGTAATTAATTTAATCTTATTTACATATATAAGATGTGTAAGATGTATTGTGTTCTTAACATACAATTAAATTTTAAAAATTGTTTGTAATAAGAAGTGTGAAGATGCTTGTTATTAGCAGTACAAGAAAAATAAAATAGATAAATATGATGAAAAATTCATTTATATTCGAATTAGATATTAAACTATAGATAATAGCCATAGTATTGGCACACCATACTTAATCGATTGTAAAGAATATTTTTCTTAAATTAATTTAAAATTAAGATTGTATTGCAGTTTAAGCTAATTAAAATATTTTGAGTGAATTATATATGTAAATTTTTCATATATTTTTATTTTAAAAGTAAGACTTTTTTAAATATAATATATTTATGTATGTATGTACATGTATATGTATATGTATATGTATATGGATAGACACACATATATACACATGTATATACATATACATATATATGTATATATATGACACATATATACATATGTATATGTATATACATGTATATACATATATATGTGTGTATATGTAAATGCATGTTAAAATATTAAGAATTATGTTGATAAAGTCATTTTAGTGATTTAAATTTATTTTAAGTAATTTATTATTATTATTAAATAATTGATTATGTTCATGTAAGTCCTAGTAGTTATTCCAAACAATCCAATAATATATTATCATTTGTGTTCAGATCAACTCAATAATACATATTATCATTTTATGTTTATCATTGAACAAATGTAATGCTTGTGATTTTTTCAATACCAGAGCAAAAATCATTTATGAACCTATAAAATATCAATGATGAATGCCTATTGTTTATCTAATGATTTAGGAGGAAAATGAATCGACTATTGTGTTCAATATTTAAATCCTTTCCATGCAGTTCAATCAATATTTAAATTCTGGAAATTTAATTTTTCTTTGCATATTTTGCTGTGGAGGAAACAAAAGAGAACTGTGCTCAAGAAAATAATTACACTCAAAATTTTCTAATGTTTATATGGGTTTTGTAGGCATTTAACCATATTCTTCTCTATGTCAAGGGTGAAAGTTACCAATTTCAAATGCATAGTATATTTTAAGGTATGTTATCAAATAATTGGAGCTATATCTGAAACTTTTTTTTTTGGGTTGAGGTAAACAAAAAGACTGATATTGTTTCAAGATGGAGTTCTCTTTACAAATATGTTTTGGGTTTAAGTTTTTATATTTAAAATATAAAAATTCAAATGTAATTAATGAATAAAAGTTATGGAAAATATTGAATGGGACTGAAATATCATTTAGAGATGTAAATAAGCTATTGGAATAGCATAAAAGAGATGATAAAGCTCAAACAATTATTGATCTTTTTCTTTCAAACATTGAATTACATCATATATATTTAGACAAATCATCATAAAAAATTTAGGATAATTGAATAAAATTTTTGGAGCAAAACCAATTAATATAAAGTTTTCTCTAAAGCTTCAACTATTTAGATTCAAAATGGAAGATAGAAGTACTATGTCAAATCACATAAGCAATTTCAGGTCTCTCACTACACAATTGGTAGAAGTTAAGGTTGCTATAGTTCATAAGAGTCTAAGGCTATTTTGTTAAATAATTTCCCTTCAAAATACAATAATGCCATTTTTATACTTATTCATAAAACTTCTAAAACATTACAAGATATCATTTCAACCCTTTTAGTAGAAGAGAAAAGAATTAATGCAAAATATTCAAAAATTGATTCTCAACATGAAAATTTGTCATGCACATGGGAAAATAAACAAAAAAAGGAAATTGAATGTTATTATTGTAAGAAAAAGGATCACACATCTTGGACTTGTAGAAATTGGGCCAATGATGTTCTTAAGGGAAAAATAAAAGAAAAATAAAATGACGATAACTTAGCATGTGTTGAGGAATATGTTAAATATGAGGAACCTCCAAATGATGCTTTAGTTGAAGAGGATTATTTTGAAGATACTAGAGATGGATCCTTATTTTGAACATTCACCATTCAAGGCTAGATGATTTTCATTGTCTAAAGTCAACTTCTCACTTAGAGATGGTGTTTTGTGTTGGCCTAACCATGATTCAGAGATTGGAAATCTAACCCGAATAGCTATTTCAATCATCATGAAGGTGCATTTAACTTGTCAACCCAAGGACGTGAACTTGAAATGGGTTGGCATAATATGTCCACTAGGAACTCAAAGTAGCCATTGCATTGTAAAACTAAGGAACACAATGCTGAAAGTAAATTGCAGGAAAGAAATTAAGAAAATTTTGAACATTAATCAATGACTATGCTAAGTTGAATGCATAATGTAGACATGTAAAACTAACATTCTGCATTTGATCAGGTTCATTCATCAACTGAACTAGGCGTTGCATTAGGACCATTCATCACTTTCATCCATTCATTAAATAATCTCATTTATCAAATAAACATTATCATTCAACCTTCATCTTGCATCATCCACTTAATTAAATAAATCAGGACTTCATTTAAATCAAATCCTAAATCATATTCCATCATTTTCTGATTTAAATAAATCAACTATCAAAGTCTTGAAATTCAAATCATCTAATCAGCATTAAATCAGCATAATCACGATCTATTTAATCTAACCCTGATTAAATACTCACCCACTTGCATTATCTAGATCTAGCCACTTGCACAATAAATCAATTTTAGTGATTTATTAAAACCTCATTTTCTTTCAACATGACAAGTCAAACAGGGCATTTATTGCTCTTCTTTCTTGTCCCCCTCTCAAAATTTATTGCAAATTTGAATTCAAAAATTCCCCCTCTTGGGCACTCTTCCCAAATCTTGCATATACATCAACTAATCACATGATGACAAGTGTCCTCAACTCATTGGCTTGTTTTTGATCCCACATTGGTCCCTCTTCAACACTTAGCATTTTGAAAATCTTTAAATAGGTGCTTCATCTTTGAGCAAATCCTCCACAATTTCATGCAAGGTTACTCTCTTCATTTGAGATTTGATCTTGTTCATCATCACTCCATCATCTCCATTTGCATTTTATCATTTCTTGAGCTTTGATCAAGGGTTGGGAAAGGGTCACTAGCACATGTGACACCAATCCAACATGGAATAAGTGTTTATCTTGCTTTTAAAATGTCTTCTTGATGCTGTTTTTGTTACTTGTGGCATTTCTTTAGCATAGATATTCTATTTCATGGAGGTATTTGCAGATTTGTGTGTTTAGACTAACATTTCTAATGAGTATTTGAAGTGGTCTTACATGCAGATTTAGGGTACTTCATCTTGGCGCTAGAGGGAGGGCAATCAATGAAATATTCTATTTTTTGTTTGTTTTGTTTTTGAGGAAATAAATGCCCTATACAAAAAAAAAAAATTCTTCTCCATCGGTCCATTGCAGCTTTGTATTTTGATCGTTTGTCTTGAGCTCTCCATTGAGAAGAATTTTTATTTAGTCAGTACTCTGTTGGGGTTTCTGATTTCCTGACGTTGGTTTCTGAAGATTTTTTTGTGTACTATGATCTATATTTTGAGTGAAGAATTCCATTCGCTGAAACTTGAAGTACATCATAATCTGTGAACACTTTTTGTTGCCCATCGGTTCTCAGCGGTGTTTTTGATGTTTACAAAATCTCAGTATGGTTTGCTGTTTATAAATTGTATCTGTATATTTTTATGCAACGGCCTTCATAGATCATCATAGCGCTAGGGGAGTAAGAGCTAGTGACCGAGGGAATATCATAAGCAAAATTTCTTTATTATTTATTCCCCACTCATTCCTATATCCCGTTCACCAATTCCTTCCATAGCTCAATCTGTTCAACTAGGATTGATCCATGAGAAATCATTTGCGACCTCCATTGAAGACCAGCATCTGTCAGGGAACCAATACCTAGAATCACGAAACCCATACCCATATGAGATAGTGATGGGTAGGCTATCCTCGCTAAAGAAATAATGGGCGAATCACCCCAATAGAATAATAGGGCCCACTGCGTAGAGATTTTTTTCCCTACTCTTACTGCTACCAACCATTAGGGAATAGAGGAGCCTGAGGTAGCAATTCTGTATTGTTTCAGATCAATCCATATCCGGGTGAAGGGGAATTTCTTGGACTCCGAGAACATATATGCACTATAATGCGCTTCTCACTGACAATTCAATGGAGGCGATGAATAACCCGAAAAGAAGACTCGAGTGTTACGGGGGAACTAGCCAGCATTTATGAATCAAATGCATTGGAATCTCTTACCAATTTAATTTTGAGCCTGCCAAGTGTTTCTCAGAGTCTTGATGAATCTGCCCTTGCTACAGGAGAAAGATTTGCCAGCTAATTTCTATTGAAGGATATGGATACAAGCATGTTGTTTCATTATCAATAGGTGTTGAATGATAAATGCTATGTCACCGTCACATGTGTTGCGGATAGGTCTCTTAGCTACAACCAATACAAGAAAGAAGGCTATTTCTATGATCAATGATCCCTGCACACGTTTCACCCACCAAAAAAGCAAAAATTTGAAAATCTCTTCAAAAAAAACTTTGGGCGCAGTCATTATTTCTATTATGTGCCAGTAGCATTGTGTTCTGTTGAATGCTTGTAAGGGAAAGCTGTGAGAGGCGCAACAAATAAATACATTAAATAAAGTAAGGAGGGGCGCAGCAAATAAATCCATGTCAGTCCCTGTTTTTCTAGCGTATTTAACATGATTGCTGTCACTAATCAATTTTTGTGCAGGAATCATTCAGTATTGATTGGAAGCGTTCATGCCAACTTGCGAGTATTAAGTATTTGTTTTTTAGTTGCTGCTCATTAACTTCAGGATAAGGCGTCATGGTTTAGTGCCTGGTTATTTTATTTTATTTGTGATTATTAAGATAAAATGACAGGGGCACGTTTGTAAGCTTTTCAAAAGCCTTATCTATAAAAACATTAGTGTCTGGGGTGCGTCCATCCATTCAGGTTTCCAGTTGTTTGATGTCTTTATGCTTATTAGTATCATCTGTGCACCCTCTCTATGCTTCTCGTTTAAATGCTGGCTTTCTACCTGCTACGTAGCATCTGCTTAAAAGTCTCCTATGCTTCTTTAAATGAGTTCATCTATACAAACACCACAATCAAAGCATTCCATGAACAACATCTTTTTGAGGTTTAAAGCTAGCAAGATCTATTGGATTTGATATCACACCTACTGTGGATACACTTGCAAGGTTTTAAAACCACACCTGCCAGTCACATTAATCGCTACAAGCATTAAAGGTAGTAGAATTTCTGTCATACACCACCATTTGCATTTTATTTGAAAGCCTTTCAATTTGTACGCCCTTTTCAACTGTTGGCAATCAATGTATTTCATGGATAATATTTCTTTAAAGCTCGAATGATGAAGGCTGCTGAATTTGAATGTAGGATTTAAATAAGGCAGTCGCTTTGCTGTAACATAGGGGTGACTTTCGAAGAAGTTACGGATGGTATTCACATTTGGTGGGAAATTGAAAGTTTTATGATGGGTAGATATTTGGAAGAAATTATCATGTAGGGGTTTTCAAATTTTTTGAAATCCTTCCAATTTATTTTTGATGTTTACATTTAATGCTATATGAAAAGATAAAGTCTCAAATCATTTTTAGCATCATATGCTTTCATCACTTGAAAAATCTTGATTGTTTTTTTTGTCTATTAGGGGTCAATAATCTTGCATGAAGAACTTGTGATCCTTGTCCAAGATTTTCTCAAATATTTGGCATGTCTTGTGTTTCTTTTATCATTTTGCAACACATACATAACTCATATCTTTGATGTTTATAGGTACAAACGAAGGTACAAAAGCAAACGAAAGCGAAGGAGGTACAAACGAACAACGAAGGCGAAAAGGTGCAAAGCGAAAGAGAAGGCTATCAAACGAAAACGAAAGAAGGGGAAGATTTTTTTGAAAACACAATGTGTTTTTTAACACTTTAAGTGTTGATCAACACTACTTCATGAAGTTGTTTTTCTTTTCGTTTTAGGACACTAATTTTCATTTGGGTCTAAAACGAACAATTTGATTTTCATTGCAAAGGACTTAAAATGAATCTTAGGACAAACTTACTAGAGTTCGTTTTGGGTTAAAAATTGAACAAACAATCTTCATATTTCATTTGGTGCTTAAAACGAATTCACAATTGCTTTGAAGGGTATAAAACGAACAAGTGTTTGAATTGTGTGATTGTCTTTTGAGTACGTATCCTCTCCCCTTGCGCTTCGTGCGATCTAGGGTGCAAGAGAAACACTCAAAACACATTTTATTGCTTTGAAACACTTCAATTTGGGCTTAAAAATTGAACATCTTGTGCGAGTGTGAGTAGGGGCATTTTCGCGTACATTCTCTTTCTTTGTGCCATCAAAGATCGATCGAGTTATGATTGTGTCTTTGCTCGCTTTTGTTTATCTTAGAGGGCCTGCCTTGGGGAAAAAGTACTCACCCAAGCGACGACTCAACCGGTAACACTCTAAAGCCAAGAGTATTTCCAGCCGGGATATAAATGAGGGTTTTGGTTAAACACCATAATCACGCGGTTGGCTCCGACAGGATGGATCCGAAAGGGGACTCTTGCCGTATGGGTCAATCTCCACGAACGGAAAGTCCTTACTAGAACCTATGTGCTAGAATTTGCCAAAATCCTTAATCTATTTGTTGGTGCAAGAACGGTCGTTCTGAAGCCACCCCACACTTTTACGGTCTTCTAGTAGAGATGGAAAGCATGCCCATGGGGAGGTTTGGGTCAAGCATCTAACCATCCGCTAGAGATAAGCGTAAAACTTGTCAAATTAAGGAATCCAACAAATATTGTCTTACATCCATAGGGCTTGTAATTATTCTTTGTTTGAAATCACAGTGTGTATTCAAAAACATTTTTCAAACAAACATTCAACATGGTTCTCAAAATTTCAAACCCTCTTTAAGACAAATATCATTGACTCAATCCATATGTTACTGCTTTCCCTGTGGATTCACGTTCGTAGAGGTTCCTAAGCATTGGATTATATCTCAATTTGTCTTCTTGAGTAAACAATAGGAAAACCCTTGCCTTAAGTTCATTGAATTTCCACATAAAATATTTTGTGGGGTTTAAAGAAACTAAGACATTGGACATCTTAGTTTGAAACCTTAATCAAAGAGAGTGTTTTTGGTAAAATAAATCCATTAAGCAAAGCTAAGCAAAATGAACTTTCATGTGTGTTGAAGACTCCAAATCCCAAAAGCAAAAATCATTGATTGGAAATCCAAAATGTTCAAATAATTCCTTGGTTAACAAAGGTCTTTAGGAAGCATATGCATGCTCTTCAATACCTAGGTCTTGGAAAATACAAAGTGGTCTTTTTTAGGTTCATCTAGGGATCAAAACAAATCAAACCTCTTTCATCCATCTTTCAAAACATCCAAACATTCATCTCACAAGTCATCTTTTGAAAAACCTTGAAATCATCCTTGAAGTGCTAGGCTTTATGACAAACTCAAGCAAACACCAAAATCATTGAGACCAAGTCCTTGAAAACATTTATCAAAACACCTTTGGCTAGGAATGTGTGAATGCATCCTTTTGCATATCTTTAGTCAAAGTCATCCAAATCATCTTGTCTAGCTTAGTGTATGTAGATGAATCCTTCTCCATATACTTAGTGAAACAATCATCCTATTTGGGTAGGTGTGGGTAGATGTATCCTTCTCCTCACACATATCCAAAACATCATCCTTTGAACACAACCATCCCTTAGATCATTATCAAACATCTTAGGGTCTTTTTGTTCAAAATCAAAATCAAAATCCAAATCAAGATCAAGGACAAAATCTCAAAATCCAAAAATCAAACCAATCAAAAAAATCCAAAGTCCTAGCATTTCATTCAAGATTTATCAAAAGCCAAAAACAACCATAGCATCCATCTTTAAACATCATCATCATATCATCATCACATTTGATCCTAAAAGGCATCCTAAAACTTTCAATTTGGGACATAAAATAGAGATTAATCCAAGGAATCAAGAGATTCATCTCCCATATTCTCGAAGATTGATCCTTGTTTTATGGTTCAAACGAGATCTCAATACAAGAAGAGTATGGAAGCCCACAAAGAAACTCCCGCTTCAAGCGATCTTAGCCAAACCAACGCAGAAATGAATCCACAGAATCAAACAATCCATTGACCCTCTCATCATTGCAAAATCCGCAAGGAGAAAACCAAGGGGAGGACCCTACCTTTGGAATGTCTCATGAAGAAATAGCTGAAATGCTCCTAAATCCGGATAATCATCGAATGATCAATGTCATAATGAGACTCAACCCTTCGTTGTACATGCTTGAACTAGCAAAACAAGGGGCCAAGTTGCCTTTAGTTTTGATGTAGCGAGTACCATGAGTGGAGACACCATTTCCATCAATCTCATCCACCTATCATACCCATTATATGGCATCCAACCACGATTCCCAAATCCGCCCACCACCAAAACCAAATCTGACAAAAACAATATGAAATTGCACTAAGGCTCACCAGAAGCCTGCAAAGGCCTCAGCAGCCTCAAAGCTAAAGCAAACACGGCGAGGCTCAATGATGCAACAATCCTCTAAAACTACACAATAAACCACGAGCACGGCACAAAAGATGAGCAGCCGGAATAAAGATCAAGATCTAACTCCATCATTGAATGCGAGTTGTATCTATTCCATCCAATGATCAAATGAAAATATGTCCAGAGTCATCTCAATCATGATCAAAATTCACCAACAATGCCCAACAATGATCAATTCCTGAAATGTCAACATCATTTGACCATATGGTTGAAGACCTTAGAAATCTCTCTACCGTAATTGTTGAAAACAATGGTCAAGATCTATCCACCAATAAAGATATTTTTGCTTCATCCAATGAGGCATCGACCAGTGATCATGTTGAAAATGTATCTACATCACCTAATGAGGTAGAGGACATATCTCAAGAATTTATTCTAAAGTATGATCAATGTCTTTCACCAAAGTATAGCAATGGTCCTTTCCAAGACATATTGACATCCTTTGACCTCATGATTGCTGATATTGAAGAAATCTTCAACTCGACACCTAATCCAAGTCCACTCAAAGATCACAAAGATATTAAGCCACTTTCCATGCATAATGAAGATATACGAGAGCCATTTGTAAGCAATCCATCCTTTGAAATTGTCCCATGTCAAGAACTTGATCCAAAGCATGTCGAAAGCAACTCCGAAATTAATCAAGATCAAGAATTTGTATCTTCAAGATACTGTGATCTAATGGATATTCTCCTATCCACACAAGATGATCATCCACATAGCGCCTCCTCCATCTACCCATGAGATGCTTTCATTGGATTAACATAGATGATAGCTAATCTAGGCAGGGTGTGTTACAAAGAGCAGATTCTTAACTCCTACAATCCAAGCGGGTTGTAAGCATCAAGATTGAATATGTCCCAAGCTCCAGATTGAGGACATCATGAATAAAATGTCGAACATTATCCTCCAAAGGAAACCATTCCCGAGGAAAGAACGAGTAAATCCGGAGTTAAGCGAGGCGAGAAAATTGGGAAACAATGTCATCTATGGTGATCATTTGTGAGCACATTTAAGACAAAACATCTCAAGCAAGCCCAGAATCAAAGCATGAAGGTACTACTTCCACCATCTGAGGGGGCAACTTAGTCTCAAACAAACATCAACATAGAAGACGCGAAGAATCTTGTAGATTGAAACCATTGCCAATACTACAACCAGCCACGCCATGAATCTTCATCCACCCATCACCCCATCCACGAATTGGGACCAACGTCAAAAGAAAGAATTGAATCAAAGAACGAAGAATGCTATCAAAGCAAAAGAAGAAAAGCATAATGGACAAATCAAATACATATGGATACCAAAGAATACAAAGAAAGATCATCCCTATCACACTCCATCAGTCAAAGAAACTATGGCACAAAATCAAAAGGGGAAAAGTATCCATCAAATAGGTCCACAAAAGCAAAAGCAGGATTTTTGAGCAACATACAAGGTATATCAAGCAATTGGTCCTAATTCCATGCACACTTTGTATCCACCCATCATGCTCATCTTCCCAAGTTTGGAGAGTCAAAGGTTCCAAGCGTCAACCAATCCATCCTCTTATCCTAAACACACTCCATCCACTCACCACATAATATCAGTTCACATTGGTGTATTGGCAATGACCCTTCATCATAAGGATTCAGAAGGCACTTTATCATGATGTATGCACAGAGACAGAGTCAACTCCGGTATCAACGAAGCAGATCGAGAATCCCAGAAGTGGCATTCAAGTGCACGTATCTTAGCAAAGCAGCTTCTTCAAAGCGGGGATATCGATGGCACATTATGACGAGAAGCATCTCACGTCAACACCACCCGGTGGTTCGGCATGAATCTTCGAGAAAAATACAAAAATTAAAAAAGCAAAAATCCAAAAAAAAATTAGAAAAGTTAAACTTGATGAAAAAGAGAAAAAAATGATCCTCTCTAGTACAGAAACGCGTAGGCTTTGGGCAAGACCATGGCGAAACCTGGAAAAGCGATCATGTAGAATCGGTATCGTCGCCACTTAGTGAGAAAATTTTATCCATCCATAATAAATCAACATTCCATCCCTTTCGACCATAATAAAACCATCCATCCATGAACCATTTATCCAATCCATTAGCATCTATCATGTCATCTTAATTATCTTGATGCTTGATGAAAATTTGGGGCCGCAGCTTTACACTTTCTTATGGTAAACATCTTGACATGGGCGTTTTCATCCTATCACGGCATTATCTGAGCCATGAAGCAGTATCCAAATGAGCATTCCTTATCTGAACATTGTATCTTATCGCAAGATAATCCTTGGCATCCTTTGCATGCTTATCCATATCCATCCATCCATACACTTATCCAAGCATCCATCCATTACATTCCATACGTTGCTAGACATTGGGGGCAGCTATGTACATCTTGCTTCGAGAATAAATCTTGGTCTGTGTCCTCTAACTTATGTGGTGATTTGAACATTGGCAAACGTGAAATCAAATTGGTCCACCACTTATGAGCAAAAATCCAAATCACTAACCCATGGCATATTTTGACGAACAAACATTCCTTATCAAAGCTTTATCTTTCATCGAACATCGATCCAAATAAACACTATCAGTTGCAACTAGTTTGCACGTCAATGTCACATCAAATCATTCAAACAACTTTTGTTTCAAACCAAGCTTCATCAAACATGATCAATCAAATCCATTCAAAAAATCATCTCAGGATATCATTGTGTTTCTTAAACACTATCCTTGCATTGTTGTGCATCCTCAACAATGTTATCATCATCAATCCTAATCAATCAATCCTTGCATTGTTGTGCATCCTCAACAATGTTATCATCATCAATCATGATCAATCAAATCCTTGCATTGTTGTGTATCCTCAACAATGTTATCATCATCATCCATCCATCGATCCAATCAATCAACCTTAGCTTGGTTTTTAACAAAATCCTAAACAGAGCACTGATATCGTCACACACATCCATATCCAAATCGTCAAAATCATGTGAAAATCCAAAAACATCAAAAAATCATGCGAAAATCCAAAAACATCAGAAAATCATGCAAAAATCCAAAAACATCCAAATCATATCAAAATCCAAAAACAAGTCAAAAAATCAGAAAAATATCAAAAACATTGAAATCCGAACTACGTCATCTCTGAGCTTAAACGTAGGCAAGGCTAATCTTCGATCAGCCCCCGAGACATCAAAATCCAAAAACATTCGAAAAAACATCAAAATCCAAAAACATCAGAAAATCAAAAAATCAAAAACATCGCAAAATCCAAAAACACCAAAAACAGCCTCAAAACATTCCAAAAAATGTCAAAAACATCCAAATATTTTAAAAAATCCACCCATCTCGTTTCGCTTTCACTCGAAATAATCAATCATCCATAATAAACTGATCATCACCTTCATCCTTTGGCAACACAAACATAAACAATCATAGCAGTCAGCAAAATCAATCTTCAATCGTAAAATCAAAATCGAAACAACAAACTTTTAAAAACAAAATCTCCAAACTCTTGATCAATGCATAAACATAATGAGTCCAACCTTATATCAACGACTATCAATCAACTTATCAAACCATCATCATCACGTACGGTACATGTCTAGGATATAGAACGTGGCTTGTTGTGTATGATCTTTTCTTTTGATTTATCTTGTGCTTACAGCTCATTCAAGGACCTCTCGATGATATAGAGCGAAGGTTAGAGATAGGAATGGGGCAACAATCATTATCTTTGGCTATCTTTAGTAGCATTGGGCCCCGTTCTTAATAAAATAACTTGGCGAATACTTGCTTTGTTAGATATGTATGGAGGATGTTTGGATACTGTTGACTATTGCATTGATTGGTTATACCTTTCCGTGTTTTGGTCGAGATGTTTGAGACTCTAAAAGTGCATCCTTAAGGTTTCCGTATGTATGAAGTGTGAACAAGAATACTCCTATCTATTTGTCGAGTCAAAGTCCATCACACTAAGTACAACGCCATCCTGGTCCTTTATACCTTGATGCATCGTACTTAGGCGTGTTATCAAAAATAAAGTAAGTGATCCTTTGAAAATCCCAATCCTTGATAAGCAAATCATCCATCTATCATCATCTATCATCATCATCTCTAATAAAGTCTCGACCAATCATGGACTTGTTGGATCTTCTTGTCATCATCTCATTTCCACACTAACATGGCCATCCATGATCATCCATCAATACATCCATCCACGGATCTACCAAACCATCAATATCTTTGCATACCACATATCATTCATATCATACATAATAGGAAACATCGATGCGTTTCACATGCATTGCATATCATCATCCTTAATGCCGATCTGTTGGTCTAAGCATATCATAAATCATCCATTATAATCATAGCATATCCCATCATCAATCATCCATCTCTCATATCTATATCATCATTTAAAGTTGTTTGGGATAATATAGATTTGTTATCTAAGCATCTTAAAATCATCTCATTGCATCGTCATCCATAATCACCATTTTGAACCTCTTTATGTGAGATAGCCTAAATTGAATCTTTAGCTCGATCTCGAGGGGGCAATGTACCAGTGTACTATAGATTTGAGGGCATCGAAAATCATGAAATTTTTAAATTTGATTAGGCAAACTATTCTTTGAATAGCAACAAATTACATTGCTTCAAAGAGGGGCAAATGTGGAACATCTAAAACTAACATTACTTCGCATTTGATCGGGGTTCATTCATCCGCTGAACTAGAGCGTTGCATTAGGACCATTCATCAATTAATCAAGTGCATTTTCATCCACTCAAATAAGAATTATCATTCAACCTTCATCTTGCATCATCCACTTAATTAAATAAATCGGGACTTCATTTAAATCAAATCCTAAATCATATTCCATCATTTTCTGATTTAAATAAATCAATTATCAAAGTCTTGAAATTCAAATCATCTAATCAGCATTAAATCAGCATAATCATGATCTATTTAATCTAACCCTGATTAAATACTCACCCACTTGCATTATCTAGATCTAGCCACTTGCACAATAAATCAATTTTAGTGATTTATTAAAACCTCATTTTTTTTCAACATGACAAGTCAAACAGGGCATTTATTGCTCTTCTTTCTTGTCCCCCTCTCAAAATTTATTGCAAATTTGAATTCAAAAATTCCCCCTCTTGGGCACTCTTCCCAAATCTTGCATATACATCAACTAATCACATGATGACAAGTGTCCTCAACTCATTGGCTTGTTTTGATCCCACATTGGTCCCTCTTCAACACTTAGCATTTTGAAAATCTTTAAATAGGTGCTTCATCTTTGAGCAAATCCTTCACAATTTCATGCAAGGTTACTCTCTTCATTTGAGATTTGATCTTGTTCATCATCACTCCATCATCTCCATTTTCATTTTATCATTTTGAGCTTTGATCAAGGGTTGGGAAAGGGTCACTAGCACATGTGACACCAATCCAACATGGAATAAGTGTTTATCTTGCTTTTAAAATCTCTTCTTGATGCTGTTTTTGTTACTTGTGGCATTTCTTTAGCATAGATATTCTATTTCATGGAGGTATTTGCAGATTTGTGTGTTTAGACTAACATTTCTAATGAGTATTTGAAGTGGTCTTACATGCAGATTTAGGGTACTTCACATAACAAGAATGAAAATTTGAGCGGAAAACAAGAAACTACTCTATCTGCTTTGGCTGTAGGAACAGTCATAGAATGGAATTCTAGTGGTTGTAGGAACAGTCAATACCAAATTTCTAACTAAGTACTAAACAACAAGTAATACTATAATAATACTAAACTAAGAAGGTGGATTATTCACCAAGTAGGCCCCCTTGGATAAGTATCCCCTAAACTAGTAAGAACTCAAATGCTCAAGCTCATAACTTTATTTTATTCACTGTAAATCATACATACGAAAGAGTAATGTATTTGTATTACTAAAATTGGAGAATGAGAGTACAATATAAAATTGTGCAACCTCCTGAAGGAGCATCAAATCATTATTTATAAAATAGCTAAACAAGGCAGTCAACTCCATGACTGGGAGGATGCCATTTAGGGAAAACAAGGGAAAGTGGAGCGATGGTGGTTACACATGCATGTAATTTGGCTAGACATGCAATTATGAATGCAAATCCAGCACAACAATAATTCCCATACATGCTCAATCATTAAGGTCCACTACAAGGTGGTTACATTTAGTTGCATGAAGAATCTTCTACTATCGACTACTTTTGACTTGGAGCAGTTCCTCAACTAGTGGTGTCTTCCTCAATTTAGCACATTAAATCGACATGGAAAAGTTAGTACGCATAATAACTACACATCTATAACCACTCTAAGAAACATTCATTAATCACATGCAAAATCAATAAAGATAACCCACATAATATGCCAAATGTCATTAAGTTGCAGAGATAGGATAATATCAAATGGAAATGGTTTGAGGGAAACATTATGTCAATACCAACATTTAATCATTAAATTCCATAACATCTACCAATAAATAGACTATAGATTCTACCCAAAATTAGACCAAAAACTAGGCTAATCACTCCCCCCAACCTAACATTTTGCTAGTCCTCCAACAAGGGAAGAGTTGTTCTTTTGCTTGGTCAAAACTTTGAAATTTCCAACTGAGAGTTGTCCAACATCAATGGTTGTAGTATGTGAGTCAGGGTCCCAATAGAATCCTCACAGTCTATCAAACCTATTCCATCTCTGCTTCTCTACAATAACATCAAACTAGTAAAATCTGAAGTTTGGCATGGGCCACATGAGCATGGGTGGTTAGAAAGTCAGGGGAATCCAGAGTTGCCCCTGTGTTCTTCCAATCTCAATATACCTCTCAATTCTTTTTAGTGTTGCAACATAATTGTGGATGGAATGAGGCCTAGCTTGTTTCAGCTCATCAGTTAGACTATTCCATCTTTGTGATAAACATCTCACGGTTTCCTCCTTTGTTGTTGTATTTACCTCATACTTAATCTAATTTTATACCAAAGACATGAATTCCCTCAATTCAACATCCCCAACATACAACAACGGATTCCAATCATGGTCTTTTGTGATAGCATAATTATGTAAAGAAAATTCACATAGAAAATTCTCCATTTCAGGTGAGGCAATCTTATAAGCATTAAAGAATTCAATGTGGGTGTCAATAAAAGGATTCAAACCTGAGGCAATTCTTAAAAGCTTAAAGGAGAGATATTTTTCCTTCAAGAGTAGAGCATAGACCCTTGGAGGGTCTCTACATTCCAAAATCTGTGGTACCAAAGCTGCCATATCATCCACCCTCTGCTTCAAGGAGGAAATTTCTACATTTTTATCCTCAATATCTTCATCCTTCTTTTGAATTTTCTCCTTTAATTTCTATTTTTCCTTTTTCCATTCTTCCTCTCTTCTTTTTATTTCTTTCCATAAATTTAAAATTATTGTATGTAATGTAAAATTAGGAGGATTATGGATTCCTACCAGTATTTTTGGTGGTGGCTACTCATATGGCACTATCTATATGGACTCAGGATATCCAGTTATCTTTGGCTGTAAAGGTATTGTTTCTTCTTCCTTTTGCTACAGGACTCTTGTTCTTGCTCTCATTGTGGCTACATGAACTCCTACTCTGGTTCTAGCTATTGTTGTAGGACTTCTTGCTATAGGACCTCTTGCTCATGCTACAGGAAGTCCTGATTTTCCTCCAATTCTTCTACAATGTTAGCAAGATTGGCCAGTGTTATATTTGTTGCTCTCCTAAATATGTCTTCTTATTCTTCAACATTCTCCTACTCCATTAGAGCTTTAGGGTCCTCATGTGAGGGCTCACCACATTTAGGGATTTCTTGTGGAGGTGTACCAAACATAGGCCCAACTAATCTTGATTTCCTAGGAGGTTTCTCATGTTTTTCTTTGGCTACAAGATAAGCAGTATCAACTTTCCTCTTCTTAGGACTTGACACTTTTCTTTCTACATGCTATGTTCTAGCCTTTCCTTTTCTCATTTCTACTTCTCTCTGTTGTACCCTAGTTTTCATCAGGGTTTCAAGTGGAATATCATCGTCAGAATCTGAGGAAGAGCTTTATTTTTCTAAGTGCTTTTTTCTAGAAGAACTAATTTTTATAGTTTCTTCTACTATAGGAGGATTCGCACTAGAGCCAACACCAAAAGTTGAAGCACTAGGAATGACTTCAACCATACTTACTCTCCTGCTAGACCTATGGGATTGAGGCAAATCCCTAGGTTGCAAGTGCTCGGGTCTAATTTGATCAATATTTATAAACTCTTCCCAAATCATTCTAGATACATCATGCAGAGACTTTTCAACTAGCAATTTAATCAAGAAATGGTGGGAAACAAAATTATCCCTACTTTTTTGGGTCTTGGCCACCATGATTGAGATAATATTGTACAACATTTTAGGCACATTCATCCTCCTTCTGTGCCTCATATAATTCAAAAGCTTGAAGTGGACATAATGCAAGTTTGACTGGAAACCCCTACAAGTGATATATTTGATAACATACACAACTATTTGCTTCCATGGCTCGGGCAAAGACATTCTCTTTGCACCTTGTTTGTCTATTCTCAATGGGGGGTTGTTCAACTCTATAAATTTAGCCCTAGTTGACCTAACATCTCTAGAAGCAGGGCAATTTTCACCATCAGTAGGTAACCTTGTAACCTCTACAATTCTTTCCTCTATTGCAACAACTCCCAATCCTTTTATTGTGACTTTTCCTTCTAAAAATGTCTAAGAAAATTTAAGGGAAATGCTTTCATCAAAACCATCCAACTTCAAAAAGTAATCTAATCATCCATAGTTTTAAAATTTACCCAAGTATTGTGCATCCTGTAGTAAAATATCATGCACCATGGGTTTGTTTTGAATTAACCCACCTCCCACTGTCTACAATCAAACAAATAGTCTACAACTTCTTTCTTGCAATTCATGTCTAAAAATCAAATGGAAACAAATGGTCTACAACTTCTTTCTTGCAATTCATGTCTAAAAATCAAATGCGCTTTCTCGCAGTATCTATTAAATTCTAGTACCAACCTGCTAAATTTCTAGTGCCAATATCAACTAAATTCCTTTGTTTTGTTTTGCAACTATGGCTCTTCAACTCAAGATTACAATAGGGTTAATAATAGAAAAAAAGGAGTGATAAAGGAGAATTATGATGGGAAGAAATGGTGGTTGCAATTATTGTCACTTCACACATGCAAGCCATCCTCTCACTTAGATCTCAAATCAACTCATTTTAAATTTTTGATGTAGCCTTGTATGATTTGACACATGGGCAATAAATTCACAAAATATTTGCAACTTTTTCTTTCCCCTCCCCCAACCTAAATTTGGACTGTGTCCACACATGCGAGACGAGAGTGCTGATTGATAGGTAATAATGGAATTTATGTCAACATCTATACTAATGCACAATGATTAAATAAGCACACTTAAAAGATGATTAAAGATAGCAATTAATGTGCACAAACTTGAATGTGTGGAATATTTGTTGCAAAGATCATAGATAAAGTAAAACTCACCTTTTTGGAGAATAAATTCAGCAATAAATGAAAGTGAAGTGGAATGAAGTGATGGAAGAGAGAGAAAGGTGGTGATGGATGGGCGGATGATGAAGAAATAGACTTCCATGTAAGTGAAAGTATTTATTATGAAAAGTATGTACCTCAATTAGCTGGAAGGAGGGACACTAGGTCCACTGCCTTCAGCTGCAAGAAGCTCGGGTGTTGAATGTTGGGTGAATTGTTGTAGGAAATATTCTTTAGAAGTTGGCTTGTGGTATAATACGAAGTGATGATCCTTGACAAGTAGTTTGAACCTAACAGGGTCAATGGTGGTGAGCTAAACAACTCCATTAGGAAAAACCTCAACAACTTCATATGGTCCTAGCCACCTTGTCTGCAATTTTCCTACATTGTCCTAGTGCTTGAATCATAGAGCAAGGCCAAATCTCCTAGTTTGAATTTATTTTCCTTGATAAATTTGTAATGCCACTTGATTCTATGATTCTGCACTACTATATGATGTAGGGTTTCTCTTCTTATTTCATCCAAAGCATTTAGCTGCATAATTCTTTCTCTTTGTGCTTTAGAAATATCCATCCCTAAATCCACTATGGTTTGTAGAGTCTTATATTCAAATTCAATGGGAATCATAGTTGTCTTTCCATACAACAACTCAACTAGGGTGAAGCCTGTAGTTGTTTTCCATGTTGTCCTATAGGCCCAAACAACTTTTGGTAATCTATTTTCCCAATATTTTCTATGGATAGCTACTGTTTTAGTCAGAATGGCTTCAATTTCTCAGTTTGTCACCTCAACTTGGTCATTAGTCTAGGGGTGATAAGGAGTATAATTCTTGTGCCCTATGTTGTACTCATTAACTAGTTATGCAACAAGAGTTGATGTGAATTGAGCTCCTTGATCAATCACTATTTCTTTTGGGACTCCATATCTTGTGAAAATATCCTCATAAAGAAACTCTGCAACCTTGTTGTCTCTTGCATGCTTCATGGCCTTAACTTCTACCCATTTTGTCACATGATTAGTGCATACCAAAATATAAGACTTACCATTTGATGGAGGGTCAATTGGTTCCACAAAATCCAATCCCCATATGTCAAAGGGAGTGATTACTATCTTAGGGCACAGTGGCATCTCATCAGACCTAGTTGATATGCCCATTCTTTGACATCTATCACATTTTCTGGTATACCTTCTTGCATCCTTGTGTAGTGTTGGCTAGTAATGCCCTATGTTCAAAACCTTCATTGTTGTCCTCTTGGTTGAAAAGTGTCCTCCACATGGTTCATTGTGACAAGCATGAAAAATGTCATATGTCTCATCTTCTCTCACACATCTTCTCAAGACATGGCCTGGTCTAGTATAAAACAAACATCCAAAAATCCAAGAGAAAGGAAAACATTTTTCAATGAGTTCCCTTTTCTCTTTTAGGGAGAAGTGAGAAGGAACTCTACTTGTGAGAAATTAATTGGATATGTCAACATACCAGAGTGTTTGTACACTGAGGGAGAATAGATGCTCATCAAGAAAAGAGTCATCTATGGGCTGATTGTCTTTTGATGTAGTTAGCCTCAGAAGAAAATCTGCAACAACATTGGACTTCCCTAGCTTATCCACAATGGTTATATGAAACTCCTATATCAACAATAACCATCTTTCCAATCTACCTGTGATCAAAAGTTTATTCATGAGATATCTAATGGCTGTATGATCAATGTGCACAAAGATTTGGTAGCCTGTTATGTAATGTCTGAATTTGTTTAGTGAATAGATTACTGCCAACATCTCTTTCTTTGTCACTGTATAATTAAATTTAGCTCCTTGCAAATTTTTTCTAACAAAGTAAATAACATTTTCAATAGTGCCCTCTTTCTATCCTAAGACTTATCCTATGGAATAATCTGATGCATCAGTATGGATGTGGAAAGGAAGCTCCCAATTGGGTCCCTTGTGTACTAGAGCATGAGTCAAAGCTACCTTCAATTTAGAAAATTCCTTGTCACAAGCTTTAGTCCACTGAAATTCAACATCTTTGGTGAGAAGGGTATACAATGGTGCTACTACCTTACTAAAATCTTTGCTGAAACACCTATAATATCCTACATGATCCAAGAAACTCCTAACATCCTTCTATTTTGCAGGTGTGGGCAGATTTGTGATTACCTCAATCTTTGCAGGATCAACTTGGATTCCCTTGTGGGAGATATAGTGGCCAAGAACTACACCTTCTTGCATCATCATGAAGCACTTTTCACTATTTAAGGACAAGTTTTCTGTCTCCACATGTCTATAGGACTCTCTTGATATTTTCCAATGCTTGATTAAAATAAACACCATAAGTGGTGAATTCATCCATATAAATGTCCATGCAATCATGAGAAATATTTGAGAATATACTAATGACTTCCCTCTAGAAAGTTGTAGGTGCATTACACAAGCCAAATGACAATATCGAACAGGCATTGGTCCCCTATGGAAGAGTAAATGTGGTCTTCTCCTAGTCCTCTGGTGCAACTTGGATCTAGTTGTAGCCACTAAATTCATCTAGGAAAGAAAAGTATTTCTTTCCTACAAGTGTATCCAGAACTTGATCAATGATGGGTAAAGGAAAGTGATCCTTGTTGGTGGCAGCATTAAGTTCCCTATAATCAACACAAACTTTCAATTTCCCTCCTTTCTTGGGCACAATCACTAATGGAGATACCCACTAACTATCTGAAATGGGGTAGATAAATCCTGCATCTAGTAATTTTTGTAGTTCTCCTTTCAAAAATTCTCTTAGTGTAGGGTTAATTCTTCATTGTGGTTGTCTTAATGGAATGAAATTATCTCTGATATTATTTTTTTGGGTACAAAGTTTAGGATCCAATCCCTTCATATCATGATAATCCCATGTGAATGCATGCTAATGGGTCCTTAATAGGTTTTCCAATGACAATTGTTGTTCTTCATTCAATTTACTATTAATATTCATATATTTTCCTTCTGATAGCTAGATTTGTGTAGTTAACTCTATCATGGCTGCTTCATTAATACATGGTACCTTTAGTTCATATGGAAGCAATGTATGGGACATACCTGTTGCTCCAGGAAGTTCGTTTGTAGGAACATTCGCTACAGGAATAGTGGTTGCAAGAAGAACGTCGGTAGGAAGAGTGGCTATAGGAAGAGTAGACAAAAGTGTCTTGACTAAAGTAACAGGTTGAGAAGATGATGCTTCCTCCACTTTATAATGGTTTTGAATGATGTTAGCCAATTCTTCATGCTCATCTTTGAGCTATATGAAAGAGCTTGTTCCTAGCATCATAAGTTGTGCCACAGAGTTAACTTCCTTGACCTCTTCACCAACTTGTGGCCATACCAAATCATCTTCATTATGAGATGGCTGAGTAGGCAGATAAAGAACAAAAATTTTAGTACTCATTCCATCTGAAATGGTCATGTCACCTAACTAACATCTAACGTATGAATCTATAGTTGCTAACCAAGGACTTCCAAGAATAATGGGATACCTTCCTAGTGTAGCCTTAGGTGAAAGAATCATAAAACCTACTGGGTACTCCCAAGAGTCTAGAACTACCACAAGATCTTCCACTACACCATCAAGCATAATAGTAGAGCTATTAGCAAGTTGCAAGATAGTAGGAGTGGATCCCATGTTTGCAATGTTTAGTTTTTGTAGGATGTCCTTGGTCATTACATTTATTATTGCCCCTAAATCAATTAGAGCATTCTTTACTTGAACCATGTTTATGACAACTGCTATCGGAGGACTACCTAGGTCATTATACTTGGGAATAGTCACTTCTCCAAGCATGATGTTAACTAGTTGGCCCACCACATGAACTATAGTTGGGTCTTTCTTTTTCCTTCTTGGCTTCTTAAGACAAGCTTCCTTGATTGCTTTTCCATATATTGGAACATCCTTTATGGCTTGAAATAGGGGTATTAGAACACATATATGCTTTAGCTAATCCAAGATGTCATAAGTGGTATCCTTCTTTTCTTCTTTCTTCTTGGAAACTTCCAACCTCTAAGGGAATGGTGGTTCTTTTTTAGTTTGCTTGACTTGAACTGGTTCGGGATTTTTAGGTGCATTTGGTTGAATAGGGTCATTCAAAGGCTCCTCTTCTTATTTCACTAGAACTTCAGTGATAATGGGCTTGGAAGGGGCTATTAGAGTAGTTCCTAAATGCAAGTGGATGTCACTTACACTCACAACATATGTAGTAAACTGATTTGAATTAGCAGAGTATGCAGGCTATTGTTGTGGTTTGTTATTTAGATTGGGTGTTGGTTGAGCTGGTAGCTGAGTAGGTTTAGGTGCGTTTGATCTTGGATTAGCAGGTGGAAGCATTATAATAGGTTGTTTGGGTTAAGAAGGTGGTTGCATGTAATTGATTGTCTGGGTAGGCCATTGTTGTCCTCCTCTCCATTGATTTGTTTGCTGCCAATTTCTTGGAGGTGGTTGCTAGTGCCCTTGAAATTGCTACCAATTTCCTTGAGGTTGTTGCCATTGAGGTGGAGAAATCTAATGAATGGGCCAAGCATTTGGAGGGTTACTCTAAGACTTTTGTGGATATCCTCCATAATTGGGTGGATATGGGGGTTGCCATTAGTTACCAGATGAATAAGAGCTAAAATATGGCCCATCATAGGATAGTGGATTTGGTGGCATACCTTGTCTTGGGGCCCAAGGCTTCCTTTGTGTAGCATAGTGGACTTGGTCTTCTTCAATTTGAATTGGCTTGAACTTACGTGGAATCTGTTTAATTTCAAGGTTAGCTACCATCTTGCATTTGTAGTCCTTCTTTTGTCTGCAGTGAAGGAAATACTCTATCAACATTTTCTTTTCCTCCTCTTGTTTCTTCTTGGCCTAAAATGTATCTGGCTGAGTAGCTAGATCATTGATAATGTCCTATTTGAAATCAACAATAAAATGAGTGATCTCCATTCTTGAAACTCCATAGGTAGTCGACTTACCCATGGAAGATTGATAAGCTCTCCCTAGAGTAATTTTGGCCTATTTTCTTGATATCCTCCCAAGGAACTTGGGAGATATCTCCTCCTGCCATGAGGTCCAAGGAATCAATGCAATTGACATTGATTCCTCTTAGGAAAAGCAACTTTTGTGATTCCTCATTAGGTGCATGGTGTGGAGATTTTTGCAAGAAAAACAAAAACCTTGCAATGTATTCTTCCAAGCTCTCATCTTCCTTTTGTTGCATCCTAAAAATGTCACCTCCTCTCATGTCACTACCCCTGCAGTATTCCTTGTATTTCTCAAGAATTTTTTCTTCACGTCTTTCCAAGTTTCCACAGTATCTCTTCCTAGGCTCATGAACCATCTTAGTGCATCCTCTTTCAAAGTAGTGGGAAATAACTTAAGCCCATGGGAATCAATAGTATAATCATAACTCCTACAGTGTAGGTCAAACTCAAATAAGAAGGTATCAAGATCATCTGTCACAAGTCCATAAAACTTGGGGAGTGTTGAGGTAGGAATGTTCTTGATATTGTCAACTTCATTTTTATGGGAAATGAGGAAAGGAAAAGCTGGTTGGTTTTGTCTATTCCTATTTGCATCACCCATGCCTGCTTGATGTGGTTCAAAGACAAAGGGGTTCTCAAGCTGATTTTGATCTTCAGAGGAGACTTTAGAGCTAGTTAGACTAGGATATGCATCAAAAAAGGGGTGTGAATCTTCTTCTTCCTCTTTTTCTAGTAGGTTAGGATATTCAACTAGTTGGAATGGACGAGGATTACTAGGAAGAAATCTCCCATAAGCATCCCTTCACCTTCCTCTATACATGTGGTAGCACTCACTATCAGTCAACTCACATAAAGAATTGGTAAAGAATAAGGGGGGGTCATTACTTCCTAAATGAGGATATGCTAAGAATAACTTCCAGAAACACTACAACAAGAAAAACTACCAATGACTCCAAAAGACTCCCTAGCTTGACACCATCCTCGACAACAACACCAAAAATGTTGTCCTTCTACAATGATTTAATAACTAAGCCTTTACAACCATGATTTAGAGATTGGATATTTAATTTGAATAGCTATTTCAATCATCATGAAGGTGTATTTAACTTGTCAACCCAGGGACATGAAATTGAAATGGGTCAGCACAGTATGTGCACTCGGAACTCAAAGTAGTCATTGCATTCTACAACTAAGAAACACAATGCTAAAAGTAAATTGCTGGAAAGAAATGAAGAAAATGTTGAACATTAATAAATGGCTATGCTAAGCTGAATGCATAGCAGGAATGAAAATATAAAGAACAAATATGAAACTACTTTGTTTACTTTGGCTATAGGAACAATCACAAAATGGAATTTTAGTGGCTACAAGAACAATCACAAAATAGAATTCTAGTGGCTGCAGGAATATTCAATGCCAGATTTATAACTAAGTACTAAACTACAAGTAATACTATACTAATGCTAAACTAAGAAGATGAATTACTCACCAAGTGGGCCCCCTTGGATAACTATCCCCTAAACTAATAAGAACTCAAATGCTCGAACTCGAAACTTTATTTTATTCACTGTAAATCATGCATACAAAAGAGTAATATATTTGTATTATTGAAATTGGAGAATGAGAGTACAATATCAAATAGTGCAACCTCCTAAAGAAGGAACATCAAATAATTATTTATACTACAGCTAAACAAGGCAGTCAACTCCATGACTGGGAGGACACCATTTAGGGAAAACAAGGGAAAGTGGAGCAATGGTGGTTATGCATGCATGGAATTTGGTTAGATGTGTAGGTCCAATTGAAAATCCAACACATCAATAATGCCCATCCATGATCAATCATTAAGGTCCACTACAAGGCAGTTACATTCAGTTGTATGAAAAATCTTCTACCGTCTATTGCTTTTGACTTGGAGTGATTCCTCAGCTGGATGTTATATGGTGCATGCCTAGCTAGCGGTGTCTTCCTCAACTTAGCACATTAAATCTGCATGGAAAATTTAGTATGCATAATAACTACACATCTATAACCACTCTAAGAAACATCCATTAATTACTTACAAAATCAATATAGATAACCCACATAATATGCCAAATGTCATTAAGCTTGCAGAGATAGGATAATATCATTTGAATGCTAATGGTTTGAGGGAAAAATTATTCCAATACCAACATTTAATCATTAAAATCCATGACATCTACGAACAAATAGACTATAGATTCTACCCAAAATTAGACAAAAAATTAGGCTCATCATTTTGTATGCAAAGTATATGTTTTAGTTTTCTTTTTTTGAGGTAGACAAAATTAAAGAATGCATATATTGTGAATTTAATTTTTGAAGAAAAATAAGAGATATAGTGAACTAAATGTGGATTATTTCATAGATTGTTCGAGAATCTATGGATCTAGGGAATTATACCCTTCCAAAGGTCATGAGACAGATTGATGGTGCAAAGGATTGATGTCCAATAATTCAAGGGATTTATGATTTATGGGTTCAAGGAGGTGGTAATAAAGGAACATGGAAATTCAACTCAGGAACTGCACCTTTCTAATGGTTATGAGGTAGCTTCATGGAGTTACACTTAGTTTAGGATTTTATTTTCATAGAAAAACTTCTAAAGAATGTGTATTTGTTTGTTTCAATCAACAAGTTTTGTTGTGTGAAATGTAAACCTTAAGGGGGATGTTGGAATATTAAGGTTTATGGTAATAAATTCACCTTAGTGACTTATAGGTTTTTAGGAATTTATTGGGCATTCCTTGCTTTTCCATTATTCTCATAGTCCTTGATCTCATCATCACTTTTTGGAGGAGTAGTAGGCATGTTGTATATCCAATTTCAACTAACTTCTAGACATCAAGCCTTAATGAGATAAGAAAGGCTTCCATCTTGGCTTCCTAGAAAGCATAATTTGTTCCATCAAACATGGGAACTTTGATACCCTTCTTGTGCACCATCTTGATCTACCTCAAATGGTTAAACTTCTTTCAAGGAGCCACAACTCTGATAACAATTGTTAGACACACAAGACAACTGAGAGGGGTTCAATTAGTTGTACATTAAAACCATCAAATGCTTATATACCTTAAACCCTTAATACCATATTAATCATCAACATGAATGTAAACCCATGAAACATACACATTCAAAATGATACACAAGAGAACACCAAATTTACATGGAAAACCCTAATCATGGAAAAAACATGGTGAGAATTAACTCATATATATATTTATAGAAAAATTGAATACAATAGGCTCATTTCACAAATGCAACATGCATATTGTTCTAGTCTAAACAATTTTCAATGTTTTAACCACAAGTGAAATAATTTGTGATTCCATCACATAGCAATAATTTTTTTCTCTTTAAAACAATGATATCATGCACATTTGAAATAAACACTATTCCAAACTTCCATTGCATTACATTGTGATATAGAAATAATAATTCTTTCTCATTTCATTCAATGAAATGTTACAATATTTCCAAAGAAATGATCTGGTAAACAAAATACAAATACATTTTCCATATTTTCATAGAAATAGATCCAAGATACATACCTAGCTCAACTAAGCTCTATCGGAACTAGAAATACAAATGATCTAAGAATTTCCCTTTCAAATCTTGGCTTTCCAACTTAGAGAAGTAGAATCACTCAAGCACTTTTCTATCATTCACGAACTAACAATGTTTCCCCACACATCTATCACATATGGTAAGATGGCCCTACCCTTCGATGAAGACTTTGGTTTGGAAACCTCAAAATACTACCCAATCTTGAGCTGGTGTTTGTTAGGAAAAGGTGTGTTGTACACCTTGCATAATGTATTTAATGTAGTTATTCTTGGGGCCACTTTATGTTATGACATTGGGACATAAGTTAAAGTTACTAAAATGTAATTATTTAATATTGGGGAAAATAATTAAATAATTACCCAATATTAAATGTGGGGGCATTGTTTTGTAATCTCATGGTTTTAGTCACATGGTTTTGTATAATACCACTTGGTGGTTTTCTGGGAGCTTGTGTAGTTGTTTAAGTTGATCATTTTTGCAGGTTAGCTCTGGTTAGCATTTATAGAGAATTGAAGCATGGCATGAGATGTGTGGTTGCATGCTTTTTCACATGGATTGCATGGAGAGGGATTGTTGTTTCAATGGTGTTCATGGAGACTTTGAAGATGTATTGTAATCTTTATTGTTGAATAATACATAAAATATGGATGCTTTTGGAGGCTAGGTTATTCCCTCTTGAGGGTTTTCCCAAGGTATATCTTGTGTCATATTTTCATGGGTATGTTGTCTATTCTCTTACATGTGGATTTTGAATACTTTTTTGCATAGATTTCTCTTTTGGGTTATGTGGAAATTGTCTTTAAATGGCTGAAAGTTTCCAACATTTGGTATCAGAGCTTTGGTTATGGTTGTATAACCCTTGGTTGAGAAAAATCTTGTTTAAGTTTGAATCTATACATTGCATGAGAAAATCAAAGACATGGCAAGATATGAGGGTTTTGTAGGTTGTTTATTGTAGATCTAACGATTTTGGGTTTATTGTTTTAATGGGTAGTTTGCATATCTGGGTGAGAATTTTTTTGGTGAAAATGGTTTTTGACTATGTATTCAAATGAGGGTTTTGTGGTAGAAAAATTATAGATGACCTCGTAAGAAAAAATAGACCTCATGGTTGAATTCGAGTTGGCCAAGAGACAAATTTTGATATATAATTTTCCCTATTTTGGTTAGTAAAAAAAATGAATTTTTTTTTGGCACATACCCCTATGCGGTCGTATGGATGTCGATAGTACAGTCATCAAAAAATTAAAAAAATTAAAAATTCCTTCATTGGCTGAAAAAAGTGTACATGCAAAAGGAAAGAAAAAAATAAAAAGAAAATTAAGAAGGGCCAAAAGAAATTTTTATTAAAATAAAAATTATAAATGGTTTGGGTGGGGGGCAAACCCCACCCATACCGTAGCCTGCATCAGCTTGCGTTGATAGAGCTATAGGCAGTATCGTGAGGTACCACCCCTAGCCCTGTCAGTGATAGAGTACAACCACCGGCAGGTATGGCCTGCCACCCCTTAATGGGGTTTAAACCATTGATAGAAATTTTTTATTAAATCATTTTTTTACCATTAAATTTCTTTACTATTAAATCTATCGGGGTATTATTAAAAATCTGACTCCTATTTTCATTATATGCAAAATTTAAATGAAATTTATAATTACTTGGGATTTTCCACCGATGTGCCACCTAGGGAACCACCACCATCAGTGGCTCCACCCGGGGGCCACCTCTCTTGTGCCTACATACCAGAATTGTGCAACTTTTTTCGAGAGGGCATAACTTTCGCCTAGGTGCTTTGTTTTTCAACTTTTTGGACTCATTGAAAGCTGAATCAGTGCTCTATGATATGGTGATAGTGATTTTTTGATATTTTGTAGTTTTTATAGTGTTTTTTTAGCTAGAAGCTAGGTTTTTTTTTTGAGCTTTGAGATGTGATATCGGGTGCATACGCAGTCGGATTTTGGACTTTGAATAGTCGATGAAAATATTGTTCACAACACTACACAATGGATCAAGTTTGGAGTTATTTTGGCATGGTTTATTTGCTATTTTTCTTATCTAAGCTGTTAATGGGTTACTTTGACTATGGTGATACTATGGGTTTATGGATAATCAGATCTTGGATATTTGATGTTGGATTCATTGTATGCTTAGTTGTACATCTTAGATTATTCTATTTTTGACATGGTTATCAATTTGGTTAAATTTGTATGTTTCATTGTTGTATCTACAAGTTGTGTAATGTTGTAGGTGATTTATACTTACATGTTGCATTTATGACTTGGTCATGGGTTGTCTATGCTCATATATATTTCAATATTGACACATTTTTAGTTTTGGTGGCTTGGTTTAGTCACTTGGTTTATTGGTTTTGATGTCATCTTGAGGAGGTGAGATGGTATTACCAGGTATGGTCATGATATGAGACCTATGTAGTTGACTATGTTATATAGATATGTGGACACAGTTGGTTTGAGTTGATACATTTGGTGGTGATCATTGTGTCATGGATGTTTCTTGTGCTTTAAAGACTTTGGCATGTCATGATGGTTTATGAAAGTGTATGGTTGGTGTTTCAATTTGGTGTTAGGAGGTTGTTCTTATCTCCTAGATGCTCATTTAGTTCCTTGACTATGGTACTTGGATGTGGACATGTTTGGAAAATCAGATTGAAGATTGATTTGGTGTTTGAGTCATTTAGTCTACATGATTATTCTCTTGGATATCTCACTTTGCAATTTATTGATGTGTTGATGAGTCTACATGTTTCAATGATTGGGTCCACAAGCCATGCAAGTTGTGGATTAGCTACCCATTTACTTGTAGTGAGATGACTTGGTTGTGGATTTCCTTTATTCACTAGGTTTGATTCATTATTGTTGCAGATTTTGTCAGCTGGCCTTGTTCCTAGCCATTTGTACATTGGTATCTATGCTTAGACATGAGAGGATGGATGTTTCTAATAGTACCTAGATAGTTGTTTGTGGGACTTATAGCATGTGGTGTATCATGATGTCATGGATAGCTTGATTACACTTTTCAGTGGGATCTTTTGACAGTGATGGATTGGTGGCACGTTGGATTTGTTTATGATGGTTTGGCATTTGTAGGTATCTTCTTGGCTTAGATATTTTGGTTCTACTTGTTATGTTACTGAAATTTCAATTGTGTGTACAAACCTGGATGATATTCATGGAGAGGATGGTAGTCATGATGCACTATGTAGCTCGTACCATAGTTCAGTGGGAGTTGTTGGTAGTGACATGGATGCATCATTGGTATGGTTATCTTCATGTGATTGGGGATATATTTTCTTGGTTCATAGTGTTTTGCTATTATGTCATAGTTTACTCTTGATACTGATTTAGAGTTTGGAATGGTACTTGTTCTGTTGAGACTAGGATTCTTATATGTATGTTATGGTGCATGTGATATCCTAGGAGGAGATGGTTATATCATGAATTCCATGTTTATGTTCTTGATTCATGATTGGAGTTGCGACATTGATCGAGTGTGGTTCTCTTGGTATTGGGTACATTGATCATTTTCTTGATTACTTCATGATGGTGCTATGTTGCATTTGGAGTTTGGAATGGATTGGTTGGTTACAGGTACTCATGGATACTTGGAGAAATAGGTGAGGCTTGAGTTCTCTTATGGATAGAGACATTTCCTTAGATGGTTACTCTTGATGAGATTTCAGCAAGAAGTATGAGGAGCCTACACCTTGGTTAGATGTTATTTCAACACAAACATATCAGGAGAGTGTTCTTCGATGAGTCATGATGACTTGGATGTCTTGGAGGAGCATTCTCATTCCCCACTCTCGGTCTTCTTAGTACTTTACTTGAGAGGTAATGCCCATTGTTTCTTTTAGATGCATTATGTTTATGCTTTATCTTCTCATGCATATGGATCTTGGTCTATGGATATGTGGTTTTGGAGGGTTCATTTAAAGGATTTTGGAATGTTTATCTCCTTATACATTTTGATTACATTCATTGTTGTTGAGTTTAGGAGATGTAGTTGGGATTTCCTTCATTGGGAATGGATTTAGTTTGATCTTCTTTGGGTATGAGAGGCTTACGTCCATGTTATGTTTGATCTTGGTGATTGAACGGTTGGGTATTGTTATGGATTTTATTTTGGGGTGTTGTGGAGGAGATCATTCTTGACACAATTGGAATTTAAAGTTGTATGTAGAAGGATTTTCTAGAGGTATACAATGTGCAAAGTTTCTCTTTGGTCTAGGTTATCTTCCTAGATGTTTGGTTTCACATTACATTGGTTTGAGGTTTGGCTGGAACAATTGTGATCACTAGCTTGTGGTCATGTGTTTTCACTTATGTTCTTGGGTGATAACATGGAGGTTCCTTAAACTTCTTCCTTTGCTGCATGTCAAGAACTTGGGAGAGCAATGGAGACTTGTGGTGAGAGTTGTTCTTACAGGTTATTTATTTACGGGTTTGCATATCATTGTGGATGATTCCTAGGTACTAAATGATGTTTTTTACACTTTCTATATGATGTTATTGGTAGAATTGGTATGCCTTGATCTATTTTAGATTTCCATTACCCATGCAGTGGGAGCTCTTGGATGTGTATGTCATTCTTTGACAGGTTTTTCATATGGAGTTTATGATTGCAGTTTATAGGTGTATATGTTTATGGTATGAGTTTACTATGATTTGTATACCTTGGAGGTATGTATAGTTGGATGTGTTGGAACTTGTTGTGGGTGCTATTTCAGTTATGGGTTTATGTATCTTGATAGCTACTAGTGTGTATTGTTACCTTTGGATTGAGTGTATGTGTTTGGGATATTGGTTGAGGCAGGACTTATGCTTCGATGTGATAGATTGTGTGGATTCTCTTTGGATGGCTTCTTATCTTTGTGCATTGGCATGATGGAGGATGAGAGAATTCATGCTTGGTATGGTGGTCACTTTGATTCTTGTTGTAGGTATCTTGATGAAGCATATGTAGTACTTTGATTCCTTGATGGTATATGTGGCTATATGGATTGTTCATTTTGATTCATGTTTTGAGCTTACTTGTTCCCTTTATGCAATGTATACAACAAGTGGGAGAATGTTAGGAAAAGGCGTGTTTTACACCTTGCATAATGTATTTAATACAATTATTCTTGGGCCCACTTTATGTTGTATGTAACATTGGGACATAATTTAAAGTTGCTAAAATGTAATTATTTAATATTGGGGAAAATAATTAAATAAAGTAACCAATATTAAATGTGAGACATTGTTTTGTAATCTCATGGTTTTACTCACATGGTTTTGTGTAATACCACTTGGTGGTTTTGTGGCAGCTTGTGTCTATAAAAGCAACCACAAGGTTAGTTGTTTAGGTTGATCATTTTGGGAATTTAGATCTGGTTTGATTTGTGGAAATTTGAAGCATGGCATAGGATGTGTGGTTGCATGCTTGCTCACATGGATTGCATGGAGAGGGATTTTTATTTCAATGGTGTTCATGGAGACTATGAAGATGTATTGTAATCTTTATTCTTGAATAATACATAAGAGATAGATTCTTTTGGAGGCTATGTTTTTCTCTCTTGAGGGTTTTGCTAGGGTATATATTGTGACATATTTTCATGGGTATGTTGTCTATTCTCTTGCATGTGGATTCTGAATACTTTGTTGCATAGATTTTTCTTTTTGGTTATGTGGAAATTTTCTTTAAATGGCTACAAGTTTCCAATAGTGTTGTGTCCTACATAAATAGAACTTTACTATACAATGTCCATATATTATATGTGTATGACAATCCCAAACTAGCATGCTCAAAGGTAACATAATGAACTAATAGTGTAACAAATGGTGAATTACACCACTTTGGCCAAATTATTCATTACACTTAATTTGGAATGGACATCACCCACTAATCCACCATTCTAGCTTGATTTGTTAAGACCACTCATATTTTACGCATAGAAAATTCCCTCCATTGGATAATCTTTAATCCCAAGAACAACCTATATATACTAAATTTCCTATGAATCATCTAATAGGTAATTTTTATGCATAAGCTATCCACTTCATTGGGTTATCCTAACCTTAGGATTAATCTAAAGTATTGGTGATCCACAATACTGGTTTACAATTTTTGGCCAAACAAGACACTTAAATAATTTTTTCTAACTAAATCTTCACTTTCGGGCACCTATAGCGGCTAAACTGTGAAGAATTTGAAGATGATATAAACTAGTGATTTGTCAAACTTTTTCTGTAGATTTTAAATATATTTTTTTCAAAAATTTTGGAATCAAATTGCACTTCTTTTTCCATCTTTTTCAAAAACTAGTTTTTTTTTAGTAAACAACATTTTTAAGGAGTGACGCTCACCGTATAATGCATAATTTTTTTTCCATGAAGGATAAAATTCTAATTCTTTCGAATTTATATTTTTAACTATGATATCTAGTGCTTCCAATTGGTTAGATAGTGTTTTATTCAATACTTTTCTTTAATCAAGTTTTGAAGTCAAACCAATTATAATTCAGACATAGGCGGACCGTATAACACATAAATTGTTTTGTATGTATCAAAATTCAAATTTTTTTGTTGGATCAAGGACTTCAATATATGGTGCACTCATTTTTTATTTTTTTTTATAATATGCTATCCCTCCACATGTGCAGAAAAAAGAGCTTGATATTCAGTGAAAACCCTATGTTTAATAAAATGAAAAAACAAATACATAATAAAACCAAAACATATTAAAATTATATACATTAGATAGCTCGTTCCAAGGACCACCATCATCCAGTTGGGTTTGTGAAGTCTCCTCCATTTTCATCCTCAACCTAAGCTTCAAAGCATAAAATTTTGGACTTTTTTGGTGCCAGAGGGTGAGAAGGTGGGAAAAGGGGGATTTGGGCGAACCAGAGTGGGTTTTAGTGAACCCCTAGGGGTTCGCTCAAACCAGGGTTCATTCGAACCCTAAAAACCATTTTTTTTTGCATGGCATTGTTTTTTGCAACTTTTCCTTCCTCACTCATTGTAAACCACTTTTGTGGGTTTACCCGTATAGCTATACAAGCTTCATCTTATCATAGAATAAATAGTCATCAATAAATGACCTTGGTTCAAAGGTATGACCTTAACATTAAATGGTCTGAATAAAAATAATAATCATATCAATAAAGGACTCTTATTCAAGAGTGTAACCTCATCAATAAAAGGCTATCCAAAAAGTAGATTTACATTAATAAGATGACTGCATGTCAAGAGTATAAATCAACCGAATTTGTATTAGCCATTCAAATATATATACATAATTATATATATATGTATTACATATATATCTATATCATTATCCTAATATCCAAACTCAAACACATATATACACACACTTACTCATATATAATTTCTCAAGAGTAAATCCAAATTTTTTAAAAGTACATTTCAATACCAATACCCTAATGGATAAAAGTATCACAAGGAAATGTAACAATAACCCTATGAACCCAAAGGAAATCAAAGACTAAAAACTAAAACCATAAATCATCCCAAAACTATATATTAGGGTATTTACCTGATTAATGGACTATCCCAACTCAAGTTGACCAAATTAGGATGTGAGTGTGTGTGATAGCTTAGTATAGGCTTATAAGGGTTACCAGACCAAATCCTTCTCCCAAGTGATATTTCCCCTCCCTTCCAAAGGCATGAACCCAAACTTGCATCCAACTTGGAAAATTTGTAATGGTAGTTAAACATTCAAATGAAACCCACTTGCATCATAAAACATTAGAATATTCACATTGTTCTTAACTATATGATCTACACATATGATGAGATTTGACACAGCTAATCATGAGCAACATGGGAGATTTTCTAAGGTTGTGGATGACCTTATGAGAGAAAAGGACATCCAAAGAAATCTGGTTCTTTATTGATCTCACCTAAAATTACTACTTTTCTTTTTGAGTAAAAGGTAAGAAAATTGCAATCTTGAAATGAAACTAAAATTTCTATCCTATGGTGAAACACCAAACTGACTAAATAGCATGCAAAATCAATTTTGTTACACTTTTTAGTTAATAGATTTATAAAAGGCTTACATAACTCATTTCCGCATATTGTTTACATAAGTATTTTATAAGGTGTTTACACAAGACCCTAGAAAGAAAAAGAAAAAAATCATAACTAGAATTCTTATGTTGTTCACACAACTAATAACCTATAAACATATATTTTCTCGCAAGAAGGTACTTTCAATGAGATAGATATACAAGGAAAAAACACAAATTTTCACAAGTAGATCGATCAATCACCATAACATGTTCACAAAAAAGCAAGTAATGAGAGGGTAAAAATGACTTAGTACTATTAAGCATCCAAGGTACTCACAATTTGCATGACAAAATGAGTTACAAAAAGATGTTGAAGTCTGATGAAGTACTATCTCTAGAAATTTGCAAATTGAGAACTCCAAAATGAATTACATGAGTGAATATAAACACAACCCAAGTGGTTATACCAAAATAGGAGCAAGAAACTACCTTGGGTCGGATGACCTAGAAAAGCCTAGAAATGAGGCACTAGATTCCTCCTAAAATAACCTCCAACATGTGAGAAATAAGGTTTTGGTCAAACCAAATACCTTAGGTAGAAAAAGCCGACAACAAAGTGAATTAATGACCCTATATTTTTGGGTACATGATTTCAAACTAAAAATAACCCCCCCAATATTCTCTCCACTTGTCTCCCTCCTCAACTGTGAATTGAAAAACTTCAACATTTTGCATTTAAAGAATAACAAAATAACCTTAAGGTTTATAAATGCACCTTAAGACCATTTGTTTTACAATAAAATAATGAAAATGTTCAATTCACATCGACCATTATGATGAGTGGCATAATAAAGTCAAAAATAACAAAACAACAAGCTGAAGTGGCATCCAAGTAATAAAAACCTCTCCATGTTGGAAACTCCATGTGTAGACATGCATTTATCATGACAGAAACTCAAAAGTATTCTGAGGAAAAAAATCCTAAAGCATGGAATACCTTCTTTGGCCACGTGGTCACACATTTGTTGAATTGCTTTATTTTAAAACAATGACATAAAATGTCATTATTCTCCATCAACATCTAGGGTAATGGAAAACCCTAAAAACAAAATAAAGAAAAGAAGAAATATTTCTTCTCATTCTTTCTCGAAGCTTCTCGAAGAAGCTGTGCTACCGACACAAGGGTATCAAACTCTGAGGAAAATGTTCATGGAAAATTTTTGCAGCCAGAGAGACATTTCACTTGCATTTCTTGCCATTCTTTTTCAGAAGAAAAAAAAAAGATTGGTAAGCTGGAAACAATCTTTTGAATGGAAATTTTTTATTAGTTTTTTCCTCACAGGCCATGAAAAACTATTATTTCTCTTCACTCATTTGATTTTCCTATGTTCTTTTTAAAATATAGCCACCATGAGCCTTCTCCTAGAACTCTTTATTTAAAGTTATAGGATGCATTTCACTTTGCATCTTCACTTTTGTGATGGTTTGAAGCTAAAATTGGATAAGTTCAAACATGTGAAAACCTTGCATGTTTAGAATCCTTTTGTATATTTTTTTGTGAGGATTTTGTATTCCCATGTTTGATAAATATACAAATTTCTTTATTGGCTGCATCAATATTTTCTCGGAAGCTAAGTTTACACCTTTTGTGCTACGACCATACATTGTTCATGCATTTGAATTTTTCTTTCATAAAATGAATTTGTGATGATTTCCAGGAGATTCCTCAAGGGTTTCTCATTCAATCTATAAACTTGAACCTTGGCTTCCTTTATTTACCTAAATGGATATGACCTTAATTAATTACATAGATGCTGAGAAATAAATGTGGCTTATTGTTATCAATTAGATTTGCACCCTGCTGAAAATAAAAGATGAACAATCTATTGACACATGGAAACATTCTCGAGTTGTGGGTAACTCATTGTGACAACGAATCTCTAGAGTGAGCTAGTTCTCCAAATGATAATTCTTTTGAGAGAAAAGGGATAGAGAAAGATGACTAAAATGAAAACTATGACTTAAAAAATGACTTTTAGGACTTGATAATAACTTAATGACGACTCTCATTTTTTTTCACAAACAACTTTAAGAAAACAATAGTATTTCACAATTCCTCATGAGCACTAAACACATAAATAATTTGCATGAAGATTTTAGTTTAAACACATGCAACCTGTATCTTTGAACTTTCTGCACCAAAATTACAATTCTAGGACATAATAAGGATTCTGCAAGCAAAAATCACAATATAAAATCAAACTAAAACTACAAAAGATGCAAAATTAAGGAATAGGAGTGTTGGTTTATTCAACTGAAGGGGTATGCCATAGTCTGGAATTGAGTACAAAATTATAAGTTTGCAAGATCAAAAATGTGTATGAGCAAGAAACTAGAATCTGAACTAGAAAAACACTAAGTTTTCCTCAAGATATATCTCTCAAAACCCTAATTTGAGCTCAAAGAAAAATCTCCAGGAAAGGTATCAAAACTACCCAAGAAGCTTGCACAAAAGTGGAAAAAACATACTTTTTGCATATTCATACTGAAAATCTCCTAAAAAAAGATCAAATATGCTTTTAAAGAAAAAAAATAACACCTTATCTCTCCATTTACAAGTTCAAATCCAACCAAGGAGATATCTCTCACAAATCTACTAAAAATAGCAATTAATAAAACAATTTGTTTTATTCCTGCTTTACATAGCTTGTAGATCTTATATTTTCCCAATTTGATTAATTTTTGCAATTAAATATTTTTTGAAATTTTTTTGCAAAAAATTACAACCTTATTTCTCCAATACACCTTTGATTTTCTTGGAAAAATCATAAACTATGGACAATATTTATCCTACACTACAATTGATTTCTATAAAATCAATTAAAATAAAACTAAGGCCAACTCATTTACTCTTCGCTTGTAATTCATTTCTATAAAATCAATTAAAAATGACAACACTAAGGAAGTAAATGGAACCAAGGCATCAAAACATAATCAAAATCCTTAGGTATTGATGCAAAAAGGGAACCTAAACATAGATGTAATCCACCACCATATATGCTTTTTGACCTAGGGATTGATAATCCCCCCCAAAAAATATAAGGAATTAGCCACCACTAAGTGTATTTGATTTGAGCATTGAAATTTATTAAATGTAAGGAAAAAAAAATTCTAAGTTGACTTAGGTTTTGAGAAACCCTAAGAAACAAAACCATCATCCTTCTGATTTTTTCACATCATTTGGACTTGACAAGACTTTGGAAAAGAAATGCTCTAACCCACCACCATGTATGAGCTAGGGTTTGAACTTCAAGCTTGGAAATCTAGCTGTCGAGCTCTCTATAGATGGATTCTCCTTCAAAGTGCTTGGTAATGTTTCCTTAGGCCATTTCGTGGCTTCTTCTTCTGGTTTTGAAGGAAAATCTTGGCCTCTTGGACGCGGCCTTTATGTGATATTTTTTCATGTTGCTTTGTTTGTATCTTCCCACTGGCTGCCATAAATGAGCTCGAGCTATGAGTTTGAGAGCTCTTTGAGAGATTGCGATGACCCACTCGGTCTTCTTCAAGCATGCATGGTGAGCCTTGTTTCTTCCTTTTGTATTTTTGCAAAACAAAATCTTTTATGCTTCACATACTCCTACAAAGATGCCATTTTCATTTATAAATTCAAGGTCATATACAGGCCATGCCATGCTTGAATGCTTTCAATATATTTCATCAGAAATTTTGTGTGATTCCCATTGTTTTCTTCAGATCTTGGGGTTTAGACAACATAACCAAAAGAAATCTTCTATCTCCAAATGAAATTTTGTTGTTGTAAATCCCTCTCTCTGGCCACACCATGCTCATGCACAAAATGAGTGTTTCTATAACTTTTTGGGCTTGACCCAAGAGATTTTATTGTATATTCTGCACTTTTGGAACAAAAACCCATATGGGTATTTGCTATCTTGAAATAATACTCTCTATTTTGCATTTTTGGAAAACTCGAGCTCGACCCATGAGAGCATTATGTAAATCTTTTGAATTCTAAAAAAAACACCACGTGGGTATCTTGAAATTTGAAAGAAACACCATTTTATTCTATCTCGAGCTCGACCCATGAAGATATTTCATTTTCTTTTGTAGTCTCTATTAATACCCTTTTATAGGTAAATGTTACCTTGAAGAAGACTACATTTCTTTGTACTCCAACTATTTACCCTTCATTTCTGCAAATGAATATATATGATCTCTGCTTCACTTTATTTCTACCTTCTTTTATCATGCATCTCTAATGAGCTCAACTTCCCAAACTCTACTGCAAATGAGGAAGAAACCCACATGGGTTTTGAACTTCCTACAAAATACTGTACTATAGACAAACCCCTACACCCAAAAACCTCCTTTGACTGGCAACCTTAGATGTTTACTTGCTCAATCCATTATACTTTTCAATTAAATCTTTTAAAAGCTTTGTTTAATCTAGAAATGCCTTTACATACTCAAATTATTATCAAACATGTTCATGTCCATTATGCTTTGCCTCATGCAATGATACCTTGAAGACATACCTTGAATGATGAAAAAAACCTTCTAAATAGTGTACTTGAATTGTTTTCATTTCAGACACAATGACACACAAACCCTAATGCTTGAAAATCTGGAGCTCTCTTCATGCTTGGCTATCCTTACACATTCATGCTCTTCAACCTGGAACTCTTCATGCATTTTTATGCTACATTTAATAAAACTATCTTATGCCTTGCTCTCTTCCCAAATGAAAATTTGAAACAACACTTCTTGTTGAGGCATTATGTATGCCTATTCACAATCATTTCTTAAAGATAGAATATTGTTGTAATATCATGAAACAAAATGCAAAAAACAACACCCATGGCAGGAAACACAAACTGTACAACAATATTTGAGATTTTACAATCATGAAAATGATATATTTCAATTGAATTGATTGAGCTCATTTAAGTTTACTGTCCACCTATGTCTTTTAGAAAGCATATTACTTGATTGTTATGAGTGAACAGTCGGCTTGATGGCTTTGATGAATGAACTCTCCTTTACTCTTTTAGTTGAATAGTTCAGATGAACACGACAATTGCATTCCCCTTCTCATCCCACTTGTAATGTATAAGGGGTAGCATGCCAAACTCTACCCTTGTGGGAGCTCGTTTTTCCCCACATGCTTGGTCTTCAAAAGATAATCAGCAAGATGAATTTTCCTATACTTGCATAAGGAAACAAATGATGTTAGCAAAAAATAAATATACGATGATGATGTTCTTTCTTCAGCTCATGTTTCTGCTATTTTGTTTAGTTGGTTCTATGCATTGCAAGGATTGAAATATATCTCTATTAGTATGGCATGTAGTATAGTTCATATCCCGAGCTCTTAATTGACCCCCTTCTTAATCTTTTGCAGGTACACTCAGGAGTGGAAGCAAGATGGAGCAAGCTACGAGGCAACAACCAAAAACCAACTCAGGCAATGACGAATATGTCCCATGTTACTTGTCACTTTCAATTTTAGTTGTATATTTCCTTTCTTGTCATGAATGGAATGGCTAAAACCATGGCTTGTGTAGATATTTAAATTTTTTTCTTTCATTTCCATTCTAAAAGAAAATGCATTGAAATGAAAAGTTGTACTTGTCATTTGTATTCTTGCAATCAAATGAAAACATGTAATATGAATAACTTCATGAAATAAATGAGAGCATTCTATTATGCTCAATCATTTGTATACTCAGTTCTATACTCCATTTGATTTATGAAATATTTGAGCAATACTTCTGAAATTCAATTCTCTCAAACACTTTGATAACTATTACTTGATGAATGATGAATAAAGTGCAAACAACACTTAAGCACATGAAGAAATAACTATAATTTTTACTTTCAAATATAACAATATTTAATTAGCTCCACCAATTGAGTTGTATCAAAAAATTGGTGACATTTTGGTGATTTCCATTGAATGCTTGTCAGCGAAGCATTATATCAGTTGCCTTTAAAACTCCACTAGGTGCAGAGTCAAATCTACCCCTTCATGAAACTCAAAAAACTTGAACAACAACACTCCAAATAGTAGAAAAACAAAATGAAACAAATCAAAAAGCAAACTAACATGCCCTGATGGCCAACATAACATGTGCAACAATGCTTAGGGAAAAGAAAACTACTAAAAAGAAATTTGCGTAACACACTTATTTTCAATACTATTGTACTTATTTACAAGATAGAACTTATCTTAGAGGGAATGCTTGAGGTGGATCCCATTAACTAGGATAGACAACACATCTTTAGTCAACTTAGAAAGTTGGAAAGCGTTTTTCTCCTTGCACTCCATGATCACATAAGGCCCATCCCAAATTGCATCAAATTTGGAATGTTGTCTAGGTCTTCTCTTATATTCATTCCACTTGAAGACCAAACCACTAATAATCAATTCTTATGTTCTTTCCTCTTTATCAAAAGAGCTCTTCATTTGAGCTTGATGTATCTCAAGTTGTCTTAATGCTTCCCTTCTAATTTCTTTGAGCTCTACCAGCTGTGCAAATCTCACTTCAAGAGGCTATTCATTCAGCAATTCCAACTCCTTAATAAAACTCAAAGTAGGCAATTCAATAGAAACAGGAAACTTAGCCTCTTTTCCATAAGTACATAAGGAGAACAACCAGTGGCCCTTTTAGGAGTCACCCTATCAACCCAAAGAGCTAACTTTAGCTTTTCATGTCATGTTCGTTGATTGTCATCAACTGTCTTCTTGATTATCAAAATCAGATTCTTATTTGTGGATTCCACCTAGCCATTTCCTTGTGGATAATAATTAGAAGACGTGTTCAAATAAATTTTATTCTTAAATGACCAATTAGAAATCCTTAAGCCAATAAAAGCCAAACTATTGTCAAAGATTATTGAATCTGGAGTACCAAATCTTGACACTAAGTCTTGATAGAAATTAAGCACAGAAGTCTTGTTTCTTTCTTTCAAAGCAACTGCCTCGGTCCATTTAGTAAAATAATCTATGGTAGTAAGTATCCACTTATGACCTACACTTGAAGGAGGATTGATAGGCCCAATAAAATCTAAGCCCCACTTGGGAAAGGGTTGCTCCACTTGAATCAAATGCAAAGGCAGAGTTGCAAGCCTCTATTTTCTAGAAAATAAAGCACATTTTTCACATTTTCAGACCCAAGCAATAGCATCTTTAAATAGATATGGCCAGTAATAACCAGCCTGCATAATTTTCAGGGTTTTTTTTCTTGTAGCAAAGTGGCCTCCTGAAGGCCCATCATGAAATTTTATTAAAATCTTATCAACTTGATCAGGCTGAATGCACTTTAATAAAACACCTTGAAAGTCTCTCCTATAAAGAATGCCATCAATAATTGCAAAAGGAATAGCCTGCAATATATAATATCTTCTTTTTTCTCTATCTAAACCTTCGGGGCACTCACTAGTTTGTAAATAGTGCATCATTTGCTGCAACCAAGTAGCAGAAGAAACTTGAACAACAAGTGCATCATCATTGTTCAACACTCTGTCAACATTTTCAGCTTCTCTTAAACTACTATCTTCATTTCCTGTAATCTATTCACACAAACCCTTGCCTCTAATGATCTTAGTTACCTTAATATCAACATCAAATTCCATCACTTTGGTTATCCAACTAGCACATTTATCATTAATTTCTTTGTTAAGTAAGAAATCCTTAACAGTTGAATGAGCAACCAACAAGTGAATTTTTCTGTTTGATAGCATATGCCTAAACTTTTTTAGGCTTCTTACAACAAAAAAATGCTTCTCGAGAAAAGAATACTTCACCTCATAATCATGTAATACCTGGCTGAAAAACACCACAGGTTGCTCCAAACCTTCATTGTTTTGCTGGCAAAGCATAGTAGAAATAGTATCAATTCCTCCAAATGTATAAAAAATGAAATCTCTATCATACCTTGGATTAATAAGGGTAGGGGTAGCTACAAGAGCTTCTTTGATTTTCTCAAAGATTATTTTACCTTCCTTGGTCCAACAGAAAGGAATATTCTTTTTAAGCATATAAGTGAGAGGTTGTAGCAAAGCTGCTATATTCGGTATGAACCTCCTCACAAAATGTATTCTTCCAAGAAAGCTTTGCAAGCCTTTCTTGTGAGCTGGTAAAAGTACATCAAGAATTGCAGAGACTCTTTCAAAGTCTATAGAAATACCTTGCTTTGAAATAATATGTCCAAGGAGTTTACCTTCATGTACATAAAATATACACTTTTTTGGATTGAGAGACACTCTGAACTCTCTACATCTCTAAAAAATCTGTTCTAAATGATCAAGATGCTCATTAACATTTCTGGAAAAAATAGTAATGTCATCTAAATATATTAGAACGAACCTTTTCATGAGGCTATAAAAAGCCATGTCCATCACTCACTAAAAAGTTTCTCCAACATTGGATAAGCCAAAAGGCGTCTTTTTGTAGGCCATCATGCCCCACTTAGTTGTGAATGTTGTTTTGAACTGATCCTCTCACTTTACCAGAATCTGGTTGTAACCTGAGTAACCATCTAGCAAAGAAAATTTGTCAGTACCATAAACTACCTACAAAATTTTCTCCATGGAAGGGAGTGGGTAGTGGTCTTTCAGTGATGCTTTATTTAAATCTCAAAAATCAACACATAATTTAATTTCCCCACTTTTCTTCCTAACTGGAACTAGGTTTGATACCCAAGAAGTATGCTTGATGGGAAAATTAATACCACTCTCAACTAACTTATTCAACTTATCCTTCATAAGGTGTTCTAATGTGGGATTAAGAGGTCTCTATTTCTACCTTACTAGTTTTGCATCAAGCTCTAGTTCAATAGTATTCTAGGCTAGTTCTGGGTCAAAACCTTTCAAATCCTTGTACTCCCAAGCAAAAGCATCACTAAATTTCTAGCATAACAAAAAAAAATGCTTGTTTTTCCTCTTTATTACATACCTTTCCCACTTAAAAAGCTTTCCTTTGAAGATTTCAATTACATCATAGTGTTCTTCTTTAATGGCCAGGATGCACTTGTCTTTCCATACTTGGTCATATGAATTGAACATAGATTCCAAGGTCGCCAATCCTTTTGGCAGCTTGTTTGTCTTCAACTGCACAATCTGGTTCTCATACTACTACTGCCACTTTTGTTGGTTTCCATCAGAAAACTCATCTTCAAAAATTAAAAAATTTACGATTTGCTCATCGCTGTCAAAAACCTGCCAACTCACATTATTGTCAGGTACAGAGGGTCTGACTACTATTTTAACATATTGACATGCCTCTACTTTGTGAATTTCATTTGGAATATCAAATTGGGCTCCTATTGCAACGAGCCTATCAACATGCTTATTTTCATTTCTAGGAACTAAAACAATGTTAAAAACATCAAAATCTTCCATTAAATCCCATACACGATGCTTATATTTCTTAAGCAAGTCATTTTTTGCAGCATTTAGATTTTTGACCTGATTTACTATTAACTCTGAATCACCATAAACTTGCAAGCATTTGATACCTCTCTTACGATCCCATTAGAGGCCATGCACCAACACTTTGTATTCATTTGTATTGTTTGAACTAAAAGCAAATCTGCAAGTTGAAAAGTATTTATCTCCCTCTGGTGAAATCAGCATAGCCCCACCTCTGACGCCTATAGTGCTTCTTGAACCATCAAAGTAAAGCTTCCAAAGCTTATCTTCTATTTCTACAAATTGTTCCTCCTCTTTGCAAAGATTAGGCATATCAAAATTAGGTTCATAAATCATATAGACTCCTAATCCTATCTCATTTGTGTACTGAAAAGGATCAAGCTCATGATCTTCAGCTTCCCATTCATCAAGATTCATATTTCCTATAGGGGTGTTGCAATCTGAGGTCATGGTTTGTTCCTCTAGTTTAGGGGTGGCATAGAGGATGGTGTTTATAGGACTCGGGGAATATGGTTTGATATGGTCTTTGGCTAGAGGCTCAAACTTTATGGTCACTTTCGTACCATACCTTGTTCTAAAAAATAGATGAGACCAATCAGAGGACAAAAACCCACCTAGCTTGGCTGTAAAATCCCTCAAGAGACAAATGGAAAAGTGTGGTGGTAAATTGATAACATGTATATCCTGATGAATAGGAAAACTCAGGGATGCATGCAAGGTAAGTGCCAAGTTCTTGATTATACCAGCAGTTATAACAACAAACCCATCTAACTGCACTACACCTTTCTAGGGATTAGGCTCATAAACAAGACCTAGCTTATCAACTAAACTCTTAGGCATGACTGAACTACTGGCACCAGAATAAACCATATAGTTATGAACAATATTATCGTAATTAATCATACTTAAATAAAATAGTGGAGGCTTTACCTCTTTATTCTTTTGGTCATTTTTAACCTCTAGATCATTTGCTAGCACAACTTTAGCAACTCCTTGATTAGCATCATCAGAAATAGATAGCTCAGCTAAAGAATCTTGTAGCAAACTTTTATGACTTGGGATGTGCAAAGCATCTAATAAAGACATGCTGACAATAGCTTTTATGAGGTGTTCAACAATATTGAAAGAAGTGGGATTTACCTTCTACTAGTTTTTTGTAACATCATTTTGCTTCTACAAAGGCTGCAAATGCGTCTTTGATTGCTCCTTGCTAGGTATCTCTTGGCCTCTTTGCAGAGTCTGCACTTTAGGTTGCATTGCAGTGTTAACATTTGATGGAGGAATGGGTTGCTTACTGTTTGTAGGCTGCTGCTATGAATTTCTAGCTTGCTTCCCCAAGTCCATAGCTCCCTTCTTCAATTTAGTATTGGCTGAAATAGGAGAACTTTGTTGATCTTGGAGATTCATGCCACAAAACATGAAACTCTTCCAGTTTGGCAAGGCAACTTCAAGATTATCTTGTTATTCTTGATTCTGATCTACAACACTTTCTAAACCAGCATAGCTATTATGGACTATTAAGGCCTGATTTCTTATGCCATTAGCACACACTAATTAGTTATGGGGCTGATTGCATGGATAAAAACAATCACAATCATGGGAAATATTATTCTAAGGCATGAGTTCCTTTGATGAACTAGTTGCATTTGGGTTGTATGGATGGAATGGTCTTGGGTTAAAAATTTTCCTTTGGCCTTGATAATCATTCTGAAAAGCATGCCTATTAGGTTGGTTCTGCTGGTAAGTGGCTTGATAAGGCTTATGTTCATGACCAACTTCCTTCTTAATGCTCACAAGATCATTCTTGAAGGTCTTGAGGATACTTTTAATCTCTTGAATCTCTTAGCTTTGGGCTTGAGCAACAATCCATTGGGCTACACTATGATAACCTATTGCTGGAACAGGTGGGACAACAACTAAAGGAGGTAAAGCAATAGGGGTAGGTGGTTGTATTTCAGGAAACAAAGGCATAGGAGGTCTAGGGGCTATATCTATACCTTGGATGAGACAATTCTTAGCTCTAATGGTGATGTCATAGGTGTTAGGGAGTGTATGCCCACCCATAGATTGGGTCATGACTAAAATATTACTATTTAAGGCTTTTAAGTAAAATAGAAAAGCATAAGCTGGTAAAAGTTTTACCGTTGCAGGAATTATGTCCCAGGTTCTCTAAAATTGGTAGTTGAAATCAGCCAAGTGTTTGTGTGGTTCCCTCTGAATGGTGCTCAATTTCTCGAATAGGGATAAATTATCAGATTTATCAGCAAAATACTAATACAGGCCATTACCTAATGCATCCCATGTCGTGATTGAATTAGCTGAAAGACCTCTTAACCATTGCAATGATTTACCCTTGAGTGATGCAACCAAGAGTCTTAACATGATGTTCTCTTTCATGATGTTGTGAACTGAGCATAAGGTAGCCACATCATGAATATGCTCCACTGGTGTTGTGTGATCCTCTCAGGTGAAGTACGATAGGCTTCTAAGGGTTGCAACTAGCATGTCCTCATATTGAGCAATGTCTAATGGACTTCCTCTATTAAAATGTGAAAATGAGTTATGTCTTGGTGTTGCAATTGGTGATACTTGTGATATTGAAACCAAGATTCCTGGTGATAAAACCAAAGAGCTGAAAATAGGAGGTGTTGATTTTGACCTCGCAAGTGTTTCAAAATTCCTCTTCGTTGTTCTTCCTTCTCTTCATAGTTGAGAAAATTGTTGATATTCGAAAGGTGCAACACTTGATTTGGTTTGCGCTTCTCTCATGGGCAGGTTGTACTAAGTCTACATGCAAAAATCAGAATTGGAGTCACCAGGTATATTGAAATGATCCTCCAAAAGGTTGAATAACTTGTTGCATACACTAAACAACAAATATAAAAATGTTAAAAACTTCTCTTAAATTGATTTTCAGAGTCCCACCATGCATTCCAAAAACTATTATCAATTAGATTTGCACCTTATTGAAAATAAAAGTTCAACAATCTATTGATACATGGAAACATTCACAAGTTGTGGGTAACTCATTGTGAGAACGAATCTCCATAGTGAGCTAGTTATTTGAATGATAATCCTATTCTAAATTATTCTTCTGAGAGAAAAGGGATAGAAAAGGGATAATAACTTAATGATAACTCTAGTTTTTTTTCACAAACAGCTTTAAAAAAATAACAGTATTTCACAATTCCTCATGAACACTGAACACATAAATAATTTGCATGAAGATTTTAGTTTAAACACAACATGCAACCTATATCTTTGAACTTTTTGCACCAAAATTACAATTCTAGGACATAATAAGGATTCTGCAAGTAGATATCACAATATAACATCAAACTAAAACTGCAAAAGATACAAAATTAAGCAATATGAGTGTTGCTTTATTCAACTGTAGGGGTATGCCATAGTCTAGAACTTAGTACAAAATTACTTTACAAGCTCAAAAATGTGTATGATCAAGAAACTAGAATATGAACTAGAAAAACACTAAGTTTTCCTCAAGATATATCTCTCAAAATCCTAATCCGAGCTCAAAGCAAAAACTCTAGGAAAGGTATCAAAACTGCCCAAGAAGCTTGCACAAAAGTGGAAAAAACACACTTTTTGCATATTCATACTAAAAAGCTCCTAAGAGAAGATCAAATCTACTTTTAAAGCAAAAAAAAACACCTTATCTCTCCATTTACAAGTTCAAATCCGACCAAGGAGATATCTCTCACAAATCTGCTAAAAATAGCAAAGAATAAAAAAAAATTGTTTTATTCTTGCTTTACATAGCTTGTAGATCTTATATTTTCCCAATTTGATTAATTTTTGCAATTAAAGATTTTTTGAAAATCTTTTACAAAAAATTACAACCTTATTTCTCCAATACACCTTTGATTTTCTTGGAAAAATCATAAACTATGGACAATATTTATCCTACACTGCAATTGATTTCTATAAAATCAATTAAAATAAAACTAAGGCCAACTCATTTACTCTTCCCTTGTAATTCATTTCTATAAAATCAATAAAAAATGACAACACTAAGGAAATAAATGGAACCAAGGCATCAAAACATAATCAAAAGCCTTAGGTATTGATGCAAAAAGGGCACCTAAACATAGATGTAATCCACCACCATATATGCTTTTTGACCTAGGAATTGATAATCCCCAAAACAAAATATAAGGAATCGGCCACCACTAAGTGTATTTGATTTGAGCATTGAAGTTTATTAAATGTAAGGAAAAAAAAATCCTAGGTCGACTTAGGTTATGAGAAACCCTAAGAAACAAAACCATCATCCTTCCCATTTTTTCACATCATTTGGACTTGAGAAGACTTTGGAAAAGAAATGCTCTGAGCCACCACCATGTATGAGCTAGGGTTTGAACTTCAAGCTTGGAAATCTGGCCGTCGAGCTCTATGTAGATGGATTCTCCTTCAGAGTTCTTGGTAATGTTTCCTTAGGTCATTTCATGGGTTTTTCTTCTATTTCTTGTTTCTTTGTTTTTATCTTCCAACTGGCTGCCATATATGAGCTCAAGCTATGAGTTTGAGAGCTCTTTGCAAGCTAGCTACGACCCACTTGGTCTTCTTTAGGTGCGCATGGTAAGCCTTGTTTCTTCCTTTTGTATTTCTACAAAACAAAAGCCTCTAAGCTTCACATACTCCTACAAAGATGTCATTTTCATTTATAAATTGAAGGCCATACAAAAATATTGCCATGTTTGAATGCTTTCAATATATTTTATCAGAAATTTTGTGTGATTCGCATACAATAAAATATCTTGCAATTTTAGTTCGATGTTAACTTTTTGGGCTTGAACCAAGAGATTTTATTGTATATTTTGCACTTTTGGAACAAAAAACCATATGGGTATTTGGTCTCTTGAAAGAATATTGTTTATTTCACATTTATGGAAAACTCGAGCTCAACCCATGAGAGAATTGTGTAAATATTTTGCATTCTAACAAAAACACCACGTGGGTATCTTGAAATTTGAAAGAAACACCATTTTATTCTGTCGCAAGCTCAACCCATGAAGATATTTCATTTTCTTTTGTAGTATCTATTAAAACCCTTCTATAGGTAAATGTTTCCTTGAAGAAGACTACATTTCTCTGTACTCCAACTATTTACCCTTCATTTCTACAAATGAATATATATGGTCTTTTCTTCACTTTATTCCCAGCTTACTTCTTTTATCCTGCATCTCTAATGAGCTCAACTTCCCAAACTCTACTTCAAATGAGGAAGAAACCCATATGGGTTTTGAACTTCCTATAGAAAAACTATACTATGGACAAACCCCTGCACCCAAAAACCTCCATTGACTGGCAGCCTTAGATGTTTACTTGTTGAGTCCATTATGCCTTTCAATTAAATCTTCTAAAAGTTCTATTTAATCTATAAATTCCTTTACATACTCAAATTATTATCAAACATGTTCATTTCCATTATTCTTTTCCTCATGCAATGATACCTTGAAGACATACCTTGAATGATGAAAGCAACCTTCTAAACAGTGTACTAGAATTACTTTCATTTCAGACACAATGATGCACAAACCTTGATGCTTGAAAATCTAGAGCTCTCTTCATGCTTTACTGTCCTTACATGTTCATGTTCTTCAACCTGGTACTCTTCATCCATTTTTATGCTCCATTTAATAATACTATCTTATGCCTTGCTCTCTTCCCAAATGAAAATTTGAAACAACACTTTGTGTTGATGCATAATGTATCCCTGTTCACTATCATTTCTTAAAGATAGAATACTACTGTAATATCATGAAACAAGATGCAAAAAACAACACCCATGGTAGAAAACACAAACTGTACAATAATATTTGAGATTTTACAATCATTATTTAAATGATATATTTCAGTTGAAGTGATTGATCTCATTTAAGTTTACTTTCCACCTATAGCTTTCAGAAAGCATATTACTTGATTGTTATGAGTGAACAGTCGGCTTGATGGCTTTGATGAATGAACTCTCCTTTACTCGTTCAATTAAATAGTTCAGATGAACATGATAATTGCATTCTCCTTCTTAGTCCACTTGTAATGTATAAGGGGTAGCATGTTGAGCTCTACCCTTGTGGGAGCCCATTTTTCCCCACATGCTTGGTCTTCAAAAGATAATCAGCTACATGACTTTTCCTATACCTGCACAAGGAAACAAATGATGTTAGCCAAAAAAAAATATATGATGATGATGTTCTTTCTTCAGCTCATGTTTTTCTCTTTTCTTTAGTTGGTTATATGCATTGCAAGGATTGAAATATATCTTTGTTAGTATGGCATGTAGTATAGCTCATATCCTAAGCTCTTAATTGATTCCCTTCTTAATCTTTTGCAGGTACACTTAGGAGTGGAAGTAGGATGGAGCAAGCTATGAGGCAACAACCAAAAACCAACTTAGGTAATGATGGATATGTCCCATGTTACTTGTCATTTTCTCTTTCAGTTGTATATTTTCTTTCTTGTCATGAATGAAACAACTAAAACTACAACTTGTGTGGATATTTAAATTTTGTTCTTTCATTTCCATTCTGAAAGAAAATGCATTAAAATCCAAAGTTGTACCTGTCATTTGTATTCTTGGAATCAAATGAAAACATGTAATATGAATAACTTCATGAAATAAATGAAAGCATTCTGTTATGCTCAATCATTTGTATACTTAGTTTGGTACTCCTTTTGATTTATGAAATATTTGAGAAATACTTCTAAAATTTAGTTCTTTCAAACACTTGCATAATTTTTACTTGATGAATGATGAATAAAGTGCAAACAACACTTAAGCACATGCATAAATAACTGTAATTTTCACTTTCAAATATAACAGTATTTAATTAGCTCCACCAATTGAGCTGTAGCAAAAAATTGGTAACATTTATCAAAGACCCATGATCAACATTCATATTTTCCTGTAGGATCCTATGCATTTCCATTTTTCTAGAGTTTTTATCTTAATTTATGTAGATAAAAAATTATTTTTGAGCTCTATTGAGGAAGAATGATGAATACTCTGATTGTTCCATGTTCTTTTTCTGCAGATTCCATTTTCTTCTATTGATTCAAAAATGCATTTTCTAGGTCGAAGGTTTCATGTATTCCATCTTCTAGATATTTTACCTTCTTTTGTATTCTAAGTTTGATCTATCTCATGGCCAAAAGTATAAATACATTTAATTTTCTTAGGAACATTCTCACAAGCAAACTCTGCTATGAGAGACTGAACTTTCATGATTGTGCTTTCCCCTAGATTTGCATCACTCTACAAAATATTTAGGGCTCTATTCCTGAAATACATTATGAGGTTTTGATATTATTTTTTCCCATTTATTATAATTTAATGATTCACCATAATTCATTAGCATCATAAGCATGTTATTTTTCTTCATGTGCTTTTGGTCAACTATTTATTTCCGATCATCCCCTTTTGAAGTATCCCCATTTCCACCGTTAATACTTCTTGTAAACATCTTTGCATTATATATCTCTCACTGTCCTCTTAGAAATAGGACCTATTGTTGGTTGTAACATGGGTTCTTTTTCCAATGAGAGTGTCTTGTTGAGAGATTTGGTTGATTTCATAGAACTCTCAGGATTACTATATTTTTGACTTCCCTTTATTTTTAGTTTGATTTAGATATCCAATTACAGGTTCCACAACAACTTTCAAATTGTTTATGATTGTCAATCCTTTCATTTGATCCCTACCCAGAAGTAAAGCTTATCCATATTGGTATTAATCTAGTGGTCTCTTTGTGTGTTACAACCCTATGCTAGACTTATTGTACTTGTATTCTACACTAGTATCACAAATAAGGCCATCATCAGGATTTGGCTCAGAAAGAAACAAACCAATGCTTGCCAAAACTGTTACAATGTTCAAAGATAGCCTCCATACTCCCTTTGGTGGAAAATTAAGAGTATCCAATCAAATACAACCTCAACTATCAAAATTGGAATGACATATTGGAGTCACAACTTCACATTGGGAATCTCAAAGGAATATCTTTCAAGTACTTGAATTTGGAGCTTGAAGACTCCTTTGTCATAAACAATACCCTTTAGACCTTCAATTTCTCACATGTGTGTGACAATGCCTATGACTATACACCTTGATGACCATGATGACAATTGTCCTTACTTTTCTCTCTATCTAAGGAGTACTTCTTTGCTCTAGTTATGAGGTTCTTTTGAAACCATCCTTAGTACAACTACCATTTGTGCCATTTTTGTTGCTTAAATTTTTGTCTTCCATTAGTTGCTATTTACTTTCTTGTCACTAGACCTCCTTTATAATTATAGAGTTTCTCTAATGTTTTTTGAGTTGAATGGATGCCCCCCCATTTCTTGTAAAGGACAGTCATGCATGATTTCCTTAAATGTATGCCACAAAACTTCCACTTGTATAACAAGCATTGAATTTTCTACCCTTTAGATGCTTCTTTCATTGTCCTTAAGGCTTTCGTGATCTCTTGATTTCTCATTAAAAAATGATTCATGATCTATCTGCTTGATGATATGTCCTCTATGACAGTGATCAACAACACATTGCCATAGGTGATGTATGTTTATTCAAGTATACCATGAAGTGGTCAACTCAGTCCTAGGCCTTGTTAAAACAACTTGGCAACATGTTGACTCAAAATATTAAGATCTTGAATTCCATTATGATATCATGCTCTACCCATCTACAAACACAATCGTCATTTTTTTTTACTTTGGTCCTTCATATGCACACTAGGCTCAACCCTTGTAGGATCCAAATTTTAACTCACATGTTGAATCTTGATAAAATAGAAACATTGTTTTCCCTATAATTGCACATGAAACAAATAGTTAGAAAAAACATATGCATATGCCTAAAGGCTTGATGATTTTTTTCTCTTTGGACATATACAACTTGTTGTTTGTGTAATGCATGTGAAGGACAATTTATACATTGGTGGGTGGATGTATATATAGTTTTAGAGACCGTTATTTCTTAGAGCTCTGCTCTAACCTCATTACAAATTCTTTTCAAATGCAAGAGCTGGAAACATGGAGCTATGGAGGAGGCAAAACAACTTGAAGTAGAAGACCAAGCAGGACCATAGACTCTGACTAGTCATCAGGAAATGACTAGCCTCTTCCCCTATATATGTATTTTCATTCTTTTAATCATCTATCAATGTATAAATTGTACTTCATTTCCATTGAACAAGCTAAATCCCATGGCTTGTGTGAGAAAAATTTGTACTCTTGAATCAATAAATATCACTTTCAGTAATATTTGTATAGATCTTTGCAATATTATATGCACTTGTATAAATGCAACAATCTATTACAAAAAATGTAATCTCTTTGATTCTTATGTTTATACAATTTAATGCAATATAGAAAAGATAGATAAGAAATACACTTCACTTTTAGTTTGTAAACACTATTAGCTCATTAGGATGTGTTTGTGTGTGTGTGATAGCTTAGTATAGGCTTATTAAAGGTCACCAGACCAAATCCTTCTCTTGAGTGATAATTCCCCTCCCTTCCAAAGGCATGAAACCATACTTGCATCCAACTCAGAAAATTTGTAATGGTAGTTAAACATTCAAATGAAACCCACTTGAATCATAAAACATTAGAATATTCACATTTCAATACATATTCTTTCATTTTACTTCATCAATAAACATAATTACTCCTTCAAAGCAATAACATCTTAATACCTATTTTAGTATTTCATTCATTTATCAAACATATCAAAATCATGATTTGCATTCATCATACTTTTTAAGTCTGTGAAGGTAAAAGTAATTTAGTAATAATAATATTATGTGTAACATACTTCTCCCCTTAAGAATCATTGTCTCCAATGATTTAAAGCACTTAATCATATAGATAAAGTCAAATAAAAGTTCTACTTTCCATTTTCAAAATTAGGTAGGAAATAAGTATATTCCTTTGTAATCTTCCCTCTTAACACAACCCCTTTCAATCTTGTCCTTCTTGGACCTTGTGTGGAGTGACCTTTCCAAACCTTGGGAAGAGCTTGTGTGCTTCATGCATAATTTATCTCTTAATGATTTTATTAATCATATTTCCTCATATATACATCATAAGTACAATAGTAATTGTATTCTATATGACACCTATACCTTAGTGACTGGAAATCATGTTCCCCTTGCTTAATGTAATTATCCTTAGTGTAACCAAAATACAAAATAATGTCACTGTATTGCACACTACACCATGGGTCCCATCCTTCCTTTTGGTTCCTACACCACCAAATAACTCAAAAGTCAACATCATTCATCACTAACTCAAACATTTTCCTTAAGTATATTAGTATTTCCCTTGTAGTTCCCCTCCATTCTCATCGTGGATGTGCAGGTAGTTAGCCTTGGAACTTGGAGGTGAAGGAAAAATAATAGGATAATTAAAGGTATGTGCTAATCATGTTAAGTAGTTGATCTGTTTTATGATATAGTATATAATGTTAGATGTATTGTTATGATCAGTACATGATTATTTTATCATGACCATTATGTGATTATCTAGTGATTTTTCTTATCTTGTTTGTTATATAAATAATTATTATGAGTTGATGTGGTTACTTGATTGATGTTTTTGGGTGAAAGGGAGAGTTTCACATTACTCATTTGTGAGTACCCTTCTATGCTGTGATTTCCTTTCACGGTGTTCCTAATTGTATGATTATGTATATACACAACCATTTTGTGTGTTGCAAGTTACAAGTACTAGACATTGACTCCACCTGAATTAGTAGGTCTAAGCATGCCTTAAAACCCAATGGAATAGTTTTTCAGAGATAACATTTGGTCCCCTCTTTTAGCCATCATCCTTGAAGAGGATGAGTATCTAGTTATCACACCCTATTAGTGTTGTTAGTATGGTTGGTTTGGGGCTAGTGAAAAAATATGGGTAGCCAAAAAGTGTCAAATTCAATTTTTCATTCCGAAATAGTGAAAACACGAGCTCGTTTTACTAAATGTGCTCATGTTATTGCTTGGTAATTACTGAGCCTAGGCTTGGTCATACCAAGCTAAAAAAAGGAGTGCGTTATTGTTTGAATTTCAAAAAGTTTGCATTTTTGAATTTAAAATAGCATCACCATAATGCAAGCATGTTATAACGTGCTTGCCTTTTGGTGTACATTGAATTTTTTTCTTCTCTTTTTTTTCTTTTCTTGTCATCTTTCAGGGAAAAAATATACATGAAATAAAAGTATAAGTTGGAATTTACATATGGATGTTTACTTTCTTATACATTAAGTTATATTTCATATATATAGTTTCAGGATATTTAAGAATCGTTTCAGATCTCTAAGAGTTATAATAAAAATTCCAGTCTTTGGAAGGTCTCACAAATTTTAGATTTAGTCAAATTTTAGTAATCATCATGTCAAATTCAGTAATCAAGAGGTCAAATTTTAGTAATTAGCAAGTTGTATCATCTTTCTCTCTTTTCTCACTCATTTTTTTATCCCTTATGCTCTAGACCTCTCTCACACTCTCTCCTTCCCTCTATACTTCTATCTATCTAACCTCTCTCTGTCCCTACATCCCTCCCTCCTTCCCTCTCTAAATTTCTCTCTCTTCCTCTCTCTCTCTTCCTTCCTCCCACCCACCTTCCCTCTCTACTTCACTCTATCTAACTATTGGAATAATGTGCCTCAATCTCACAAGCTAAAACCTCTGAAAGAGAAAAGTCGGTGTGACATTCTTACTATCTAGCCAACTAGCAGTTGTCTAATATTGTGGATTGCTCAGGTCGCCAAGACCTTGTTGCTATCTTACTGACTGGAGCTATCATTGTGAATTTCCTTGTCATTTTTATCTCTCTCCACCTAGTAAGAACTCTCACCGACTGTGGTTCATAGTGGTTGTTGGGGAGACTTGTGGCGACAACAGTTATCAAGGAAAGATATGAATGTTCGGTATGAAGTCTTACTGACAAGAGATGTCTCACCGAATGGTTATACACTTAGATTCATTGGTGTAACATGTGACTTCGGTATAACTCTTGGTGAAAGGTGGTTTCGAGGTAACATGGAGGCTTTGGTAAGAACTCTTAGCGACAAATGAAGTCTCACCGACAGTAGGACAGTTTAGTGTAACATGAAGGCTTCAGTATGATCTCTTGGTGAATAGCGATAGTATCACTAATAGGAATGATGATTTCTATGTGACTTTGGAACTCCAGTGTGACCTCTTGCCAAATAGCGAGTGTTTCCAAATAGCACTACATGTGATGATAATTGATATGATGTCTGAGTGATATGGTTATGTCTTGCTGACAGCTTGTGAACTTGGTGTAACTTCTTGCCAATAGTGATGACTCTTGGTGATATCGACGGTTGGTCTTTGTGGCATCGGGGAGACATGGTTAGTGTCTCACCGAAATGTGAATACTTTTTGAATGCCTTTGACCAAGTGAAAGACTATCCTACATGGTGTGTCTTCGACCAATCAGAGAAGCTGAATGGAAACCATTGGAAGTTAGTCTGTTGTGGCTATTCTTGTGCAGAAGTTCAACAAACAGGGTCGACATGGATATACTCTGAGATTAATGATGATGTTCTATTGGATGATTAGTGTGATGAACAATGTGGTAAATAGTTTGATGTGTGATCAGTGTTTGTGAATTCAATTTTGAGAGCATTGTAACTTGAATGTTTTGTACAAGGTTGATTAAGGGATTATGTTGTAAATTGACATTAGAAAGATAAGTCTGATCTCTATATGTAATCTTCATTACTATAATACAAAGAATTTTCTTGGTGTGGTGGGTTTTTCTCCCGTAAGGGTTTTCCCACATAAATCTGGTGTTCATCTGTGTATGTTAAATTCTCTATTTCTGTTGTCTCTCTCAAGTGTATCTTAATTGGACTATAATTGAAAAAAATTTAAAAGCATCTGTGCATTCTTCCCTAAGGTTTTGATGTTAGGAGAGTTGTTTTCACACCTTAGCTTTCCTTAAAAGTGGTATCAGAGCCTGGCCAGTTGTGTTATCCTTCTGGGTGCATTTGGTTTTTTGTATCAAGTCTATTCAGTGGGAGTCTTGTAGAAATTTGGTAATTTGAATTATAGGTTAAGATGGCAAGCACGTCAGGAAAGATTGAAATTGAGAAATTCAATGGCAACAATTTTGAGTTGTGGAAACTTAAAATGGAAGATCTGTTGGTTGATCATGATCTATGGCTTGCTATGTTTGGAATGAAGCCTACAAGAATGAAGCAAGAGGATTGGAACCTTACAAATAGAAAATAAAAGGGGCTGATAAGGCTCTATTTAGCAGACTTTGTTCTTCTGAATGTTCATGAAGAAAAGACTATATCTTCCTTGTGGAAAAGATTGGTAGCTATTTATCAGGAAAAGTCCTTGGTGAATAAATTGTTCTTGAGGAAGAAGTTGTACACTTTAAGAATGCAAGAAGAAGGGTTTGTTGCTGATCATTTGAACACTTTCAACATGTTGATTGCACAGTTAACATCTGTGGGTGTGAAGATTGATGAAGATCGTTGTATGTTGTTATTATGTTCTTTTCCAGATTCTTAGGATCACCTGGTGATGGCTATTGGCAGTGTGACATCCATTTTTAAGATGGAAGATGTTGTTTGTTCTTTGTTATCAAAAGAGATGAGAAGGAAATCTTCTGAGATGGCGAAAGAGGCTCTTGATATTAGAGGCAAATCGAAAGAAAAAGGCAAGAAGAAGGACAAGAAGTCCAAATCCAAATTAGAGGGGAGATCAAGGTCTCTTGGCAAGAAGTCCAAGGTGAAGTGCTAGAATTGTGGGCAACCTGGTCATGTCTGAAAGGATTGTAAAGAGGAGAAAAAGAAGAAGAAGAATTCTTCCTACAATGATTCTTCTTAGAGTGAAGCAGATGCCTTTATTGTAGCCTTGGCTATGTAGGCATCAGATGATGTCTAGCTGATTGATTATGGAGCATCTTTCCACATGACATCTCATAGAGATTGGTTCATGAAGTATGAAAAATGTGATGGTGGAAAGGTGTATTTGGAAAGTGATTCATCTTTGCAAATAGTTGGTCGTGGAAGAATTATAATTCAATTCCCTGATGGAAGAGTGAAGGAAATAAATGATGTAATGCATATACCAGGTCTGGCTCAAAATATACATTCTGTTAGTAATTTGAATGATATTGGAGTGAAAGTCACGCTCTCTGGAAATGGCTACAAGATGACTAGAGGCTCAATGGTGCTAGAAAGGGGTGCTCATATTGGTACCTTGTATAAGCTAGATGCACATGTTGTTCAATGTAACAGTGTCTCTATAAAGTCACTGAAAGCTACTCATGGGGGAAAAGAGGAAAAAGTTCCTGATAGTGTAAACTCTATGGAAGTTAAACTTCTAGTAGAAAAGACTATGCTCTGGCATCATAGGCTAGGCCACATTGGAGAGAAAGGTTTAAAAACCTTGAAGAATAAAAACCTAGTTGAAGGGCTTGATGATTGTAACCTCGAATTTGAATTTTTTGAACATTGTAGATATGGTAAACAACACCATGTTTCATTTTATTCTAGTCCTCACAAATCTTTTGGTTTGCTTGATTATATACATTCTGATGTTTTTGGTCCAGTGAATGTTCCTTCTTTGTCTAAGTCAAGGTACTATGTATCGTTCATTGATGATTATTCAAGAAGAGCATTTGTCTATTTTTTGAAAAGTAAATCAGAAGTGTTTATTCGGTTTAAGGAATTTAAAGACCTTGTAGAAAATTAGATTGGAAGAAAAATAAAATGTTTAAGGAATGATAGTGGTGGTGAATTTTGTTCTAATGAATTCGAGAGGTACTGTAAAAAATCATTGAATTAAAAGACATAAAACTACACCTTACACTCCACAACAAAATGGAGTTGTAGAAAGGTTCAATAGGACAGTGATGGAAAGAGCACGAAGTATGCTGAGAAGTGTTGGCTTGGAGGAGAAGTTCTGGGCTAAGGTATTTGCTACATTATGTTACTTGATAAACCAATCTCCTAATTCTACTCTTGTTGAGAAAAAACCTTTGGAAGCATGGTCTGGAAAGAAGCCCTCTTTGAGACACATTCGAGTCTTTGGCTCTGAGGCATATCCACATGTGTCGAATGAGAAAAGATCTAAATTGGAAAACAAGACTCTCAAATGTATTTTTATTGGCTATAGTGCTGGCATAAAAGGATACAAGCTTTAGAATCCTGATACGGAGAAGGTTCTATATAGCAGAAGTGTTATCTTTCGTGAGCTGAAGCCTTCTACCTTAGATCTATAGTCTGAGACAAAGTCAAAAAACAAAAAGGATGTAGTTGAAATTCCTCCTACACTAGATAAATAGGAATTGAAAATTCAAAATGTACCTGAAACTAAGGAGAGCTCAAGTAGTTTTGAGAGTTCTGAAGAAGGACAACCTCAACCTCAACAAGTGAGGAGGTCAACTCATAAAAGAAAGCAACCTAATCGGTATGGGTTTTCTTTGATAGATTCTACTTGTGCCTATGCCTTAATTTCTAGCACTGATGAGCCTAGGACTGTGAAAGAGGCATTTAGAATGTCTGATTGAAATTCTTGGTTGGAAGCCATGAATGAAGAAATGGCATCATTAGAAAAGAATGATACTTGGAGCTTGGTGCCCTTGCTTGAAGGAAAAAAAGTTGTGGGCTGCAAATTGGTGTTTAAAAAGAGAATAGGTCTGGATGGCAGTGTGGAAAAGTACAAGGCGAGATTGGATGCAAAGGGATATTCCCAGGTAGAGGGAATTGATTATGGGGAAATTTTTTCTCCTATAGCTAAGCTAACATCTATCAGATTTCTTTTGTCACTTGCAGCAGTGTATGACTTAGAGATTGAACATATGGATGTGAAGACAACATTTCTTCATGGTGGTCTTGAAGAAGAAATTTATGTCCCAGCCTGAGCACTTTGTGGAGAAAGGTAAAGAAAAACTGGTTTGCAAGTTGAAAAAATCTCTGTATGGATTAAAGCAATCTCCTAGAATGTGGTACCAGAAGTTTGACACTTTTGTTTTGTCATTGGGATTTGTAAGATTAAAATCTGATCATTGTGTATATTACAAAGTTGAAAGTGATCAAGTTCTTATTATTGCTCTCTATGTTGATGATATGTTGTTCATAGGCAATACTAAGTTAATGATTTTTGATCTTAAGTTTCAGTTGTCTGTAAAGTTTGAAATGAAAGATTTTGGTGCAGCAAGGTATATTCTGGGAATGGAAATAACCAGGGCCAGGAAGAGTAGAAAACTTTGGCTTAGTCAGAGTAAGTATATCAAGACTGTTCTAGAGAGATTTTGTATGACTGATTGAAAGAAGCTAGTTGTTCCAGTTTTGCAGGGAATGAAGCTTTCTGTTGAAGATTGTCCAAAATCTCCTACTGAGATGGAGGACATGACCAGTGTACCTTATTCTAGTATAGTTGGCAGTCTTATGTATATAATGGTCTGTACAAGGCCAGACATTTCCCAAGTAGTGGGAGTAATTAGTCGGTTTATGGCTAATCTTGGAAGGACACATTAGGATGTTGTGAAAAGAGTATTCAAATATTTGAAGGGCACTTTAGAATATGCTTTGTGTTACCATGGAAACTTGGTTGAATCATAGAGGACTCTCAATATTTGAGGCTATGTGGATTCTGATTAGGCAGGGGACATTGACATTAGAAGATCCACCAATGGATATATTTTCATGTTGAATGGTGGTGCAGTGAGTTGGATGAGTAAGTGGCAGGCTATAGTCACTTTGTCCACTATGGAGGAAAAATACGTGGTAGCAACACATGCCTGTAAATAAGCAATTTGATTAAAAAAATTGTGTTCTAACATTTTTTTTGATGCAAGGCAGATAACAATTTACTGTGATAGTTAGAGTGCTATCTGTTTGGAAAAGAATCCTACTTTCCATTCCAGGACAAAACATATAGATGTATAGTATCATTTTGTACAAGATATGGTGAAGGATGGAAAGGTCTCATTAGAAAAAGTGGATACTTTGGAGAATGTTGTAGATGCATTGATGAAGCCAGTGAGCATAGACAAGTTTAGGTGGTGTGCTAGTTCGATGGGCCTTAGTTCCCATGAATGTCAGTAGTTTTGTTATGTTTTGGAGGTTCCTGTGTGATCTTCGTCAAGTGGGAGATTGTTGGAATAATGTGCCTCAATCTCATAGGCTGAAACCTCTGAAAGAGAAAAGTCGGTGTGACATTCTTACTATCTAGCCAACTAGTAGTTATCTAATCTTGTGGATTGCTTAGGTCACCGAGACCTTGTTGTTGTCTTACCGACTGGAGCTATCACTGTGACTTTCCTTGTCATTGTGATCTCTCTCTGCCTGGTAGGATCTCTCACCGATTGTGATTCATAGTGGTTGTTGGGGAGACTTGTGGTGGCAACAGTTATCGAGGAAAGATATGAACGTTTGGTATGAAGTCTTACCGATAAGAGATGTCTCACCGAATGGTTATACACTTAGAGTCATCGGTGTAACATGTGACTTTGGTAAGAACTCTTGGCGACAAATTTTTGTCTCACCGATGCTTTGGCTATTGTCGGTATGACTCCTAGAAAAAGGTGGGCTTAAGGTAACATGGAGGCTTTGGTAAGAACTCTTAGCAACGAATGAAGTCTCATCGACGGTAGCACATTTCAGTGTAACATGAAGGCTTCGGTATGATCTCTTGGCGAATAGCGATAGTCTCGCCAATGGGAATGTTGATGTCTATGTGACTTTGGAACCTCGGTATGACCTCTCGCCGAATAGCGATAGTATTTCCAAATAGTGCTACATGTGATGATCATCGATATGACATCTCAGCGATATGGTTGTCTTGCCGATAGCTTGTGAACTTGGTGTAACTTCTTGCCAATAGTGATTACTCTTGGTGATATCGGTGGTTGGGCTTTGTGGCATTGGGGAGACACAGTTAGTGTCTCACCGACATGCAAATAATTTTTGAACGCCTTTGAACAAGTGAAAGAATATCCTACGTGGTGTGTCTTCGACCAATTAGAGAAGCCAAATGGGAACTGTTTGAAGTTAGTTTGTTGTGGTTGTTCTTGTGCAGAAGTTCAATAGATAGGGTCGGCATGGATATACTCTAAGATTGATGATGATTTTCTGTTGGGTGATTAGTGTGATGAACAGTGTGGTAAATAGTTCGATATGTGATCAGTGTTTGTGAATTCAATTATGAGAGCATTGTAACTTGACTGTTTTGTACAAGGTTGATTAAGGGATTATCCTGTTGTAAATTGACATCAGAAGGAAAAGTCCGATCTCTGTATCTAATCTTCATTACTGTAATAAAAAGAGACTTTTCTTGGTGTGGTGGGTTTTTCTCCTGCAAGGGTTTTCCCACATAAATCTAATGTTCATCTGTGTATGTTAAATTCTCTGTTTCTATTATCTTTTTCAAGTGTACCTTAATTGGACTGTAATTGAAAATTTTTTAAAGCATCTCTACATCCTTCCTTGAGGTTTTGACGTTAGGAGAGTTGTTTCCACACCTTAGCTTTCCTTACACTAACCTATCCCTCTCTACCTCTCTCTGTCCCTCCCTCCTTTCTATCTCTCTCAATTCTCTACCTTCATCCTTTCCTCTCTCTCTATCTTCCTTCATCCCAACCATCTTCCCTCTCTACTTCTCTCTATCTAACCTATCCCTCTCTGCCTATCTCTTACCCTTCCTCCCCTCTCTCTCTCTCAATCTCTCCACCTTCCACCTTCCTCCTTCCACACCTCTCTCTCTCATTCTCTTTATTGTGCTTTTCTCCTCTATCCCTCCCTCATCCCCTCTCTAGTTATCTCTATCTCTCTCCCTCCCTACTCTCTCTATATCTCACCTCTCTCTACCTCCCTACCTCTCTCTCTACTTCTTCCTCCCTCCTCCACCCTCTCTATCTCTCCTTCCCTCTTTCCCTCTCTCTCTCTCTCAATGTACCAACCTTCCTCCTTCCCTTTGTGTTTCTATCTCTCCCACACACTCTCCCCCTCCCATATCTCTCTCTCCCTCATTCCCTATATGCTTCTCTATCCTCTCCCTATCCCTCCCTCTTTTCTTTCTCTTCCCTCTCTCTCCGATCTCTCAGCCTTCCTCCTCTCCCTCTCCTTCCCTATATACTTCTCTTTATCTCACCACTATCTCTCTCTCTCTCTATATATATATATATATCACCTCTCTCTCTACCCTCCTCCCACCCACCTTCCCTCTCTAATTATATCTATCTAACCTATCCCTCTCTACCTCACTCTATCTCCCTCCATCCTATCTATCAAGCTCTCCACCTTCCTCCTTCCCCCCTCTCTCATTCTCTCTGCTTCCCTCCTAGATATGTGCGAGGGATGTCATGGCAAAATAGGCCTTAAGTGGCAAAAATGTTTAGAAAAATGGGAGTTATGAAGCTTAGTAAAGGGAATTTGAATAAGTTATCTATATTATTTCAAAATGTGTGAGAATAGAATCTATAGCAAATTGAATGTAGTTTCTAAACTACTAGGTTTTATTTAAAAAAATAAAATTTATTTGGTGAAAATTTGAAATTTCAATGTAGTAGTACTTAAATTTGGAAAAAATAAGTAGGTGTGTGTATGACCACCCTAACCACAATAAAATGATAATATTTTTTTTTTTTTTATAATATTTTAGATATAAGTAGAGGACTCATGTCCCAATGTGATGCATATTTTTTTGTAATTTTTTTTCCAAGTAAATAATTAATTATGAATTTTTATTACAAATTTTGAAAAATATAAAAGCTTCGTAATAATAGGCCACATGCTTGGACCAAAACTTCATGAAATTCATTTTTAATCCTATAAATTGCTCTGACACATCCAGATGTGACACATGTTTTAGAATTAAAAATGTGATCACGATTTGAAAGCTATAGTGTTTTTCAATCAACCTATCAATGGGACTTTAGTTGTAATTCAAATAGAAAATAAATAATAATTATTTATTAAATTAAAAGTAAAGAATAATTTACATTGGTGGAAATCTAAGAATCTCCTTAAAAAACCCTTTTCATTTCATCAATTTTGGGTTAAAAAATTCATCAGCCACATACCCTACAAATACCCATCATATCGCCACTTTTTGGTCCATCATGATCCTACAAATACCCCCCTCCTCTTTCTACATCACCTTTCTCTCTCACCCATCTCTCCCTCTCTCAATATATATCTACTTCTCCCTCCTTCCTCATATATATCTCTCATTTTCTATATATACTTATCTCTATCTCTTTCTCTCAATATCTACATCTCACTCCATCCTTCTCTCTCTCCCTCTCTCTCAATCTCCCAATCATCCTCCTCTCTCTCTCATTTCCTCTCTACTCTCTATCTCTCCTTCCCTATATACTTCTCTTTGTCTCCCTCTCTCCATCTCTATCTCTCCCTCCCTCCTTCCCTCTCTCTCCTTCTCTCCCATATTTCTCTCTTTCACTCTCTCCTTCCCTCTTTAATATCTATTGAGTACAATACACTCTCCCTCCCTCCCTCCCTCCCTCCTCTCTCTATCTCACCTCTCTCTCTCCCTCCCTCCATCCCTCTTTCCCTCTCTAATATTCTCTATCTCCCTCTTTCTCCTACCCACCTTCCCTATCCACTTCTCTCTATCTAACCTATCCCTCTCAACCTCTCTCTCTCCCTCACTCCTCTCTCTCAATCTCTCCACCTTCCTCCTTCACTCTCTACTCTCTCTATCACCTTTCTCTCATTCCTTCTCTAATTCTCCAACTCTCTAAGCCCTCTCACCCTCTATCTCAATCTCCCAAACCCTATACAAAATATCATAAATCCTAATCCATATACCTTAAACCCTACACCCTCAACCTTATAAACTAAACCTTGAACATTATCCCTGAACCATAAACTTAAACCCTAAACTCTTAATCTTAAACCCAATACCCGCAACCTTAATCATATCTCTCCTTGTATACTTCTCTCTATCTCTCCCTCTCTCCCTCTCTCCATCTCCACCTCTCCCTTCCTCCTTCCCTCTCTCTCAATATCATAACCTTCCTCCTCCCTTTGTTTCTATCTCTCTCTCTCCATATCTACCTATCCCTCCCTCCTTCCCTCTCTCTCTCCCTCTCTTCCTCTCTCCATCTATCTTGATCTCCTAACCTTATCCTTCCCTGTAAATTTCTCTCTCACTCCCTCCTTCCTTCTCCACTCTCTATCTCACCATTATCTCTCCCTCTCTCTATTTAGGATCTAGACTTTAGGTTTTAGGCTTTAAGCTTTAGGATTTAGGGTTTATGGTTTAGGTTTTAGGATTTATGGTTTATGGCTTAGGATTTAGGTCCAAAACCCCATCTCTTTCAGGTCTATCTCTCCCACCCCCTAACTCTCTTAGATTTATCTCACTCCCTCTATCTCTCTCTATCAAGTATATATCTCTCTATCTATATCTCTCTTTCTAGCTCTCCCTCCCACCCTAACTAGAGAACACACACTCTCTTTCTCTCTTAGGTCTCTCCCTCCCACCCCTCCCCCTTTCTCGAGTCTCTCCCTCTAGGTCTCTCTCTCTCCCTCTCTTTCCCTCTCTCTTAGGTCTCTCACTCACACCCCCTCACCCTCTCTCAGGTCTCTCTCTCTATATATATCTCTCTCACTCCCTCTCACCCTAAGTAGAGAACTCTCTCTCTTTCACTCTCCCTCCCACCCTAACTAGAGAAATTTCTCTCTCTAAGTCTCTCTCTCCCTCTCTTTCCATCTCTCTTAGGTCTCTCCCTCACACCCTAAACCCTAAACCATCTTAAGACTCAATCTCTCTCTTCCTCTCTCTCAAGTCTATGTAAATCATTTAGAGACCCCATTTATTGGACCCATTTTTCCAAACAAGCCAAGTTATGTTGCCAATTTAGTGAAATTGGAAATGTAGTGGAATGTTTGAAAAAATGGGTCCAAGAAATGGGGTCTCCCCTTGATGTAAATCATCGGGAGACCCCATTTCTTAGACCCATTTTTCAAATAGTCCAAATTAGGTTACCAATTTCATTGAATTGGCAAGCTAGTGTGCCCACTAGCTTGCCAATTTAGTGAAATTGGCAATGTGGTGGTTTGTTTGGAAAAATGGGTCCAAGAAATGGGGTCTCACAATGATTAAATCACTAGGAGACCCCATTTCTTGGACCCATTTTTTCAAATAGGCTAAGTTAAACCCTCAACCCTCAACCCTTAAACCTAAACCCTCAACCCTTAATCCCTTAACCCTCAACCCTTAAACCCTAAACCCTCAACCCCTATACCCTCTTCCCTATACATTGGACCCTCAACCCTAACCCTTCAACCATATGTACCCTCAACCCTAATCCCTCAACCCTATACCCTCAACCTAATACCCTAAACCATCAACCTTATAGGTCCTCAACCCTCTACCCTATACATTGGATCCTCAACTCTCATATATCTCTATCCCTCCCTCCTCTTCTCTCCTTCTCTATATCTCATATCTCCCTCCATCTCTCCATCCATTCATCCATCCCTCTCTACCCCAATCCATCAACCCTACAACCTCAACCCTTAAACCCTTAAACACTCAACCCTAAACCCTAAACCCTCAACCCTCAACCCTTAAACCCTCTACCCTCGACCCTATGCCCTCAACCCAATGCCTCTACCTCACCCTAATCCACAGACATAATTTGACAAAGAAAAATCTCTACCTTAATCCATAAACCCTAAGAGGGTGTGGGAGAGAGAGGGAGTGATGGAGAGGTAGTAGGAGGGAGATAGAGAGAGATAGAGGGAGTGAGAGAGAGTGGTAGGGATTGATTGAGGATGAGGTACATAGAAACAATTAGAGAGGGTAGGAGAGAGGGAGGGATAGAGAGGTGAGAGGTATAGATAGAGAGAAAGGGATAGGGGTTGATGGTAGAGGGTTAAGGGTAGAGGGTATTGGGTCTCTACCCTCAACCTAATACCCTCTACCCTCAAACCTAATCCCTCAACTTTTAAACCCTTAAATCCAAGAAAACTCTCTACCCTAATCCATAAACCATAAGAGGGAGTGGGAGAAATATGGAATGGTAGAGAGAGGGAGTGATGGAGAGGTAGTGGGAGGGAGATAGATAGAGATAGATAAAGGGAGTGAGAGAGAGTGGTAGGGATTGATTGAGCAAGAGTATGCAGAAAGAGGGAAAGGGTAGATAAAGACAATTAGAGAGAGTAGGAGAGAGGGAGGGAGAGAGAGGTGAGATGTATAGATAGAGAGAAAGGGATAGGGTTTGATGGTATTGGGTTTATGTTATTAGGTTGAGGGTAAATCATTAGGAAACCCCATTTCTTGGACCCATTGTTTCAAACAGGCCAGGTTAGGTTGCTAGTTTCACTTAATTGGCAAGCCAATGGGCCTAGTATCTTTCCAATTCGATGAAATTGGAAATGTAGTGGTGTATTTGAAAAAGTGGGTTCAAGAAATGAGGTATTATAGTGATGTAAATCACCAAGAGACCCCATTTCTTGGACCCATTTTTTCAAACAACCTAAGTTAGGTTTCCAATTTCACCAAATTGGCAAGCTAGTGGGCCCATGGCTTTCCAATTTAGTGAAATTGGCAATATAGTGGCCTATTTAAAAAAATGGGTCCAAGAAATGGGGCCCATCTCTCTCTCTCTCAGGTCTCTCCCTTACACCCCATCCCCCTCTCTCAAGTCTTTCCCTCTCACCCTAACTAAATAATTCTCTTTCTCTCTCATGTCTCTCCCTCACACCCCCTCACCCTCTCTCTCTCTCTCTCTCCTAAACCCTAATCCCTATACCCTATAAACTTAAGTTTAAACCTTCAACTCAATACCTTGAACCCTATACCTAATATCCTAAACCCTAATCCATATACCATATAAGCTTAACCTTATACCTTCAACCCTATACCTTAAACTATAAACCCTACACCCTCAACCCTCATCCCTATACCCTATACCCTAAACCCTAAACATTATCCCTTAACACTATACCTCAAACCTCAACCCTATACCTTAAACCCTAAACCCTACACCTTCAACCCTCATCCCTATACCCAATACCCTCAACCTTATAACCTAAGCCCTGAACATCATTCCTCAACCCTATAATCAAACCTTAAACCCTACATTCAACCTTGTACACTAAACCCTAAACCCTAAACCTCAATCCTAAACCCAATAACATCAACCCTATACACAATATTCTAAACCATATTCCATATACCCTATATAGTTACCGCTATACCCTCAACCTTGAACACTATACCTCAAACCTCAACCATAAACCCTACACCCTCAATCCTCATCCCTTTACCCTATACCCTCAACCTTATACCCTAAACCCTAAACATTATCCCTTGACCCTATACTTAATCGACAAATCCTACACTCTCAAGCCTTAACCCTATACCTTATACCCTTAACCCTACACCCTAAACCCTAATTCCTATACCCTATACACTTAATCTCATACCCTCAAACCTAAACATTATACATCAATCCTCAAAATTATACATAAATCCTAAACCCTAAACCCAATATCCTCAACCCAATACCCTTAACTATATACCCAATATCCTAAACCATAATCCATATACCCTATACACTTAACCTTATACCCTCAACCATATACCTTAAATCCTAAACCATAAACCCTCATACCTCATCCATGTATCATATACCCTCAAATTTATACCTAATATCCTAAACCCTACACTTAACTCTATAACTCAACTGTCATAGGGGGTGAGAGAAAGAGGGGGAAGGGATGGATTGGGGAGAGGGAGAGAGAGAGAGGTTGGGAGGGGAAGGGGAGATAAATATAAGTAGAGAGGGAAGGATAGGTAGAGAGACATGAGGGATAAAGAGTAGATAAGGAAGGAAAGATGGAGGGAGAGAGAGGGAGGTGAGAGAGAGGTGAGATAGAGAGCAATAAAGAGAGTGTGGTATGGAGTGATAAAGAGATATGCTGATAGAGAGGGATAGGTGAGATAGAGAGAAGTAGAGAGAGATAGAGATAGAGGAATAGATGGAGGGTAGGTGAGAGAGGGGAGGAAGGGATAGGTAAAGAGCGATAGGTGAGATAAAGATAAGTAGAGAGAGAATAGTGACATATAGAGGAGAGAGTTACAGATAGAGAAAGAGAGAATGGTGAGATAGAGAGGAGAGAGAGAGAGAGAGAGGTGAGGGAGGAGTGAGAGAGAGAGGTAGAGGGAGGGAGATGAGAGATATAGAGTAGATACGGGAAAAGGTAGGAAGGAAGACATATAGTGAGAGAGAGAGATAGAGGGCTAGGGGAGATAAAGATAATTAGAGAAAAAAGGAGAGGTAGAGAGAGAGAAGTGACATAGAGAGGTGTAGAGAGAGTGGTAGGGAGTGATGGATGGAGAGCTAGGTAGAGCGGGATTACTAAGATAAAGAGTAGAGAGGGAAGGAGAGGGAGAGGTATGGAGGGAGAGAGAGGCAGGTGAGAGAGAGGTGAGATAGAGAGAGTGTGGTAGGGAGTGATGGATATATATGTGGGTAGAGAGTGATAAGTGAGATAGAGAGAAGTAGAGAGATAGAGATAGAGGGAAGGACGGAGGGTTGGTGAGAGAGGGAAGGGATAGGTAAAGAGGGATAGGTGACATAAAGATAAGTAGAGAGAAAATGGTGACATATAGAGGAGAGAGTTACAGAGAGGGAAAGAGAGAATGGTGAGATAGAGAGGAGAGAGTGAGAGAGAAAAAGGGTGAGGGAGGGGTGAGAGAGAGCGAGAGAGAGAGGGAGAGGAAAGATAAAGAGTAGATAGGGGAAAAGGTATGGAGGGTGACATCTAGTGAGAGAGAGAGGGTTAGGGGAGATAAAGATAATTAGAGAAATAAGGTGAGGTAGAGAGATAGAAGTAGAGAGAGAATCAGGGAGGGAGAGAAGCGAGATAGAGAGGTGTAGAGAGAGTGGTAGGGAGTGATGGATGGATAGGTAGGTAGAGAGGGAAGGAGAGGGAGAGGTATGGAGGGAGAGAGAGGGAGGTGAGAGAGAGGTGAGATAGAGAGCAATAGAGAGAGTGTGGTAGGGAGTGATACTTCTAGGGATGTGTACGTAGAGAGGGATAGGTGAGAGAGAGAGTAGAGAGAGATAGGGGGAAGGAGGGAGGATGGGAAAGAGAGGGAAGGAAGGGAGAGGTAAAGAGGGATAGGTGAGATAAATATAAGTAGAGAGAGAATGGTGACATATAGAGGAGAGAGTTACAAGGATAGAAAGAGAGAATGGTGAGATAGAGAGGAGAGAGTGAGAGAATAATGGTGAGGTAGGATTGAGAGAGAGAAAGAGATAGAGAGAGGTAGATTGAGCGAGAGGATGGATAGAGAGTAGATAGGGGAAAATGTAGGGAGGGAGACATCTAGTGAGAAAGAGAGAGGGCTAGGGGAGATATAGATAATTAGAGAGGGAAGGAGAGAAGTGAGATAAAGAGGTGTAGAGAGAGTGTTAGGGAGTGATGGATGGAGAGTTAGGTAGAGAGGGAAGGAGATGGAGAGGCATGGATGGAGAGAGTGGGAGGTGAGATATAGAGTAATAGAGAGAGTGGTAGGTTGTGATGGATGGAGAGCAAGGTAGAGAGGGAGAGGGGAGATATAGATAAGTAAAGAGAGAGGGAGAGAGGGAGGGAGAGAGAGGTGAGATAGAGAGAAATGGAGAGTGGTGGAAGGAGAGGTAGGTAGAGAGAAGGGGAGAGGAGATAAAGATAAGTAGAGAGGGGAGGAGAGGTAGAGAAAGAGGAGAGATGGAGATAATTAGAGAGGGAATGAGGGAGGGGGGGAGAGAAAGGGATGAAGAGAAAGGTGAGATAGAGAGGTGTAGAGAGAGAGTGGTAAGGCTTGATAGATGTAGAGGCAAGTAGAGAGAGGGATTGGGAGATAGAGAATAGATAGGGAAGAAGAGAGGGAGAGAGAAGTATGAAGGGAGAGAGAAGGAGGTGAGAGAGAGGTGAGGTAGAGAGAAATAGAGAGTGGTACACTAGTAGAATTTGGAAAATAAATGACTATGTGACTAAAAATTTTAGTCACGTGACTAAAAATGACTATGTGACTAAAAATTTTAGTCACATGACTAAAAATGACTATGTGACTAAAAAAATTAGTCACATGGATAATTTTTTTCCATTCACAAGTATAAATGACTAAATAAATGACTAATTTGGTCATCAGGTAAAATCACAACTAGATAATTGGTCAGACAAATAAAAATTACTAAATAAATGATTATTACTCTATTCTTTTTTCTTTTGAATTTGATCAATATTGATAGAGCTTAAGCCCCCCTCATAGGATCCCTACCTAAGTGGGCCATTTGGCCACCTAGGTTGATTGATGCACCAAAAATACCTATTGTATTTAAGGCATTGCCTCTTGATGTAGTCTTAAGGTCTTCACACATTTTATAAAAGAAATTAACATTTACATTCTTTAGCTTTTATTACTCATTATGTTAATGAATCATTAATGTTTTTAACTATGATTTGAAGCTAGTTTGATTTTCCTGGTGTGTTAGCATGCCAAATGTATCAAAGAGAAATTATGGTCAATTTCACTAATAAAATATGATTTAAACTATCCAATTACATTTTGAGGGCTATCTTGCAGACACTTTCATTTCAATAGGTCAAGTAGTTATTTCTAGAAGTAATTAGATTCAATTTACATGGATTGTAGAAATGTAATGGTAGGGTCTACTGGTATATTTATATTATATAGTATTATATAATATATATTATATATTATATAATATAATATTATAAATATAATATATTATAATATTATAATATATCTAATAATATTTATTGTGAAAAAGTAGGAAAATTATATCTTGTATTTTAGTTAATTTCGATTGCATTTTGAAATCCTGTTTTAGGCTTGGAAAATAAGGCAAATTTGGGTGGGAAAATGTTTGGCCGTATTTTTCATTTTAACAAACATACTCTAAAACCCTAACCAACGAGGAATAGTTTGGAGGAGTTGAAACCAATAGCAGTGGGGCTCTCTCTTGCCTTCTCTGAACGATCTTGGTATCATATGCATCTTGGAGAGGCAACGACAAAGGAGGAGATTTGAGAAGTCTTTTAATAGATATATTTTGGAAAAAAATTCTTGTGTTATTAGTGCTTTGCATTTAACAACTTTGTATGAAAACCCCTTTTGATTTGTGATCATTTGGCAGGTGAAATCAAATTGCAGACAACATTAATTGGGGGCATCCTTTGATGATGTCTGAAGTGAAGCCTTCACTAGTAGTGTCTGAGGCAAGGTGGGTTAGTTCTGGTCGAACACCTAATATCCCACCCTCCCTAGGTGAGATATAGAAATGAATCTAGTGTTTCCACTCTACCATCTCTATCATGGAAATCCTCTTTGATGCACCAATCTACACTCTAGTTGATTGCCGAGGGTAATGAGGAAAAGGTTGCCAAGGGTAATGAAGCCCATGCATGCAGTGAATCGCATAAGTGATGTGTTGAATCTAATCCCACCGACTCCTACCCACACACCCAGAGTAAGCCTGGGTATTTTATGATCATTTTCCATTCATTTCATTGAGTTGTAGGATTTTGGTGTCTGTGCTCTCATCTAATCATCTCCACTTTATTGTGAGAACCCTATATGTGGAGTTGTACTATTTTTTTCTCTTCTATTATGGATCAACAATATACTAGATTGAAAGTTGTGGAATTTGGTTTTACACCTGCCAATTGCATTTGATTGAATGTTTCTAAAGCATTTTCAACAAATCCATTTTGTACATATCCTGCAATCATTACAGTCTAGATATTTTTTTCAGGTATTTTGTCAAACAATCCACATGCCTTGTTAATACTTCCACTTTTTGCATGCATGTCTACTAGGGCAGTTGTGACCATGATATTTGAAAAAGTTCCTCTATTCTTTATTGTTTAATGGATGTAAATACTATTCCAAAGATCCTATTTTGGCATGGTCAGGGAGAATGCAAGCAAAGGTTGCAAAAATTTTCTTTAAACCTAACAATTGCATTTGCTTAAAAATTTGTAAAGTCTTTTCAACAAATGCACTGCACAGCCTTATCTCCAAACACATCCATCTAAACTATTCTCTAATCACTCTCCTCCCCAAAAACTACACCAAAAAAATAGCCTCAATCATCACTAGGAAACCATCTAAAGAAAACCACCCCCTAAAATAGGAACATAGGCAGTTAGAAAACTTTTATGAACTTTTAAAACTTCTCTTTTTGGGGATGAATGCTTTTAGAATACTAGTAAAGCAACAATTTTATAATGATTCCATTATTCCCTCTACTAAAATAATACCATTTTACATACACTAAACCATTATTTAAATCATAAAAATACCATTTTACTCTTAATTCAATGTGCAATATGGTATGACCTTTAGGGGTGTCCTTTTGCATAGGCATCAAAGAGGTTCATAGTAAATTTTGGGAGACCAATATCTGAAATAACATAAGCGTGACTCACAAAAAAATTGTATTAATTTCATTTAAAAGGTCTACAAAAGAACTTTAATAGTTTCTTCAGTGGTTTCTAACTGTTCTATTGAAATCTGAGTGAATTTTGATTCCCAACCAATTTATTGAAAATTTAACAGAGCATATAGATGATATCTACATGATTGATGGGTCAAATAGCTGGTGTTGGGATGTTGGATGTTCTACTATCTATCTGTTTAATTTCTAGGTTAGTGGGGTCCTATGGAGAGGGAACCTAAGTTTCCTTAGTAGATAGATAATTTTGTAATGATCTGGTACTCGTGGAAGATTAATTCCAAGTAAAATAATTTTAAAAATATATATTTAAGAGCTACAAATAAACTGCCATTGTAAATAAAAGAAATATTAAAAATTCTCATTAGTGACCAAAAAAAATTTCCATGCATGTACCACACCTAACAATAGTAGGATTTTCTCTAACTGAAGATTAATGGTCTCAAATTAGAGGTGTGCTTTTGAAATTTTGGAGTTGTAGAGCTTTTGTTTCTTGAGGGATAGATTGCAACCAAAAAATGAATGATAGAACACTCTATAGTTGTTTTGAGGTGTCGTGTGAAAAATGTCTACGAGGGAATTTTTAATGCAAACTCTTCCCATTTTTCTCTTCGGCATTCTTGAAAACTCGAAACAATGTGTGTTGAATCTTAAGGTAACTCACTTGCCATTATTTCAATCAATTTTTTTATGAAAATCTATGTATAGCCATATCACTTTTCTTGTATTTTATTTTATTATTATAGTTTTGTTAAATGAAGATGGTTTTATCTAATGATTTTTCACTATATAATACTATTGTAATACCTATGATTACAACTTTCCTGACAACATTTTTTACTATTGACTATATAGTAGCTAGTACTACAACTGTAAATGCAATGGTTTCCAGAGCTTTCCTCATAACTCAAATTGATGTAACTCACTTGCCTTTATTTATGTGAAATATTTTATGGGAATCTCTACACAACCTTATCACTTTTGTTTTGTTTTATTTCATTTTTATAGTTCTATTTTTGTGATAGTTTTCCAAATAACATTATTTACTATTGAATGTATAGTAGTTGCTACTGAATCTACAAATGCAATGGTTGCCAAAGCTACTTTCACAATGTGTACAGTACATATCAAATCATCTTCATATATTAAACTTAATACATTATTCTTTACAGAGATTATGCATTGTATAATAAATATTTCTTCACACTTTTGTCCCATTATATGTCTTTTCCAACAAATTGGCATGACACAAAGCAATAATTATTTAATTTTGAATGTATAGTAGATGCTATTGCAACAGTAAATGCAATTGTGTCATTGAAAAATGGCCCCTTGTCATTTTTATGGCCTTTTAGGTCTTGTTTCATGGTGTTGGAACTATGTTGCTCTAATTTTATGATCTAACATGGATTGAACATGCTTGTTTAGGTACTATAAGTCAAAAAATGATGTCTTGTGAAGGTGTTGTTAAGTGTTGTAAGATAATTCTACATTCTTCTAGACTCTATTTAATACAATTCACCTAAAAAATTACCTTTTTACTCATCAACAAGTCCTATTTTGAAGTGTTGTAAAGTCTTGTAACAAGATTTCATGCTTTTCTAGGCACATCTTCACTATTTACACCTTTCTCATGCTTTATTTGGCCCCTTTATGCCCTCATAAGTTGTAATTAAGTGTATTTTTGGATGTTATCCCAACTAACAACATTAAACACAACATTTTTCCTAGCACATAACTTTAGGTCCTAGGTGGGACCCATTCGCCCTCATAAGTTGTAATTAAGTTTATTTTTGGATGTTATCCCAACAAACAACATTAAAAACAACATTTTTCCTAACACATAACTCTAGGTCCTAGGTGGCGAATGAGTCCCCCTTGGCCCCAAATTAAAAATATTTCAAATTTATTTTCAAAATTTTATTCAAAATCACTTCATGTTAGCCTATGTTGAGGTATGAGCCGGTACTAAGGCACAAGAAATGTATAAATAAGATTTTTTCACCTCATTTTAACCCCCATTCATCAAGATCACTTATCCACCTATTCACTTAAACATTCAAGCATTCTACATCATCAATTCAATCACTTTTCAAGCACTTTGAAGCAACTATTGACATTACTTGAGATTTGCAACATCAAGGTTCAGGTGAGTTAATATCATTTGCATGTTATTAGTTTCTCTTTATCTTGCATTTCATTATCTTTTCAAGGTTTTAATTACCAAAAGTGGGGTTTGACCAAGGAAAACCCCTATTCACTAACCCCTAATCATTTTTCCCCTTTTGCTTGTTTGTTTAAAACCTTTGTTTGCAGATTTGACAGTTATTAGATTTTGAAGATTGATTTCCATGTCAACTAGGTGCTTCAAGTCAACATAAGTCAAATTCAAGCTTGGAGAAGGTTATTTGTTCATTTTCTACAGATTTGATCTCAACAACCCAACAAGCTGACATTCTTAGATCTGGTGTTGCAGAGTTGTCTCCTGATTTTTCAAAAAATTGGGAGAGGATTGATTCACCACCTATGGTGAATGAGTCACACCTTAAGACTGGAAACTTGAGTTTTGTTAGATTTCAGATCCTGGCAGAAAAAATCATCTCTCATCACTTTTTCACTAGTAGGTGGACTGATTCACCACCCTAGGCAAATGAGTCCCACTATGAAAAATTAGTAAATTTCATTAGCATCTAGAACACTCCAAAATCATCCTACGTCATCCAGGTGCACTCAGATTTACCCTTGTTCTCTTTGTTCTACATATTTCTTTCACTTTCTTCATTTTACATAATTGTTTCCATATCACAATATCTTTTCAAACATAGCTTTAATTGCACTTTTGCATTCATTCTAGTTCATTTCAATCAGTTAATTGTATTTAGTTTTCTTTATTTAGCATAAACAACATCACACACATCGTAAATTGAGTGTTACATAAGAATTTTTGGACCCAATCTCTCTCCTTTTAGGTGGAATCCCTAAGAGTGCAAGAGTAGCATTCAAGTCCCAAAAATCTATGTTTCATTTTGGTGAACCCAACTCTTGAACATTTTTCATTCATTGCATTTTAATCTATATTTTCATTAACATTCAACTAGCACATTGCTTTGTTATTGCATTTTAAGAATCTTTCATATTGCATTAGTGACAATAACTTTTGTTTTTGCATTGCATCATATTGAAAAAATTCAAAATTGCATTTGAAATTGCATACTATAGATCATTTAAATTTCATCCTTAAAACTTTGAAAAATACTAAAATAAATTTCATACTAGGATTCATTCGCCACCCAGGGAAAATTAGTCCCTCTGCACATTTTCATCAACATTTCTAGAATTCTATTAGCATTTTTCTGCATTACAACTTCTTTTTCCTGCATTTTGTTTTCATTTACAGATTCATTTTTTTACATCCTTAATTGCATTTTAGTTTATTTGCATCATGGAATTTTTTTTCAATAAATTTTGGACTTCTTTAAAATCATTGGTAGACATGTCAAATTGTGCCTTTGGTTGTGACCCTAATGACCTTGAACAGCCTCATGCTCCTTCAACTCCTCATGATTGTTCTCCTTGTGATGTTGAAATCATTGGAGACGATGATATTAGCATGAATAAGTTCTACAATGACTACCTTGACAACCTTGAAGCCAATGCAGCCTTTTACCCATCCATGAGATCACAAGACCTTCCCACTGTTGCACTTCATGATCATTTTGCATATTTACATCTTGAAGTCAATATAGGACCTAAGGTTCCTCCCTCCAATGAACCTAGTTCCTCTCAACCATTGCAATCCCAACCATTCTATAAGCAAAAAGTCACAAACAATCCTATCAACCTTGAGAAAACATATGGAAAGGGCTTTACTATCTTGAGTAAACAAGGTTGTGACACAAAACATGAACATGACATCCATCAACTTCTTCAACAACAATCAACTAAAGCAAGTACAACAGGACTAGGATATCAAGATCCTTCTCATCCTGAGAGACATCCTCTTCAACCTAGGAGATTTTCGGATGTTGGAATGGACATCTTGAATTCTCCTCCTAATTTAAACATTCTTCTTCCACATGAACAATCTTTATCTCCTTCTAATGATAAGGATGTTAGGATCCCCATGGGTCCTTTTCCTCCCTCTATTCATGAACATGGCGAATGTAGCAAATGAAAATGACCTTACAAACTCAAAAGGATCAGGTTTCCCACCCATCGTCCACCTAAATGTGAAAGGAGACTTCAATATACTTTTACCACCTATGAATAGGTTGGTTATTCATTCTAAGGACTCTCACATCCCTTTTTGCAAATATCATCGCATTCTTGGACATCGCACTGAAGAATGTTAGACATTGAAGGAAATACTGGAAAAGTATCACTTTACTGATAGTGATTGTTTCCCCCTCACACCTTAAACATAATCAACTCCCTTTTATCATCCCATAGTTTTATAGTTTCCTATTCTCACTATTGTATGATTCTTTTCCATCAACCATCTTGGCTCATTCTTACATTTACACTTTGTAAAGGGTACAAAGTTGTTAGCCTTTCCCTTGTAATGCATTTTCCTTTGTCCCTTAATTATGTTATTCCTTTTCCACTTATCTCTTTAAGATTGAGAAACCAATAACTTAGTTAATGGTTAACATACATCTGCATTACTTGTTTCTTTTTATTTTCCTTTCCATGTGCATATTGTGTTCCCTCTTATTGTGTGTTCTATATTTCCTCTCTCCGTACACTTCTTCTATCCCTATCTCTATTCTTCTATTTTTCATGCATTTTCCTTTTCTCTTTTTGTTTTGTGCTTTCCTTTTGGGGAGAACACAAAGTGTTGAGATTCCCTATGTCTCTTCCATGTTGACCCAAACAGTCCCTTTCCTTTTTCTTTTTCTTTTTCTTTTTCTTTTTCTTTTTCTTTTTCTTTTTCTTGTGTTTTTCCTTTTGGGGATGACGCAAGGCATTGAGACTCAAATGTCTCCTTCATATTGACCCAACTTTTTCACTTTTCTTTTTCATTTGATTTTTTCTTGTGTTATCCTTTTGGGCATGATGCAAGGAACTAAGAATTCAATGACTCTTCGATGTTGAGTCAAAACAAACTCTTTTTTTTTTTTTTGTCTTTGTGTCATTCTTCCAGTTCCATGTGCTTTGGGGAATGATGACAATTTCACACTCTTTCATACAAACATTACAACAATGAACATACTAACCCCAAATCCATAGATCCCTTATGTGTTTGGTATGTTTTATTTTTGGGGGGGAAACTCCCTTTCTTTCTTTTCTTTTCATTCTTCTTTGACATGACGCAACCTAACTTCGAAACATATGACTTGGCATAGGGCTTTCCAAGTTGGCTCTCATGTCTTGTTTTCATTTTTCTTTTTCTTTCCTTCTCTACTTTAAAGTAAATTTTCACATAACAATGTGTAGCAATTCCCTTAAAGTGGGGGGCATACATTACCATTATTTCATGTGCATTATCGGTTCCTAGTTTAGCCTTGTCGTTTACGTGATGTGTTTGTCACTTTGTGGATGACATTGGGTGTGATGTCCTTCATAAGTGTGATCTATTTTAGCATATTACATTCCTCTTGGTGGCTTGATGTTGCACACTGCATCTCCTAAGTTGTGAATATATTATTCTTCAATTTTTCCTCTCTTGGCGACATTAGACACAATTTTCCCTAAGTGATTGACCTTGCATAAATTGAACAAGACTCCTTCGAAATTCTTTTACATTTTCAGATTTTACATTACATTTTACATTTTTGCATTTCTTTTTTCCACCTTGCATAACACAACTTGCATGATTGTGGTACCTTTTCTTTTTTCTCATGGCATTTTCTTTGTGGCACCTTGTTAAATTTATCAAACAGGTATAGCTTTGACATGGTTGAGTGGGAAGCCCACCTAGTGGCATGACTTTTCTCCATAGCCACTTTTTTGTTTGTCAGTGCATACCAACTAGCGTATGTATCTTACTTTTTGGGCCTTCTCACCCCACAGACAACTAGTTCCATGGCCCCAGAGTGAGTACACATTATCTTTTTCAAGCAATTAGCCTAGATCCCTTTTCAAAACTAGTTGGATTCATGATCAAAGCTTCATCCAATTCTTTCTCAACACTTGTGTGTTCCTTTTTAATTATGCTTATTTTTCCATTCGATCTTCATTCTAGGGGCTTGATCATCACTTTAGATTATTATATTCCATCTTGCTAATATAAGTTCATTTGAACCCTCCTCTCGATGTTCATGGCTACTTTAATGTGAGTTTGAAGTAGTTTCATCCTCTCACTAAAGTGGGGGCTAAATATGTCGTAGAAAAATGGCCCCTTGTCATTTTCATGGCCTTTTAGGTCTTGTTTTATGGTGTTGAAACTATGTTGCTCTAATTTTATGATGTAATATGGCTTGAACATGCTTGTTTAGGTACTATAACTCAAAGAAAAATGTCTTGTGAAGGTGTTGTGAAGTTTTGTAAGACATTTCTACATTCTTCTAGACTCTATTTAATACAATTCACCTAAAAATCACCTTTTTACTCATCCACAAGTCCTATTTTGAAGTGTTGTAAAGTCTTGTAACAAGATTTCACGCTTTTCTAGGCACATATTTACTATTTACACCTTTCTCATGCTTTATTTGGCCCCTTTATGCCCTCATAAGTTGTAATTAAGTGTATTTTTGGATGTTATCCCAACAAACAACATTAAACACAAAAAATTTCCTAACACATAACTTTAGGTCCTAGGTGGGACCCATTCACCATGGGTGGAAAATGAGTCTCCTTTGGCCCCAAATTCAAAATATTTCAAATCTCTTTTTGATATTTTATTCAAAATCACTTGATGTCATCCTATGATATAACGCCCCGCCACACAACCCTAGAGGAAGTTGCAATTAACTACTCAAACACACAATTTTTTTTTTCTATAAGTACAAATAACATGCAAGTTCACTACCTATTTCCAACAACCTCTAAGGTTAGGCGACTGAGATTACTTAAAACCCAAACAAGAAACATGAATTGAAACCATAACATTTAATTAATTAATAAATTAAGTACACATACATTGCATACCTAATAAATTACATCAAAGCATAAGGGATACCACATGTTTTCAATCAACAATAATTTAACAATAAGATTACAACTCTCATTCCCTGAATGAGGTAAATCCAATAAGCATGATTACATATTACATATTCCACCTCGATAACAAATGAGGGGTAATAAATTACAATACCAACTGAAAAGAATAAAACATGAAATGAAACTGGATCCCATGAGCTCTCCAATGGGAAATCTCATCCACACAAACAAGAAGACCCAACAAATTAAGGTGCATGTTCCACCCAACCATGTGATACATGAAGGCTCACCCCCCGTGCTAGGAGATAGTAACAAGGATTCCTCGACAAGACCATCTACCTCTATACATAGGCTAGCACATAAATGAACTGAATTAAATACAAGTACAACATCAGTTAACATAATGGTTACAATGCTTCCAGAGTTAAATAGTCAATTGCATCACTGATACAAACATACTACTAACTTAGGAGAAGTTTCATCACAATGTTACATGGGATATCTTGGTAAGTCTTCCTAGGTACTGACCCCCATCTAAGGATATCCTGGAAACCTCTAATGACTCTCAGCCCCCTCATGCAAACCAATGTGGAATCAGTTATCTCTCATAAATATGAGATAATGATCTTTCCATTCTAGGCCTTCTCATCCCATCCCAAGTCTATACAAGCCCTTGCGTTCATGAGCGAGGAAAAATTAATCTTATTAAGTGTTCAATACTACCTAACCTCTAATAAGTTTATTTACGTTATCACTAGATTAACTAACTTACAATGAGTTACCCTGATGCCACTTTGTGTGTCAGCCCTCATTGCAAGCCACTTCTCTAAGACAACATGTGGAATAACTCCACAACCCAAGGGTACGCAAGAGTGATGTAAGGATAATAACTCCCTATCCATGACATAAGGTCAACACATCCCATTCATGATAACTGGGTATCTAACTAGATACAATAAGATGCACTACCCAAGGAAATTCAAAGGTTGACTAACACATTTCAACAACTAACATAATTAAATGAAAACCCATCTGGAAGACTTACATAAACAGATAACTCCATTTACCCAACGTCAAGAATGAGAGAAATCACATAATGAAAAGGCAATTTGGCAATTTAATACCCTATTTTAGGATTTCCTAAATCCAAGCACAACAATGACATATTGCATGTAACAATAAAAATAATTAACATTATTTGCAAATACTCAAAAGTAATTAAAATTACATTGGCAACATTAAGGAACTTAAACTAATAATTTAATTCATTCTTTCTCAATTATACATAATAATCAAAATCAATTTTTAAATAAAATCATTTGATTATAAAATCAACTTTTTTCAATCTATTATAATAAAACAATCATCCTAGGATCAATATACTTAAATATAAATATATATTAATCATACATATATATAATTGTATACTCAATGTATAGATTATATATATATATATATATATATATATATATATATATATATATATATATATATATATATATATATTTAAATATATAAAGATTATTTAAATATATATTTTTAAAAATCAATTTAAATTCCCAATCATTTAAAATATATAATATATATTATATATAAATATATATAATATTAATTATATATAATTTTTTTTTTTGAAAAGGGCGAAACCCCCAAAAGGAGGGTATGCAACCATAGGCTACGCCCAACCTCCCTTAGTGGAGGCGACACTACCTATGGCAGCACTGCCCCCACACACAGTGTGGGAAGCATTGCCATAGCAGCACCCTCCACTGTGGGGTGTGGCTGTGGCAGCCATGGCTGGCCCCCCAATAAAATATAATTTTATTTTTTTTCAATTAAAAATGAAAAAATGAAATTTTCAGCTGATATTTTTTTTGACAAATTTTCACAGTAAAACTATTTTTTTAGAACAAAAATTTTCCATAATGCATAAAAATTATATTTATAATATATGTATGTATATATATATTAACAGAATATATAAATATATATAAATATATATTTATAAATATATACATAAATTTCTATTTTACAGTCAAATTGAACAATTTTTCTATAGAAAAAATGACAATTTATAGAGGAACTCTATCTCCACAAATTCATAGAACTCCATTTCCACCATTTAAACTGAGATTTGCAAGGATTTATGTTGCTTTCTTTTGTTGTCTTTTTCAATTTTTCTATTGAACAAAAATGATTTTCCAGAATTTCTATTGAACAAAAATGATTTTCCAGAATTTCTATTGTTTTCTTTTTCCATTTTCTACAAGAATCTAAATCTTTATTAAGATTTCAATAGAGGTTTTCAAATTTGTTTACAAACAAGTTTTCAAAATTAAAAATCTCAAATTTCAAAACAATAGAACAAGAAGAACCTATGATCTGAAGTCTAAAGAAAACAATTTGATGTTGTGCTTCCTTCCCAATTCAAAATTCCAGATCTCCTTCCAAGTCTCCAATTTCAAATCCAAGATTTAATCAAAAACCCAAAAGAAAGCCCTCTTTCTCTTTTTTTTTTAACAACAAATTCTCTCCCAAAATTGAAAATAAAAAAACCCAAACAAAAACAATAGCCTCCCTCTCATAATTTTTTTCCCAAATATAGTCAACTTCCCTAAAATATCCCATCCACCATAGTTATTACTCCCTCTATGCATTTTGGAGATATTTTGCTTTTTTGAAAATTTAAAACCAAAATTTCTTTTCAACATGACTTTATTACTTTTTTAAAAAAAAAAATCTATTTCAAAAAGGAATTTGAAACTTTTAAAATTTTCTTTTTCAAAAATCATTTAACACTTCTAATTCCCAAAATGGATATCTTAATTCATTTCAACACAATTAATTTAATTAATCAATAAAATAAATATAATCCAAGATTAGATTATGTTATTAATTAAATTAAATTAATTAATAAATTAAATAACATTTCTAACATTATAACCAAATAAATTTAATAAACAAATTAAATACATAGAACCATTTATTTACCTTTTCCAACTAGCAATTAAATAAAATCAAAGAAAGATGAATGACATAGAAGTAACTTAACCTAACTAAAACCTAATGACACACTATGACTAGGGTGATGACTTGGCACGGAAAACCTAGCTACTATCTCCCAATCGAATACCATTGGCTAATGGACATGCTCAAACCTATGAATTCAGGTGGAGTCGAAGTCCTATACCTGTCAACCTGCAAATAAAGAGTATATCGAACATGCATATATATAACATAATGAAACACACCATGAAGAGGAAATCTCAGAATTGTAGGGCCCTCACAAGTGAGTGGTACAATCTCGTCCCCTTCACCAATACAAAATTAATAACTGAAAATTCTAACATCAATAATATACTAAAAAGCATAAAGCATCATTAATTAAATATCTGTTAAGCTAATTCAAAGCATGTCATAATGATAACATCAAAATAAAATACCATCACATCAAAATATAACATTCGCATCACTTTACAGTTTGTGATTAAATAGTAACCAAGTACCATAGTCAAAGTAATAGCAAAACAAGGCATAACAACGAAAAGTACTGTTTGATCAAAAGAGCTAAAAATGGGGGAGTGCTACATCCTCCCCCCAGGGTTAGGCTCACTCCTAGAAGCCTGCAAACAAATAGGGATAGAGCTCCCTCACTCTAGCTTCATTTTCCCAAGTGGATGACATGTCATCCCTAGGATCCCACTAGATCCTAACCTGATCAATATATCACCCTCAAAGAGCAAGCTTTCTATGCTCCATTATGACCACAGGCTCCAAAGCAAGCTGCCCATCCTTTACCTATAATACATTCCAATCAAGTACATGAGAAATGTCTGGATGGTAAGGCCAAAGAACTGAAACATGAAAAACATTGTGAATTTGCAAGAGATTGGGCAGTAAAGAAAGATAGTAAGCAACTAGACCAATCTTCTTGAGTATCCTGAAGGGTCTGAAAAAGCGAGGTGCCAACTTATATCCCTTCCCATAATGGATTGGGCTCTTTCACGGATGCACCCACAAGAAGAATCTATCACCCATAGAAAACTGATGATCCACTCTATGTGCATTTGCATACTTCTTCTGCCTATCCCGCACTGCCACTAAGTGCTCCCTAATCCTATCCACTTGTTGCTCCATATCCGGCAACATATCGGGCCCCAAAGTTACTCTATCCTCATGTCGATCCCAACTCAAGGGAGTGTGACATGGTCTCCCATACAGTGCCTAGAATGGAGGCATGTCGATAGAACTTTGGAAACCATTATTATATGCAAGCTCTACCGAATAGAGATAATCTTCCCATCATGTCTGTTGGTCCATTACATACATACATAATATGTCCTTGAGGATCCGATTGACCCTCTCAGTCTATCCATCTATCTCTAGGTGGTAAGATGAACTAAAGTTCAACTGTGTCCCCATCGCATGTTGTAATGAAGTCCAAAGAGCTGAGGTGAACACTAGATCCTTGTCAGAAATAATCTAACATAGAATACCATGTAACCTCACTATGTCCTCCATGAACACTCTAGCTACGGATGATGCAGTATAGGAAAAGTGAATAGGTGAGAAGTGTGCCACCTTCGTCAACCTATCAACTATCAAAATAATTGCATCATGCCATCTCGAAGAGTTGGGTAAACCAAAAATGAAATCCAATGAGATAATATCCCACTTGCACTCTAGTACTAAGTGCGGTTGCAAAATCCCTGCTAGATGCTAGCGTTCAACCTTCACCCACTGACACTAAAGACACCACAACACAAAATCTGCAATATTGTGCTTCATCCCTAGCCAAAATACAACTAACATAGATCTATATACATCTTCTTCACCCCCAGATGGGCTAAATAAGGTGCACAATGTGATTCAGTCATGACCAAGGTGCAAAGATCACCTAATGAAGGAACATACATGTGTCCCATGTGCCTCAATATCAAATTTGAATCCAGAGAATATCCTGAATACCTACCCTAAATGGTTTTTCCCACCTTAATCTTTGTCCTAACCTCCTAATATCAACTATCCTCAGCAAGGGCAGAAAGAATCTGACTCTACAAATCTACAACAAGAATCAACTCAGATATCTCATCTCTCCTCCTACTGAGTGCATTTGCTATGATATTCTCCTTTCCCTAGATTACTTCACTTCGAAGTCATATTCACAGAGAAACTCCACCCAACACCTTTGCCTAGCATTAAGGTTGGGCTGGGTGAAAATATACTGAAGGCTTATGTGATCACTGTGCAACTCAAACCTATGGCCAAGAAGGAAATGCCTCCATATTTTCAATGCATGAACAACTTCCGCTAACTCAAGATCATGTGTGGGATAGTTCAGCTCATAATCCTTGAGCTTCCATGACTCGTATGCAATGAAACGATCCTCCTACATCAACACTACACCTAATCCCTCCAAGGACGCATCTGTACAAACTACAAAGTCCCCAGTCAGATCAGGTATCGCAAGTATTGGTGCACTAGTCAGCTTCTCCTTAAGGTTCTGAAATGCTTCCTCACACTTCTCTGACCACTCAAACCTCTTCCCTTTCCTCTAAAGGGAGGTAATAGGATACCCTATTCTCAAAAAACCCTACACAAAATGCCTGTAATAACCCACTAGCCCCATAAAGCTACATATCTCTACCACATTCATGGGTGTAGGCCAATATGAGAGCACTTGAATCTTTGAAGGATCCACTGAAATACCTTCCCCTGAGATCACATGACCATGATACTGGACCTCAGTCTTGAATAATTCACACTTCGATAGGTTAGCATAAAGTTGATTATCCTATAAGCACTGTAATACTTGTCGCAAATGTTCCTCATGCTTTTCCACTATCCTAGAGTATATCAAAATGTCATCGAGGAACACAAGGAAAAATCTATCTAGGTACATATGAAATACCCCATTCACCAGACTCATGAACACAAAGGGTGCATTCGTCAACCCAAATGGTACTACTGTGAGACTCATGAACACAAAGGGTGCATTCATCAACCCAAATGGTACTACTCTGAACTCATAGTGACCATACCGTATTCGAAACGCTATCTTATAGATGTCTGATTCAAAGATATGAAGCTGATGGTATCCTAACTTAATATCAATCTTTGAAAAGATCTTGGCACCCTTGATCTGTTAAAATAGATCATCAATCCTAGGAAGCGGATATTGATTCCTGATGGTCACTTTGTTCAATTGTCGATAATCAATACATAACCGAAGTGAACTGTCCTTCTTCTTCACAAAGATAACTGGTGCTCCCCATAAAGAAACACTACAATGAATGAAACCCTTCTCTAACAAATCCTCAAGCTGCAAGTGAAGTTCTTTCAGCTCCTGGGTGGTCATACAATAAGGAGCTCATGAAATGGGTTCTGATCTAGGTATAAGGTCTATCTTGAAGTCTATATCCCTCTGAGGTGGCATCCCTGGAATCTCAGCTGGAAAGACATCGAAATACTCCTAAAGAATGGGGTGACTATCAAGAGAGACTTTCTCTTCTCCACCTCCTAAATCCAAATCATCCACTATAACAATGAATAAATGGCAACCATGATGCACACACCTTCTCAACTACATAGCTGAGATGACCCTCAAGGAAATCGGCCTCTGAACTACCACTATCTCTACCTCTCTGCTAGATGCCTCAATGCATCGAATTTACTTGCATTGATAATCTATGACTGCACTATGAACATCTAACCAATCCATCCCTATGATAATGTCATAAGAACACAATGGAATAACTTGAAGATACCATGTGTAACGCCCCACCACGCAACCGTAGAGGAAGTTGCAATTAACTAATCAATTTTTATTTTTTTTATTTAAGTACAAATAATATGCAAGTTCACTACCCATTGCCAACAACCTCTAAGGTTACGAGACTGAGATTACTTAAAACCCAAACCAGAAACATGAATTGAAACCATAACATTTAATTACTTAATAAATTAAGTACACATACATTCCATACGTGATAAATTACATCAAAGCATAAGAGATACCACATGTTTTCAATTAATGATAATTTAACAATAAGATTACAACTCTCATTCCCTGAATGAGGTAAACCCAATAAGCATGATTACATATTACATATTCCACCTCGATAACAAATGAGGGGTAATAAATTACAATATTGACTAAAAATAATAAAGCATAAAATGGAACTAGATCCATGAGCTCTCCAATGGGAAATCCCATCCATACGAACAAGAAGAAGACCCAACAGATTAAGGTGCACATTCCACCCAACCATGTGATACCTGAAGGCTCAACCCCTGTGCTAGGAGATAGTAATAAGGATTCCTAGAAAAGACCATCTACCTCTAGACATCAGCTAACACATAAATGGATTGAAATAAATACAAGTACAACATCAGTTAACACAATGGTTACAATGCTTCCAAAGTTAAATATTCAATTGCATCACTAATACAAACTGTGTTATGTTATCTATGTTAATCTAATTAAAAACAAAACACTCTAATGAAACATTAATCTAAAGAAAACTAAATAAATTCAAATAAGCAAGATTTCTTCAGAGCCGTTTCATTTTCCTCTATCTCCAGGAGTTTGAAGTTGCTGCTCTCAGATTTGATGTTAGCTCCTCCAAATGGCTGTTGTAGAATGAGAATGCAAATGAAAACTATTCTATATGCTGGTGAAGATGGGATTGTTGATATGGATATGGACAGGGGCTGTGATTATGCATAGGGGCTGTGAATGAAATGTATCATGATTCTATTGCTATTGCTATGATTCTATGCTATTTATGCTATGAAAGTACTCTATGAATGCTAATGCTACTTGCAAATTTGGCTATAGTTTACTTGCTTAAACTTCTATATGATTTGGAGCTCCCGGCAGCTGTATTTATAGATTTTTGCAGGCTCCATCCTGGCTGGCAAGAATCTACGGCTATGAATTTGTCTGGTAAATTTGAATGGTGAGAGATGGAGAGGTTGAGAAGAAGATGGAAGAGGTTGAGAGGTTGGAGAGAAGGATGGATTCATGTCTTCAACCCATGGGAACAAGCCTGCACAGAAACAGAGAAATTTAATTTTCTGTTTCAACCGTTTGCTTCCCGGGAGTTGAAGATAAATCCCCAATTAAATAAATAAATTTATTTAATTTTATTTATTGCTTTTGATATTTGATTTTTGATTTTTGAAAACTATGGAAGAATTAATTAAATATTTTGTAATATTTAATTATGATGTGACTTTAGAAGATTTTGAAATATTTAAAAGATTTAATTAAATATTTTTGGAAATATTTAATTATGAATAGATTTTTGAATCGAATTAGAGGAATTTTGAAATGATTTAAGAATGAATATTTAAATTAGATTAGAAGAAATAATTAAATATTTTGGAATATTTAATTGTAAATGATATTTAGAAGAAGAATAATATTTTAATCTTTATTTGAATAAGATATTCAAACGAAGATTATTGATAATTAATATAAATAAATCGTAATGTTTATTTAATTAATTAAGAAATGAATACGAAAAGATGATTAAATAAACTTATTTATTTAATCGAAATGAAAGAATGAAGAAATATAAATAAATTATTTAAATTTATTTATATGCAGATAGAATTCGAAGATTTTAATTAAATATTAAAAATATTTAATTAATTACCAGACAATGTGATGTGGCCATTTTAAGGTGTATACATTTTGCCCCTCTTTGAAGTGATGTGTTTTACGCATTGTTTCAAAGAATTTTGAATTTTTCCCCAAATGTTGATTGTCGAAATAATGATAAGTATATGCCCCCGCAAACGATGAATCGATAAAATTTTGAGTTTTCGTGATTTTTTTTTTATGGATTTTGAAGATGTCGATTCATCGTTCGAAACTAATGATTTGAAGAAATTGATTCGAAAAGATGTGAAATGAAAATTTGATGAAGAAATTGCCCCTACTATGTTAAAATATGATAAAATGCCCCAATTTTGCATATTGCAATGCCCTGATTTGATGATGTTTGTTTGATAAATTTGTTCCCAAGGTTGTTGGAAAACAAATAGTAGCTGATAAATTTGTTTTTAAAGTTGTTAAAAATAAATAGTTGTTGATAGGTTTGCTTCTAAGGTCGTTAAAAACAAACATGATTTTGATAAATTTGCTTTTCATGATGATGAAGAACAAATGATTTGATAAGTTTGCTTCTAAAGTTGTTAAAAACAAATAGGATTTGATAAATTTGTTTTCCATGATGATGAAAAACAAATAGTTTGATTGATATGTTTGCTTCTAAAGTTGTTAAAAACAAACATAATGTTGATTAATTTGTTTTCCATGATTTTGAAAAACAAATAGTTGTTGATTTGATTTGATTGGTTTCAATTGATAAGTTTGCTTCCAAAGTTGTTGAAAACAAATAGTAGATTTGATAAATTTTCTTTCAAAGTTGTTGTAAACAAACAGTCGAATCATGTATTCCGATTTGATTAATTCGATTGATTTGATGATCCATTTTGATTTGAATGATGGTCTGATCTTCTGATGTTATTGACAATTTGATCTTCTGATGTAGTAGCAGGTGGTGTGACACAACCATTACCTCCTAGAGGGCCACTAGGGATAGGTGGAGCAGGTCCATCAGGGGCAGGTGGTACAGGTCCATCAGGGGCAGGTGGTACAGGTCCTAGGCCAGCTCCATCACAGGATAGCTCTGCCTAGTGCATTGCATATGATCTCTTTCATGATATTCTTTTGAGACATTTTGTATACACTGTGAGATGATCACATTTTTGATGATATTATATCTCTTGTAGTTTGACATCTTTGTACATTTCGACATTCATTTTTGAGATATATGAAATGCAGTGATGATTTTACACGATATATGATGTGTATCCATATGATGTGTACTATGTGATGGTTTCATGATGCATGTTATTTATAATTGTTTGAGATGATGTTTATTTTGATGAATTGATATATATAGTATATGATGTATGTAATGTATGCTTTTATAATTTTCTAATGCAAAAATGTAAAATGTATGAAATGATGTTTTTGTGAATGTCAAAATATACTCAGTCATGTATTTGAAAAGATATAAACATTTGATTCTTTGCCAGCTTTTTAGAAATTTATAAATGCAAAATGCAAATTCTAACATGAATGCAATCTATACTAACCATGCAGGACATTCATACAATATTGCCATTTGGAGAGCTTATATATGCTTTTGTATCATCATAGAGCTTTGAAATGTTGAAAGTTAATACAAGCATCAAAGAGTATGTTAGCACCAGTGATGACCTGAGTATTGCTTTCATGATTTTTAATATAGCAAGTTAATACAAGCATCTAGGTATAATTGAACCGAGATGACCTGAGTATTGCTTGCATAAACAGACAAGAGTTAATCCTTTTCCCATGCGAATTCCGAAATGTCATCCATGATACATAGTAGAGCATGTCTCGCGACCAATTTGCATAGTACTAATGATTTCCTCGCAAACAGAAGACAAAGAAAAATCATACTCCTTCCTTGCTTTTCTAGTTCAGTACATCATCGAATTGCTCCAGAGATATGATAAAAAATCAAACAACCATTCCATTCTTGCTTAAAGTATTTCAAACATTTATTCAGATTAAGATCATCCAAGTTTTAGTTATCATTATTGATATTCTCACTTCGATAGTTGTTTGGATCATGTTGTTTCGATTTTCATTGGCATGAATATGTTTGTAATTGATTTGATATGACAATGTTTGTTTTGTTTTGTCAAGCTGTTATTTGTCTGTTTTTGGAATATCCTGAAAGCTCGTTGCCCCTCTCTTGTATGTTTCTGCGTTTTGCCCCCAGTGTAAACACAACCTAAAGATAAAAGATATGTACAAATTCATCAAGCCATGATGAAACCTAAAGATTCCAACCACATGATATGGATAATTAAAGATATATACAGATAAAAGATATGGAAATGGATGGATGATGCTGAAAGTGAAAACGAGACATAAACTAATAAATGGAGGAACCTATTTTTATCACAAGTAGCGCTTGTTTGCCAAGTTTTCACTACTTGTTTTTATTGCACTTTTTCAAGATTTTTCTAATTTTTATTTTTATGATTTTTTTTTTATTTTTTTCAGGACTTTTTATGATTTTTTTGATTTTTTCAGGACTTTTTATACATAGAACTTCTTGAGATGAATACTATTGATTGGCTCTTCAAACAGGTCCCCCTCTGATGTGGATAACTGATATGCTCCAGAACCATATGCTGCTACAATAACAAATGGACCAAGCCAATTAGGTTCAAATTTGCCTTTCTTTTCTCTATCTTGCTGATTACGTGGATTTTCTCTTAAAACTAAGTCACCCACTTGAAATGCCCGTGGTTTAACTCTGTGATTATAACTACGAGACATGACTTGTTGATAACCTTTCAAGTGATCAGCTGCATATTGGCGTCTTTCATCTAACAGTTCGAGCTCTTGAAGGCGAGAAACTCGGTAGTCTTCATCAGTTATCAATCCCTTGAGTGAAACCCTAAGCGAAGGTATTTCAACTTCTAATGGTAAAATCGCTTCTGCTCCATAGACTAAAGCATATGGTGTAGCTCCTGTTGGTGTGCGAACACTGGTTCTATATGCCCACAAAGCTGGGTTGAGTTGAACATGCCAATCACGTCCAGCATCATTTACTGTCTTCTTCAATATCTTCAAGATGGTTTTGTTAGAAGCTTCTGCTTGACCATTACCCTGTGGATAATAAGGTGTAGAGAACCTGTGTTGGATGTGAAATCTTTCACAAAGTTCATCAACATCCTGATTCTTAAAAGGTCTTCCATTATCCGTAACAATAGAATTAGGAATTCCATATCTACAAATAATGTAATTCAGGATAAATGAAGATATTTGTTTACCAGTCACTGTTGTTAGAGGAACAACTTCAATCCATTTTGTAAAATACTCAGTAGCTGTAATGATAAATTTATGACCATTTGACGATGAAGGATGTATTTTACCAACAAGATCTAATCCCCACTGAGAAAAAGGCCATGTCGAAATGAAAGGTTGCAATTCTTGTGCAGGTGCATGAATAAGATTCCCATGGATCTGGCATTTAGAACACTTCTTAACAAAAGTAAAAGAATCTTGCTCCATGGTAGGCCAATAGTATCCCATTCTGACAAGTTTCTTCGCTAAGGTCAAACCACTCGAATGAGTTCCACAAATACCACCGTGAACCTCTTGTAAGGCTTTTTCAGATTCGTCGCGTTCAAGACATCTAAGGAGTGTACCATCAAGACCACGTCTATAAAGGATATTGGCAATTAAGGTATAACGGGATGATTGGCGAATGAAATTCCGTTTTTGGTTTCGGGATAAATCTGAAGGCAAGATGTTATCTTTCAAATAGGTATAAGTCTTGCCATATAAGAGTGAATCTGAACCGGTCAAATGACATATAACTTGGGTTTCAGGATTATCATATGCAGGAGAAAACAATTGTTCCACCAAGAATTCATACTTGTTTTGATCTTCAGATATTTGTAATAAAGAAGCAATGGTAGCCATTGCATCTGCAGCTTTATTATCAATCCTTGATATTTGTGAAAACTTGATTGATACAAAATATTTCTTATAATCATCCACCATGTTTTTGTATGGTAGCAACTTATCATCTTTAGTTTGATAATCATCATTAATTTGATTAATGACAAGTTGTGAATCACCATAGACTTCCAGTTCTGTAATCTGCCATTCCAAAGCTATCTTCAATCCTATGATTAATGCCTCATATTCTACTATGTTATTTGTGCAAGAAAACATCAACCGATATGATCGTGAAATGGTATGTCCTTCAAGTGTAATAAAAAGAATCCCTGCCCCCGAGCCATATTGTGTATAAGATCCATCAAAGTACAATGCCCATGGTCTCTGAATTGTTGCTGTAAAGACATCTACATCAGGAAACTCAATATGCATTGGATTGTCTTCTTGTAAAGGAGCTTTAGCTAACTGATCTGCAATGACCCGTCCTTTAATTGCTTTTTGATCTACATAGTGAATATCAAACTCACTTAAGATCATTACCCATTTTGCAAGTCTTCCTGTTAAAGTAGCTCTGCTTAATAGGTATTTCAATGGATCAATCTTTTTTATCAGCTTAACTGTATGAGCCAACATATAATGTCGCCACTTTTGAGAAGCAAACACTACTGCAAGACAAGCTTTTTCAATGAAACTGTAGTTTAACTCATGTCTTGTTAAGGTTCTGCTGATATAATATATAGCCCTTTATTTACCTGTAGAGTCTTCTTGTGCTAGCAATGCACCCAAAGATACTTTTGTTGCTGAAATATAGAGTATAAGTGGCTCTCCTGGAATAGGTGGAATTAAAACTGGTGGATTCATAAGATATTGCTTGATCTGATTAAATGCTGCTTCACATTTGTCATCCCATTTAAATGGAACATTTTTATGCAATAAATGTGTGAATGGCAAGCTTTTGTCTGCCGGTTGAGCTATAAACCTTCTGATGGACTGTAATCTTCCTTGCAAGGATCTTAATTGACTGATATTTCGTGGTGGAGGCATGTCCATTATAGCTTGTACCTTTTCTGGATCAACTTCTATACCCTTTTCTGAAACAATGTACCCTAGGATTTTTCCAGATGTAACACCGAAGACACATTTCTTTGGATTTAGTCGAACATTGAGCTTCTCCATTCTGATAAATATTTTTGACAGGATTTCCAGGTGTTCATCTCGTGTATGAGATTTGGCAAGTAAATCATCAACATAATCTTCCATGAATGTATGCATCATATCATGAAAAATAGTTGTCATTGCTCTTTGATAAGTAGCTCCAGCATTCTTTAACCCGAATGGCATTACATTCCAGCAATAGGTACCCCAAGGACATGTGAACACTGTTTTATCTTGATCTTCTGGTGCAATTTTTATCTGGTTGTATCCTGAGAATCCATCCATTAATGAATACATTGCATGCCAGCAGTTAAGTCAACAATCATGTCTATGTTAGGCAAAGGAAAATCATCTTTAGGGCATGCTTTATTTAAATCCCTGAAATCTGTACAAACTCTGATCCTTCCATCTGGCTTTGAAACAGGTACAATGTTTGAAATCCATTCTGCATAGTCAATAGTTCGAATGAATCCAACATCTAAAAGCTTCTTTAATTCTTCCTTGACCAATAATGCAACATGTGGATGCATCTTTCTAAGCTTTTGCTTTACAGGTTTTATCCCAGGTTTGATAGATAAATGATGCATTATCAGATTAGGATCTAACCCTGGCATATCAGCATATGACCAAGCAAAGTTAATTTGATTATCCTTCAAGAATTGCATGAATTTCTGGACTTCTTCAACTGTTAATGATGCTGCAATTTGCAAAACTTTTGGCTGCTCTGCTGTACTTATGTTGATTGATTCTGTTGGTTCAATCAAAATAGAAGATCTTTCATGATAATACTTGGGAAGAGTGTCAAGTTTCTCATCCTTCAGTGCCTCAGAAAGGTTTTCACTGTCAGATTCGCTCTTTATTTTTCTCTTGTTTTGATCTATCACTGCCTTTTTTCGGTTTTCACCAATAGATCCATCTTTTATTTCATTTATTTTGCAGCTAAGAAACTTGACACTCTTTTTGTCAAAATCATGAGTATAAGATTCTTGAATGAAACAATTGTTTTCTTCATTTGAGGAACAAAGGAAAGTTATAACATCTTCATCATTACTGAATGTAGGAATATGGATAGGTGCGTCAATGTCCCAATCTATAAGTTCTGGATAAACTAAGGGCATAGGATCATTAGGTTGGGTAAGGTCTTGAATTGTCAAAGTCATGATATGGTTATCATCCTCATGGTAGACAAGGTCTATGATGGTATTTTCCTGTTGATTATCAATCTCGTTAGAATCTGATTCTTCTTCACTTGAGTCATGATTGCTTTGTAAAACATAATCGAGTGGAGACCTTGAGCCTTCTCCCTGTATAAGAACAGGTGCATATTTGTGTATAGTATCAACTTGTTTATCCCTCCAAAATTCATCATTATAAATGGTGTCCCATTCATATTCATTAGAATCAGTATCTGAACTATTTTGCAATTGGAAAACTGATTCATGAGATTTATCTGATACGGATCCTCCTTCATGAATTAATGATGTCTGCTGTGAAGTAGGTTCTTCTTTATCTTTACCATATCCAAGTCCTGTTTTATCACTTGAATGCTTTGAAATAGGCTGAATTGGTTCCACAATTCCTTCTCTTCGTTTCCCTATAGGACCATTCCCTTCATAACCCATCTTTTGCATGATAGCGTACCCCTTACCATATTGTTCTTTAGGCAACTTAATGTGTAAGAGAGATTCATCTTCATCTTTGTATAGCCAATTTAGGATGTCCCTATCTTCAGCTTCTTCTTCAGTGGTATTAGCTCTAATGAATTTTCCATCAAACTTTGTGATTGGCACCGAAGTTTGAGATGTGGAAGCGGTTACAATCTTTTGATTTGATAAAGTTGGTAAACCATGTGATCTTGGAGAAGGAGGTAAAGTAGAAAGAGATAGTGAATATTCACCTACCCCTTTGTCTTTAAACTTCAGCTTAGTATCAAGATTCTTTGTCAATTCTTGCAATTGGACTTGTAGATTGGAAGAAGAAACAACAAGAGCTTCTCTATTGTGTGGCACAAAGACATCTTGAGTTACTCTAAGATTTGAACAAGTTTGGGTACTATTGTAATCAGCTTGTATAGTTATTTCTTGTCCATCATATGGAAACTTGATACATTGATGGTATGTTGATGGTACTGCTTGCATATCATGGATCCACGGACGACCCAAAAGTATATTATAAGACAGATCTCGATCTAGAACCTGACAAAAGGTATTCTTCACAACAGGTCCCACTTTGATAGGTAGTAATATTAATCCTTTAGAAGCTATTTCTTCATCATCATATGCCTTGATGGTTATCTTCCTTCTTGGATCAATTTCATTTTCTGAAATTCCTAAGGCATTTATTAATTTTAAGGTACAAATATTCAAACCGGCTCCTCCATCTATTAAGACACGTCTAATTCGATGTTTATGGATCATGACTTCAAGATAAAGCGAGGAATTATGTGGATGTGTCATAGAAGCATCATCTTTATCGGAAAATGAAAGACAAGTGGGGGAAGACAAATGTCCCACCATGGCTTGAAATCTGTTTGCATCTAGATCAGTATCAACAGTTGTGTTCACAAGCGCTTCTTCTAAAATATTTTTGTGTATGGGGGATATTTTAAGAAGTTCAAGAATGGAAATTTGAGCTGATGTTTTTCTCAATTGATCAACCAAATTATATTGAGTTGGAGAAGAAATAGTTGTTTTAGATGAACTTCCTTTTAAAACAACCTTTGCTTGACCTCTTGTTGTTACATTAACCTGTTGATATTCTTGTTTTCCTTTGATTTTGATAACATTAATCCGATTATCATCTGTGTGAATGTGACGGATTATATTGTCTTCAACATTATGTATGCTTTTGGCTTTGGTATCCGATGTTTCCCCCTTTTGGTAGTTTGGCAAAGGATCTTTGAATGCTTGATGATCATCATTGGTATGATGTCCCTCAATTGTAATGGTACCATTGTCAATTAAATCTTGTACTAGATTTTTCAAAGCTTGACAATTGTTTGTTCTATGACCTTTACATCGATGATAATTGCAAAAATACGAGTCATTCCATGATGATGGTTTAACTCGTGGCTCATAATCTCTTTGTGGTGGTAAGGTGATAACCTTATTATCAAGAAGCTCCTTGAGAGCAGACTCAAGAGTTTGACCCAAAGCAGTAAAAGTCCGTTGATTTGAAAAGAACGAAGGTCTAGACGGATTTGATGTTTGAGTATTGCCAAGATTATTATTGAAATTACCACGATTTTGATTGGTATTTTGATTGGTCATGTTCTCTTGCTTGGAAATTTGTCCTTGTTGATTGTTGTTTCCTTGTTGAATTGTATTTCCTTGTAGATTGTTTCGTGGAGCACTTGATAGATTGAAAATAGATGGTCTTGTTCGTAGATTATTTGCATCCACTATACCATCATTAACAACATTTTTGTTTCTATTCCAAAACCTTGTTTTATCGTTGCTGTTTTGATTTGATGTACTTGGATTATCAAGTTTTATCACTCCCCTTTTAACCAAGGCCCCTTCAATGGTGATTGCGTTTTCAATCAGTTTTTCAAAGTTATGAGGACAATGAAGGTTAAGCCTATAGCTTAATTCTGGATCAAGGCTATTAATAAAGATATCCATCTTTTCCTTTTCAGGAATAGGACGAGAATATCGTGCAAATAACCTTCTCCACCTTTGTAAAAATGTAGTAAAGGGTTCTCCTACTTTTTGTTTCACTTTACAAAGATCAAGCATTGTTATTTGGTGTTGAATGTTGTAGGAGTATTGTGAGATAAACTGATTTATCAACTCCTCAAAAGTTTTGATAGGTGGAGTGATTTTTGAAAGCCACTCCATGGATTGTACACCTAGACTTCATGGAAATAATCGCATCAAGTAAGTATCGTCATAGGCGAATTCAAGACTCATGTTTCGGAAATCCCTAACATGGTCAATGGGATCAGTTTTTCCATTATACCTATCATACTTAGGAATTTCGCAATGTTTTGGAAATGGGATCATTTGAAGACTCCTATCAAATGGATAAGGAGATATGTCTTCCAAAACATATTTCTTTGTTGTACCTCCTTGCATTTCCTTTATTTTCCCTTGTAATTCTTTTATCTGTTGGTTAAGAGCACTAAAGTCATTAGGAGGAGTTTCAGGATTTTGTTTAATACCTTCTATGTCAAAGGTATGAGGTAACTTAGCTCCTTGATTAGCTAATGAAAGAAAATATTTTTCTTTGTTACGTTCTAGAATTCTTTCCATAAGAGTATGGAATTGAGGATCTTGTTCTGCTTCTTGAAGCTTTTCTTCTGTCAATGCATCAAGATTAAATGTTTCCTCTTCTTTTTCATTTAGGTCACCCATTTTACTAGTTGTGGTTTCTCCCTCGTCTTTTTCCATTTGTTTTTGAGATCTCGTGAAGACAGGCATAGATTTGTATCCAAATTTTACTCACTTTTGATCAAAAGAATGAAATAGTGCAATGTATGTGATAAATATGAAAGTCAAGATAGAATGAAGATTTCTAGGACTTTACACAAAATTTCTAATCTTGTAGCTTGTGTTGTTCCTTAAGTGAAAGGATGAAAATCCTGTTAGCGGGAATATAAGCAAAAGATCTAGAAAAGGATGGTTTTGCACTTTATGAAATTTTGATCATGACTTTGTAAAAGGATAGATTTTATGATAGATGCCTAATGTATTCTAAGTTCTCTATTGTAAGATTTGATTTGGACGAGTAGAATATTCGATTGCTGGTTGGGGAATATAACTGAAACGGATGCGTTGACTATGGTTATGCCTTTGAGAAAGGGCTCTTCTTTGAAAATAAGCTTGTGAATACAAGGGTTCTATGGCATAATCATCTGAAAGACCTCTAACACAATCATGATACCTATGAAGAAAAGTTCTATATTTAAGTAAAACTTTTCGACTTTGATATAAGAATCGTTGTTTCTTCAATAATTTCTTGTGGTTGAGGGGTTTCTTTGGCTTCTTAATCCTTTTGGAAACGGATTTCTTTACAAATTTTGTGGATTTCCAATCTTGTAACATGAGATTGATCAATATGATAATGAGTGTTTTGGATGATCTTTATCTAAATTAATGTAGTGAAAACACATCAAACAAATTTAAAACAGTTGTTTTAAGTCCTATGCTAAACATCAAGTGTGTAACCAAAATGTTTTTCAAAAAATGTTTTAACGGGTTTTACACATGACAAACACTTCAAACAGACTCACTCTTAGTTCTCAAGTAGGTCATCATAGCAATCAATAGCCCACATCTTAAAACTGCGTCGACTCACACAGCCATGTCACCCCCGAAAGGGTGCCCATGTTTTTGTCTTTTCCAGGTGCGTACTCAGAGTGACGGAAGTGGATACCGGATCCCTTGAGCAAACAATCCTTGGAAGTTATATGGTGAGTATCTTGGGGGTAGATTCTTCCCTCCCCTGCACTGTGATTGAAACAATGTTTGGAAACTGACTCAGTTAGTTACTACACTAGGTTCGTAGTAAGGGTTTCTGTTCGGTGCGGCAAATGATAGACTCCCTCGAGAGACCTCCCTACCTTTAGAACAAAGGCTTTGGGGATGGTTATCAATGCACACTACCATCAAAAGAGGGTTTCCCCAATTTTGCTTTAAATTTTAGAGTGGGGTGGAATAGCCTGGATTTGGCTTGAACCCACTTGAGTCGTTCCTCTTGGGTGAGTACTTTTTCCCACAAGAGCAGGCTCTCTACAAGGTTTTAACAAAGCTTAAAAATGCATAAAAAGAAATAAGTGAGTTTGGCATTTTGATCACCCAGTTAAGGGGAGAGCATAGGCCTATCACCGAGAACAAAGCAAACAAAGGTTCAATTGTTAAGCACCAAATGAAAATTTTCTAAACTAAGTGAAGATGTTGCTTCACATAAACAGAAAATTCATTTTAAGCCTAAATTGAGAAATGAAGTGTCTATCCTAGGATTGCTTTATTTTATGCTTTAGATGACTACCCTAGGATTGGTTAATTTTATGCATTAGATGACTACCCTAGGATTGGTTAATTTTATGCTTAAAAAAAAAAAAAAATTAACTGTCCACGGCTGCATCGAAATCAGTTAAACTAATATACAATTACAGATTACAGAATACATTCTTTTAACAATTTACGCTGCAAAATACATCATAGGCGCTGCAAAACAGATTATGGGCGCTGCAATAGTCGTCACGGGCACTGCAATAGTAGTTACGGGCGCTGCAACAGTAATCACGAGCGCTGCAACAGTAATCACAGGCGCTGCAACAGTAATCATGGGCACTGCAATAGAATTTAAATGCGCTAAACTGGAAGTGTTCTTCCGAAACGTGTCGTCTGCACTATTCCGCTATTTTTTTTCCTGTAATCAGTCAAAAGAAGCTGCAAAAAGATGTTAAAAAGGGGGTAAGAGCCCCACGGTGGGCGCCAAAAATGTGTTATGTTATCTATGTTAATATAATTGAAAACAAAAACACTCTAATGAAACATTAATCTAAAGAAAACTAAATAAATTCAAATAAGCAAGATTTCTTCAGAGCCGTTTCATTTTCCTCTATCTCCAGGAGTTTGAAGTTGCTGCTCTCAGATTTGATGTTAGCTCCTCCAAATGGCTGCTGTAGAATGAGAATGCAAATGAAAACTATTCTATATGCTGGTGAAGATGGGATTGTTGATATGGATATGGACAGGGGCTGTGATTATGCATAGGGGCTGTGAATGAAATGTATCATGATTCTATTGCTATTGCTATGATTCTATGCTATTTATGCTATGAAAGTACTCTATGAATGCTAATGCTACTTGCAAATTTGGCTATAGTTTACTTGCTTAAACTTCTATATGATTTGGAGCTCCCGGCAGCTGTATTTATAGATTTTTGCAGGCTCCATCCCGGCTGGCAAGAATCTATGGCTATGAATTTGTCTGGTAAATTTGAATGGTGAGAGATGGAGAGGTTGAGAAGAAGATGGAAGAGGTTGAGAGGTTGGAGAGAAGGATGGATTCATGTCTTCAACCCACGGGAACAAGCCTGCACAAAACAGAGAAATTTAATTTTCTGTTTCAACCATTTGCTTCCCGGGAGTTGAAGATAAATCCCCAATTAAATAAATAAATTTATTTAATTTTATTTATTGCTTTTGATATTTGATTTTTGATTTTTGAAAACTATGGAAGAATTAATTAAATATTTTGTAATATTTAATTATGATGTGACTTTAGAAGATTTTGAAATATTTTAATTAAATATTTTTGAAAATATTTAATTATGAATAGATTTTTGAATCGAATTAGAGGAATTTTGAAATGATTTTAAGAATGAATATCTAAATTAGATTAGAAGAAATAATTAAATATTTTGGAATATTTAATTGTAAATGATATTTAGAAGAAGAATAATATTTTAATCTTTATTTGAATAAGATATACAAACGAAGATTATTGATAATTAATATAAATAAATCGTAATGTTTATTTAATTAATTAAGAAATGAATACGAAAAGATGATTAAATAAACTTATTTATTTAATCGAAATGAAAGAATGAAGAAATATAAATAAATTATTTAAATTTATTTATATGCAGATAGAATTCGAAGATTTTAATTAAATATTAAAAATATTTAATTAATTACCAGACAATGTGATGTGACCATTTTAAGGTGTATACACAAACATACTACTAACTTAGGAGAAATTTCATCACAATGTTACATGGCATATCCTGGTAAGTCTTTCTAGGTCCTAGCCCCCATCTCGGGATATCCTGGAAACCTCTAACGACTCCCAGCCCCTGATGCAAACCAATGTAGAATCAATTATCTCT
>VDFB02047230.1:239076581-239188191 GCA_007258455.2 Sequoia sempervirens | reverse complement strand
CAACCCCTTCTCAATATTTCAGGTGTTCAACATACCCTTCCCTGACGAATGTAAACCCAATGTTTGTAAATGGGTGTTCAAGAACAAATGTGGTCCTAATGGTAGTGTTGAGAAGCATAAGGCACAGTTGATCACTAAGGGGAATTCTTAGGTGGATGGAATTATCTATGGTGATATTTTCTCTCCAATTATGAAGTTGACATTTATTTGGTTCTTGAACTATCACTTGCAATAGTGCATGATTTAGAAGTGGAATACATGGATGCCAATATATTATTCCTTCATAATGACTTGCAAAAATAAATTATATATCACTACTTAGAGTATTTCATGGTTAAAAGTAAAGAACATTTGGTATGCAAGTTGAAAAAGTATTTGTATGGTCTTAAGAAATCTCCTAAGATGTGGTTCCAAAAAATTGACACCTATGTGTTTTCTTTGGGATTTCTAAGACTAAAATTTGACCATCATCTTTATTACAAATTTGATAATGGTTGCATTCTCATAATTGCATTATATGTAGATGATATGCTATTTTTTCAAAATTGTAAAAGTTTGATTTTAGATTTGAAATCTCAATTGTTAGCATATTTAAAGATGAAGGATCTAGGTGTAGTGAGGTATATTTTAAGGATGGAGATCAAAATAGATAGAGCTAACATCAATATTTGGTTGATATATTGCAAGTATGTGAACTCAATGTTGAAGATATTTATCATGACAACTTGCAGACAATTAGTTGTATATCTAATGTAGTCCTGAGATGAAGCATTTTGTGAAGAAATTTTTAAAATCTCCTAATAAGATGGAGGACATGACTAGAGTATCATATGCAAGTGTTGTTGGAAATATTATGTATGTTATGGTCTATGTGAGGCCACACATTTACCAAGTAGTGGAAGTCCTTAGTCAGTTTATGGTTAATTCTAGATGAGTACATTGAGCTATAGTAAAGAGAGTGTCCAAATATTTGTAGGGTACTTCCAAGTATTCTTTATTTTTTCATGGTTATCTTAATGGACCTTAGCACTCATTGTGTATTCATGGATATGTGTATTTGGATTGGGAAGGTGACACTGATAACAAAATATCCAACAATATCTATGTGTTCACAATGGTTAGTGGTGTTATCAGTTGGATGAGTAAGTGGCAAGATGTAGTCAATTTGTCCACTGCTGAAGAAGAGTACATGGAAGCTACTCATGCTTGTAAGTAAGCTATTTGGATTAATATATTATGTTTTTATATTGGTTTTGATTCAAGACAAATTACTATCTATTGTGACAATTATAGTGTCACTTTCTTAGCAAATAATCCTATTTTTTATGCTAGAACAAAGAACACTAATGTTTAGTTTCATTTTGTTCATGATATTGTGGAAGATGAAAAGGTGAAGTTGGAGAAGGTTGATACTTTGGTGAATGTTAAAGATGCATTGATAAAGCTAGTGAGCACTAATAATTCCATATGGTGTTTAGATTCTATGGGCCTCATGGTCCCCAATAGTTAAATCATGTTACTTTCATTAGCTCTTCAAAGGTGTTCGACAAGTAGGAGAATATTAGAAAAAGTTGTCTCAACCTATGATTATTCTTATAATGTTTATTTATTTAGTTGTGTATATCATTATTGGGTAAGTGAAAATATTTGGTCCATAAAATGTTCAAAAAGTAGAAGTATTTTTCTTGAATTTTAGAAATTGTCACAGTTGGATTGAAACTTTAAAGCACTTGCACATTGGATCTTAAAAAATTCAAGTATTATGAAATTTATTATTTTGAGTATAGTCTTCAAATATGCAATTTATTCTAATATCGAAATGATAAAAAATAATTTTAATAGGCATGTATAAAAACCACTTTTTAAAAGTTACTTTTTTAGGACTATAGCATGCACATATATGGACCCCAAAATTTGACCTAAATAAAATTATTTTCTAGTTCAGGCTTTTGGGGAAATATGTTTCTTATACTGAAGGATGAAGAGGATACTTTTATATTTTTTTCTAAATATTTATTTTTTAATTAATTTTTTATTTGACCTAATTGTTGTTTTTGAAAACCCTCTTGTACGGACACCATAATTTGACCTAAACAAAATCATTTTTTGAATTTTATTTTTTCAATGTATGAATAATTATTTTTATATTAATAGCATATAAGTCTTTTACAATAAAATTAACAAATTAAATGTTATTAAAAAATATGAAAACTTGACATTTCAAGTTTATGGACCATTTTCATCATAAATTAATTAAAAAATAGAAAAAAAATTCAATCATAAAAATATATATTTGAAAACTAGATATCATCATCTATAATGGGTTTTAATTTCATAAAATAATTCCAAAAAAAATTGTCAGCCATATTGCCAAAGTGAGTTTTTTCTCTTGACATTTTCATGACCTTCTACTTGCAAGTCCAAGTCTAAGGGTTGGGTTACCATGCCTTTTCTAAGCATAGATCGAAATGAAAAACATGGATTGTGAGTTTCAAACTGTTTGGAACAAGTACCCACTTTAAAATGGGAATCTATTCTAAAAAATGAATGGGTACCTATTTTAAAGCTAAAAAATGACACTTCCCCTAATAGTGGACTCAACTTCTTGCACTTACCCTATTTCTAGGCTTTATTTGTTGAAGATAATTCAAGAAAGAGTTGGAAGTGGATAGTTACTATTATACGCGGAGTTGTACAGGAACTTACAATTTCTATTTCATGTTGATTTTGCATTGAATGTGAGTTTTTTGGAGGTGCAGTTATATTTTGGCAAGTTTAAATTTTGCATGTGAAAGTTTAGTGACAATTGGAAGCTAAAATATCACATATTTTGAGAAGTGAAAAATTAATGTTATGCATGTGTACTGGTTTTGGCACTTTCCATGTTGTAACTTCAATCTTGGGCGTTAAATTTTAGAAATGTCTAATTAATGCATTATAAGCTCCTATATATTGAGCATTTGTATTTTGAGTTGTATATTGTTGTTTTGTTCAAGTATTGTTATGTTGCTAAAATTACTTCAAAATAGAGAAGAGGTGTGAAGACTCCTACAAGAGAATAACTCTACAATTTTATATAGTAACTTGTTTGTTGTTGTTGAATAATATAATTGAGTTGTGTTTTGAAGTGTAAGGTTTTTCTCCCAAAAGAGTTTTCCCCACATAAAAGTAGGTGTTATATTTTGCATTGCTTATATACTTATGATATGTATGTGCATCTAAATCTATAACTATTTAAAGTTCTTAAATAAATTTTTGCAACTACTCTCCTTTTCAGATTGGTGTAGGAACCATCTTCTACACAACCAAATTTCTTTCATTAATGGCCAAATTCATAAACATGTAAAAAAATTCTATTATGGTCATTTACAGGCATAGTGTAATGGTTAAGTTGTAGTGTTGTTGTAGCCACCAAGGTTCAAACACCCAGTAGTCTACTATGATTATGGGCATTGTTCCCTCGCTAATCCATTGTGCTTGTGGGTTTGAACCTTCACATGTTGATGTTGTTTTTGTTCATGTCAAGTGGACTTGTGCTCCAAAACCTCATGGGTTAGTGTGCTCGTGAGCCTTGAGCCCCTACTAGGCTATTATGCTTGTGGGTTTGGACTATTCACATTAATGATGTGCATTCATATTGGGATAAGGTTCCCATTTATGGCCTCACTTAGCTCAAGCCTAGGCTAAAAATTATCGAGGTACCAACCAAAAAAAAAATTATTGTGAACAACACCATTCTCTTTGAATCTAATATATATATATATATATATATATATATATATATATATATATATATATATATATATATATATATATATATATATATCTATTCCTTTAAAAAATTATAGTCACCATTTTTTATTTACATCTATTCACACAATCAATTCCCCTTGTTTAAAAAATATTATAAAAACATATGTAGAGAAAAGAAACAAAAAAACTCATGATTTATATTATTAAAAATTTATACGAAATAGGATATGTGAACCTAAGAATTTTACCCTGCTCTAATGTGAAAAATAGCTTAAAAATGCAAGTGATAAAAGACTAAGGACACTTCAAGATTAGCCAAAAGAGTGATAAAACAAGAAGGAAAATGGACAAAACAAGATACAAATGATTTCACCTTCCTTGTTGTTGATGTCTCCTTGATTGGCCCTTGCTTGGGATGATTTTGTGTGCTCCTTAGATGATTTCTTGAGTGACTAAATGCAAGATTGCATGTGCAAAGTGATTAGAATAAATGGCTAGATGCTAGTAAAATGAGTGAGAATGCAAATTGACAACATGTAGTTATGAAAATCCAAAGTGTTAAAAATGCCCTTGAGGAGGGGGTATTTATAGGAGAGTTTGAATTCTTTAGAGAATTCAATGGTCAAGATGCATCCAACAAGGCCAAGATGAAGGGCTATGGTGGGTTGAGAACCCACAAGCCCTCACATCTTGACATGTGGATGGTGAAGTGGCCAAGAGAAGATGAGAAGTGAGGTGTCAAAAGGTACATGAGGTGGAGGAAGGACAAGCACCTTGGGGAGTGAGGAGATTTCCTCAAAAAGGGATTCCTTGTCCCCAAGTGGGAGTGAAAGGGACATTTGAGGAATTTTGGAATTCCTCAAAAATCTACATGGGAAAAGGAAAGGTGGTTGGGGATATAAATTCACATTCCTAGGAGGATCTAGAGGATAAAAGGTGGGCTCCAAAAAGGTGGGACTTGGTCACATGTGGAGATTGTGACAAGTCCAAGGTTCTAGAAGCCTTGGAAGGATGGAATGTGAATTAAAAATTCACATATAAAGGAGGGGAATCTAGGATAAATAAATGTGAATTAAAAATTCACATGGGAAAGGGGGTCAATGCTAAAAGAAGGTAAATGCAAAGGATGGCTAAAAAGTGGTGCTAAATCTGGCTAATGACCTTGGTTAAGGTTGTGCAAATATTGGATTAGGCTAATTAATGGAAGATTAGAGGCAAGTGGCAAATGTAGGAGGATGTGACATTAATCTTTGATTAAGAGGATGCACATCATAATCATGAATTAATTAAATTAATTCAGATTAGGGAAAAGTTATGGAGGATGTGACAAAGAGAGAGAAAGTGAGGAATTTTAAATTGATTTTAAATCAAAAGGGGAAAAATGACTAAATTAAATAAAATAGTGTATTTATTTAATTTAGAGAGGAAGAAGGTGACAGATAAAGCATTTAATTATTAAATCAAATACTTCACAGATATGAGATAAAAGATGTAATATTAATTTAATAAATTAATATTTTAATATGATAGACGAAAAGGGAGTAAATTTAATCATATAGGAGTGATTAAATTTAGATGTCTACATTTTGCCCCTCTTCGAAATATTGTTAGGATAACAGTGTTTCGAAGAAAAATAAAATGCAAATGAGGGAGGAAATGACAAATGGTGATGCCCCTAGCATGGAAACAGTTAATGATGCCCCAATGACCAGGCTGAAGGAATGGAGGAATGATAAGAGGGTATGCCCCCTCGAGAGGGCGGTCGGGGGAGAAAAAAGGGGGTTCCCAGGAGACGTCTCGACAGGAAGAAAAGAAGGACACCATTGGATAGAGCTCAAAAAACTAAGCAATTTTGGCTTTTGAATGGAGGTGATCCGACGCACGGTTTGCAAATGGTGGCCTCGGGAAGTTAGGGATTAGTTGGAGGAATAAAAAGTTAAATAAAAGGTAAAAAATACCTTTTTAGAGGAAGGGGTTAAAAAGGTAATTTGAAAGAATTACCTTGGTTATTTTCACTGTAGCAATTGAGAGAAGGAGAGTAGAGGAGAGAAAGTAGACGAGGAGGAACAATGCCGACAGATAATGACACCGTGATCGTGCACCGAGCGGACGAGGTGTGAAAATTATATAGCAGGTGAGTAGTAACAAAAACCCACATATTTAATTTACGCACTTATTACGTAAAAAATTAAAATTTGAAAATGTTGGTTTTGTTGGGTAGGAAAAATAAAAAAATGGGTTGGAACTAGTTTATTGAAAAAAATGTCTAAAAGGTCCAGAAATCGAGGGGGAAGGTGCAGCTGGGCAAGACGTAGCCACCCCAACCCGGGGCGCCACCGCCCGGCTGTGATGGGGCAGTTCCGCCCCGAGTAGGGGCGTCGCTGCCCTGCCTGGGGGCAGTTCCGCCCCGGCCAGGGGCGGTGCTGCCTGGCTGCGGCCGGGCAGTTCCGCCCTGCCGAGGGGCGGTGCCATCCCGCCCGATAGTGGGGCCGTTCTGCCCCGCTGAGGGGCGGTTCCGCCCGACTGTGGCTGGGCGGTTTCGCCCTACCATGAGGCGGTTCCACCCAGCTGCAGCCGGGCAATTCCGTCCCATCGTGGGGCGGTTCCGCCCAGCTATAGCCTGGCAGGGGGAACTTATGGGAGAGGGACGGGCGGGGGAAAAGAAAAAAAGAGAAAGAAGGGAGAAAGAAAGAAAAAGAAAAAGGGGGATGATAGGAAGAAAAAAGATAGAAAAAAGAAATAATGAGAAATGTGATTTTGTGCATGCAGAGCTTTGAGCAGTTACGAGTGCATGAGCGATGGTCAGAGGTGATGGCGGTGTCGATAGCAGCGATAAACAGGGAGGATCGGGTGGCGTTGGATCACGCAGGGTTAGGTCACTGTGTTCAGTTTCCAGAGGTCAGAGCACATCCGGCGATGTTGACAGCATTGATAGAGAGATGGAGCTCAGAGACATTGACATTTCATTTCCCTACAGGAGAGATGACCGTGATGTTGGAGGATGTGTGGCATATCCTGAGGCTGCCGATTGTCAGCCGGTTAGTGAGCAAGGTGGTGTCCATAGGAGCGGAGTTACAGGAGACCATGAGAGTTTTGTTTGGACATGTGACATTGCCCCTGGTGAAGGGGCAGTTGGATTTGGATGGGTGTTTGTCAGTGGGTGTGCCAGCGTTGCCGTTATTCCTGTGTGGTCTGATTAGTGGGATATTGTTGCCAGATCGGAGCAAACAGACATGTAGCCTGCATTATATGGAGGTGATCCGCCACATTGTCAAGTGGCAGGGGGGACCATTTTTGTGGGGGTCGTGTGTATTGGCATAGCTGTACAGAGATATGCACGGGATCTGCTATCAGGAGGTAGCGAGTGTGACACATGTGACGCTACTGCAGATTTGGGCATGGAAGCATATTGCAGTGACTAGGCCGATAGTGGTGAGGAGGGGGACAGGAGGAGTCAGAGGGGGATGAAAGAGAGCAAGCAGGAAGAGCAGGGAGGAGGAGGAGGAGACATCAGAGACGAGGCCGAAGAGAGGATCGGTAGTGGGAGAGGGGGCAGCCATAGAGAGCCCAGGGGGAGCAGAGGGTGGAGGAGGTGATGGATGTGGATGATATGGAGGATGTGGAGGTGGTAGGTGTGAGGGATGCTGCAGAGGAGGGGAGGAGACAGTTCATGGTAGGACGACATGGTTAGCCATGGCGGTTGCAGGTTTGGCCGACTGCAGAGTCATGAGGCCCGTTAGGAGGCGGAGAGGGGAGGGGATGAGGATGTTAGAGCAGCGCCAGAGGAGGAGAGGAGGTCGCCATGAGGTCGATTCATGGTTGAGAGACAGGGGGAGGCGAGACGATTCCGGGTTCGCCGGATTGTGGAGGACCATGAGGAGCAACAGGAGTAGGGGGATGGGGAGCAGCCAGCGGGTGGGGAGGATGAGACAGAGCAGGTGGTTGGGGAGGTGGAGTAATGGATGTGGAAAAAGATGTGGCAGAGGATATTGCAGCAGCAGAGGCCTTAGCTTTAGTTCCTTATGTACTAGAGGATCCCATTGTGCAGGCGAGGGGGACAGAGGCGAGAGTACAGATGGCAGAGCGGAGAGTGAGGGCTCTGGAGGCCGAGCTAGCCAGAGTAGAGCAAGAGGCCTTGAGAGATTATGAGGCCATGGTTTTCAAGCTAGGGGGAGCAGCAAAGGAGAGAGACAGGGCACAATCAGAGGTGTAGAGGATACAGGGTGAGTTGACTAGTATGACATGGGACCACGACAGATTGCAGGTAGAGGTCATGGTTTTACAATCCAGGGGGGAGCCAAAGGAGAGGACAGAGCAGGGAGCTGATCAAAGGATAGGAGGTGCTAGTCAGTAGTCGGGAGATCTCTAGCGAGACTGTGATGAGCTTCAAGATAGGGTACATTGTCTTGAGCAGGCAGTTGGAGATATGGGGTTGATGCAGGAGAGGGAGGCTGTGGCAGTAGAGCAGGCATAGATTATGCAGGAAAAGAGAGACGCAGCATAGGCACAGGTGCAAGTGATGGAGGTAGAGAGGGATGCGGCACAGGCGCGCATTCAGAGTGAGAGGGTAGTAGCAGAGGTGGAGATACAGACATTGCAGAGGGGGAGAGATGAGGTAGTAGCAGAGGTAGTGACTCTCCAGAGAGAGAGGGATTCGGTAGAGCTACGAGCACAGGCTCTCCAGAGGGATAGAGATGCAGCAGTGACTCGGGCACAGGGGGTTGAGAGGGAAAGAGATGCAGCAAAGATGCGGATGCAGACCCTACAGGCAGAGAGGGATGCTGTGATGGCTCGTGTTTCAACAGGCCAGGGTGTGGATGGGATGCCAGGAGTAGATATGCAGATTGTGGAGAGAGGGATAGATTACAGGCAGAGTTGGCACAGAGCCGGTTGGCTCGGGAGGCATGGGAGTAGGAGAGGAGAGCTATTACCAGGGACCGAGATAGGTATCATCACGAGCGAAATGCCGCTAGGGTCCAGGTTGCAGAGCGAGAGGAGAGCGTGAGAGAGGCAAGGTTTTGGATGGCTGCATATTATTCTGCAGTTCCTGATCCGGCTCAGCAGACATTCTGTTATACCAGGCAGACACCTCAGATGCCAGCGCCATCTCAGTCATTGGGGATACAGACCCGTGGTTATAGTGATTCACCAGGGGTTTCACTAGGCAGGGGAGCAGGACCTGAGTCACCACAGAGATCAGATGTGGGGAGTTCATTTGGGAGGTGACAGGCTATTGAGTTTTTGACAGATGCAGGATGGAGTGTGTAGGATCAGAGATGTTCCATATCTCTGGATTTTGTAGTTTATCATGTGATGGATATATGTATGATGGATATGTGACACATATTATATTATTTTGATATGGGACAGTTCTTATTGACACCATGTAGTATGTTTCCTTTTATGATGGATGATTATATGCATGCGTATATGGTATTACTTGTTTATGTGCATTGATTTATTTATGCTCATGTGTTGGTTTATTTATGCTCATGTTCATGATATGAGATGTTCACATGGATGATTAGAATATGAATAATTTTATATGAATAATTATGCTTAGGTTTATTTATGCTTATGCGTTGGTTTATTGAGATGTTCATGTGGATGATTGGATATATGTACTTATGGAATATGGATAATTTTATTGATGCATGGTGATATGATATGCGCATGGTGATATGTTATGTGTACCTATGGGATCTATGATGATTTATATATATGGATGCCTAGTTGACTTATTTGTCATGTATGTATATGTGTATGATGGATTTTGTATGAATATTTTATATATGCAGGATGGGATGTATTATGCGTCTAACACTTTGTGATGCAGGTGGCGATGTATGTATGGACCTAACATGTGGTGCAGGTGACAATGGATATATGGAATAGTACTTTTGTAATTTTAGAGGAAATAACACACGACCATAAGTTCCAATAAGAACTGACATGATAATGGGAGGTGGGTATGTGGTGATTGTGAAGATGGATGTCATTTGGCATCTATCAAAAAGTATCAGTATCCTGAGAAGAATGGAAAAGAATGGGGGAAAGTATTTGCACAACCAAAACCATAGGGTGAGTGTTAATGCAATGATTATGAAAATGCAATCCTAATTCAATTTTCCATCTTTGGAGCACTGGTTTTTGCTATAGCATAAGACACGATACACCAAGGTATGGAGGACCGAGGTAGATTAGTGTCTAATGCATGAAACAAACATGCCAGATAAGAAGACTATCCCAATACCCCAAAGTCACGAAGACCTTGTTTGGGTCCAGTATTGAGATAACCACAAGCATGAAAGGATGCCCCAACATAACACAAGACCTCGAGGATCTTGGTGGGTACTATGTGGGACAACCAAGAAGACACAATCAAAGAAAAGATCAAGATATGCCCCTATGTGGACTAATCAAAACATGCCATAATATGATGGATTATGGCGGCCTTGATAAGTGATGATAGAGAGCCCAAATGATAAACAAAAACCAAAAGCATCAAAAGTTCACAATCAATTTCAAATGTCCATTGCCATAGGATCAAGGGGATAGATGGAATTGATGAGGTCTGTTATGAAGGATGTATCCTGATGAGACCTATGATGGATACTAAGCGAAAAGATTGATATGATATATGATATTCAAAATTGATTAGATTCATTGGTACAAATGGGTCTTGTTTGTTAAGGCCCAGCTAGATAAAGGCATAGCTTGATGACACAACACAAGGGAGACAAGACACAACCTAAAGACCTAGGGGCTCGGGGGCCGATCAGAGATTAGCCTTGCCTACGTGAAAGCGCAAAGCCCTCATAGTTCATGGAAAAAGACCATGGATAAAGCGGAAAGAAGACAATGGAGAACGATGATGAAGGACACAACACGCGACAAACAAATGCCTCAGGGGAGGATCAAATGACCAACCTTGCCTACGTGAAAGCGCAGGGGCAACGTAGTTCGATAAAAAGACCATGGATAAAAGCAAAAAGGGACTAGTGAAGACGAATTGATGGAGGACCAAAACAAGTTGATCCAAAAGTGCCCCGGGGGTAGATCAAATGATCAGCCTTGTCTACGTGACAGCGCAGGGGCAACGTAGTTCGACAAAGGATGAAAGCGACGCGAGAGGATGAGACCTAGGTGGAGACTGACATGATGGATGATCTTACATGACGACACCGACCGACCGACAAAGGGAAATGAAAGGGATAAGCTCAAAGTGGGATATAAAAAAGCTCAAGATGAGGGATAGGTAAGGTGGGTCGTCCAGTGCTCAATCAACAAATACCAAGCGGCCTAGGCTGAGGTGGGCGAGGACGATAGTGTAGCTGAAGGCATAAAATAACTAGGATGTCAGGTAGATAATGATTAAGCCCTCTATGGATGACGCCCATTGCCAGGTTTTCACCACCCATACTTATCCAAGGTGCCACCAAAGAGGTGGTTTTCACCATAGGACGGATTTATTTATTTTTACTTTTTTTGGATTTTTTCATACTTTTTGGATTTTTTTTATTTTTTTTACTTTTCTAATTTTTTTTTACTTTTTAACTTTTTTGATAGGGTAGATCAAGTAGACTTAAGCGTAGAACTTTTTCAGATGGAGAATATTGATAGGTTCATCAAGGGAATCTCCTTCCAGAGTAGTCAACCTGTAGGCTCTAGATCCATATTTGGCAGTTATGATATATGGCCTTAACCAATTTGCCTCAAATTTTCCTTTTTTATCACGATCCGGTTGAGTGCGTTGGTTTTCTTTGAGGACAAGCTCACCAACTTGGAATTGTCTAGGGAAGACCTTTTTATTGTAATGACGTTTGAGGCAATTTTGGTATGCTTGTAAGTGGTCATAGGCTCTTATTCTTCATTCATCCAGTAACTCTAGCTGTGCAAGCCGTGCAATGCGAGCATCTTCTTCGCTGATAAGGTTCTTCAAAGAAATTTTCAATGAGGGGAGCTCAACTTCGATTGGCAAGACGACTTCAGCACCATATACTAAAGAGTAAGGGGTGGCGCCTGTTGGAGTGCGGATGGATGTACGGTATGCCCAGAGGGCGGGATGAATATGAAGGTTCCAATCTCGTCCAGTGTTATTGACAGCCTTTTTGAGGATGCAGATGAGGGTCTTGTTGGTTGCTTCTACCTGACCATTACCCTGAGGGTAATAAGGCGTCGACCAACGATGCTGGATATGGAAGGTGTCGCAGAGGTGTTTCATGGCTTGGTTTTTAAAAGGTTTTCCGTTATTAGAAATGATGGTGGATGGGATACCATATCTGTAGAGAATATGGTAGAGGATGAATTTGGAAATCTGAGTACCGGTGATTTGTGAGAGTGGCATTGCCTCCACCCACTTAGTGAAGTACTCAGTTGCAATGATGATGAATGTATGGCCATCGGATGATGGTGGGTAAATCTTACCAATCAAGTTGAAACCCCATTGAGAAAATGGCCACGGTGCTAGGAGAGGCCGAAGATCTTGCGCTGGGGCGTGGATCAAATCTGCATGTTGTTGGCATGGAAGCCACTTCTTCACAAATTCGCAAGCATCATGTTCCAATGTAGGCCAATAATATCTAGCTCGTAGGATCCTTTTGGCCAGAGCCATACCATTTGAGTGAGCCCCACAAATACCACCATGTACTTCTGTTAGTACCGTTTGGGCCTCGGTCTCATTCAGACATCTAAGGAGGATTCCATCATACCCGCGACGATAAAGCGTATCACCAACAATGATGAATCGAGACGAACGATGGATAAAGGATTTACGTTGGTTGTGTGTAAGTTCTGGGGGTATGATATTATCATGGAGGTAAGTGTATATGTCTTGGTACCACAGGGAGGCGGGACCTACAATATCGCACACCATGTCAGTCTCAGGAACATCATATGCAGGGATTAAAATTTGTTCAACAAGAAACTCACACTCTGTTCGATCCTTGGGCATGTCAATCAGGGAACCGATAGTGGCCATTGTATCTGCCGCTTTATTGTGTACCCGAGGAATTTGGTCAAACTGTATGAAGGTGAAATATTTTTTGAAATCATCCACCATGCGTTTATAGGGTAATAGTTTATCATCTTTTGTGAGAAATTCATCATTATCTTGTCTAATGACCAGTAAAGAATCACCAAAGACTTTCAAATGGGTTATGTGCCACTATTTTGCAATTCTGAGGCCGGTGAGGAGAGCTTCGTATTCTGCCATATTGTTGGTACATGGAAACGCTATCTTGAATGATTTTGGGATGTAGTCACCTTAAGGGGTGACTAATAGAATTCCTGCCCCAGATCCACTATGAGTGTATGAGCCATCGAAATATAACATCCAATCCGGTGCTTCTGTCACTGTGTAGATTTCTTCATCTGGGAAGTCAGTGTCTAGTGGGTAGGAATCTACTAATGGTGCTTCAGCCAATTGATTAGCAATAACCTGTCCTTTATGGCTTTTCACTCTACATACTCTATGTCAAATTCATTGAGGAGCATGACCCATTTGGCCATGCGGCCAGTCATAGTGGTTCTGGATAACAAATACTTCAGGGGATCAATCTTGGTGATTAATTTGACCGGATGGCTGAGCATGTAATGACGGAGTTTCTGTGTGCTGAAAACTAGCGCAAGGCAAGCTTTCTCCATGGGGGAGTAATTCAACTCATAGCCAACTAGTGTTCGACTGATGTAGTAGATTTCCCTTTCTTTGAATGACTCATCATGTTGCACCAATAATGCCCCCAGTGCGACTGAGGTAGCAGAGATATAAAGCAGGAGGGGTTTTCCTGGGATAGGCGGCATCAAAATTGGTGGATGAGCTAAATATTCCTTAATTTTATCAAAACCCATTTGACACTGTGGGGTCCATCGGAAGGTGGAGTCTTTCTTTCAAAGATGGGTAAAGGGCTGACACTTATTCGCTAGCTGGGCTATGAACCGATGGATGGACTGCATCTTTCCTTGGAGGCTTCTTAACTGCTTTAGATTGCGTGGAGGTGGCATGTCCAGAATAGCCTTTACCTTGGTGGGATCAACTTCAATACCTCTCCAAGAGACTATGAAACCCAACAACTTCCCTGACGTGACCCCAAAGACACTTTTTCAGATTTAGCCGCAACTTATAATGCTCTAATTGCTCAAATATCTTTTTCAGGATGGCGAGATGTTCTGCTCGTGTCCTGAATTTCCCTAATAGGTCATCAACATAATCCTCCATGATGATATGTATGAGGTCATGGAAGATGACTCTCATTGCCCTCTGATACGTTGCCCCCGCATTTTTGAGACCGAAGGGCATAACATTGTAACAGAAAGTGCCCCAAGGACTTGTGAAGGCGGTCTTATGCTGGTCCTTAGGTGTGATTCGGATCTGATTATAACCAGAGAAGCCATCCATAAGGGATAACATCTCATGTCCTGCTGTCAGGTCAACCAACATGTCAATGTTAGGCAGGGGGAAGTCATCTTTTGGACAGGCTTTGTTAAGATCTCTGAAGTCCGTGCAGACGTGAATGTCTCCATTTGGTTTGGAAACCGGTACTATATTTGAGATCCATTCAGAGTAGTCAATTGGTCTGATAAAACCCGCCTCTAGTAACTTCTCCAATTCCTTCTTGACTAATAACGCAACTTGAGGATGCATCTTGCGGAGCTTTTGTTTGACAGGCTTGGCATCTGGGCGAATGTCTAAGTGATGAACCACTAAGGCAGGGTCTAAGCCTGGCATGTCTGAGTATAACCAAGCAAAGTTAATGATTCCCTCTTGGAGTAGCTGCACAATGACCGGATACTCTGGCTCTGAGAGTGACTTAGCTACATAGGTGATCTTAGGACTTTCAGCAGTTCCCAAATTAACTTCTTGCATCTCTTCAATCAGAATAGATGATCTGGCAAATAGCTGAGTTCCCATAAGGGGAAGATGAACATCTCCATCTTCCAGTGCCTCTTCGAGGTTTTCACCTTCAGATGCGTCCTTTATTTTTACTTTTTCCAGGTCAGGAAGTGCCTCAGGGAGGTTTTCACTATATGACCATTTTTTACTTTTCTTACTTTTATTTTTGCGGCTGGAGTGTTCATCTTCCCCCAATCCCATAAGGTTGACATATGTGTCTGTAGACATATTGATAGGTGTGGTATCATGTAGGTCCCAATCGATAAGTTCAGGGTGACAAAGGGACAAGCTAATGGTGTAGACAGATAGGCAGTCGAACATGGATGATAGGTTGGTATGATCGACATCATCGTACGCATGTATGATAGATTCCTCCTCGAGTATGTCTTCCAATGAGCCATCGTCCATGGTGATACTATTGGAAGTATTAGATGATGCACGGCTTTTCTGTTTTCTATCATACCCAATGCCTACTTTCTTTGGTAACTGTGGTGTATCAATGGGTTGCAACCGCCCTTGTTCCTCTTTTCCTAGGCCTCTACCTTGATAGTTATGTTTTTCCACAAACTTTGTCGGCCAAGGGTACTTTTCCTGAAAATATTTTTTTAGAGGAGTTTCTAGTTCAGGCTCTTCTCGGTAGACCCACTGGCTTATATCCTCTTCTGGTGCATCAATCTTGACATTCGGAGATCTGAAAGTGGTAGTAGGGATGTTTTTACCACTGAAGGTGATGGTCTTGTCTTCCTTTTGTGTAGCATGTGAAGGTTGACCGTACTCATGTGGTGACGGTGGCATTGTGGCTACATTGAGAGCTGTATGCATTTCATATTCACACACCCTTTGTCAATGATCTGGACTTTGGTGACTGAAGGATTAGTGGCGGAGGATGGAGAGGTTATCGTAGTGGATGGTGGATTGGAGGATGATGACTGGGATGCCCCCATTTCAACCCTGGGACAATAATGTAAATGGGGAAAAGACGCTTCTAAAGCACGGCAGTATTCGAATGGTTGGGGGTCGGCATAGATGGTGATCTCTTGTCCGTTGACGAGGAATTTTAGGCATTGATGATATGTGGAGGGGACGGCTTGCATAGCATGGAGCCATGGGCAGCCAAGGAGGAGATTATACGGTAAGTCCAGATCAAGGACATGACATGTAGTATACTGAAGCACAGGTCCCACTTGGATAGGAAGACTGATAATTCCTTCTGAATTTCTTTCTGCATTGTGATAGGCCTTGATTGTAATGATCTGGTTGCTTAGGTCCGCTTGAGTATACCCCACCTGTTTTATGAATTTCAAAGTACATAAATTGAGGGCAGAGCCATTATCTACCAAAACCCTTTTTATTTTATGGCGAGCGACCACGACTTTGATGTGTAAGGGGCGATTATGATTGACATCAATGTTTGGCATATCATTTTGGCTGAAGTGGAGGTGATGAGACGAAGCCAAGTGTCCCACCAAAGCTTGGAATTGTGTGGGGTCGATGTCATTTGGCACATGGGTTTCCTGCAAGGCTCTATTGAGGATTTCTTGATGTACCGGGGAAGACTTAAGCAAATCCAAAATGGATATATGAGTGGGGGTCTTCCTTAGATGATCAAGGATGTTGTACTGAGAGTTTACAGGATTTGGTTGGGTGGGTGCAGAGGCTGTAGGGACGGTGATGTGGGCTCGTCGTGTAGTAATAGCACATTGAGGGTCTTTGGCTTTAACGTGTATCATGGATACTCGGGGTTCCACCTACTCAATGTAATGAATAACACCTTCATAATTGAAGGGCACATTCTTGTAATTCACATTATTCGTGCTGTTGTTTTGAGGATTACTGTTGGAGGTGCTAGGGCCTTGACTATGGTTTGGGAAGGAATTTTGATAGATCTGCAATTGAGCATTGGACGACGAAGGTTGACTGGGGTCAACTTTGATATCTCCTCGATCAATGAGATCTTGGACATAATTTTTCAAACCCTGACACTTATTCAAAGAGTGTCCCTTGATTTTATGAAAGTCACAATACTCATTTTCTTTAAACCATGTCGGCTTGGGTTTGGACTCGTCAAATGGCTTGGTGATAGGGTATGTGATGGGGTAATTGATTTGTAGCAATTTATTAAAAACAACACTCAGGGGTTCACCCAATTGGGCGTATATGGCGTTGGGTACAGACTGTTGTTGCTTTTGGGATGCATTAGCCACTTGGACATGTTTGGTGTCTGTCACTCCGTCATTCACCGCATTTTTGTTCTTGTTCTAGAATCGTGGTTTATCTCCAAATGACCTTTCTTTATCATGACTGTATATTTTGATGTGTCCTTTGGCAATAAGGGCACGTTCAAGGATGGGTCCCTTTTCCACTATCTCTTTGAAAGTGGTGACACAATGTAGTCTAAAATTGTGGGCCATGTTAGGATGAGAGTTTTCCACGAAAAGAGTGACCATGTCTTTTTCCTTTAGAGGGTTTTTCATTCGACTTGCTAATGCACGCCACCATTGGAGGTAGTTGATAAAGGTTTCTCCATCCTGTTGTTTCTCTTTTAGGAGATCTAAGGTGTCTGTATCCTTCTCCAAATTGAAGGAGAAGTAGGATACAAACTTTTCTGATAGGTCTGCGAAAGTTTTTATGGACCCTTTTTCGAGAGTCATGAACCAATCTAAGGCATGGCTTGCTAGGCTTCATGGGAACAAGCGCAAAAGGTAGTTGTCATTGTACATGACTTCTTGACACTGGGAATAAAACTCCTGCAAGTGAGCCTTGGGGTCCTTGTTTCCCTTGTATTTGTCAAATTTTGGTATCTCGAAATGTTTAGGAAAGGGAATCAATGAGATGGAGGGATCAAACGAATATGGGCATATGTCTTCAAATTTAAATGATTGTTTTGTAGTCCCGGCTTGAAGATCCTTAAGTGCGGCTTTGATTTCCAATAAATCTGAGCTAGCTGGTGGTGGGTTGGGGGGATATTGGTGATAGGATGACAAAGGATCCTGCTGAAAAGGTGTCAGATTGTTGAAATATGGATTTGGATGATTGGATGATGACATGGCTTGCTGGTAAGATGGGAGATTTTGTTGGTACGAGGGCTGTTGTTGTGGGGTATAATATGGATTTGTTTGGTAAAAGTGTGGGGTAGGTTGTTGAGGGACTTGAATGGGACGTTGGGCATTGGTTTGTTGGTATTGGGGGTATTGTTGTGATTGTTGGGAGGTCGCATAAAGTGGTTGTTGGTGAAATTTTTGTTGATTGTGATCGTGGTAGTGTTGGGGAGGTTGTTGTTGTGACGTCAAATGTTGTATGGGCTGAGGTTGGATATTGTGTTGTGGTTGAGCCTTTGGATGCAAAATGGATGTGAGAAAGGGGGATATGGTCTGAGCAACAGGTCGAGATGGATTGCCTTGTGATTGGTAGGGTGGTTGTTGTGAAGAGGCCAAAGTATTGTGTATAGGTTGTTGTGGATGAGATGGCTGGGGTAGCGTAGAAGTGTTTTGTAAAGGGGGTTGTTGGGCACCACCTGGAACGCTCAGCTGGGGTGTGCCTTGTGGAGGTAATTGAGGTGGAATGTTGGATTGGTGAAGCTGTTGAGATGGTAGATTTGTGGTCCTAGGAGGTGGAAGCGATGTGGCAAAGGAGGTGCCCCCAATGTTGACTGGAGGTTGGTTTGGAGGAGGGGGTGTGGTTAATGTTAATGGTGGAGGTTGTGGAACGTTTTGTGGCATACCGTAGGAAAAAGGATTATTGGGATCAGGCACTTGAGGTCCTCCTATAGCTGAAGTCGAAGCGTGTGGGGGATAGTTAACCTGATAAAGAATGGCATTGCCAAATTCAGGTTGATGCCAACCCTCAACTGGCGGAATATTGAGGAAATATGAACCTTCTTGTGTATCTTGTGACCCTTGGAGTACGTTGGATGGGGCACCCCTATATTTGGACCAATCAACATTCGAGGGGGGTTTGACACCCTTCTCAATTAGGTGGGCCAAGATTTATTCCCCATGTTTTTCGAGCAAACGATCAGTCATTTGCACATTGGTGGGATTACTAAAGTGTTCCTCAAGTGTGAGTTCAGGTTGATTAACCATTCTCTCTTCACCGTGTGGTGAGTTGTTATGATTCTCAGTGTAAGAATGCGATGAAGTACCAGTATGAGGATCGTGAGGGATGTTGATACCCTTGTTAGGATCGGATGAGACATTGATTGTGTTTTTGGGATCCTGAGGGTTGTTTGATTGGGCATTCTGAGCTTGATGGTCGGCCATTTTCTTCGCCTGTGAACGGGTCTGAATGAGCATGCAAATGTGCTATGAGTGGATAATAAAAATGCTTTTGACGAATGATTTGATTGTGATTGGATGAGATCTAATTTGGACAGGGTTTGGATTTGGATCAGGCTTTGTTTGGATATATTAGATCGGATCGGATTTTGGTTGGATTGGATTTGGATTTGGCAAGATTGGATTAGATTGGATTGGATTGGATTGGATTGGATTGGATTGGATTTGGCATGATTGGATTGGATTGGATTAGATTTGGTACGATTGGATTAGATTGGAGTGGATTGGATTGGATTGGATTATTTGGTTGACTGGACAATTTGATCGAATGATTGGTTTTGATAGATTTGGATGATTGGATGGGTATGATTGAAAGATAAAAGGTGGATGATAAAAGATAAGAGGGAGACCTTGAGCTTAGTCAAAGGAAGTTACCCTTAGCAACCCAGAGCTTTAATTGATTAAGAGGATGATCACGGCACCAAATCCACCTTAAGATAGGAATGGATTGATTGTGTCGAGGATGGTAACTTACGCCACCGAATTCACCTCAAGATGGAAGCAAATTGATTGGGGTCGAAGTTAAAGGCTAATAATCAAATTCAAGTGCTAAGGTCAATTTGGGTAACCACTTTGCAATACAAGGTTAGGATGGTTTGGTTATGAGTGGTATTTTGGTGATGTAAATGGTAAATTTATGGAGTTTGTTAGGTGAGGGTATGGACTTTTAAATGGATTAGGGAAAAATTAAAATGAACGGGTGGATTAAAGATAATTGTGGAGAATGAGTGGGGATTTAGAATGGTTAAACGGAAGCTTGGAACGATGAGATGGAGGTTTAAATGGATCAAATGGAGGTTTTGGGAGGCTTAGAGTGACAAAATGAAGGCCTAGTATGATGAAATAATGGTTGGGAATGATTAAATGATGGTATAGAGGCTAAACGGATCCAAATGGGGCAATTTCAGGGGCGCTTCCGCCTTTCTGCAGTAAGACAGAGCTTGGTTTTGATGGTAAAGGCTATGGCAAGGACACAAAATGATAAAGTAAGGCCAAAATATCAAAAATTTCACAGATTTTTCACAAGAAACACTTCAAGCAAGCACAATCCTATAATTAATATTAAGGGTATGGCTAGACAAGGTCTTAATCTAGGATGCACAAGGCTTCTAGGGAGTCCTCGATATACTCTCGGTACGTGAGGCACAACCGTGAACACCAGCTCATCACAAGCGTGAGTCAGGAACCTCAGCGAGATACTGAAAGGCTCGGACCAACTCTTCACGTCTATCTAGGTATCACCCTAGCTTCGACGCTCCACCAATTACAACATGACTAGATTGGGGTACAACTTTCGTTCTCCCCCCTTTATATACCCTGCCGGTACACGTGGTTGGAATCGTCCCTTGGGGTAATGAAATCCCCAAGCAGGTCCCACTAAAAAAAAGACACTAACCATTTCCAACTACTCCCCAGGCTCACACGAAGTGCGAGGGGAAAGTGAAAACAAATTAATGCCCCCTTGGGTAACACAAGAATAAACAATCACAACAAGCAATGCAGTTTATTCCCCCTAATTAGACTATGTTCCAAAACAAGGATAATTTTTGCAAATCTGATCAAATAGATGGCCTTGCAAATAAATGTTAGCTATTTTTTTCTTCGTTCTTGGTCAATTACGCCCTAATATGCTACAAAACGTTAGCAAAAAACACCAATATCCTTGCCAAAACAATGTTAAAGGGTTACTACTTGAAGATAGCAAAAAATGAGAGCAAAAACGAAGCTAAAATGACTGTTTTACCTTCTAAACTGTGTTGTTTTGGGGCGCTTCCGCCTTTCTGTAGCAAAACAAGGGCGCTTCCGCCTTTTTGCAGCAAAATGGGGGTGCTTTCGCCTTTCTGCAACAAGAGGTTAGAGAGCGCTTCTGCCTTTCTGCAACAAGAGGTTAGAGGGCGCTTGTGCCTTTCTGCAGTAAGGCAGAGGGCGCTTCCGCCTTTCTACGGTAAAGTAGAGGGCGCTTCCGCCTTTCTGCAACCTTTTTCTGCACAATACTTAGCAAAGATGAATGTTAAATGCAAGAACCCATTTGTGGATCCCATCGGGCGTGCCAGAAATGTGAACTTAAGAATTTTACCCTGCTCTAATGTGAAAAAAAGCTTAAAAATGCAAGTGATAAAAGACTAAGGACACTTCAAGATTAGTCAAAAGAGTGATAAAACAAGAAAGAAAATGGACAAAACAAGATACAAATAATTTCACCTTCCTTGCTGTTGATGTCTCCTTGATTGGCCCTTGCTTGGGATGATTTTGTGTACTCCTTAGATGATTTCTTGAGTGACTAAATGCAAGATTCCATGTGCAAAGTGATTAGAATGAATGGCTAGATGCTAGTAAAATGAATGAGAATGCAAATTGACAACATGTAGTTATGAAAATCCAAAGTGTTAAAAATGCCTTTGAGGAGGGGATATTTATAGGAGAGTTTGAATTCTCTAGAGAATTCAACGGTCAAGATGCATCCAACAAGGCCAAGATGAAGGGCTATGGTGGGTTGAGAACCCACAAGCCCTCACATCTTGACATGTGGATGGTGAAGTGGCCAAGAGAAGATGAGGTGTAAGTGAGGTGTCAAAAAGGTACATGAGGTGGAGGAAGGACAAGCACCTTGGGGGTGAGGAGATTTCCTCAAAAAGGGATTCCTTGTCCCCAAGTGGGAGTGAAAGGGACATTTGAGGAATTTTGGAATTCCTCAAAAATCTACATGGGAAAAGGAAAGGTGGTTGGGGATATAAATTCACATTCCTAGGAGGATCTAGAGGATAAAAGTTGGGCTCCAAAAAGGTGGGACTTGGTCACATGTGGAGATTGTGACAAGTCCAAGGTTCTAGAAGCCTTGGAAGGATGGAATGTGGATTAAAAATTCACATATAAAGGAGGGGAATCTAGAATAAATAAATTTGAATTAAAAATTCACATGGGAAAGGGGGTCAATGCCAAAAGAAGGTAAATACAAATGATGGCTAAAAAGTGGTGCCAAATCTGGCTAATGACCTTGGTTAAGGTTGTGCAAATATTGGATTAGGCTAATTAATGGAAGATTAGAGGCAAGTGGCAAATGTAGGAGGATGTGACATTAATCTTTGATTAAGAGGATGCACATCATAATCATGAATTAATTAAATTAATTCAGATTAGGGAAAAGTTATGGAGGATGTGACAAGGAGAGAGAAAGTGGGGAATTTTAAATTGATTTTAAATCAAAAGGGAAAAAATGACTAAATTAAATAAAATAGTGTATTTATTTAATTTAGAGAGGAAGAAGGTGACAGATAAAACATTTAATTACTAAATCAAATACTTCACAGATATGAGATAAAAGATGTAATATTAATTTAATAAATTAATATTTTAATATGATAGACGAAAAGGGAGTAAATTTAATCATATGGGAGTGATTAAATTTAGATGTCTACAGGATATATTATGATTAAGGAAAAATGTATACGAAAACTATATAAAATAGATATAAAAGTTGGCATATTCAAATAGATCTATTAGACAACTTAATATTGGTAGCCAAGTATTTATTAGAACAAAACCTAAGAGGATTTCTTTAAAACTTGTTATTTTTTTTAACTTGGTTAATATGCTAAAATACCTCCTTGCTTTGGGAAGCTTTTGATATTTGAAAATAAAATGTAATACAACTCATAAAAATGCACTATCACCACAATTACAAATCCATAATGTATTTCACATAAATTTAGTTAAAAATATGTTTAATGTTTATAGTTTTGATCATGTTATTAATTGGCAAAGTATTTTTATTGAACCTGATTTTGAATGTATAGTTGAACCAAAAAATATTATTAAGAGAAAATCTAGAAATTTAGAAAATAGAATAATTGATGAAATCGAAGTAAAAGATTAATTACATTAACATTGATATCCATACTTATTTGACTAATTATTTTGTAAATTATGTTGCAAAAGTGTGTCATGCTATTGAAGATAAAAAATATTATGAAATTACTTTCTCAAATAAAATTGAGAAAAAATATAATGATATTACTTTCTCAAATAAAATTGAGAATTACATCATGTGAAAGATTGTTGTGATTATAAAGAAGAAATAAAATTATATGAAAAACTTGACTCTATACTAAATATGATGGACCAATTCTCCTAAACTTACACAAGATAATTAAATTTCATAGTTTCTCATAATTCAATATTTAGAAAAATTGATCCACCACATTTGATATCAACCAAACTTTTCATACAATTTTATATCCCTCCTTCATAAAAAAATATTTCATTAATGTCATTCCCTTGGAATTTTTACTTAGAAAATAATTCCTTCGTCACATAATGATGTTTGTGCAACAACATTCTTTTTAATAAAAAATTAAAAATTAAAAATTAATGATTCTTAATTATGCTTCTCGCTACTTAACTCCATTGTGAAGTTCACTACATACTGCTGCGCAATTTCCGATTGCTCTCTATTCACGCGCTACGTCATTTCATTGCCCACACATCACAGAAAACTAACGTACGCAACTTCTTTGCGCCACACAACCCTCGAACGATGAATGCAGCCCTGCTTTCTACCCTTTAACGCGGTAGGCGGTGCAGGCTTTTCGAGTTGAACATTGATCACCTTTTGCCACGCATCACAGAAAACTAACGCACCTTCTTTGCACCGCACAACCCTTTACTGATTCACTCTACATTTGTCGTTTATCATGAATGCAGCCCTGCTTCTACGATCTATCCATTAACGCGGCAGTGCCAGAACCAATTGTAGGCTTTAAAAGTTGAACATTGACTACCTTATGCACGGCAATCTACATATAATATGCTCTACTACTCTCAGCATGATTATCAGTTACCTATTTTCTTTGCTCTCCCCTCTGCAACATGATCATCCCTGCAATGGCTGTGGCTACACAAGTTTACTACCATTAATGTGTTTTTAATCATCTTCTTCACCAACCCATTTGTATGTCTATGTAGATGCCCCTGGCAGGAATCTGAAGCTCTTATTTCCTTAAACTTCACCTTCCCTCCGAGCAATTACACTACTCCATGGACAAAAGAAACAGACTGCTGCGAGTGGAATGGCATAACATGCGATCAGAACAACAGCCATGTAGTGATGATATACATACAGAACAATGGCACAACAGGTACTCTTCCTTCCTATTTGGGAGATCTCCATTTTCTTCAGTCTCTAAAAATAGAGGACAGTGGATTGAGTGGGGTAATACCCCTTAGCATTTGTATGCTCACAAATCTGACCTACCTTAGTCTTAGAGGGAATCAACTAAATGGAAGCTTGCCATTTTGTCTGAACAATCTTTCTTCTTTGAGCTATCTCGACCTTTCACAGAATCGATTAAGTGGCCAAATTCCATTTACATGGGGCGATCTCCCTTTCCTTGGGTACTTGAATGTTTCCTTCAACCAATTGAGTGGGACGCTTCCCCTGTCATTCGCAAGGCTGTCCTCCCTTACTGATCTCTACGCCAATGGAAATAGATTCAATGAGAGTACCCCTTCTTGGGCCTTGCCATCCTCTATTCGGTTTCTCCACCTCTCACTAAACCATGAGCTCACAATTGCAGAGACTTTTTTCCATAACCTTACCAATTTATGGGGTTTGTCTCTACCCAATTGCACACTGAATATTAGTACATCCCGGATTCTCAAGTTCAAGCTCTCTCGGTTAGAACTTGTATCATGTCAGATGGACGGTCAAATTCCACCGTGGATCTCAACTCAGTTCTCGTTGGATTCCTTGACATTAGCTAACAACGGTCTTATTGGAGAAATTCCCTCTTGGCTATGTGCTATAGCTGCTTCCTTATCAGAACTAAATCTCTCACGGAATCATCTGCATGGGCCTCTTTTTCCAAATTCTCCGAATTTTAAGATCCCAGTCTTGGATGTATCTAGCAATGCCCGCCTACCACCTCCCTATGCGCCTTCTGTTATTTTGATGTTTAATGACAATTTGTTTACCGGCATCATTCCTCCAAGCTTGTGCAATTCGTCTAAACCGACGTTAAAGTTACATCTTGAAAACAATAAGTTAGATGGAATGATTCCTTGGTGTTTAATCGAAGATGGATCACCGGTTGTAGAATTAAATTTAGGAGGTAATAGTCTGGAGGGAAGGATGCCCCAAGGGCTAATCGTTTCGTCTGCCATCACGTCCTAGGTGCTAAAAAATAATCAGCTAAGCGGAACCTTCGATCCCTCATTTACCAATGATACAGCTTTACAACTACTTGATATTGAGCACAACAAATTCACAGGACATCTTCCAAAGTCAATTGGGAATATTTCATCTCTTCAAGTGCTGGTGATGAAGGATAATCAATTCAGCGGTAACATTCTTTCAGAAATTGGCGATCTGAAGCAGCTCCAGATCTTAGACCTTTCGTGCAACAACTTATCAGGCTCTATTCCACACAACATTCTATTTTTACAAGCAATGGCTATAGCAAGAGAAGAAGGCTATGTGTTACAGAGTGTACTGTAATATAATCGTGGTGGTATAAAGAACTCTTCTGTTGGTGGACTGGATATGACCTCCAAAGGTACAGAACTATACTATCCATACATTCTTTCCACGCTCACGGGCATAGATCTCTCCAACAATCAATTGAATGGATATGTTCCTCTTGATTTTGGAACGTTGAAAGGGTTGAGGTTTATGAAACTATCCATGAACAATCTCAGTGGAATTATCCCATAGAGTTTGGGGGATATGAGTCAACTTGAATCGTTGGACCTTTCTTCAAACAAGCTTTCAGGAAATATTCCTTCAGAGCTTCAATCTTTGATCTATTTGGCATATTTAAATTTGTCCAACAACAATCTCTCTGGAAGCATACCGCAAGGAGGACAGATGATCACATTTGAAAATACATCATATTCTGGAAATCCAAATTTGCAGGGATGCCCACTTCCAAAGAATTACTGTTGGCCGAAATTTGCACCTCCTCCTCCTGTGACTGATGGTGAAGACAAAGATGAAGAGGAAAGCGAGCAAATACCCTGGTATCAAATTGGAGTAGGATGGTCATATGGAGAAGGTTTTCTGTGTATAGCAGTGTTATTGATTTCAGTAAGAGAGAGGTGGAGAAAGAAATACTTGGAAGGGGTTGATAATATTTTGAAGTTTCTGTTTCCTTTCTTACGGAATAGGAGTTTCTGAAGGCTTATTTCTCCACCAGACTTGAGCCAAAATGTGGTTTAAGCAAAACATTTTGATTTTTGAGCTTTGCTTTTGTAGGTTCTCTATATTTTATATGCATAAAATTATTGTTGACCTATCATTTAATTTGTAGATTTATGTGTATTAAATATTTTTCTTTTATGAAACTATTAAATGAGATTTATTAAATGTTTTTTTTCATAGATATATTAATTGAGATGATAATTTTATCTTTTTATAATGTTATTTATTTATTGATATTTGATAGCTTCTTATCATATGTTTGGTGACAAATTTTTCGTAAAGAAATTGTTAGGAGAGTAATAGTTAAATTGTCAATAATTTCTTATTAGAAAATTTCATTGATATTATCTTCAAAAAATATTTAATTAGAATATTAGAATTTTAATTTGCATGTGTTGAGAAAACATGTGTCTCAACCTTGCAAAATAATCCCACATTTAGTTGGTAGGTTTTCTATGTGTTGGTGCCTTGGAAAAGGGAATATGAGTTGTCAAAACTTGCCTTGTCCATACTATATTATGGGAGGCCTATTTTTAGAGAGTGTATGACACATTTCATGTTAGTTATGAGGGTCAAAAATAGGGGATAAACTTTTGGACGTGAGTACTATTTTTAACTTGGTTTTTTCTATCTTGGAAAATAAAATGTCAAGAATGGGCAACATGTGGCATGGAGGTTTTGCCCATGGTATTGTAAAACCACAAGTGGTTTCCAGGTTGTGAAATGCCTATATAATGAGGGTTTGGGGAGGAGTTTGAATGATGGAGTTTTGTTTGCAAGGCTGGGTGCTAGAAGGATGCTAGTGATATCTCTCCAAGCTTGAGTTGAGGTGATGCTCTTGTAAGAACTTGCATTGCAAGTGTATTGTAAACATATGTTGATTTGGTAAATACATTATGCAGGTTTTAGAGTGTGGGGTTTTTCTCCTGTAAGGGTTTTCCCCACGATAATCATTGTGTTATGTGCTCATTGTTTTATTCATGCTCTTGTATGTTTCTTGAGATTCCTGCAATTAGATAAGTTGAAATTTGCATAATCGTTCTCTCAAGATTAGCATAGGAAGCAATTCCGCACACCTTTGCTTCCTTACAAGTGGTATCAGAGCCTAACCAGTTTTGGTTCTATTTGTTGTGTACGGGGTTTTTTGAGCTAATCAAGGTTTGAGTGGGAGCTTGTGTAGAGTATTTCATTTTCTATATTGCAGGATCGTAAAGATGGCAAGCATGTTGGGGAGGATTGATGTAGAAAATTTTTCTGGCATGAACTTTGAGATGTGGAAGCTAAAGATGGAAGATCTATTAATTGATCGAGATCTTTGGGATGCAGTGGATGAGAATACAATGAGGCCCATAGATCCAACTTTAGCTGCACAATATGATGTAATGGATATAAAAGCTAAAGGTCTCATAAGTTTGTGTCTTGCAGACTCAATTCTAATTAATGTCTATGAAGAATCTACTGCAAAGAAGCTTTGGAAGAAGCTAAGTGAGATCTACCAAGCAAAATTTCTTGTGAATAAGATTTTCTTGAGGAAGAAGTTGCATTCCTTGAGAATGGAAGAAGGTGGACGAATTTCTGAGCATTTGAAAAGCTTTAATATGTTGGTGACTCAGTTGACCTTAGTTGGGGTGAAAATGGATGAAGAAGAAAGATGCCAAATGCTACTATGTTCATTGCCAGACTCATGGGACAACCTTGTCATGGCCATAGGGAGCACTTCCATTGTCTTGAAGATGGAGGATGTAGTTGGTTCTCTACTTTATGAGGAGATGAGAAGGAAGGTCTCTCTGAATACCAGAGAGGCTTTGAGTGTTCAAGGGAGACCAAAAGAAAGAGGCAAGGATGAAAAGCAACATGGTCATTCTAAGTCCAAGAATAAGGGGAGATCAAAATCCACTGGTAAGTCCAAGGAAATATGTTGGAACTATGGCAAACCTAGACACTTCTGAAAGGACTACAAGGAAGAAAAGAAGAAGAAGCAAGATTCTGATTCTGAGTCTAAGAAGGAAGATGGAGATGCTTTTATTGCAGCCTTGACCATTCATGTAGGTGACAATGCATGGTTGATAGACTCAGGTGCATCTTTCCACATGACTCCTAATAGAAATTGGTTTAGTAAGTATGAAAATTTTGATGGTGGTAAGGTGTATTTGGGTGATAACTTTGTTCGTGATATTGTTGGTCGTGGAACTATTCATGTGAAATTTTCTTATGGTAGAATTAGAAGATTTGATGGTGTCTTGTATATCCCAAGACTAGTAAGAAACTTGTTATCTGCTAGCAAACTAATAGATGCGGGTTTGCATGTACAATTTTTTGAAGCATGTGTGAAAATGGTGAGAGGTGTTATGGTGATAGCAAGAGGAAGCAGATTGGGTATATTGTACCAACTTGATGATTCCATGGTTGAGTACAATAGCACTTCCGATAAGACTATGACAAAGACTACTCTATTGGAAAAGGAGAGGGTTTCTCTCTCAACAAATGGTCATGGTTTTTGGGTACCCAAGAGTGCTCTATCTACTGACTCAAATTTTCCTATAGAGAAGACCATGTTATGGTACCAGAGACTCAGCCACATAGGTGAGAAGGGTCTATGGACCTTGAAAAATAAAAACCTTGTTGATGGGTTGAATGATTGCAATCTTGAATTTGATTTTTGTGAGCATTGTATTTATGGAAAAAACAATTGTGTATAGTTTTACTCGAGTTATCATAAGTCTTCATGTATTTTGGATCTAATCCATTAAGATGCATTTGGTCCAGTTGATGCTACTTCTATTGGTAGATCAGTTTATCATGTTTCTTTCATTAATGATTTCAGTAGAAGAACATGGATTTATTTCCTTAAGAGTAAAGCTAAAGTTTTCAATCATTTCAAAGAATTTAAAGCAATGGTTGAGTTGTAGACTGGAAAGAAGATAAAATGTTTAAGGACAGATAATGGCGGTTAATATTGCTCTAATTATTTTGATGCATTTTGTAAAGATTGTGGTATTAAGAGACAAAAGACAACTCTATATTCTCCACAATAGAATGGAGTTGCAGAAAGAATGAATAGGACCTTGATGGTGAAGGCTAGGAGTATGCTGAGTGGTGTTGGACTAGAACAAAAGTTTTGGGCCAAAGCTATAGCCACTTCTTGCTACCTGATAAATAGGTCTCCTACATTAGCTCTTGTTGATAAGATGCCAATGGAAGTGTGGTCAGGCCACAAGCCTTCAATTAGACATCTAAGAGTGTTTGGTTGCAAAGCATATGCTCATGTGCCAAAGGAGAAGCAAACAAAATTGGATAACAAAGCTATTAAATGTATATTCATCGGATACAGTTATCATGTGAAAGGATACAAGCTTTGGGATTCTGTTGAACAAAAGGTATTTTATCACAAAAGTGTTATTTTTAGAGAAACTAAGCCTTCTTCTATTACAGTGCAGCCAGAATGAATAGAAGAAAAGAAAGATGTGATTCAACTACCTGCTACACTAGAGAAAGTTGAATCGAGGCCCCTTAGAAAGACAAGAAGTCGAGGAGAGCTCTATGAGTTTTGAATCATCAAAGGAAGAAGAGGTACCTAAAGCTGAACCTGAAAATGAACTAGATCTTGTTCAAAGGTCTAGTAGACAAAGAAAACCACCTAAAAGGTATGGATATTCTCCTGATGATTGGAGGTGTATATTTTCTTTGAATGCTAATATTAATGAACTAAGATATGTATACGAGGCTCTTGGTATGAATGACTCAGAGTCCTAGAAAAGAGCCATGGATGAAGAGATGGTTGCACTTAAGAGGAATGATACATGGGACCTTGTACCGTTGCCTGAAGGACAAAAGCCTATTAGTTGTAAATGGGTGTTAAAAAAGAAGATGGGTTCAGATGGAAGCATTGACAAGTATAAATCACGTTTGGTTGCAAAATGTTACTCCTAGGTTGAGGGAGTAGATTATGGTGATATTTTTTCTCCTATAGCCAAAATGACATCCATTCATTTTTTGCTTTCTATTGCAGCAGCTTATGATCTAGAGATCGAGTAAATGGATGTGAAAGTAACTTTCCTTCATGGAGATTTGGAGGAAGAAATTTACATGACATAGCCAGAGCACTATGTGGTGAAAGGTAAAAGTCATTTGGTCTGTAAGTTGAAGAAATTCTTAAATGATTTAAAACAAAGTCCTAGGATGTGGTAACAAAAGTTTGATATATATGTGTTGAGTTTGGGATTTGTGCAGTCTAAATCTGATCATTGTATATATTTCAAATCAGATGGTGATTGTTTCTTGGTTATTGCCTTGTATGTTGATGGCATGTTATTTATTGGCAAAGGAAAAGGTTTGATTGCAGAATTAAAATCTTAGCTCTCAGCAAAGTTTGAAATGAAAGATCTTGGTGTAGCAAAGCACATTCTAGGAATGGAGATTATAAGAGATAGACAAAATGGAAAGCTTTGGCTAGGCTAGAGCATGTATGTTGGTTCTATCTTGAGAAGATTCAATATGCAGGATTCTAGACCATTGGGTGTTCCTGTTACAATGGGAACAAATCTTTCTAGTTCACAATGATCTACATCCCCATTGGAGATGGAAGATATGAATCAAGTACCATACCAGAGTGTTGTAGGAAGTTTGATGTATGCTATAGTTTGTACAAGACCAGACATTGCCAAAGCAGTGGGAGTACTTTCCTGTTACATGTCTAATCCAAGAAGAGCACATTGGGATGTAGTAAAAAGAGTTTTAAAATACTTGCAAGGTACCTTAGAGTATTCTATATGTTTTCATGGAATAGGAAACGAGCATTCCTTAGATATTTGAGGCTATGTGGATTCAAATGGGGCTGGTGACATTGATAGAAGAAGATCCACTAGTGCATATGTGTTTACATTATTTGGTGGTGCAATCAATTGGATGAGCAAGTGATAGAATGCGGTTTCTTTGTCCACTACAGAGGTAGAGTTTATGGCAGCTACTCATTCCTGCAAGGAAGCCATCTAGCTCAAGAGATTGTGTTTAGATATAGAGTTCAAATAGGGTGCAATGATAATTTATAGTGACAGCCATAGTACAATCTGCCTAGCGAAGAACCTGAATTTTCATGCCAGGATCAAGCACATTGATGTACAATATCATTTTGTGAGAGATATGGTTGAGGATGGCAAGGTGAAGCTGGAGAAGGTAGAAACTTTGGTGAATGTTTTTGATGCATTAACTAAGCCTGTGAGCACAGAGAAGTTCATATGGTGTTCAAATTCTATGGGCCTCTCGACCCCTAGCAATTGAGTCCATGGATCCCCTGACTCATGCAAGGTATTCGACAAGTGGGAGAATGTTGAGAAAACATGTTTCTCAACCTTGCAAAATAATCCCAAATTTAATTGGTAGTTTTTCTATGTGCCGGTGCCTTTGAAAAGGGAATATAAGTTGTCAAAACTTGCCTTGTCCATACTATATTATGGGAGACCTCTTTTTAGAGAGTGTATGACACATTTCATGTTAGTTATGAGGGTCAAAAATAGGGGATAAAATATTGGACGTGAGTACTATTTTTAACCTGGTTTTTTCTATCTTGGAAAATAAAATGTCAAGAATGGGCAACATGTGGCATGGAGGTTTTGCCCATGGTATTGTAAAACCACAAGTGGTTTCCAAGTTGTGAAATTCCTATATAATGAGGGCTTGGGGAGGAGTTTGAATGATGGAGTTTTATTTGCTAGGCTGGGTGCTAGAAGGATGCTAGTGATATCTCTCCAAGCTTTAGTTGAGGTGATGCTCTTGTAAGAACTTGCATTGCAAGTGTATTGTAATCATATGTTGATTTGGTAATACATTATGCAGGTTTTAGAGTGTGGGGTTTTTCTCCCGTAAGGGTTTTCCCCACAATAATCATTGTGTTATTTTCTCATTGTTTTATTCATGCTCTTGTATGTTTCTTGGGATTCCTATAATTAGTTAAGTTGAAATTTGCATAATCGTTCTCTCAAGATTAGCGTAAGAATCGATTCCAGACACCTTTGCTTCCTTACATCATGATGTATGTTTCATGTAATTAATTTAATCTTATTTACATATATAAGATGTGTAAGATGTATTGTGTTCTTAACATACAATTAAATTTTAAAAAATGTTTGTAATAAGAAGTGTGAAGATGCTTGTTATTAGCAGTACAAGAAAAATAAAATAGATAAATATGATGAAAAATTTATTTATATTCGAATTAGATATTAAACTATAGATAATGGCCATAGTATTGGCACACCATACTTAATCGATTGTAAAGAATTTTTTTCTTAAATTAATTTAAAATTAAGATTGTATTGCAGTTTAAGCTAATTAAAATATTTTGAGTGAATTATATATGTAAATTTTTCATATATTTTTATTTTAAAAGTAAGACTTTTTTAAATATAATATATTTATGTATGTATGTACATGTATATGTATATGTATATGTATATGGATAGACACATATATACACATGTATATACATATACATATATATGTATATATATGACATATATATACATATGTATATGTATATAAATGTATATACATATATATGTGTATATGTAAATGCATGTTAAATATTAAGAATTATGTTGATAAAGTCATTTTAGTGATTTAAATTTATTTTAAGTAATTTATTATTGTTATTAAATAATTGATTATGTTCATGTAAGTCCTAGTAGTTATTCCAAACAATCCAATAATATATTATCATTTGTGTTCAGATCAACTCAATAATAAATATTATCATTTTATGTTTATCATTGAACAAATGTAATGCTTGTGATTTTTTCAATACCAGAGCAAAAATCATTTATGAACCTATAAAATATCAATGATGAATGCCTATTGTTTATCTAATGATTTAGGAGGAGAATGAATCGACTATTGTGTTCAATATTTAAATCCTTTCCATGCAGTTCAATCAATATTTAAATTCTGGAAATTTAATTTTTCTTTGCATATTTTGCTATGGAGGAAACAAAAGAGAACTATGCTCAAGAAAATAATTACACTCAAAATTTTCTAATGTTTATATGGGTGTTGTAGGAATTTAACAATATTCTTCTCTATGTCAAGGGTGAAAGTTACCAATTTCAAATGCATAGTATATTTTAAGGTATGTTATCAAATAATTGGAGCTCTATCTGAAACTTTTTTTTTTGGGTTGAGGTAAACAAAAAAATTGATATTGTTTCAAGATGGAGTTCTCTTTACAAATATGTTTTGGGTTTAAGTTTTTATATTTAAAATATAAAAATTCAAATGTAATTAATGAATAAAAGTTATGGAAAATATTGAATGGGAATGAAATATCATTTAGAGATGTAAATGAATTATTAGAATAGCATAAAAGAGATGATAAAGCTCAAACAATTATTGATATTTTTCTTTCAAACATTAAATTACATCATATATATTTAGACAAATCATCATAAAAAATTTAGGATAATTGAGTAAAAATTTTGCAGCAAAACCAATTAATATAAAGTTTTCTCTAAAGCTTCAACTATTTAGATTCAAAATGGAATATAGAAGTACTATGTCAAATCACATAAGCAATTTCAGGTCTCTCACTACACAATTGGTAGAAGTTAAGGTTGCTATAGTTGATAAGATTCTAAGGCTATTTTGTTAAATAATTTCCCTTCAAAATACAATAATGCCACTTTTATACTTATTCATAAAACTTCTAAAACATTACAAGATATCATTTCAACCCTTTTAGTAGAAGAGAAAAGAATTAATGCAAAATATTCAAAAATTGATTCTCAACATGAAAATTTGTCATGCACATGGGAAAATAAACAAAAAAAGGAAATTGAATGTTATTATTGTAAGAAAAAGGATCACACATCTTGGACTTGTAGAAATTGGGCCAATGATGTTCTTAAGGGAAAAATAAAAGAAAAATAAAATGACAATAACTTAGCATGTGTTGAGGAATATGTTAAAGATGAGGAACCTTCAAATGATGCTTTAGTTGAATAGTATTATTTTGAAGATACTAGAGATGGATCCTTATTTTGAACATTCACCATTCAAGGCTAGATGATTTTCATTGTCTGAAGTCAACTTCTCACTTAGAGATGGTGTTTTGTGTTGGCCTAACCATGATTCAGAGATTGGAAATCTAACCTAAATAGCTATTTCAATCATCATGAAGGTGCATTTAACTTGTCAACCCAAGGATGTGAACTTGAAATGGGTTGGCATAGTATGTCCACTAGGAACTCAAAGTAGCCATTGCATTGTACAACTAAGGAACACAATGCTAAAAGAAAATTGTTGGAAAGAAATGAAGAAAATGTTGAACATTAATCAATGACTATGCTAAGTTGAATGCATAACAAGAATGAAAATTTGAGCGACAAACAAGAAACTACTCTATCTACTTTGGCTGTAGGAACAGTCATAGAATGGAATTCTAGTGGTTGTAGGAACAGTCAATACCAAATTTCTAACTAAGTACTAAACAACAAGTAATACTATAATAATACTAAACCAAGAAGGTGGATTATTCACCAAGTAGGCCCCCTTGGATAAGTATCCCGTAAACTAATAAGAACTCAAATGATCGAGCTCATAACTTTATTTTATTCACTATAAATCATACATACGAAAGAGTAATGTATTTGTATTATTGAAATTGGAGAATGAGAGTACAATATAAAACTATGCAACCTCCTGAAGGAGCATCAAATCATTATTTATACTATAGCTAAACAAGGCAGTCAACTCCATGACTGGGAGGATGCCATTTAGGGAAAACAAGGGAAAGTGAAGCGATGGTGGTTACACATGCATGGAATTTGGCTTGACATGCAATTCTGAATGCAAATCCAACACAACAATAATTCCCATGCATGCTCAATCATTAAGGTCCACTACAAGATGGTTACATTTAGTTGCATGAAGAATCTTCTACCATCGACTACTTTTGACTTGGAGCGATTCCTCAACTGGTGGTGTCTTCCTCAACTTAGCACATTAAATTGACATGGAAAAGTTAGTACGCATAATAACTGCACATCTATAACCACTCTAACAAACATTCATTAATCACATGCAAAATCAATAAAGATAACCCACATAATATGCCAAATGTCATTAAGTTGCAAAGATAGGATAATATCAAATGGCAATGGTTTGAGGGAAGCATTATGTCAATACCAACATTTAATCATTAAATTCCATAACATCTACCAGTAAATAGACTATAGATTCTACCCAAAATTAGACCAAAAACTAGGCTAATCACTCCCCCCAACCTAACATTTTGCTAGTCCTCCAACAAGGGAAGAGTTGTTCTTCTGCTTGGTCAAAACTTTGAAATTTGCAACTGAGAGTTGTCCAACATCAGTGATTGCAGTATGTGAGTCAGGGTCTCAATAGAATCCTCACAGTCTATCAAACCTATTCCATCTCTGCTTCTCTACAATAACATCAAACTAGTAAAATCTAAAGTTCGGCATGGGCCACATGAGCATGGGTGGTTAGAAAGTCAGGGGAATCCAGAGTTGCCCCTGTGTTCTTCCAATCTCAATATACCTCTCAATTCTTTTTAATGTTGCAACATAATTGTGGATGGAATGAGGCTCAGCTTGTTTTAGCTCATCAGTTAGACTGTTCCATCTTTGTGATAAACATCTCACAGTTTCCTCCTTTGTTGTTGTCTTTACCTCATACTTAATCTAATTTTATACCAAAGACATGAATTCCCTCAATTGAACATCCCCAATATACAACCACGGATTCCAATCATGGTCGTTTGTGATAGCATAATTATGTAAAGAAAATTCACATAGAAAATTCTCCATTTCAGGTGAGGCAATCTTATAAGCATTAAAGAATTCAATGTGGGTGCCAATAAAAGGATTCAAACCTGAGGCAATTCTTGAAAGCTTAAAGGAGAGATATTTTTCCTTCAAGAGTAGAGCATAGACCCTTGGAGGGTCTCTACATTCCAAAATCTATGGTACCAAAGCTGCCATATCATCCACCCTTTGCTTCAAGGTGGAAATTTCTACATTTTTATCCTCAATATCTTCATCCTTCTTTTGCATTTTCTCCTTTAATTTCTATTTTTCCTTTTTCCATTCTTCCTCTCTTCTTTTTATTTCTTTCCACAAATTTAAAATTATTGTATGTAATGTAAAATCAGGAGGATTATGGATTCCTACCAGTATTTTTGGTGGTGGTTGCTCATATGGCACTATCTATATGGACTCAGGCTATCCAGTTATCTTCGGTTGTAAAGGTGTTGTTTCTTCTTCCTTTTGCTACAGGAATCTTGTTCTTACTCTCATTGTGGCTACATGAACTCCTACTCTGGTTTTGGTTGTTGTTGTAGGACTTCTTGCTATAGGACCTCTTGCTCATGCTACAGGAAGTCCTGATTTTCCTCCAATTCTTCTACAATATTAGCAAGATCGGCCAGTGTTATATTTGTTGCTCTCGTAAATATGTCTTCTTATTCTTCAACATTCTCCTACTCCATTAGAGCTTTAGGGTCCTCATGTGAGGGCTCACCACATTTAGGGATTTCTTATGGAGGTGGACCAAACATAGGCCCAACTAATCTTGATTTCCTAGGAGGTTTCTCATGTTTTTCTTTGGCTGCAAGATAAGCAGTATCAACTTTCCTCTTCTTAGGACTTGACACTTTTCTTTCTACAGGCTATGTTCTAGCCTTTCCTTTTCTCATTTCTACTTCTCTTTGTTGTACCCTAGTTTTCATCAGGGTTTCAAGTGGAATATCATTGTCAGAATCTGAGGAAGAGCTTTATTTTTCTGAGTGCTTTGTTCTAGAAGAACTAATTTTTATAGTTTCTTCTGCTATAGAAGGATTCACACTAGAGCCAACACCAGAAGTTGAAGCACTAGGAATGACTTCAACCATACTTACTCTCTTGCTAGACCTACGGGATTGAGGCAAATCCCTAGGTTGCAAGTGCTCAGGTCTAATTTGATCAATATTTATAAACTCTTCCCAAATCATTCTAGATACATCATGCAGAGACTTTTCAACTAGCAATTTAATCAGGCAATGGTGGGAAACAAAATTATCCCTACCTTTTTGGGTCTTGGCCACCATGATTGAGATAATATTGTACAACATTTTAGGCACATTCATCCTCCTTCTGTGCCTCATATAATTCAAAAGCTTGAAGTGGACATAATGCAAGTTTGACTGGAAACCCCTACAAGTGATATATTTGATAACATACACAACTATTTGCTTCCATGGCTCAGGAAAATAAATTCTCGTTGCACCCTATTTGTCTATTCTCAATGGGGGGTTGTTCAGCTCTATAAATTTAGCCCTAGTTGACCTGACATCTCTAGAAGTAGGGTAATTATCACCATCAGTAGGTAACCTTGTAACCTCTACAATTCTTTCCTCTATTGCAACAACTCCCAATCCTTTTATTGTGACTTTTCCTTCTGAAAATGTCTAAGAAAATTCAAGGGAAATGCTTTCATCAAAACCATCCAACTTCAAAAAGTAATCTAATCATCCACAGTTTTAAAATTTACCCAGGTATTGTGCATCCTGTAGTAAAATATCATGCACCATGGGTTTGTTTTGAATTAACCCACCTCCCATTTTCTACAATCAAACAAATGGTCTGCAACTTCTTTCTTGCAATTCCTATCTAAAAATCAAATGCACTTTATCGCAATATCTATTAAATTCTAGTACCAACCTACTAAATTTCTAGTGCCAATATCAACTAAATTCCTTTTTTTGTTTTGCAACTATGGCTCTTCAACTCAAGATTACGACATAGTTAATAATAGCAAAAAAGGAGTGATAAAGGAGAATTATGATGGGAAGAAATGGTGGTTGCAATTATTGTCACTTCACACATGCAAGCCATCCTCTCACTTAGATCTCAAATCAACTCATTTTAAATTTTTGATGTAGCCTTGTATGATTTGACACATGGGCAATAAATTCACAAAATATTTGCAACTTTTTCTTTCCCCTCCCCCAACCTAAATTTGGACATGTGTCCACACATGCGAGACGAGAGTGTTGATTGATAGGTAATAATGGAATTTATGTCAACACCTATACTAAAGTACAATGATTAAATAAGCACACTTAAAAGATGATTAAAGATAGCAATTAATGTGCACATACTTGAATGTGTGGAATATTTGTTGCAAAGATCATAGATAAAGTAAAACTCACCTTTTTGGAGAATAAATTCAACAATAAATGAAAGTGAAGTGGAATGAAGTGATGAAAGATAGAGAAAGGTGGTGATGGATGGGCGGATGATGAAGAAATAGACTTCCATGTAAGTGAAATTATTTATTATGAAAAGTATGTACCTCAATTAGCCGGAAGGAGGGACACTAGGTCCACTGCCTTTAGCTGCAAGAAGCTTGGGTGTTGAATGTTGGGTGAATTGTTGTAGGAACTCTTCTTTAGAAGTTGGCTTGTGGTATAATACGAAGCGATGATCCTTGACAAGTAGTTTGAACCTAATAGGGTCAATGGTGGTGAGCTAAACAACTCCATTAGGAAAAACCTCAACAACTTCATATGATCCTAGCCACCTTGTCTGCAATTTTCCTACATTGTCCTAGTTCTTGAATTATAGAACAAGGCCCAATCTCCTAGTTTGAATTTATTTTCCTTGATAAATTTGTAATGCCACTTGATTCTATGATTCTGCACTACTATATGTTGTAGGGTTTCTCTTCTTATTTCATCCGAAGCATTTAGTTGCATAATTCTTTCTCTTTGTGCTTCAGAAATATCCATCCCCAAATCCACTGTGGTTCGTAGAGTCTTATATTCAAATTCAATGGGCATCATAGTTGTCTTTCCATACAACAACTCAACTAGGGTGAAGCCTGTAGTTGTTTTCCATGTTGTCCTATAGGCCCAAACAACTTTTGGTAATCTATTTTCCCAATATTTTCTATGGATAGCTACTGTTTTAGTCAAAATGGCTTCAATTTCTTAGTTTGTCACCTCAACTTGGTCATTAGCCTGGGGGTGATAAGGAGTAGAATTCTTGTGCCTTATGTTGTACTCATTAACTAGTTTTGCAACAAGAGTTGATGTGAATTGAGCTCCTTGATCAATCACTATTTCTTTTGGGACTCCATATCTTGTGAAAATATCCTCATAAAGAAACTCTACAAGCTTGTTGTCTCTTGCATGCTTCATGGCCTTAACTTCTACCCATTTTGTCACATGATTAGTGCATACCAAAATATAAGACTTACCATTTGATGGAGGGTCAATTGGTCCCACAAAATCCAATCCCTATATGTCAAAGGGAGTGATTACTATCTTAGGGCACAGTGGCATCTCATCAGACCTAGTTGATATGCCCATTCTATGACATCTATCACATTTTCTGGTATACCTTCTTGCATCCTTATGGAGTGTTGGCTAGTAATACCCTATGTTCAAAACCTTCATTGTTTTCCTCTTGGTTGAAAATTTTCCTCCACATGGTTCATTGTGACAAGCATGAAAAATGACATATGTCTCATCTTCTCTCACACATCTTCTCAAGACATGGTCTGGTCTAGCATAAAACAAACATCCAAAAATCCAAGAGAAAGGAAAATATTTTTCAATGAGTTCCATTTTCTCTTAGGGAGAAGTGAGAAGGAAATCTACTTGTGAGCAATTAATTGGATATGTCAACATACCAGAGTGTTTGTACACTGAGGGAGAATAGATGCTCATCAAGAAAAGAGTCATCTATGGGCTGATCGTCTTTTGATGTAGTTAGCCTCGGAAGAAAATCTGCAACAACATTGGCCTTCCCTAGCTTATCCACAATGGTTATATCAAACTCCTATATCAATAATAACCATCTTTCCAATCTACCTGTGATCAAAGGTTTATTCATGAGATATCTAATGGTTGTATGATCAATGTGCACAAATATTTGGTAGCCTGTTATGTAATGTCTGAATTTGTTTAGTGAATAGATTACTACCAACATCTCTTTCTCTGTCACTGTATAATTAAATTTAGCTCCTTGAAAATTTTTCCTAACAAAGTAAATAGCATTTTCAACAGTGCCCTCTTTCTATCCTAAGACTTATCCTATGGAATAATCTAATGCATCAGTATGGATGTGGAAAGGAAGCTCCCAATTGGGTCCCTTGTGTACTAGAGCATGAGTCAAAGCTACCTTCAAGTTAGAAAATTCCTTGTCACAAGCTTTAGTCCACTGAAATTCAACATCTTTGGTGAGAAGGGTATACAATGGTGCTCCTACCTTACTAAAATCTTTGATGAAACACCTATAATATCCTACATGAACCAAGAAACTCCTAACATCCTTCTATTTTGCAGGTGTGGGCAGATTTGTGATTACCTCAATCTTTGCAGGATCAACTTGGATTCCCTTGTGGGAGATATAGTGGCCAAGAACTACACCTTCTTGCATCATCATGAAGCACTTTTCACTATTTAAGGACAAGTTTTGGTCTTCACATGTCTATAGGACTCTCTTAATATTTTCCAATGCTTGATTAAAATAAACACCATAAGTGGTGAATTCATCCATATAAATGTCCATGCAATCATGAGAAATATTTGAGAATATACTAATGACTTCCCTCTAGAAAGTTGTAGGTGCATTGCACAAGCCAAATGACAGTATTGAACAGGCATTGGTCCCCTATGGAAGAGTAAATGTGGTCTTCTCCTGGTCCTCTAGTGCAACTTGGATCTGGTTGTAGTCACTAAATCCATCCAGGAAAGAGAAGTATTTCTTTCCTACAAGTGTATCCAGAACTTGATCAATGATGGGTAAAGGAAAGTGATCCTTGTTGGTGGTAGCATTAAGTTCCCTATAATCAACACAAACTTTCAATTTCCCTCCTTTCTTGGGCACAATCACTAATGGAGATACCCACTAACTATCTGAAATGGGGTAGATAAATCCTGCATTTAGTAATTTTTGTAGTTCTCCTTTCAAAAATTCTCTTAGTGTAGGGTTAATTCTTCATTGTGGTTGTCTTAATGGAATGAAATTATCTCTAATATAATTTTTTTGGGTACAAATTTTAGGATCCAATCCCTTCATATCATGATAATCCCATGCGAATGCATGCTGATGGGTCCTTAATAGGTTTTCCAATGACAATTGTTGTTCTTCATTCAATTTACTATTAATATTCATATATTTTCCTTCTGACACCTAGACTTGTGTAGTTAACTCTATCATGTCCGCTTCATTAATACATGGTACCTTTAGTTCATATGGAAGCAATGTATGGGACATACCTGTTGCTCTAGGAAGTTCATTTGTAGGAACATTGGCTACAGGAATAGTGGCTGGAAGAAGAACATCGATATGAAGAGTGGCTATAGGAAGAGTAGACAAAAGTGTCTTGACTAAAGTAACAGGATGAGAAGATGATGCTTCCTCCACTTTATAATGGTTCTAAATGATGTTAGCCAATTCTTCATGCTCATCTTTGAGCTATATGAAAGAGCTTGTTCCTAGCATCATAAGTTGTGCCACAGAGTTAACTTCCTTGACCTCTTCACCAACTTGTGGCCATACAAAATCATCTTCATTATGAGATGGCTGAGCAGGCAGATAAAGAACAAAAATTTTAGTACTCATTCCATCTGAAATGGTCATGTCACCTAACTAACATCTAACGTATGAATCTATAGTTACTAACCAAGGCCTTCCAAGAATAATGGGATACCTTCCTAGTGTAGCCTTAGGTGAAAGAATCATAAAACCTACTAGGTACTCCCAAGAGTCTAGAACTACCACAAGATCTTCCACTACACCATCAAGTGTAATAGTAGAGCTATTAGCAAGTTGCAAGATAGTAGGAGTAGATCTCATGTTTGCAATGTTTAGTTTTTGTAGGATGTCCTTGGTCATTACATTTATTATTGCCCCTAAATCAATTAGAGCATTCTTTACCTGAACCATGTTTATGACAACTAATATCGGAGGACTACCTAGGTCATTATACTTGGGAATAGTCACTTTTCCAAGCATGATGTCAACTAGTTGGCCCACCACATGAACTATAGTTGGGTCTTTCTTTTTCCTTCTTGGCTTCTTAAGACAAGCTTCCTTGATTGCTTTTCCATATATTGGAACATCCTTTATGGCTTGAAATAGGGGTATTAGAACACATATATGCTTTAGCTGATCCAAGATGTCATAAGTGGTATCCTTCTTTTCTTCTTTCTTTTTGGAAACTTCCAACCTCTGAGGGAATGGTGGTTCTTGTTTAGTTTGCTTGACTTGAACTGGTTTAGGATTTTTAGGTGCATTTGGTTGAATAGGGTCATTCAAAGGCTCCTCTTCTTCTTTCACTAGAACTTCAATGATAATGGGCTTGGAAGGGGCTACTAGAGTAGTTCCTAAATGCAAGTGGATGTCACTTACACTCACAACATATGTAGTAAATTGATTTGAATTAGCAGAGTATGCAGGCTATTATTGTGGTTTGTTATTTGGATTGGGTGTTGGTTGAGCTAGTAGCTGAGTAGGTTTAGGTGCGTTTGAGCTTGGATTAGTAGGTGGAAGCATTATAATAGGTTGTTGGGGTTAAGAAGGTGGTTGTATGTAATTGATTGTCTGGGTAGGCCATTGTTGTCCTCCTCTCCATTGATTTGTTTGCTACCAATTTCTTGGAGGTGGTTGCTAGTGCCCTTGAAATTGCTACCAATTCCCTTGAGTTTGTTGCCACTGAGGTTGAGAAATTTGATGAATCGGCCAAGCATTTGGAGGGTTACTCTAAAATTTTTGTGGATATCCTCCATAATTGGGTGGATATGGGGGCTGCCATTAGTTACCAGATGAATAAGAGCTAAAATATGGCCCATCATAGGATAATGGATCTGGTGGCATACCTTGTCTTGGGGCCCAAGGCTTCCTTTGTGTAGCATAGTGGACTTGGTCTTCTTCAATTTGAATTGGCTTGAACTTATGTGGAATTTGTTTAATTTCAAGGTTAGCTACCATCTTGCATTTGTAGTACTTCTTTTGTCTGCAATGAGGGAAATACTCTATCAGCATTTTCTTTTCCTCCTCTTGTTTCTTCTTGGCCTAAAATGTATCTAGCTGAGTAGCTAGATTATTGATAATGTCCTATTTGAAATCAACAAGAAAATGAGTGATCTCCATTCTTGAAACTCCATAAGTAGTTGACTTACCCATGGAAGATTGATAAGCTCTCCCTTTCTTTGAAGCTTCCCTAGAGTAATTTTGGCATATTTTCTTGATATCCTCCCAAGGAACTTTGGAGATATCTCCTCCTGCCATGAGGTCCAAGGAATCAATGCAATTGACATTGATTCCTCTTAGGAAAAGCAACTTTTGTGATTCCTCATTAGGTGCATGGTGTGGAGATTTTTACAAGAAAAACAAGAACCTTGCAATGTATTCTTCCAAGCTCTCATCTTCCTTTTGTTGCATCCTAAAAATATCACCTCCTCTCATGTCACTACCCCTGCAGTATTCCTTGTACTTCTCAAGAATTTTTTTCTTCACGTCTTTCCAAGTTTCCATAGTATCTCTTCCTAGGCTCATGAACCATCTTAGTGCATCCTCTTTCAAAGTAGTGAGAAATAACTTAAGCCCATGGGAATCAATAGTATAATCATAACTCCTGCAGAGTATGTCAAACTCAAATAAGAAGGTATCAAGATCATCTATCACAAGTCCATAAAACTTGGGGAGTGCTAAGGTAGGAATGTTCTTGATATTGTCAACTTCATTTTTATGGGAAATGGGGAAAGGAAAAGCTGGTTGGTTTTGTCTATTCCTATTTGCATCACCCATGCCTGCTTGATGTGGTTCAAAGACAAAGGGGTTCTCAAGCTGATTTTGATCTTCAAAGGAGACTTTAGAGCTAGTCAGACTAGGATATGCATCAAAAAACGGGTGTGGATCTTCTTCTTCCTCTTTTTCTAGTAGGTTAGGATATTCAACTAGTTGGAATGGACAAGGATTGCTAGGAAGAAATCTCTCGTAAGCATCCCTTCACCTTCCTCTATACATGTGGTAGCACTCACTATCAGTCAACTCACATAAATAATTGGTAAAGAATAGGGGGGGTCATTACTTCCTAAATGAGGATATGCTAAGAATAACTTCCAAAAACACTACAACAAGAAAAACTACCAATGACTCCAAAAGACTCCCTAGCTTGACACCATCCTCAATAACAACACCAAAAATGTTGTCCTTCTATAATTATTTAATAACTAAGCCTTTACAACCATGATTTAGAGATTGGATATTTAATTTGAATAGCTATTTCAATCATCATGAAGGTGTATTTAACTTGTCAACCCAGGGACATGAACTTGAATTGGGTCAGCACAGTATGTGCACTCAAAACTCAAAGTAGTCATTGCATTCTACAGCTAAGAAACACAATGCTGAAAGTAAATTGCTGGAAAGAAATGAAGAAAATGTTGAACATTAATAAATGGCTATGCTAAGCTCAATGCATAGTAGGAATGAAAATATAAGCAACAAATAGGAGACTACTTTGTCTACTTTGGCTACAGGACAATCACAAAATGGAATTTTAGTGGCTGCAAGAACAATCACAAAATAGAATTCTAGTGGCTGCAGGAATAGTCAATGCCAAATTTATAACTAAGTACTAAACTGCAAGTAATACTATACTAATGCTAAACTAAGAAGATTAATTACTAACCAAGTGGGCCCCCTTGGATAACTATCCCCTAAACTAATAAGAACTCAAATGCTCGAACTCGAAACTTTATTTTATTCACTATAAATCATGCATACAAAAGAGTAATATAGTTGTATTGTTGAAATTGGAGAATGAGAGTACAATACCAAATAGTGCAACCTCCTAAAGAAGGAACATCAAATAATTATTTATACTATAGCTAAACAAGGCAGTCAACTCCATGACTGGGAGGACACCATTTAGGGAAAATAGGGGAAAGTGGAGCAATGGCGGTTATGCATGCATGGAATTTGGTTAGACGTGTAGGTCCAAATGAAAATCCAACACATCAATAATGCCCATCCATGATCAATCATTAAGGTCCACTACAAGGAAGTTACATTAAGTTGTATGAAAAATCTTATGCCGTCTATTGCTTTTGACTTAGAGTGATTCCTTAGCTGGATGTTATATGGTGCATGCCTAGCTAGCGATGTCTTCCTCAACTTAGCACATTAAATCTGCATGGAAAATTTAGTATGCATAATAACTGCACATCTATAACCACTCTAAGAAACATTCATTAATTACTTACAAAATCAATATAGATAACCCACATAATATGCCAAATGTCATTAAGCTTACAGAGATAAGATAATATCATTTGAATGTTAATGGTCCGAGGGAAAAATTATTCCAATACCAACATTTAATCATTAAAATCCATGACATCTACGAACAAATAGACTATAGATTCTACCCAAAATTAGACAAAAAATTAGGCTCATCTTTTTGTATGCAAAGTATATGTTTTAGTTTTCTTTTTTTGAGGTAGACAAAATTAAAGAATGCATATATTGTGAATTTCATTTTTGAAGACAAATAAGAGATCTAGTGAACTAAATGTGGATTATTCTATAGATTGTTCAAGAATCTATGGATCTAGGGAATTATACCCTTCCAAAGGTCATGAGACAGCTTGATTGGGCATTCCTTGCTTTTCCATTATTCTCATAGTCCTTGATCTCATCATCACTTTCTGGAGGAGTAGTAGGCATGTTGTGTATCCAATTTCAACTAACTTCTAGACATCAAGCCTTAATGAGATAAGAAAGGCTTCCATCTTGGCTTTATAGATCTTGGGGTTTAGACAACATAACCAAAAGAAATCTTCTATCTCCAAATGAAATTTTGTGGTTGTAAATCCCTCTCTCTAGCCACACCATGCTCATGCACAAAATGAGTGTTTCTATAACTTTTTGGGCTTGACCCAAGAGATTTTATTGTATATTCTGTACTTTTGGAACAAAAACCCATATGGGTATTTGCTATCTTGAAACAATACTCTTTATTTTGCATTTTTGGAAAACTCGAGCTTGACCCATGAGAGCATTATGTAAATCTTTTGCATTCTAAAAAAAACACCATGTGGGTATCTTGAAATTTGAAAAAAACACCATTTTATTCTATCTCGAGCTCAACCCATGAAGATATTTCATTTTCTTTTGTAGTCTCTGTTAATACCCTTTTATAGGTAAATGTTACCTTGAAGAAGAATACATTTCTCTACTAATACCCTTTTATAGGTAAATGTTACCTTGTAGTCTTTGTTAATACCCTTTTATTCTGTCTCGAGCTCGACCCATGAAGATATTTCATTTTCTTTTGTAGTCTCTGTTAATACCCTTTTATAGGTAAATGTTACCCTTCATTTCTGTAAATGAATATATATGATCTCTACTTCACTTTATTTCTACCTTACTTCTTTTATCGTGCATCTCTAATCAGCTCAATTTCCCAAACTCTACTTCAAATGAGGAAGAAACCCACATGGGTTTTGAACTTCCTACAAAATACTGTATTATGGACAAACCCCTACACCCAAAAACATTCATTGACTAGCAACCTTAGATGTTTACTTGCTCAATCCATTATGCTTTTCAATTAAATCTTTTAAAAGCTTTGTTTAATCTAGAAATGCCTTTACATACTCAAATTCTTATCAAACATGTTCATGTCCATTATGCTTTGCCTCATGCAATGATACCTTGAAGACATACCTTGAATGATGAAAAAAACCTTCTAAACAGTGTACTTGAATTGTTTTCTTTTCAGACACAATGACACACAAACCCTAATGCTTGAAAATCTGGAGCTCTCTTCATATTTGGCTATCTTTACACATTCGTGCTCTTCAACCTAGAACTCTTCATGCATTTTTATGCTACATTTAATAAAACTATCTTATGCCTTGCTCTCTTCCCAAATGAAAATTGAAACAACACTTCTTGTTGAGGCATTATGTATGCCTATTCACAATCATTTCTTAAAGATAGAATATTGTTGTGATATCATGAAACGAAATGCAAAAAACAACACCCATGGCAGGAAACACAAATTGTACAACAATATTTGATATTTTGCAATCATGAAAATGATATATTTCAATTGAATTGATTCAGCTCATTTAAGTTTACTGTCCACCTATGTCTTTTAGAAAGCATATTACTTGATTGTTATGAGTGAACAGTCGGCTTGATGGCTTTGATGAATGAACTCTCCTTTACTCTTTTAGTTGAATAGTTTAGATGAACATGATAATTGCATTCTCCTTCTCATCCCACTTGTAATGTATAAGGGGTAGCATGCCAAGCTCTACCCTTGTGGGAGCTCATTTTTCCCCATATGCTTCGTCTTCAAAAGATAATCAGCTACATGAATTTTCCTATACTTGCATAAGGAAACAAATGATGTTAGCAAAAAATAAATATATGATGATGATGTTCTTTCTTCAGCTCATGTTTTTTCTATTTTGTTTAGTTGGTTCTATGCATTGCAAGGATTGAAATATATCTCTATTAGTATGGCATGTAGTATAGTTCATATCCCGAGCTCTTAATTGACCCCCTTCTTAATCTTTTGTAGGTACACTCAGGAGTGGAAGCAAGATGGAGCAAGCTACGAGGAAACAACCAAAAATCAACTCTGGCAATAATGAATATGTCCCATGTTACTTGTCACTTTCAATTTTAGTTGTATATTTCCTTTCTTGTCATGAATGGAATGGCTAAAACCATGGCTTGTGTGGATATTTAAATTTTTTTCTTTCATTTCCATTCTGAAAGAAAATGCATTGAAATGCAAAGTTGTACTTGTCATTTGTATTCTTGCAATCAAATGAAAAAATGTAATATGAATAAATTTATGAAATAAATGAGAGCATTCTGTTATGCTCAATCATTTGTATACTCAGTTCTATACTCCATTTGATTTATGAAATATTTGAGCAATACTTTTGAAATTCAATTCTCTCAAACACTTTTATAACTATTACTTGATGAATGATGAATAAAGTGCAAACAACACTTAAGCACATGCATAAATAACTATAATTTTTACTTTCAAATATAACAATATTTAATCAGCTCCACCAATTGAGTTGTATCAAAAAATTGGTGACATTTTGGTGATTTTCGTTGAATTCTTGCCAGTGAAGCATTAGATCAGTTGCCTTTAAAACTCCACTAGGTGTAGAGTCAAATTTGCCCCTTCATGAAACTCAAAAAACTTGAACAACAACACTCCAAATAGTAGCAAAACAAAATGAAACAAATAAAAAAGCAAACTAACATGCCCTGATGGCCAACATAACATGTGCAACAACACTTAGGGAAAAGAAAACTACTAAAAAGAAATTTGCGTAACACACTTATTTTCAATACTATTGTACTTATTTACAAGATAGAACTTATCTCAGAGGGAATGCTTGAGGTGGATCCCATTAACTAGGATAGACAACACATCTTTAGTCAACTTAGAAAGTTGGAAAGTGTTTTGCTCCTTGCACTCCATGATCACATAAGGCCCATCCCAAATTGCATCAAATTTGGAATGTTGTCTAGGTCTTCTCTTATATTCATTCCACTTGAAGACCAAACCACTAATAATCAATTCTCATGGTCTTTCCCTTTATCAAAAGAGCTCTTCATTTGAGCTTGTTGTATCTCAAGTTGTCTCAATGCTTCCCTTCTAATTTCTTTGAGCTCTACCAGCTGCACAAATCTCACTTCAAGAGGTTGTTCATTCAGCAATTCCAACTCTTTAATAAAACTCAAAGTAGGAAATTCAATAGAAATAGGAAACTTAGCCTCTTTTCCATAAGAAAGTACATAAGGAGAACAACCTGTGGCCATTTTAGGAGTCACCCTATCAACCCAAAGAGCTAACTTTAGCTTTTCATGCCATGTTTGTTGATTGTCTTCAACTATCTTCTTGATTATCCGAATTAGATTCTTATTTGTGGATTCCACCTAACCATTTCCTTGTAGATAATAATTAGAAGACGTGTTCAAATAAATTTTATTCCTAAATGACCAATTAGAAATCCTTAAGCCAATAAAAGCCAAACTATTGTCAAAGATTATTGAATCTGGAGTACCAAATCTTGACACTAAGTCTTGATAGAAATTAAGCATAGAAGTCTTGTTTGTTTCTTTCAAAGCAACTGCCTCGGTCCATTTAGTAAAATAATCTATGGTAGTAAGTATCCACTTATGACCTACAATTGAAGGAGGATTGATAGGCCCAATAAAATCTAAGGCCCACTTGGCAAAGGGTTGCTCCACTTGAATCAGATGCAAAGGCAGAGTTGCAAGCCTCTAATTTCTAGAAAATAAAGCACATTTTTCACATTTTCAGACCCAAGCAATAGCATCTTTAAATAGATATGGCTAGTAATAACCAGCCTACATAATTTTCAGGGTTTTTTTTCTTGTAGCAAAGTGGCCTCCTGAAGGCCCATCATGAAATTTTATTAAAATCTTATCAACTTGATCAGGTTGAATGCACCTTAATAAAACACCTTGAAAGTCTCTCCTATAAAGAATGCCATCAATAATTGCAAAAGGAATAGCCTACAATCTATAATATCTTCTTTTTGCTCTATCTAAGCCTTCGGGGCACTCACTATTTTGTAAATAGTGCATCATTTGCTGCAACCAAGTAGCAGAAGAAACTTGAACAACAAGTGCATCATCATTGTTCAACACTCTGTCAACATTTTCAGCTTCTTTTAAACTACTGTCTTCATTTCCTATAATCTATTCACACAAACCCTTGCCTCTAATGATCTTAGTTACCTTAATATCAATATCAAATTCCATCACTTTGTTTATCCAACTAGCACATTTATCATTAATTTCTTTGTTAAGTAAGAAATCTTTAACAGTTGGATGAGCAACCAACAAGTGAATTTTGTTGTTTGATGGCATATGCCTAAACTTTTTTAGGATTCTTACAACAAAAAAAATTCTTCTCGAGAAAAGAATACTTCACCTCATAATCATGTAATACCTAGCTAAAAAACACCACAGGTTGCTCCAAACCTTCATCGTTTTGCTGGAAAAGCATAGTAGAAATAGTATCAATTCCTCCAAATGCATAAAAAATGAAATCTCTATCATACCTTGGACTAATGAGGGTAGGGGTAGCTACAAAAGCTTCTTTGATTTGCTCAAAGATTATTTTACATTCCTTGGTCCAACAGAAAGGAATATTCTTTTTAAGCATAGAAGTGAGAGGTTGTAGCAAAGCTACTATATTTGGTATGAACCTCCTCACAAAACGTATTCTTCCAAGAAAGCTTTGCAAGCCTTTCTTGTGAGCTGGTAAAAGTAAATCAAGAATTGCAGAGACTCTTTCAAAGTCTATAGAAATATCTTGCTTTGAAATAATATGTCCAAGGAGTTTACCTTCGTGTATAGAAAATATACACCTTTTTGGATTGAGAGACACTCTGAACTCTCTACATCTCTGAAAAATCTATTCTAAATGATCAAGATGCTCATTAACATTTCTGGAAAAAATAGTAATGTCATCTAAATATATTAGAACGAACCTTTTCATGAGGCTGTAAAAAGCCATTTCCATCGCTCACTAAAAAGTTTCTCCAACATTGGATCAGCCGAAAGGCATCTTTTTGTAGGCCATTGTGCCCCACTTAGTTGTGAATGTTGTTTTGAACTGATCCTCTCACTTTACCAGAATCTAGTTGTAACCTGAGTAACCATCTAGCAAAGAAAATATGTCAGTACCATAAACTACCTGCAGAATTTTCTCCACGGAAGGGAGTGGGTAGTGGTCTTTTAGTGATGCTTTATTTAAATCTTAGAAATCAACACATAATCTAATTTCCCCACTTTTCTTCCTAACTGGAACTAGGTTTGATACCCAAGAAGTATGCTTGATGGGAAAATTAATACCACTCTCAACTAACTTATTCAAATTATCCTTCATAAGGTGTTCTAATGTGGGATTAAGAGGTCTCTATTTGTACCTTACTGGTTTTGCATCAGGCTCTAGTTCAATAGTATGCTAGGCTAGTTCTGGGTCAAGACCTTTCAAATCCTTGTACTCCCAAGGAAAAGCATCACTAAATTTCTAGCATAACAGAAAAAATTCTTGTTTTTCCTCTTTATTACATACCTTTCCCACTTAAAAAGCTTTCCTTTGAAGATTTCAATTACATCATAGTGTTCTTCTTTAATGGCCAAGATGCACTTGTCTTTCCGCACTTGGTCATATGAATTGAACACAAATTCCAAGGTTGCCAATCCTTTTGGCAGCTTGTTTGTCTTCAACTGCACAATCTGATTCTCATACTACTACTGCCACTTTTGTTGGTTTCCATCGGCAAACTCAGCTTCAAAAATTAAAAAAATTACGATCTTCTCATCGCTGTCAAAAACCTGCCAACTCACATTATTGTCAGGTATAGAGGGTCTAACCACTATTTTCACATATTGACATGCCTCTACTTTGTGAATTTCATTTGGAATATCAAATTGGGCTCCTATTGCAATGAGCCTATCAACATGCTTATTTTCATTTCTAGGAACTAAAACAATGTTAAAAACATCAAAATCTTCCATTAAATCCCATACACGATGCTTATATTTCTTAAGCAAGTCATTTCATTTAGATTTTTGACCTGATTTACTATTAACTCTAAATCACCATAAACTTGCAAGTATTTGATACCTCTCTTTCAATCCCATTCGAGGCCATGCACCAACACTTTGTATTCATTTCTATTGTTTGAACAACTAAAAGAAAATCTGCAAGTTGAAAAGTATTTATCTCCCTCTGGTGAAATTAGCATAGCCCCACCTCTAACGCCTATAGTGCTTCTCGAACCATCAAGGTAAAGCTTCCAATGCTTATCTTCTATTTCTGCAAACTGTTCCTCCTCTTTGCAAAGATTAGGCATATCAAAATTAGGTTCATAAATCATATAAACTCCTAATCCTATCTCATATGTGTACTAAAAAGGATCAAGCTCATGATCTTTAGCTGCCCATTCATCAAGATTCATATTTCCTATAGGGTTGTTGCAGTCTGAGGTCATGGTTTGTTCCTCTAGTTTAGGGGTGGCATAGAGGATAGTGTTTATAAGATTCAGGGAATATGGTTTGATATGGTCTTTGGCTAGAGGCTCAAACTTTATGGTCACTTTTGTACCATACCTTGTTCTAAAAAATAGATGAAACCAATCAGAGGACAAAAACCCAGCTAGCTTGGCTATAAAATCCCTCGAGAGACAAATCAAAAAGTGTGGTGGTAAATCGATAACATGTATATCCTAATGAATAGGAAAACTCGGGGATGCATGCAAGGTAAGTGCCAAGTTCTTGATTATACCAGCAATTATAACAACAAACCCATCTAACTAAACTACACCTTTCTATGGATTAGGCTCATAAACAAGACCTAGCTTATCAACTAAACTCTTAGGCATGACTGAACTACTGGCACCAGAATCAACCATATAGTTATGAACAATATTATCGTAATTAATCATACTTAAATAAAATAGTGGAGGCTTTACCTCTTTATTCTTTTGGTCATTTTTAACCTCTAGATCATTTGCAATCACAACTTTAGCAACTCCTTGATTAGCATCATCAGAAATAGATAGCTCAACTAAAACATCTTGTAGAAAACTTTTCTAACTTGGGATGTGCAAAGCATCTAATAAAGACATGCTAACAATAGCTTTTATGAGGTGTTCAACAATATTGAAAGAAGTGGGATTTACCTTCTACTAGTTTTTTGTAACATCATTTTGCTTCTACAAAGGCTGCAAATGCGTCTTTGAGTGCTCCTTGCTAGGTATCTCTTGGCCTCTTTGGAGAGTCTGCACTTTAGGTTGAGTTGCAGTGTTAACATTTGATGGAGGAATGGGTTGCTTACTATTTTTAGGCTGCTAAAATGAATTTCCAACTTGCTTCCCCAAGTCCATAACTCTCTTCTTCAATTTAGTATTGGCTGAAATAGGAGAAGTTTGTTGATCTTGGTCATTCATGCCACAAAACATGAAACTCTTCCAGTTTGGAAAGGCAACTTCAAGATTATCTCATTGTTCCTGATTCTAATCTGCAACACTTTCTAAAACAGCATAGCTATTCTGGACCATTAAGGCCTGATTTCTTATGCCATTAGCACACACTAATTAGTTATAGGGCTGATTGCATGGATAACAACAATCACAATCGTGGGAAATATTATTCTAAGGCATGAGTTCCTTTGATGAACTAGCTACATTTGGGTTGTATGGATGGAATGGTCTTGGGTTAAAATTTTTCCTTTGGCCTTAATAATCATTCTGAAAAGCATGCCTATTAGGTTGGTTCTATTGGTAAGTGGCTTGATAAGGCTTATGTTCATGACCAACGTCCTTCTTAATGCTCACAAGATCATTCCTGAAGGTCTTGAGGATACTTTTAATCTCTTGAATCTCTTAGCTTTGGGCTTGAGCAACAATCTATTGGGCTACACTATGATAACCTATTGCTGGAACAGGTGGGACAACAACTAAAGGAGGTAAAGCAATAGGGGTAGATGGTTGTATTTCAGGAAACAAAGGCATAGGAGGTCTAGGGGCTATATCTATACCTTGGATGAGACAATTCTTAGCTCTAATGGTGATGTCATAGGTGTTAGGGAGTGTATGCCAACCCATAGATTGGGTCATGACTAAAATATTACTATTTAAGGTTTTTAAGTAAAATAGAAAAGCATGAGCTGGTAAAGTTTTACCGTTGTAGGAATTATGTCCCAAGTTCTCTAAAATTGGTAGTTGAAATCAGCCAAGTGTTTGTGTGGTGCCCTTTGAATGGTTCTCAATTTCTCTAATAGGGATAAATTATCAGATTTATCAGCAAAATACTAATACGGGCCATTACCTAATGCATCCCATGTCGTGATTGAATTGGATGCAAGACCTCTTAACCATTGCAATGCTTTACCCTTGAGTGATGCAACCAAGAGTCTTAACATGATGTTCTCTTTCATGATGTTGTGAACTGACCATAAGGTAGCCACATCATGAATATGCTCCACTGGTGGTGTGTGATCCTCTCCGGTGAAGTACGATAGGCTTCTAAGGGTTGCAACTGGGATGTCCTCATGTTGAGAAATGTCTAATGTACCTCCTCTATTAAAAGGTGAAAATGAGTTATGTCTTGGTGTTGCAATTGGTGATACTTGTGATATTGGAACCAAGATTCCTGGTGATAAAACCAATGAGCTGAAAATAGGAGGTGTTGATTTTGACCTCGCAGTTGTTTCAAAAATCCTCTTCATTGTTCTTCCTCCTCTTCATAGTCAAGAAAATTGTCGATATTCAAAAGGTGCAACACTTGATCTGGTTTGCACTTTTCTCATGGGCAGGTTGTACTAAGTCTACATGCAAAAATCAGAATTGGAGTCGCCAGGTATATTGAAATGATCCTCCAAAAGGTTGAATAACTTGTTGCATACACTAAACAACAAATCTAAAAATGTTAAAAACTTCTCTTAAATTGATTTTCAGAGTCCCACCATGCGTGCCAAAAACTATTATCAATTAGATTTGCACCCTATTGAAAAAGAAAGTTCAACAATCTATTGACACATGGAAACGTTCTCGAGTTGTGAGTAACTCATTGTGAGAACGAATCTCCATAGTGAGCTAGTTCTCTGAATGATAATCCTATTCTAAATTATTCTTCTGAGAGAAAAGGGATAGAAAAGGGATAATAACTTAATGATAACTCTAGTTTTTTTTCACAAACAGCTTTAAAAAAATAATGGTATTTCACAATTCCTCATGAACACTAAACACATAAATAATTTGCATGAAGATTTTAGTTTAAACACAACATGCAACTTGTATCTTTGAACTTTTTGCACCAAAATTACAATTCTAGGACATAATAAGGATTTTTCAAGTAGATATCACAATATAACATCGAACTAAAACTGCAAACGATAATAAATTAAGCAATATGAGTGTTGCTTTATTCAACTGTAGGGGTATGCCATAGTCTAGAACTTAGTACAAAATTAGTTTACAAGCTCAAAAATGTGTATGAGCAAGAAACTAGAATATGAACTGGAAAAACACTAAGTTTTTCTCAAGATATATCTCTCAAAATCCTAATCCGAGCTCAAAGCAAAAGCTCTAGGAAAGGTATCAAAATTGCCCAAGAAGCTTGCACAAAAGTGGAAAAAACACACTTTTTGCATATTCATACTAAAAAGATCCTAAGAGAAGATCAAATCTACTTTTAAAGCAAAAAAAACACCCTATCTCTCCATTTACAAGTTCAAATCCAACCAAGGAGATATCTCTCACAAATTTGCTAAAAATAGCAAAGAATAAAAAAAATTGTTTTATTCTTGCTTTACAGAGCTTGTAGATCTTATGTTTTCCCAATTTGATTAATTTTTGCAATTAAGGATTTTTTGAAAATCTTTTACAAAAAATTACAACCTTATTTCTCCAATACACCTTTGATTTTCTTGGAAAAATCATAAACTATGGACAATATTTATCCTACACTGCAATTGATTTCTATAAAATCAATTAAAATAAATCTAAGGCCAACTCATTTACTCTTCCCTTGTAATTCATTTCTATAAAATCAATTAAAAATGACAAGACTAAGGAAATAAATGGAACCAAGGCATCAAAACATAATCAAAAGCCTTAGGTATTGATGCAAAAAGGGAACCTAAACATAGATGTAATCCACCACCATATATGCTTTTTGACCTAGGAATTGATAATCCCCAAAACAAAATATAAGGAATCGGCCACCACTAAGTGTATTTGATTTGAGCATTGAAGTTTATTAAATGTAAGGAAAAAAAAATCCTAAGTTGACTTAGGTTTTGAGAAACCCTAAGAAACAAAACCATCATCCTTCCCATTTTTTTGCATCATTTGGACTTGATAAGAGTTTGGAAAAGAAATGCTCTGAGCCGCCACCATGTATGAGCTAGGGTTTGAACTTCAAGCTTGGAAATCTGGCCGTCGAGCTCTATGTAGATGGATTCTCCTTCAAAGTTCTTGGTAATGTTTCCTTAGGTCATTTCATGGGTTTTTCTTCTATTTCTTGTTTCTTTATTTTTATCTTCCGACTGGTTGCCATAGATGAGCTCAAGCTATGAGTTTGAGAGCTCTTTGCGAGCTAGCTACGACCCACTTGGTCTTCTTTAGGTGCGCATGGTAAGCCTTGTTTCTTCGTTTGGTATTTCTAAAAAACAAAAGCCTCTAAGCTTCACATACTCCTGCAAAGATGTCATTTTCATTTATAAATTGAAGGCCATACACAAATCTTTCCATGTTTGAATGCTTTCAATATATTTTATCAAAAATTTTGTGTGATTCGCATACAATAAAATATCTTGCAGTTTTAGTTCGATGTTAACTTTTTGGGCTTGAACCAAGAGATTTTATTGTATATTTTGCACTTTTGGAACAAAAAACCATATGGGTATTTGGTCTCTTGAAATAATATTGTTTATTTCACATTTATGGAAAACTCAAGCTCAACCCATTAGAGAATTGTGTAAATCTTTTGCATTCTGACAAAAACACCACGTGGGTATCTTGAAATTTGAAAGAAACACCATTTTATTCTGTCGCAAGCTTGACCCATGAAGAAATTTCATTTTCTTTTGTAGTCTCTATTAAAACCCTTTTATAGGTAAATGTTTCCTTGAAGAAGACTACATTTCTCTGTACTCCAACTATTTACCCTTCACTTTTGCAAATGAATATATATGGTCTTTTCTTCACTTTATTTCCAGCTTACTTCTTTTATCTTGCATCTCTAATGAGCTCAACTTCCCAAACTCTACTTCAAATGAGGAAGAAACCCAGATGGTTTTTGAACTTCCTATAGAAAAACTATACTATGGACAAACCCTTGCACCCAAAAACCTCCATTGACTGGCAGCCTTAGATGTTTACTTGCTGAGTCCATTATGCCTTTCAATTAAATCTTCTAAAGTTATATTTAATCTAGAAATTCCTTTACATACTCAAATTATTATCAAACATGTTCATTTCCATTATTATTTTCCTCATGCAATGATACCTTGAAGACATACCTTGAATGATGAAAGCAACCTTCTAAATAGTGTACTAGAATTACTTTCATTTCAGACACAATGATGCACAAACCTTGATGCTTGAAAATCTAGAGCTCTCTTCATGCTTTACTATCATTACATGTTCATGTTCTTTAACCTAGTACTCTTCATCCATTTTTATGCTCCATTTAATAAGACTATCTTATGCCTTGCTCTCTTCCCAAATGAAAATTTGAAACAACACTTCTTGTTGATGCATAATGTATCCCTGTTCACTATCATTTCTTAAAGATAGAATACTACTGTAATATCATGAAACAAGATGCAAATAACAACACCCATGGTAGATAACATAAAGTGTACAATAATATTTGAGATTTTACAATCATTATTTAAATGATATATTTCAGTTGAAGTGATTGAGCTCATTTAAGTTTACTTTCCACCTATAGCTTTTAGAAAGCATATTACTTGATTGTTATGAGTGAACAGTCGGCTTGATGGCTTTGATGAATGAACTCTCCTTTACTCATTCAATTAAATAGTTCAGATGAGCATGATAATTGCATTCTCCTTCTTAGTCCACTTGTAATGTATAAGGGGTAGCATGTTGAGCTCTACCATTGTGGGAGCCCGTTTTTCCCCACATGCTTGGTCTTCAAAAGATAATCAGCTACATGACTTTTCCTATACCTGCACAAGGAAACAAATGATGTTAGCCAAAAAAAAATATATGATGATGATGTTCTTTCTTCAGCTCATGTTTTTCTCTTTTCTTTAGTTGGTTATATGCATTGCAAGGATTGAAATATATCTTTGTTAGTATGGCATGTAGTATAGCTCATATCCTAAGCTCTTAATTGATTCCCTTCTTAATCTTTTGCAGGTACACTTAGGAGTGGAAGTAGGATGGAGCAAGCTACGAGGCAACAACCAAAAACCAACTTAGGCAATGATGGATATGTCCCATGTTACTTGTCATTTTCTCTTTCAATTGTATATTTTCTTTCTTGTCATGAATGAAACAGCTAAAACTACAACTTGTGTGGATATTTAAATTTTGTTCTTTCATTTCCATTCTAAAAGAAAATGCATTAAAATCCAAAGTTGTACCTGTCATTTGTATTCTCGGAATCAAATGAAAACATGTAATATGAATAACTTCATGAAATAAATGAAAGCATTCTGTTATGCTCAATCATTTGTATACTTAGTTCGGTACTCCATTTGATTTATGAAATATTTGAGAAATACTTTTAAAATTTAGTTCTCTCAAACACTTGCATAATTTTTACTTGATGAATGATGAATAAAGTGCAAACAACACTTAAGCACATGCATAAATAACTGTAATTTTCACTTTCAAATATAACAGTATTTAATTAGCTCCACCAATTGAGCTGTAGCAAAAAATTGGTAACATTTATCAAAGACCCATGATCAACATTCATATTTTCTTGTAGGATCCTATGCATTTCCATTTTCCTAGAGTTTTTATCTTAATTTATGTAGATAAAAAATTATTTTTGAGCTCTATTGAGGAAGAATGATGAATACTTTGATTGTTCCATGTTCTTTTTCTGCAGATTCCATTTTCTTCTATTGATTCAAAAACGTGTTTTCTAGGTCGAGGGTTTCATGTATTCCATATTCTAGATATTTTACCTTCTTTTTTATTCTAATTTTGATCTATCTCATGGCCAAAAGTATAAATACATTTAATTTTCTTAGGAACATTCTCACAAGCAAACTCTGCTATGAGAGACTGAGCTTTCATGTTCGTGTTTTTCCCCTAGATTTGCATCACTCTACAAAATATTTAGGGCTCTGTTCCTGGAATACATTCTGAGGTTTTGATATTATTTTTTGCCATTTATTATAATTTAATGATTCACCATAATTCATTAGCATCATAAGAATGTTATTTTTTCTCATGTGCTTTTGGTCAACTATTTATTTCCGATCATCCCCTTCTGAAGTATCCCCATTTCCACTGTTAATACTTCTTGTAAACATCTTTGCATTATATATCTCTCACTGTCCTCTCAAAAATAGGACCTATTGTTGGTTGTAACATGGGTTCTTTTTCCAATGAGAGTGTCTTGTTGAGAGATTTGGTTGATTTCATAGAACTCTCAAGATTACTATATTTTTGACTTCCCTTTATTTTTAGTTTGATTTAGATATCCAATTACAGGTTCCACAACAACTTTCAAATTGTTTATGATTGTCAATCCTTTCATTTGATCCCTACCCAGAAGTAAAGCTTATCCATATTGGTATTAATCTAGTGGTCTCTTTGTGTGTTACAACCCTATGCTAGACTTATTGTACTTGTATTCTACACTAGTATCACAAATAAGGCCATTATCAGGATTTGGCTCAGAAAGAAACAAACCAATGCTTGCCAAAACTATTACAATTTTCAAAGATAGCCTCCATACTCCCTTTGGTGGAAAATTAAGAGTATCCAATCAAATACAACCTACACTGTCAAAATTGGAATGACATATTGGAGTCACAACTTCACATTGGGAATCTCAAAGGAATATCTTTCAAGTACTTGAATTTGGAGCTTGAAGAATCCTTTGTCATAAACAATACCCTTTAGACCTTCAATTTCTCACATGTGTGTGACAAAGCCTATGACTATACACCTTGATGACCATGATGATGATTGTCCTTACTTTTCTCTCTGTCTGAGGAGTACTTCTTTGCTCTGATTATGAGGTTCTCTTGAAACCATCCTTAGTACAACTACCATTTGTGCCATTTTTGTTGCTTAAATTTTTGTCTTCCATTAGTTGCTATTTACTTTCTTGTCACTGGACCTCCTTTATAATTATAGAGTTTCTCTAATGTTTTTTGAGTTGAATGGATGCCCCTCCATTTTTTGTAAAGGACAGTCATGCACGATTTCCTTAAATGCATGCCACAAACCTTCCACTTGTATAACAAGCATTGAATTTTCTACCCTTTAGATGCTTGTTACACTGTCCTTAAGGATTTCGTGATCTCTTGATTTCTCATGAAAAAATGATTCATGATCTATTTTCTTGATGATATGTCCTCTATGACAATGATCAACAACGCATTGCCATAGGTGATGTATGTTTATTCAAGTATACCATGAAGTGGTCAACTCAGTCCTAGGCCTTGTTAAAACAACTTGGCAACATGTTGACTCAAAATATTAAGATCTTGAATTCCATTATGATATCATGCTCTACCCATCTGCAAACACAATCGTCATTTTTTTTTACTTTTTTCCTTCATATGCACACTAGGCTCAACCCTTGTAGGATCCAAATTTTAACTCACATGTTGAATCTTGATAAAATAGAAACATTGTTTTCCCTATAACTGCACATGAAACAAATAGTTAGAAAAAAAAATATGCATATGCCTAAAGGCTTGATGATTTTTTTTCTCTCTTTGGACATATACAACTTGTTTGTGTAATGCATGTGAAGGATAATTTATACACTGGTGGGTGGATGTATATATAGTTTTAGAGACTATTATTTCTTAGAGCTCTGCTCTAACCTCATTACAAATTCTTTTCAGATGCAAGAGCTGGAAATAGGGAGCTATGGAGGAGGCAAAACAACTTGAAGTAGAAGACCAAGCAGGACCATAGACTCTAAACAGTCATTAGGAAATGACTGGCCTCTTCCCCTATATATGTATTTTCATTCTTTTAATCATCTATCAATGTATAAATTGTACTTCATTTCCATTGAACAAGCTAAATCCCATGGGTTTTGTGAGAAAATTTTGTACTCTTGAATCAATAAAGATCACTTTCAGTAATATTTGTATAGATCTTTGCAATATTATATGCACTTGTATAAATGCAACAATCTATTACAAAAAAATGTAATCTCTTTGATTCTTATGTTTATACAATTTAATGCAATATAGAAAAGATAGATAAGAAATACACTTCACTTTTAGTTTGTAAACACTATTATCTCATTAGGATGTGTGTGTGTGTGATAGCTTAGTATAGGCTTATTAAAGGTTACCAGACCAAATCCTTCTCCTGAGTGATAATTCCCCTCCCTTCCAAAGGCATGAAACCATACTTGCATCCAACTCAAAAAATTTGTAATGGAGTTAAACATTCAAATGAAACCCACTTGCATCATAAAACATTAGAATATTCACATTGCAATACATATTCTTTCATTTTACTTGATCAATAAACATAATTACTCCTTCAAAGCAATAACATCTTAATACCTATTTTAGTATTTCATTCATTTATCAAACATATCAAAATCATGATTTGCATTCATCATAATTTTTACCTGTGAAGGTAAAAGTAACTTAGTAATAATAATATTATGTGTAACATACCTCCCCCCTTAAGAATCGTCTCCAATGATTTAAAGCACTTTATCATATAGATAAAGTCAAATAAAAGTTCTACTTTCCATTTTCAAAATTAGGTAGGAAATAAGTATATTCCTTTGTAATCTTCCCTCTTAACACAACCCCTTTCAATCTTGTCCTTCTTGGACCTTGTGTGGAGTGACCTTTCCAAACCTTGGGAAGAGCTTGTGTGCTTCATGCATAATTTATCTCTTAATGATTTTATTAATCATATTTCCTCATATATACATCATAAGTACAATAGTAATTGTATTCTATATGACACCTATACCTTAGTGACTGGAAATCACGTTCTCCTTGCTTAATGTAATTATCCTTAGTGTAACCAAAATACAAAATAATGTCAGTGTATTGCACACTACACCATGGGTCCCATCCTTCCTTTTGGTTCCTACACCACTAGATAACTCAAAAGTCAACATCACTCATCACTAACTCAAACATTTTCCTTAAGTATATTAGTATTGCCCTTGTAGTTCCCCTCCATTCTCATCGTGGATGTGCAAGTAGTCAACCTTGGAACTTGGAGGTGAAGGAAAAATAATAGGATAATTAAAGGTATGTGCTAATCATGTTAAGTAGTTGATCTGTTTTATGATATAGTATATAATGTTAGATGTATTGTTATGATCAGTACATGATTATTTTTTCATGACCATTATGTGATTATCTAATCAAGGTTATTATGTGATTATCTAGTGATTTTTCTTATCTTGTTTGTTATATAAATAATTGTTATCAGTTGATGTGGTTACTTGCTTGATGTTTTTGGGTGAAAGGGAGAGTGTCACATTACTCATTTGTCAGTACCCTTCTATGCTATGATATCCTTTCACGGTGTTCCTAATTGTATGATTATGTATATACACAACCATTTTGTGTGTTGCAAGTTGCAAGTACTAGACGTTGACTCCACCTAAATTAGTAGGTCTAAGCATGCCTTAAAACCCAATGGAATAGTTTTTCAGAGATAAAATTTGGTCCCCTCTTTTAGCCATCATCCTTAAAGAGGATGAGTATCTAGTTATCACACCCTGTTAGTGTTATTAGTATGGTTGGTTTGGGGCTAGTGAAAAAATATGGGTAGCCAAAAAGTGTCAAATTCAATTTTTCATTCCGAAATAGTGAAAACACGAGCTCGTTTTACTAAATGTGCTCATGTTATGGCTTGGTAATTACTGAGCCTAGGCTTGGTCATACCAAGCTAAAAAAAGGAGTGCGTTATTGTTTGAATTTAAAATAGCATCACCAGAATGCAAGCATGCTATAACGTGCTTGCCTTTTGGTCTACATTGAATTTTTTTCTTCTCTTTTTTTTTCTTTTCTTGTCATCTTTCAGGGAAACTATATACATGAAATAAAAGTATAAGTTGGCATTTACATATGGATGTTTACTATCTTATACTTTAAGTTATATTTCATATATATAGTTTCAGGATATTTAAGAATCGTTTCAGATCTCTAAGAGTTATAATAAAAATTCCAGTTTTTGGAAGGTCTCACAAATTTTAGATTTAGTCAAATTTTAGTAATCATCATGTCAAATTCAGTAATCAGGAGGTCAAATTTTAGTAATTAGCAAGTTGTATCATCTTTCTCTCTCTTTCTCACTGATTTTTTATCCCTTATGCTCTAGACCTCCCTCACACTCTCTCCTTCCCTCTATACTTCTATCTATCTAACCTCTCTCTCCCTACATCCCTCCCTCCTTCCCTCTCTAAATTTCTCTCTCTTCCTCTCTCTCTCCTCCTTCCTCCCACCCACCTTCCCTCTCTACTTCACTCTATCTTACTGTTGAAATAGTGTGCCTCAATCTCACAAGCTAAAACCTCTGAAAGAGAAAAGTCGGTGTGACATTCTTACTGTCTAGCCAACTAGCAGTTGTCTAATCTTGTGGATTGCTCAGGTCGCCAAGACCTTGTTGCTATCTTATTGATTGGAGCTATCATTGTGAATTTCCTTGTCATTTTTATCTCTCTCCGCCTAGTAAGAACTCTCGCTGACTATGGTTCATAGTGGTTGTTGGGGAGACTTGTGGCGACAACAATTATCAAGGAAAGATATGAATGTTCAGTATGAAGTCTTACTAACAAGAGATGTCTCGCCGAATGGTTATACACTTAGAGTCATTGGTGTAACATGTGACTTCGGTATGACTCTTGGTGAAAGGTGGTATCGGGGTAACATGGAGGCTTCGGTAAGAACTCTTAGCAACAAATGAAGTCTCACCGACAGTAGGACAGTTCAGTGTAACATGAAGGCTTCGGTATGATCTCTTGGTGAATAGTGATAGTATCACCAATGGGAATGATGATGTCTATGTGACTTTGGAACTCCAGTGTGACCTCTTTCCAAATAGCGATAGTCTTACCAAATAGCAGTACATGTGATGATAATCGATATGATGTTTGAGTGATATGGTTATGTCTCGCTGACAGCTTGTGAACTTGGTGTAACTTCTTGCCAATAGTGATGACTCTTGGTGATATCGATGGTTGGTCTTTGTGGCATCGGGGAGACACGGTTAGTGTCTCACCGACATGTGAATACTTTTTGAATGCCTTTGACCAAGTGAAAGACTATCCTACATGGTGTGTCTTCGACCAATCAGAGAAGCTGAATGGGAACCATTGGAAGTTAGTCTGTTGTGGTTGTTCTTGTGCAGAAGTTCAACAAACAGGGTTGACATGGATATACTCTGAGATCAATGATGATGTTCTATTCGATAATCAGTGTGATGAACAATGTGGTAAATAGTTCGATGTGTGATCAGTGTTTGTGAATTCAATTTTCAGAGCATTGTAACTTGAATGTTTTGTACAAGGTTGATTAAGGGATTATGTTGTAAATTGACATTAGAAAGATAAGTCTAATCTCTATATGTAATCTTCATTACTATAATACAAAGAGACTTTTCTTGGTGTGGTGGTTTTTTCTCCCATAAGGGTTTTCCCACATAAATCTAGTGTTCATCTGTGTATGTTAAATTCTCTATTTCTGTTATCTCTCTCAAGTGTATCTTAATTGGACTATAATTGAAAAAAAATTTAAAGCATCTATGCATTCTTCCCTAAGGTTTTGATCTTAGGAGAGTTGTTTCCACACCTTAGCTTTCCATAAAAGTGGTATCAAAGCCTGGCTAGTTGTGTTATCCTTGTGGGTTCGTTGGGTTTTTTGTATCAAGTATATTCAGTGGAAGTCTTGTAGAAATTTGGTAATTCAAATTATAGGTTAAGATGGCAAGCACGTCAGGAAAGATTGAAATTGAGAAATTCAATGGCAGCAATTTTGAGTTGTGGAAACTTAAAATGGAAGATCTGTTGGTTGATCATGATCTATGGCTTGCTATGTTTGGAATGAAGCCTACATGAATGAAGCAAGAGGATTGGGACCTTACAAGTAGAAAATAAAAGGGGCTGATAAGGCTCTATTTAGTAGACTCTGTTCTTCTGAATGTTCATGAAGAAAAGACTACATCTTCCTTGTAGAAAATATTGGTAGCTATTTATCAGGGAAAGTCCTTGATGAATAAATTTTTCTTGAGGAAGAAGTTGTACACTTTAAGAATGAAAGAAGGATGGTTTGTTGCTGATCATTTGAACACTTTCAACATGTTGATTGCATAGTTAACATCTATGGGTGTGAATATTGATGAAGAATATCGTTGTATGTTGTTATTATGTTCTTTTCTAGATTCTTGGGATCACCTAGTGATGGCTATTGGGAGTGTGACATCCATTTTTAAGATGGAAGATGTTGTTTGTTCTTTCTTATTAGAAGAAATGAGAAGGAAATCTTCTGAGATGGAAAAAGAGGCTCTTGATATTAGAGGCAGATCGAAAGAAAAAGGCAAGAAGAAGGACAAGAAGTCCAAATCCAAATTAGAGGGGAGATTAAAGTCTCTTGGCAAGAAGTCCAAGGTGAAGTGCTAGAATTGTGGGCAACTTGGTCATGTCTAAAAGGATTGTAAAGAGGAGAAAAAGAAGAAGAAAAAGAAGAATTCTGACAATGATTCTTCTCAGAGTGATCCAGATGCCTTTATTGTAGCCTTGGCTACGTAGGCATCAGATGATGTCTAGTTGATTGATTCTGGATCATCTTTCCACATGACATCTCATAGAGATTGGTTCATGAAGTATGAAAAATGTGATGGTGGAAAGGTGTATTTGGAAAGTGATTCATCTTTGCAAATAGTTGGCTGTGGAAGAATTAGAATTCAATTCCTTGATGGAAGAGTGAAGGGAATAAATGATGTAATGCATATACCAGATCTAGCTTGAAATCTATGTTCTATTAGTAAGTTGAATGATATTCGAGTGAAATTCATGCTCTCTAGAAATGGCTACAAGATGACTAGAGGCTCAATGGTGCTAGCAAGGGGTGCTCATATTGGTACCTTGTATAAGCTGGATGCACATGTTGTTCAATGTAACAGTGTCTCTGTAAAGTCACTGAAAGCTACTCACGGGGGAAAAGAGGAAAAAGTTCCTGATAGTGTAAACTCTATGGAAGTTAAACTTCTAGTAGAAAAGACTATGCTCTAGCATCATAGGCTAGGCCACATTGGAGAGAAAGGTTTAAAAACATTGAAGAATAAAAACCTTGTTGAAGGGCTTGATGATTGTAACTTCGAATTTGAATTTTTTGAACATTGTATATATGGTAAACAACACCATGTTTCATTTTATTCTAGTCCTCACAAATCTTCTAGTTTTCTTGATTATATACATTCTGATGTTTTTGGTCCAGTGAATGTTCCTTCTTTGTCTAAGTCAAGGTACTATGTATTGTTCATTGATGATTATTCAAGAAGAGAATTTGTCTATTTTTTGAAAAGTAAATCAGAAGTGTTTAGTCAGTTTAAGAAATTTAAAAACCTTGTAGAAAATTAGACTGGAAGAAAAATAAAATGTTTAAGGACTGATAGTGGTGGTGAATTTTGTTCTAATGAATTGGAGAGGTATTGTAAAGATCATTGAATTAAAAGACATAAAACTACACCTTACACTCCACAACAAAATGGAGTTGTAGAAAGGTTCAATAGGATAGTGATGGAAAGAGCATGAAGTATGCTGAGAAGTGTTGGCTTGGAGGAGAAGTTCTGGGCTAAGGTAGTTGCTACATCATGTTACTTGATAAACTAGTCTCCTAATTCTACTCTTGTTGAGAAAACACCTTTGGAAGCATGGTCTGGAAAGAAGCCCTCTTTGAGACACATTCGAGTCTTTGGCTCTGAGGCATATCCACATGTGTCGAATGAGAAAATATCTAAATTGGAAAACAAGACTCTCAAATGTATTTTTATTGGCTATAGTGTTGGCATAAAAGGATACAAGCTTTAGAATCCTGATACAGAGAAGGTTCTATACAACAGAAGTGTTATCTTTCATGAGTTGAAGCCTTCTACCTTGGATCTATAGTTAGAGACAAAGTCAGAAAACAAAAAGGATGTAATTGAAATTCCTCCTACACTAGATAAATAGGAATTGAACATTCAAAATGTACCTAAAGTTGAGGAGAGCTCAAGTAGTTCTGAGAGTTTTGAAGAAGGACAACCTCAACCTCAGCAAGTGAGGAGGTCAAATCATGAAAGAAAGCAACCTAATAGGTATGGGTTTTCTTTGATAGATTATACTTGTGCTTATGCCTTAATTTCTAGCACTGATGAGCCTAGGACTATGAAAGAGGCATTTAGAATGTCTGATTGAAATTCTTGGTTAGAAGCCATGAATGAAGAAATGGCATCATTAGAAAAGAATGATACTTGGAGCTTGGTGCCCTTGCCTAAAGGCAAAAAAGTTGTGGGCTGCAAATGGGTGTTTAAAAAGAAAATAGGTATGGATGGCAATGTGGAAAAGTACAAGGTGAGATTGGATGCAAAGGGCTATTCCTAGGTAGAGGGAATTGATTATGGGGAAATTTTTTCTCCTGTAGCTAAGCTGACATCTATCAAATTTATTTTGTCACTTGTAGTAGTGTATGACTTAGAGATTGAACAGATGGATGTGAAGACAACATTTCTTCATGGTGGTCTTGAAGAAGAAATTTATATGTCCCAGCCTGAGCACTTTGTGGAGAAAGGTAAAGAAAAATTGGTTTGCAAGTTGAAAAAATCTCTGTATGGATTAAAGCAGTCTCCTAGAATGTGGTACCAGAAGTTTGACACTTTTGTTTTGTCATTGGGATTTGTAAGATTAAAATCTAATCATTGTGTATATTACAAAGTTGAAAGTGATCAAGTTATTATTATTGCTCTCTATGTTGATGATATGTTGTTCATAGGCAATAATAAGTTAATGATTTTTGATCTTAAGTTTCAGTTGTCTGCAAAGCTTGAAATGAAAGATTTTGGTGCAGTAAGGTATATTCTGGGAATGGAAATAACTAGGGCCAGGAAGAGTAGAAAACTTTGGCTTAGTCAGAGTAAGTATATCAAGACTGTTCTAGAGAGATTTTGTATGACTGATTGAAAGAAGCTAGTTGTTCTAGTTTTGTAGGGAATGAAGCTTTCTGTTGAAGACTGTCCAAAATATCCTATTGAGATGGAGGACATGACCAGTGTACCTTATGCTAGTATAGTTGGCAGTCTTATGTATGCAATGGTCTGTACAAGGCCAAACATTTCCCAAGTAGTGGGAGTACTTAGTTGGTTTATGGCTAATCTTGGAAGGACACATTAGGATGTTGTGAAAAGAGTATTCAAATATTTAAAGGGCACTTTAGAATATGCTTTGTGTTACCATGGAAACTTGGTTGAATCACAGAAGACTCTCAATATTTGAGGCTATGTGGATTCTGATTGGGTAGGGGACATTGACAGCAGAAGATCCACAAATGGATATATTTTCATGTTGAATGGTGGTGCAATGAGTTGGATGAGTAAGCGGCAGGCTGTAGTCACTTTGTCCACTATGGAGGCAGAATACATGGTAGCAACACATGCCTGTAAAGAAGCAATTTGATTAAAAAACTTGTGTTCTAACATTGGTTTTGATGCAAGGCAGATAACAATTTACTGTGATAGTTAGAGTGCTATCTGTTTGGCAAAGAATCCTACTGTCCATTCTAGGACAAAACATATAGATGTATAGTAGAATTTTGTACAAGATATGGTGAAGGATGGAAAGGTCTTGTTAGAAAAAGTGGATACTTTGGAGAATGTTGCAGATGCATTAATGAAGCCAGTGAGCATAGACAAGTTCAGGTGGTGTGCTAGTTCGATGGGCCTTAGTTCCCATGAATGTTAGTAGTTTTGTTCTATTTTGGAGGTTCCTATGTGATCTTCTTCAAGTGGGAGATTTTTGGAATAATGTGCCTCAATCTCATAGGCTGAAACCTCTGAAAGAGAAAAGTCAGTGTGACATTCTTACTATCTGGCCAACTATTAGTTATATAATCTTGTGGATTGCTTAGGTCGCCGAGACCTTGTTGTTGTCTTACCGATTGGAGCTATCACTATGACTTTCCTTATGATTGTGATCTCTCTTCGCACGGTAAGAACTCTCACCGATTATGGTTCATAGCGGTTGTTGGGGAGACTTGTGGTGGCAACAGTTATCGAGGAAAGATATGAACATTTGGTATGAAGTCTTACCGATAAGAGATGTCTCACCGAATGGTTATACACTTAGAGTCATCACTGTAACATGTGACTTTGGTAAGAACTCTTGCCAACAAATTTTTCTCTCACCGATGCTTTGGCTGTTGTTGGTATGACTCTTAGAAAAAGGTGGGCTCAGGGTAACTGGAGGCTTTGGTAAGAACTCTTAGCAACAAATGAAGTCTCGCCAATAGTAGGACATTTCAGTGTAACATGAAGGCTTCAATATGATCTCTTGACGAATAGCAATAGTCTTGCCAATGGGTATGTTGATGTCTATGTGACTTTGGAACCTCGATATGACCTCTCACCGAATAGCGATAGTATTTCCGAAGAGTGCTACATGTGATGATCATCAATATGACATCTCAACGATATGGTTATGTCTTGCCGATAGCTTGTGAACATGGTGTAACTTCTTGCCAATAGTGATGACTCTTGGTGATATCAACGGTTGGGCTTTGTGGCATTGGGGAGACACAGTTAGTGTCTCACTGACATGCGAATACTTTTTGAATGCCTTTGAACAAGTGAAAGAATATCCTACATGGTGTGTCTTTGACCAATCAGAGAAGCCAAATGGGAACTGTTTGAAGTTAGTTTGTTGTGGTTGTTCTTGTGCAGAAGTTCAATAGATAGGGTTGACATGGATATACTCTAAGATTGATGATGATTTTCTGTTGGGTGATTAGTGTGATGAACAGTGTGGTAAATAGTTCGATGTGTGATTAGTGTTTGTGAATTCAATTTTGAGAGCATTATAACTTGACTATTTTGTACAAGGTTGATTAAGGGATTATCCTGTTGTAAATTGACATTAGAAGGAAAAGTCTGATCTCTGTATCTAATCTTCATTACTGTAATACAAAGAGACTTTTCTTGGTGTGGTGGGTTTTTCTCCTACAAGGGTTTTCCCACATAAATCTGATGTTCATCTGTGTATGTTAAATTCTATGTTTCTATTATCTTTTTCAAGTGTACCTTAATTGGACTGTAATTAAAAAAATTTAAAAGCATCTCTACATCCTTCCTTGAGGTTTTGACATTAGGATAGTTGTTTCCGCACCTTAGCTTTCCTTACACTAACCTATCCCTCTCTACCTCTCTCTGTCCCTCCCTCTTTTCTCTCTCTCTCAATCTCTCTACCTTCATCCTTTCCTCTCTCTGCCTTCCTTTATCCCAACCATCTTCCCTCTCTACTCTCTATCTAACCTATCCCTCTCTACCTATCTCTAACCCTCCCTCCCCCCTCTCTCTCAATCTCTCCACCTTCCTCCTTCCACACCTCTCTCTCTCATTCTCTTTATTGTGCTTTTCTCCTCTATCCCTCCCTCATCCCCTCTCTAATTCTCTATATCTCTCTCCCTCCCTACTCTCTCTATATCTCACCTCTCTCTACCTCCCTACCTCTCTCTCTCTCTACTTCTCCCTCCCTCCTCCACCCTCTCTATCTCCCCTTCCCTCTTTCCCTCTCTCCCTCTCTCTCTCTTAATGTACCAACCTTCCTCCTTCCCTTTGTATTTCTCTCTCTCACACACACTCTCTCCCCTTCCCCCATATCTGTCTCTCTCTCTCTCATTCCCTATATACTTCTCTATCTCTCCCTATCCCTCCCTCTTTCTTTCTCTTCCCCTCTCTCTCAATCTCTCAACCTTCCTCCTCTTCCTCTCCTTCCCTATATACTTCTCTCTATCTCACCACTATCTCTCACTCCCTTCCTCCTTCCCTATTCTCTCTCTCTCTATATATATATATCACCTCTCTCTCTATCTCACCTCTCTCTCTTCCCTCCTCCCACCCACCTTCCCTCTCTACTTCTCTCTATCTAACCTATCCCTCTCTACCTCACTCTATCTCCCTCCCTCATCTCTCTCAATATCTCCACCTTCCTCCTTCCCCCCCTCTCTCTCATTCTCTCTATCTAACTTCCCTCCCTAGATATGTGCAGGATCATCATGGAAAAAATAGGCCCTTAAGTGGCAAAAATATTTAGAAAAATCAGAGTTATGAAACTTGACATAAAAATTTGAATAAGTTATCTATATTATTTCAAAAATATGTGAGAATAGAATCTGTAGTAAATTGAATGTAATTTCTAAACTACTAGGTTTATTTTTTTAAAAATAAAATTTATTTGGTGAAAATTTGAAATTTCAATGCAGTAGTACTTAAATTTCAGGGAAAAAATAAGTAGGTGTTTGTATGACCACCCTAACCACAATAAAATGATAATATTTTTTTATAATAATTTAGATATAAGTAGAGCACTCATGTCCCAATTTGATGCATATTTTTTTGTAATTTTTTTCCAGGTAAATAATTAATTATGATTTTTTTATTACAAATTTTGAAAAATATAAAAACTCATATGTCTGACCACCTTAACTAGGTCAAAACTTCATGAAATTCATTTTTTTTTAATCCTATAGTATACAACACATAGAATGTGACACATGTTTTGGATTTAAAAAATGCAATACAGTTTGAAAGCTATAGATGTTTTTCAATCAACCTATCAATTAGGACTTTAGTTGTAATTCAAATAGAAAATAAATAATAATTATTTATTAAATTAAAAGTATAGAGTAATTTACATTGGTGGAAAGCTGAGAATCTCCTTTAAAAACCCTTTTCATTTCATCAATTTTGGGTTAAAAAATTCATCAGTCACATACCTTACAAATACCCATCATATCACCACTTTTTGGTCCATCATGATCCTACAAATACCCCCCTCCTCTTTCTATATCACATTTCTCTCTCACCCATCTCTCCCTCTCTCAATATATATCTACTTCTCCCTCCTTCCTCATCTATATCTCTCATTTTCTATATATACTTATCTCTATCTCTTTCTCTCAATATCTACATCTCACTCCATCCTTCTCTCTCTCCCTCTCTCTCAATCTCCCAATCATCCTCCTCTCTCTCTCTCATTTCCTCTCTACTCTCTATCTCTCCTTCCCTATATACTTCTCTTTGTCTCCCTCTCTCCATCTCTACATCTCCCTCCCTCCTTCCCTCTCTCTCCTTCTCTCCCATATTTCTCTCTTTCACTCTCTCCTTCCCTCTTTAATATCTATTGAGTACAATACACTCTCTCTCCCTCCCTCCCTCCCTCCTCTCTCTATCTCACCTCTCTCTCTCCCTCCCTCCATCCCTCTTTCCCTCTCTAATATTCTCTATCTCCCTCTTTCTCCTTCCCACCTTCCCTCTCCACTTCTCTCTATCTAACCTATCCCTCTCAACCTTTCTCTCTCCCTCGCTCCTCTCTTTCAATCTCTCCACCTTCCTCCTTCACTCTCTACTCTCTCTATCACCTTTCTCTCATTCCTTCTCTAATTCTCCATCTCTCTAAGCCCTCTCATCCTCTATCTCAATCTCCCAAACCCTATACCAAATATCATAAATCCTAATCCATATACCTTAAACCCTACACCCTCAACCTTATAAACTAAACCTTGAACATTATCCCTCAACCATAAACTTAAACCCTAAGCCCTACATTCAATCTTGTACCCTAAACTCTTAATCTTAAACCCAATACCCGCAACCTTAATCATATCTCTCTATGTATACTTCTCTCTATCTCTCCCTCTCTCCCTCTCTCCATCTCTACCTCTCCCTTCCTCCTTCCCTCTCTCTCAATATCGTAACCTTCCTCCTCCCTTTGTTTCTATCTCTCTCTCTCCATATCTACCTATCCCTCCCTCCTTCCCTCTCTCTCTCCCTCTCTTCCTCTCTCCATCTATCTTTATCTCCTAACCTTATCCTTCCCTGTAAATTTCCCTCTCTTCCTTGGACTTATCTTTCTCTCTTACTCCCTCCTTCATTCTCCACTCTCTATCTCACCATTATCTCTCCCTCTCTCTATTTAGGATTTAGACTTTAGGTTTTAGGCTTTAAGCTTTATGGTTTAGGGTTTATGGTTTAGGTTTTAGGCTTTATGGTTTATGGCTTAGGATTTAGGTCCAAAACCCCCTCTTTTAGGTCTATCCCTCCTATCCCTCCTATCCCTCCCACCCCCTAACTCTCTTATATATATCTCACTCCCTCTATCTCTCTCTATCAAGTATATATCTCTCTATCTCTATCTATCTCTCTCTCTCAGGCTCTCCCTCCCACCCTAACTAGAGAACACACACACTCTCTCTCTTAGGTCTCTCACTCCCACCCCTCCCCCTTTCTTGAGTCTCTCCCTACCACCCTAACTAGAGAACTCTCTCTCCCTCTAGGTCTCTCTCTCTCCCTCTCTTTCCCTCTCTCTTAGGTCTCTCACTTCCTATCTCTTCCACTCCCTCTCTCTCTCCCTCTCACCCTAAGTAGAGAAATCTCCCTTTCACTCTCCCTCCCACCCTAACTAGAGAACTCTCTCTCTAAGTCTCTCTCTCCCTCTCTTTCCATCTCTCTTAGGTCTCTCCCTCACACCCTAAACCCTAAACCATCTTAAGACTCAATCTCTTTCTTCCTCTCTCTCAATTCTATGTAAATCATTTGGAGACCCCATTTTTTCAAACGGGCCAAGTTATGTTGCCAATTTCACAAATTGGCAAGCTAGTGGGCCCACTAGCTTGCCAATTTAGTGAAATTGGAAATGTAGTGGAATGTTTGAAAAAATGGGTCCAAGAAATGGGGTCTCCCCTTGATGTAAATCATCGGGAGATCCCATTTCTTAGACCCATTTTTCAAACAGTCCAAATTAGGTTACCAATTTCATTGAATTGGCAAGCTAGTGTGCCCACTATTTTGCCAATTTAGTGAAATTGGCAATGTGGTGGTTTGTTTGTAAATATGGGTCCAAGAAATGGGGTCTCACAATGATTAAATCACTAGGAGACCCCATTTCTTGGACCCATTTTTTCAAGCAGGCTAAGTTAAACCCTCAACCCTCAACCCTTAAACCTAAACCCTCAACCCTTAATCCCTTAACCCTCAACCCTTAAAACCTAAACCCTCAACCCCTATACCCTCTTCCCTATACATTGGACCCTCAACCCTAATCCCTCAACCCTATACCCTCAACCTGATACCCTAAACCATCAACCTTATAGGTCCTCAACCCTATACCCTATACATTGGATCCTCAACTCTCATATATCTCTATCCCTCCCTCCTCTTCTCTCCTTCTCTATATCTCATATCTCCCTCCATCTCTCCATCCATTCATCCATCCCTCTCTACCCCAATCCATTAACCCTAAACCTCAACCCTAAACCCTAAACCCTAAACCCTCAACCCTTAAACCCTAAACCCTTAAACCCTCTACCCTCTACCCTATGCCCTCAACCCAATACCCTCTACCCTCAACCCTAATCCCTCAACCCTTAAACCCTTAAACCAAAGAAAAATCTCTACCTTAATCCATAAACCCTAAGAGGGTGTGGGAGAGAGAGGGAATGATGGAGAGGTAGTAGGAGGGAGATAGAGAGAGATAGAGGGAGTGAGAGAGAGTGGTAGGGATTGATTGGGGATGAGGTACATAGAAAGAGGGAGAGGGCACATAGAAACAATTAGAGAGGGTAGGAGAGAGGGAGGGATAGAGAGGTGACATGTATAGATAGAGAGAAAGGGATAGGGGTTGATGGTAGAGGGTTGAGGGTAGACGGTATTGGGTCTCTACCCTCAACCTAATATCCTCTACCCTCAAACCTAATCCATCAACTCTTAAACCCTTAAATCCAAGAAAACTCTCTACCCTAATCCATAAACCATAAGAGGGAGTGGGAGAAATATGGAATGGTAGAGAGAGGGAGTGATGGAGAGGTAGTGGGAGGGAGATAGATAGAGATAGATAAAGGGAGTGAGAGAGAGTTGTAGGGATTGATTGAGCAAGAGGTGTGCAGAAAGAGGGAAAGGGTAGATAGAGACAATTAGAGAGAGTAGGAGAGAGGGAGGGAGAGAGAGGTGAGATGTATAGATAGAGAGAAAGGGATAGGGTTTGATGGTATTAGTTTTATGTTATTAGGTTGAGGTTAAATCATTGGGAAACCCCATTTCTTGGACCCATTGTTTCAAACAGGCCAGGTTAGGTTGCTAGTTTCACTGAATTGGCAAGCTAATGGGCCTAGTAGCTTTCCAATTCGAAGAAATTGGAAATTTAGTGGTGTATTTGAAAAAGTGGGTCCAATAAATGAGGTATTATAGTGATGTAAATCACCAAGAGACTCCATTTCTTGGACCCATTTTTTCAAACAACCTAAGTTAGGTTGCCAATTTCACCAAATCAGCAAGCTAGTGGGCCCATTGGCTTTCCAATTTAGTGAAATTGGAAATATAGTGGCCTATTTAAAAAAATGGGTCCAAGAAATGGGGCCCATATCTCTCTCTCTCTGGTCTCTCCCTTGCACCGCATCCCCCTCTCTCAAGTCTTTCCCTCTCACCCTAACTAAAGAATACTCTTTCTCTCTCATGTCTCTCCCTCACAACCCCTCACCCTCTCTCTCTCTCTCCTAAACCCTAATCCCTATACCTATAAACTTAAGTTTAAACCTTCAACTCAATACCTTGAACCCTATACCTAATATCCTAAACCCTAATCCATATACCATATAAGGTTGACCTAATACCTTCAACCCTACACCTTAAACTATAAATCCTACACCCTCAACCCTCATCCCTATACCCTATACCCTAAACCCTAAACATTATCCCTTAACACTATACCTCAGACCTCAACCCTATACCTTAAACCATAAACCCTACACCTTCAACCCTCATCCCTATACCCAATACCCTCAACCTTATAACCTAAGCCTTGAACATCATTCCTCAACCCTATAATCAAACCTTAAACCCTACATTCAACCTTGTACACTAAACCCTAAACCCTAAACCTCAATCCTAAACCCAATAACATCAACCCTATACATAGTATTCTAAACCATGTTCCATATACCCTATATAGTTAGCCTTATACCCTCAACCTTGAACACTATACCTCAACCCTCAACCCTAAACCCTACACCCTCAACCCTCATCCCTATACCCTATACCCTGAACCTTATACCCTAAACCCTAAACATTATCCCTTGACCCTATACTTAATCGACAAATCCTACACTCTCAAGCCTTAACCCTGTACCTTATACCCTTAACCCTACACCTAAACCAAAAAATTATACATCAACCCTCAAAATTATACACAAATCCTAAACCCTCAACCCAATATCCTCAACCCAATACCCTCAACTATATACCCAATATCCTAAACCATAATCCATATACCCTATACACTTAACCTTATACCCTCAACCCTATACCTTAAATCCTAAACCATAAACCCTCATACCTCATCCATGTACCCTATACCCTCAAATTTATACCTAATATCCTAAACCCTACACTTAACTCTATAACTCAACCATCATAGGGGGTGAGAGAAAGAGGGGGAAGGGATGGATTGGGGAGAGGGAGAGAGAGAGAGGTTGGGAGGGGAAGGGGAGATAAAGATAAGTAGAGAGGGAAGGAGAGGTAGAGAGACATGAGGGATAAAGAGTAGATAAGGAAGGAAAGATGGAGGGAGAGAGAGGGAGGTGAGAGAGAGGTAAGATAGAGAGCAATAAAGAGAGTGTGGTATCGAGTGATAAAGAGATATGCTGGTAGAGAGGGATAGGTGAGATAGAGAGAAGTGGAGAGAGATAGAGATAGAGGAATAGATGGGGGTAGGTGAGAGGGGAGGAAGGGATAGGTAAAGAGCAATAGGTGAGATAAAGATAAGTAGAGAGAGAATAGTGACATATAGAGAAGGAGAGAGTTACAGATAGAGAAAGAGAGAATGGTGAGATAGAGAGGAGAGAGAGAGAGAGGTAGAGGGAGGAAGATGAGATATATAGAGTAGATATGGGAAAAGGTAGGGAGGAAAACATATAGTGAGAGAGAGATAGAGGGCTAGGGGAGATAAAGATAATTAGTGAAAAAAGGAGAGGTAGAGAGAGAGAAGTGACATAGAGGTGTAGAGAGAGTGGTATGGAGTGATGGATGGAGAGATAGGTAGAGAGGGATTACTAAGATAAAGAGTAGAGAGGGAAGGAGAGGGAGAGGTATAGAGGGAGAGAGAGGGAGGTGAGAAAGAGGTGAGGTAGAGATCAATAGAGAGAGTGTGTTAGGGAGTGATGGATATATATGTGGGTAGAGAGTGATAAGTGAGATAGAGAGAAGTAGAGAGATAGAGATAGAGGGAAGGAGGGAGGGTGGGTGAGAGAGGGAAGGAAGGGATAGGTAAAGAGGGATAGGTGACATAAATATAAGTAGAGAGAAAATGGTGACATAGAGGAGAGAGTTATAGAGAGGGAAAGAGAATGGTGAGATAGAGAGGAGAGAGTGAGAGAGAAAAAGAGTGAGGGAGGAGTGAGAGAGAGCGAGAGAGAGAGATAAAGAGTAGATAGGGGAAAAGGTAGGGAGGGTGAAATCTAGTGAGAGAGGGAGGGTTAGGGGAGATAAAGATAATTAGAGAAATAAGGCGAGGTAGAGAGATAGAAGTAGAGAGAGAATCAGGGAGGGAGAGAAGTGAGATAGAGAGGTGTAGAGAGAGTGGTAGGGAGTGATGGATGGAGAGGTAGGTAGAGAGGGAAGGAGAGGGAGAGGTATGGAGGGAGAGAGAGGGAGGTGAGAGAGAGGTGAGATAGAGAGCAATAGAGAGTGTGGTAGGGAGTGATACTTCTAGGGATGTGTAGGTAGAGAGGGATAGGTGAGAGAGAGAAGTAGAGAGAGATAGAGGGAAGGAGGGAGGATGGGAAAGAGAGGGAAGGAAGGGAGAGGTAAAGAGGGATAGGTGAGATAAATATAAGTAGAGAGAAAATGGTGACATATAGAGAAGGAGAGAGTTACAAGGATAGAAAGAGAGAATGGTGAGATAGAGAGGAGAGAGTGAGAGAGAATAATGGTGAGGGAGGATTGAGAGAGAGAAAGAGATAGAGAGAGAGAGGTAGATGGAGTGAGACGAGGGATAGATAGTAGATAGGGGAAAATGTGAGGAGGGAGACATCTAGTGAGAAAGAGAGAGGGCTAGGGGAGATATAGATAATTAGAGAGGGAAGGAGAGAAGTGAGATAAAGAGGTGTAGAGAGAGTGTTAGGGAGTGATGGATGGAGAGGTAGGTAGAGAGGGAAGGAGAGGGAGAGGCATGGATGGAGAGAGTGGGAGGTGAGATATAGAGTAATAGAGAGAGTGGTAGGTTGTGATGGATGGAGAGCAAGGTAGAGAGGGAGAGGGGAGATATAGATAAGTAAAGAGAGAGGGAGAGAGGGAGGGAGAGTGAAGTGAGATAGAGAGAAATGGAGAGTGGTGGAAGGAGAGGTAGGTAGAGAGAAGGGGAGAGGAGATAAAGATAAGTAGAGAGGGGAGGAGAGGTAGAGAAAGAGGAGAGATGGAGAGAATTAGAGAGGGAATGAGGGAGGGAGGGAGAGAAAGGGATGAAGAGAAAGGTGAGATAGAGAGGTGTAGAGAGAGAGTGGTAAGGTTTGATAGATGTAGAGGCAAGTAGAGAGAGGGATTGGGAGATAGAGAGTAGATAGGGAAGAAGAGAGGGAGAGATAAGTATGAAGGGAGAGAGGAGGTGAGAGAGAGGTGAGGTAGAGAGAAATAGAGAGTGGTACACTAGTAGAATTTGGCAAATAAATGACTGTGACTAAAAATTTTAGTCACGTGACTAAAAATGACTATGTGACTAAAAATTTTAGTCACATGACTAAAAATGACTATGTGACTAAAAAATTTAGTCACATGGCTAATTTTTTTCCATTCACAAGTATAAATGAGTAAATAAATGACTAATTTGGTCATCGGGTAAAATCACAACTAGATAATTGGTCAGACAAATAAAAATTACTAAATAAATGACTTACTCTATTCTTTTTTCTTTTGAATTTGATCAATATTCATAGAGCTTAAGCCCCCCTCATAGGATCCCTACCTAAGTGGGCCATTTGGCCACCTAGGTTGAATGATGCACCAAAAATACCTATTGTATTTAAGGCATTCCCTCTTGATGTAGTCTTAAGGCCTTCACACATTTTATAAAAAAAATTAACATTTACATTCTTTAACTTTTATTACTCATTATGTTAATGAATCATTAATGTTTTTAACTATGATTTGAAGCCAGTTTGATTTTCCTAGTGTGTTAGCAAGCCAAATGTATCAAAGAGAAATTATGGTCAATTTCACTAATAAAATATGATTTAAACTATCCAATTACATTTTGACGGCTATCTTGCAGACACTTTCATTTCAATAGGTCAAGTAGTTATTTCTAGAAGTAATTACATTCAATTTACGTGGATTGTAGAAATGTAATGGTAGGGTCTATTGGTATATTTATATTATATAGTATTATATAATATATATTATATATTATATTATATAATATTATATTATATTATAGTAATAAAATATAATATAATATAATAAATATAATAATATTATAATATATCTAATAATATTTATTGTGAGAAAGTAGGAAAATTATATCTTATATTTTAGTTAATTTTGATTTCATTTTGAAATCCTATTTTAGGCTTGGAAAATAAGGCAAATTTGAGTGGGAAAATGTTTGGCTGTATTTTTCATTTTAACAAACATACTCTAAAACCCTAACCAATGATGAATAGTTTGGAGGAGTTGAAACCAATAGTAGTGAGGCTCTCTCTTGCCTTCTCTGAATGATCTTGGTATCAGATGCATCTTGGAGAGGCAGCGACAAAGGAGGAGATTTGAGAAGTCATTTAATAGATATATTTTGGAAAAAAAATCTTGTGTTATCAGTGCTCTATATTTAACAACTTTGTATGAAAACCCCTTTTGATTTTTGATCATTTGGCAGGTGAAATCGGATTGTAGACAACATTAATTGGGGGCATCCTTTGATGATGTCTGAAGTGAAGCCTTCACTAGTAGTGTCTGAGGCAAGGTGGGTTAGTTCTGGTTGAACACCTAGTATCCCACCTTCCCTAGGTGAGATATAGAAATGAATCTAGTGTTTCCACTCTACCATCTCTATCATGGAAATCCTCTTGGATGGACCAATCTACACTCTAGTTGATTGCTGAGGGTAATGAGGAAAAGGTTGCCAAGGGTAATGAAGCCCATGCATGTAGTGAATCACATAAGTGATGTGTTGAATCTAATCCCACCGGCTCCTACCCACACACCCGGAGTAAGCCTGGGTATTTTATGATCATTTTCCATTCATTTCATTCATTTGTAGGATTTTTGGTGTCTATGCTCTTATCTGATCATCTCCACTTTATTGTGAGATCCCTATATGTAGAGTTGTACTATTTTTTTCTCTTCTATTATGGATCAATAATATATTAGATTGAAAGTTGTGGAATTTGGTTTTACACCTACCAATTGCATTTGCTTGAATGTTTCTAAAGCATTTTCAACAAATCCATTTTGTAAATATCCTGCAATCATTACAATCTAGATATTTTTTTAGGTATTTTGTCAAACAATTCACATGCCTTGTTAATACTTCCACTTTTTGCATGCATGTCTACTAGGGCCATTATGACCATGATATTTGAAAAATTTCCTCTATTCTTTATTGTTCATTGGATGTAAATACTATTCCAAAGCTCTTATTTTGGCATGGTCAGGGAGAATGCAAGCAAAGGTTGCAAAATTTTGCTTTAAACCTGACAATTACATTTGCTTAAAAATTTGTAAAGTCTTTTCAACAAATGCACCGCACAACCTTATCTCCAAACACATCCATCTACACTATTCTCTAATCACTCTCCTCCCCAAAAACTACACCAAAAAAATAGCCTCAATCATCACTAGGAAACCATCTAAAGAAAACCACCCCCTAAAATAGGAACATAGGCAGTTAGAAAACTTTCATGAACTTTTAACAGTTCTCTTTTTGGGGATGAATGCTTTTAGAATATTGGTAAAGCAACAATTTGATAATGATTCCATTATTCCCTCTACTAAAATAATACTGTTTTACATACACTAAACCATTATTTAAATCATAATAATACCATTTTACTCTTAATTCAACGTGCAATATGGTATGACCTTTAGGGGTGTCATTTTGCATAGGCATCAAAGAGGTTCATAGTAAATTTGGGGAGACCAATATCTGAAATAACATAAGCATGAATCACAAAAAATTTGTATTAATTTCATTTAAAAGGTCTACAAAAGAACTTTAATAGTTTCTTCAGTGATTTGTAACTGTTTTGTTGAAATCTAAGTGAATTTTGATTCCCAACCAATTTCATGAAAATTTAACAGAGCATATAGATGATATCTACATGATTGATGGGTTAAATAGCTAGTGTTGGGATGTTGGATGTTCTACTATCTATTTGTTTACTTTCTAGGTTAGTGGGGTCCTATGGAGAGGGAACCTTAGTTTCTTTAGTAGACAGATAATTTTGTAATGATTTGGTACTCGTGGAAGATTAATTACAAGTAAAATAATTTTAAAAATATATATTTAAGAGCTACAAATAAATTACCATTGTAAATAAAAGAAATATTAAAAATTGTCATTAGTGACCAAAAAAAAATTTCCATGCATGTACCACACCTAACAATAGCAAGATTTTCTCTTACTGAAGATTAATGGTCTCAAATTAGAGGTGTGCTTTTGAAATTTTGGAGTTGTAGAGCTTTTGTTTCTTGAGGGATAGATTGCAACCAAAAAATGAATGATAGATCACTCTATAGTTGTTTTGAGGTGTCGTGTGAAAAATGTCTACGATGGAATTTTCAATGCAAACTCTTCCCATTTTTCTCTTCCGCATTCTTGAAAACTCGAAACAATGTGTGTTGAATCTTAAGGTAACTCACTTTCCATTATTTCAATCAATTTTTTTATGACAATCTATGTATAGCCATATCACTTTTCTTGTGTTTTATTTTATTATTATAGTTTTGTTAAATGAAGATGGTTTTATCTAGTGATTTTTCACTATATAATACTATTGTAATACCTATGATTACAACTTTCCTGACAACATTTTTTACTATTGACTATATAGTAGCTACTACTACAACTATAAATGCAATGGTTTCTAGAGCTTTCCTCATAACTCAACTTGATGTAACTCACTTGCCATTATTTATGTGAAATATTTTATGGGAATCTCTACACAACCTTATCACTTTTGTTTTGTTTTATTTCATTATTATAGTTCTATTTTTGTCATAGTTTTCCAAACAACATTATTTACTATTGAATGTATAGTAGTTGCTACTGCATCTACAAATGCAATGGTTGCCAGAGATACTTTCACAATGTGTATAGTACAGATCAAATCATCTTCATATATTAAACTTAATACATTATTCTTTACAGAGATTATGCATTGTACAATAAATATTTCTTCACACTTTTGTCCCATTATATGTTTTTTCCAACAGATTGGCATGACACAAAGCAATAATTATTTACTTTTGAATGTATAGTAGATGCTATTGTAATAGTAAATGCAATTGTGTCATTGAAAAATGGCCCCTTGTCATTTTTATGGCCTTTTAGGTCTTGTTTCATGGTGTTGGAACTATGTTGCTCTAATTTTATGATCTAACATGGAATGAACATGCTTGTTTAGGTACTATAAGTCAAAAAATGATGTCTTGTGAAGGTGTTGTGAAGTTTTGTAAGATATTTATACATTCTTCTAGACTCTATTTAATACAATTCACCTAAAAATTACCTTTTTACTCATCAACAAGTCCTATTTTGAAGTGTTGTAGAGTCTTGTAACAAGATTTCATGCTTTTCTAGGCACATCTTCACTATTTACACCTTTCTCATGCTTTATTTTGACCCTTTATGCCCTCATAAGTTGTAATTAAGTGTATTTTTGGATGTTATCCCAATTAACAACATTAAACACAACATTTTTCCTAGCACATAACTTTAGGTCCTAGGTGGGACCCATTCGCCCTCATAAGTTGTAATTAAGTTTATTTTTGGATGTTATCCCAACAAACAACATTAAAAAAAACATTTTTCCTAACACATAACTTTAGGTCCTAGGTGGCGAATGAGTCCCCCTTGGCCCCAAATTAAAAATATTTCAAATTTATTTTCAAAATTTTATTCAAAATCACTTCATGTTAGCCTATGTTGAGGTATGAGCTAGTACTAAGGCACAAGAAATGTATAAATAAGAGTTTTTCACCTCATTTTAACCCCCATTCATCAAGATCACTTATCCACCTATTCACTTAAACATTCAAGCATTCTACATCATCAAGTCAATCACTTTTCAAGCACTTTGAAGCAGCTATTGACATTACTTCAGATTTGCAACATCAAGGTTCAGGTGAGTTAATATCATTTGCATGTTATTATTTTCTCTTTATCTTGCATTTCATTATCTTTTTAAGGTTTTAATTACCAAAAGTGGGGTTTGACCAAGGAAAACCCCTATTCACTAACCGCTAATCATTTTTCCCCTTTTACTTGTTTGTTTACAACCTTTGTTTGCAGATTTGATAGTTATTAGATGTTGAAGATTGATTTCCATGTCAACTAGGTGCTTCAAGTCAACATAAGTCAAATTCAAGCTTGGAGAAGGTTATTTGTTCATTTTCTACGGATTTGATCTCAACAACCCAACAAGCTGACATTCGTAGATCTGGTGTTGTAGAGTTGTCTCCTGATTTTTCAAAATTTGGGAGAGGATTGATTCACCGCCTATGGTGAATGAGTCACACCTTAAGACTAGAAACTTGAGTTTTGTCAGATTTCAGATCCTGGCAGAAAAATCATCTCCCATCACTTTTTCACTAGTAAGTGGACTAATTCACCACCCTAGGCAAATGAGTCCCACTATGAAAAATTAGTAAATTTCATCAACATATAAAACACTCCAAAATCATCCTAATTCATCCAGGTGCACTCAGATTTACCCTTGTTCTCTTTGTTCTACATATTTCTTTCAATTTCTTCATTTTACATAATTGTTTCCATATCACAATATCTTTTCAAACATAGCTTTAATTGCACTTTTGCATTACTTTTAGCTCATTTCAATCAGTCAATTGTATTTAGTTTTCTTTATTTAGCATAAACAACATCACACACAATGTAAATTGAGTGTTACATAAGAATTTTTGGACCCAATCTCTCTCCTTTTAGGTGAAAGCCCTCAGAGTGCAAGAGTAGCATTCAGGTCCCAAAAATCTATGTTTCATTTTGGTGAACCCAACTCTTGAACATTTTTTATTCATTGCATTTTAATCTATATTTTCATTAACATTCAATTAGCACATTGCTTTGTTATTGCATTTTAAGAATCTTTCATATTGCATTAGTGACAATAACTTTTGTTTTTGCATTGCATCATATTGAAAAAATTCAAAATTTTCATTCTACATTTGAAATTGCATACTATAGATCATTTAAATTTCATCCTTAAAACTTTGAAAAACACTAAAATAAATTTCATACTAGGATTCATTCGCCACCCAAGGTGAATTAGTCCCTCTGCACATTTTCATCAACATTTCTAAAATTCTATTAGCATTTTTCTGCATTACAACTTCTTGTTCCTACATTTTGTTTTCATTTATAGATTCATTTTTTTACATCCTTAATTGCATTTTAGTTTATTTGCATCATGGAATTTTGTTTCAATAAATTTTGGACTTCTTTAAAATCATTGGTAGACATGTCAAATTGTGCCTTTGGTTGTGACCCTAATGACCTTGAACAACCTCATGCTCCTTCAACTCCTCATGATTGTTCTCCTTGTGATGTTGAAATCATTGGAGATGATGATATTAGCATGAATAAGTTCTACAATGACTACCTTGACAACCTTGAAGCCAATGCAGCCTTTTACCCATCCATGAGATCACAAGACCTTCCCACTATTGCACTTCCGATCATTTTGCATATTTACATCTTGAATTCAATATAGAACCTAAGGTTCCTCCCTCCAATGAACCTAGTTCCTCTCAACCATTGCAATCCCAACCATTATATAAGCAAAAAGTCACAAACAATCCTATCAACCTTGAGGAAACATATGGAAAGGGATTTACTATCTTGAGTAAACAAGGTTGTGATACAAAACATGAACATGACATCCATCAACTTCTTCAACAACAATCAACTAAAGCAAGCACAACAGGACTAGGATATCAAGATCCTTCTCATCCTGAGAGACATCCTCTTCAACCTAGGAGACTTTTGGATGTTGGAATGGACATCTTGAATTCTCCTCCTAATTTAAACATTCTTCTTCTACATGAACAATTTTTATCTCCTTCTAATGATAAGGATGTTAGGATCCCCATGGGTCCTTTTCCTCCCTCTATTCATGAACATGGCGAATGTAGCAAATGAAAATGACCTTACAAACTCAAAAGGATCAAGTTTCCCACCTATCGTCCACCTAAATGTAAAAGGAGACTTCAATATACTTTTACCACATATGAATAGGTTGGTTATTCATTCTAAGGACTCTCACATCCCTTTTTGCAAATATCATCACATTCTTGGACATTGCACTGAAGAATGTCAGACATTGAAGGAAATACTGGCAAAGTATCACTTCACTGATAGTGATTGTTTCCCCCTCACACCTTAAACATAGTCAACTCCCTTTTATCATCCCATAGTTCTAGAGTTTCCTATTCTCACTATTGTATTATTCTTTTCCATCAACCATCTCAACTCATTCTTACATTTACACTTTGTAGAGGGTACAAAGTTGTTAGCCTTGCCCTTGTAATGCATTTTCCTTTGTCCCTTAATTATGTTATTCCTTTTCCACTTATCTCTTTAAGATTGAGAAACCAATAACTTAGTTAATGGTTAACATACATCTGCATTACTTGTTTCTTTTTATTTCGTTTTCATGTGCATATTGTGTTCCCTCTTATTGTGTATTCTATATTTCATCTCTCCGTACACTTCTTCTATCCCTATCTCTATTCTTCTATTTTTCGTGCATTTTCCTTTTCTCTTTTTGTTTTGTGCTTTCCTTTTTGGGAGAACACAAAGTGTTGAGATTCCCTATGTCTCTTCCATGTTGTCCCAAATAGTCCCTTTCCTTTTTCTTTTTCTTTTTGTTGTGTTTTTCATTTTGGGGATAAAGCAAGGCATTGAGACTCAAATGTCTCCTTCATATTGACCCAACTTTTTCACTTTTCTTTTTCATTTGATTTTTTCTTGTGTTATCCTTTTGGGCATGATGCAAGGAACTAAGAATTCAATGACTCTTCGATGTTGAGTCAAAACAAACTCTTTTTTTTTTTTTTGTCTTTGTGTCATTCTTCCAGTTCCATGTGCTTTGGGGAATGATGACAATTTCACACTCTTTCATACAAACATTACAACAATGAACATACTGACCCCAAATCCATAGATCTCTTATGTGTTTGGTATGTTTTATTTTTGGGGGGGAAACTCCCTTTCTTTCTTTGTTTTTCATTCTTCTTTGACATGACGCAACCTAACTTCAAAACATATGACTTGGCATAGGGCTTTCCAAGTTGGCTCTCATGTCTTGTTTTCATTTTTCTTTTTCTTTACTTCTCTACTTTAAAGTAAATTTTCACATAACAATGCTTAGTAATTCCTTTAAAGTGGGGGGCATACATTACCATTATTTCATGTGCATTATTGGTTCCTAGTTTAGCCTTGTCGTTTACGTGATGTGTTTGTCACTTTGTGGATGACATTGGGTGTGATGTCCTTCATAAGTGTAATCTATTTCATCATATTACATTCCTCTTGGTGGCTTGATGCTGCGCACTACATCTCCTAAGTTGTGAATATATTATTCTTTGATTTTTCCTCTCTTGGAGACATTAGACACAATGTTCCCTAAGCGATTGACCTTGCATAAATTGAACAAGACTCCTTCGAACTTCTTTTACATTTTCATATTTTACATTACATTTTACATTTTTGCATTTCTTTTTGCCACCTTGCATAACACAACTTGCATGATTGTGGTACCTTTTCTTTTTTCTCATGGAATTTTCCTTGTGGCACCTTGTTAAATTTATCAAACAGGTATAGTTTTGACATGGTTGAGTGGGAATCCCACCTAGTAGCATGACTTTTCTCCATAGCCATTTTTGTGTTTGTGAGTGCATACCAACTAGCATATGTATCTTACTTGTTGGGCCTTCTCACCCCACAGACAACTAGTTCCATGGCCCCAGAGTGAGTACACATTATCTTTTTCAAGCAATCAGCCTAGATCCCTTTTCACAACTAGTTGGATTCACGATCAAAGCTTCATCCAATTCTTTCTCAACACTTGTGTGTTCCTTTTTACTTATGCTTAGTTTTCCATTTGATCTTCATTCTAGGGGCTTGATCATCACTTTAGATTATTATATTCCATCTTGCTAATATAAGTTCATTTGAACCCTCCTCTCAATGTTCATGGCTACTTTAATGTGAGTTTGAAGTAGTTTCATCCTCTCACTAAAGTGAGGGCTAAATGTGTCGTAGAAAAATGGCCCCTTGTCATTTTCATGGCCTTTTAGGTCTTGTTTTATGGTGTTGGAACTATGTTGCTCTGATTTTATGATGTAATATGGCTTGAACATGCTTGTTTAGGTACTATAACTCAAAGAACAATGTCTTGTGAAGGTGTTGTGAAGTTTTTTAAGACATTTCTACATTCTTCTAGACTCTATTTAATACAATTCACCTAAAAATCACATTTTTACTCATCCACAAGTCCTATTTTGAAGTGTTGTAAAGTCTTGTAACAAGATTTCATGCTTTTCTAGGCACATCTTTACTATTTAAACCTTTCTCATGCTTTATTTGGCCCCTTTATGCCCTCATAATTTGTAATTAAGTGTATTTTTGGATGTTATCCCAACAAACAACATTAAACAAAAAAAAAATCTTGACACATAACTTTAGGTCCTAGGTGGGACCCATTCACCATGGGTGGCGAATGAGTCTCCCTTGGCCCCAATTCAAAATATTTCAATTTTTTTTTTGATATTTTATTCAAAATCACTTGATTTCATCCTATGATATAATACCCCGCCACACAACCCTAGAGGAAGTTGCAATTAACTACTCAAACACACAATTTTTTTTCTATAAGTACAAATAACATGCAAGTTCACTACCCATTGCCAACAACCTCTAAGGTTAGGAGACTAAGATTACTTAAAACCCAAACAAGAAACATGAATTGAAACCATAACATTTAATTAATTACTAAATTAAGTACACGTACATTGCATACCTAATAAATTACATCAAAGCATAAGGGATACCACATGTTTTCAATCAACGATAATTTAACAATAAGATTACAACTCTCATTCCCTAAATGAGGTAAATACAATACGCATGATTACATATTACATACTCCACCTCAATAACAAATGAGGGGTAATAAATTACAATATCAACTGAAAAGAATAAAACATGAAATGGAACTAGATCCCGTGAGCTCTCCAATGGGAAATCTCATCCACATAAACAAGAAGACCCAATGGATTAAGGTGCATGTTCCACCCAACCATGTGATACATGAAGGCTCACCTCCTGTGCTAGGAGATAGTAACAAGGATTCCTCGACAAGACCATCTACCTCTAGACATAGGCTAGCACATAAATGAACTGAATTAAATACAAGTACAACATCACTTAACACAATGGTTACAATGCTTCCAGAGTTAAATAGTCAATTTCATCACTGATACAAACATACTATTGACTTAGGAGAAGTGTCATCACAATGTTACATGGGATATCCTAGTAAGTCTTCCTAGGTACCGACCCCCATCTGAGGATATCCTAGAAACCTCTAATGACTCTCAACCCCTCATGCAAACCAATGCAGAATCAGTTATATCTCATAAATATGAGATAATGATCTTTCCATTCTAGGCCTTCTCATCCCATCCCAAGTCTATACAAGCCCTTGCATCCATAAGCGAGGAAAAATTAATCTTATTAAGTGTTCGATACTACCTAATCTCTAATAAGTTTATTTACATTATCACTGGATTAACTAACTTACAATGAGTTACCCTGATGCCACTTTCTGTGTCAGCCCTCATTGCAAGCCACTTCTCTAAGACAACACATGGAATAACTCCATAACCCAAGGGTACGCAAGAGCAATGTAAGGATAATAACTCCCTATCCATGACATAAGGTCAACACATCACGTTCATGATAACTGGGTATCTAACTAGATGCAATAAGACGCACTACCCAAGGCAATTCAAAGGTTGACTAACACATTTCAACAACCAACATAATTAAATGAAAACCCATCTGGAAGACTTACATAAATAGATAACTCTATTTACCCAACGTCAAGAATGAGAGAAATCACATAATGAAAAGGCAATTTGGCAATTTAATACCCTATTTTAGGATTTCCTAAATCCAAGCACAACAATGACATATTGCATGTAACAATAAAAATAATTAACATTATTTGCAAATACTAAAAAGTAATTAAAATTACATTGGCAACATTAAGGAACTTAAACTAATAATTTAATTCATTTTTTCTCAATTATACATAATAATCAAAATAAAATTTTAAATAAAATCATTTGATTATTAAATCAACTTTATTATAAAATCAACTTTTTTCAATCTATTATAATAAAACAATCATCCTAGGATCAATATACTTAAATATAAATATATATTAATCATACATATATATAATTGTATACTCAATGTATAGACAATTATATATATATATATATATTAATATATAAACATTATTTAAATATATATTTTTAAAAATCAATTTAAATTCCCAATCATTTAAAATATATAATATATATATTATATATAAATATATATAATATTAATTATATATATAAAAAAATTTGAAAAGGGCGAAACCCCCAAAAGGAGGGGATGCAACCATAGGCTACGCCCAACCTCCTTTAGTGGAGGCGGCACATATGGCAGCACTACCCCCACACACAGTGTGGGAAGCATTGTCACAACAGCACCCTCCACTGGGGGGCATGGCTGTGGCAGCCACGGCTGCCCCCCCAATAAAATATAATTTAATTTTTTTCAATTAAAAATGAAAAAATGAAATTTTCACTTGAGATTTTTTTTGACAAATTTTCACAGTAAAACTTTTTTTTTAGAACAAAAAATTTTCAGAATGTATAAAAATTATATTTATAACATATGTATGTATATATATATTAACAGAATATATAAATATATATTTATAAATATATACATAAATTTCTATTTTACAGTCAAATTGAACAATTTTTCTATAGAAAAATGACAAATTACAGAGGCTCTCTTTTTTTTGTTTTCTTTTGTTCACAGAATTTATAGAGGAACTCTATCTCCACTAATTCATAGAACTCCATTTCCACCATTTAAACTAAGATTTGCAAGGATTTATGTTGCTTCCTTTTGTTGTCTTTTTCAATTTTTCTATTGAACAAAAATGATTTTTCAGAATCTCTATTGTTTTCTTTTTCCATTTTCTACAAGAATCTAAATCTTTATTAAGATTTCAATAGAGGTTTTTAAATTTGTTTACAAACAAGTTTTCAAAATTAAAAATCTCAAATTTTAAAAAAATAGAACAAGAAGAACCTATAATCTGAAGTCTAAAGAAAACAATTTGATGTTGTGCTTCCTTCCCAATTTGAAATTCCAGATCTCCTTCCAAGTCTCCAATCTCAATTCCAAGATTCAATCAAAAACCCAAAAGAAAGCCATCTTTCTCTTCTTTTTTTTAACAACAAATTCTCTCCCAAAATTGAAAATAAAAAAACCCAAACAAAAACAATAGCCTCCCTCTCATAAGTTTTTTCCCAAATATAGTCAACTTCCCTAAAATATCCCATCCACCATAGTTATTACTCCCTCTATGCATTTTGGAGATATTTTGCTTTTTTGAAAATTTAAAACCAAAATTTCTTTTCAACATGACTTTATTACTTTTTTAAAAAAAAAAATCTATTTCAAAAAGGAATTTGAAACTTTTAAAATTTTCTTTTTCAAAAATCATTTAACACTTCTAATTCCCAAAATGGATATCTTAATTCATTTCAACACAATTAATTTAATTAATCAATAAAATAAATCTAATCCAAGATTAGATTATGTTATTAATTAAATTAAATTAATTAATAAATTAAAAAAAATTAATTAATAAATTAAATAAAAATTCTAACATTATAACCAAATAAATTTAATAAACAAATTAAATACATAGAACCATTTATTTACCTTTTCCAACTAGCAATTAAATAAAATCAAAGAAAGATGAATGACATAGAAGTAACTTAACCTGACTAAAACCTAATGACACACTATGACTAGGGTGATGACTTGGCACGGAAAACCTAGCTACTATCTCCCAATTGAATACCATTGGCTAATGGACATGCTCAAACCTATGAATTTAGGTGGAGTCAGTGTCCTATACCTGTCAACCTACGAATAAAGAGTATATCGAACATGCATATATATAACATAATGAAACACACCGTGAAGAGGAAATCTCAGAATTGTAGGGCCCTCACAAGTGTGTGGTACAATCTCATCCCCTTCACCAATACAAAATTAATAACTGAAAATTCTAACATCAATAATATACTAAAAAGCATAAAGCATCATTAATTAAATATATGTTAATCTAATTCAAAGCATGCCATAATGATAAAATCAAAATAAAATACCATCACATCAAAATATAACATTTGCATTGCTTTATAGTTTGTGATTAAATAGTAACCAAGTACCATAGTCAAAGTAATAGCAAGACAGGGTATAACAAAGAAAAGCACTGTCCGATCAAAAGAGCTAAAAATGGGGGGGTTCTACATCCTCCCCCCAGGGTCAGGCTTACTCCTAGAAGCCTGCGAACAAATAGGGATATAGCTCCCTCATTCTAGCTGCATTTTCCCAAGTGGATGACATGTCATCCCTAGGATCCCACTAGATCCTAACCTTATCAATATCTCGCCCTCAAAGAGCAAGCTTTCTATGCTCCATCTTGACCACAGGCTCCAAAGCAAGCTGCCCATCCTTTACCTATAATGCATTCCAATCAAGTACTTGAGAAATGTCTGGATGGTACGGCTAAAGAACTAAAACATGAAAAAAATTGTGAATTTGCAAGAGATTAGAAGGTAAAGAGAGATAGTAAGCAACTGGACCAATCTTCTTGAGTATCTTGAAGGGTCCGACAAAGTGAGGTGCCAACTTATATCCCTTCCCATAACGGATTGGGCTCTTTCATGGATGCACCTGCAAGAAGAATCTATCACCCACAGAAAACTGATGATCCACTCTATGTGCATTTGCATACTTCTTCTGCCTAACTCGCACTGCCACTAATTGCTCCCTAATCCTATCCACTTGTTGCTCCATATCTGGCAACATATCGGGACCCAAAGTTACTCTATCCTCATGTCAATCCCAACTCAAGGGAGCGTGACATGGTCTCCCATACAGTGCCTAGAATGGAGGCATGTCGATAGAACTCTAGAAACCATTATTATATGCAAACTCTACTAAATAGAGATAATCTTCCCATCATGTATGTTGGTCCATTACATACATACATAATATGTCCTTGAGGATCCGATTGACCCTCTTAATCTGTCCATCTATCTCTGGGTGGTAAGATGAATTGAAGTTCAACTGTGTCCCCATCGCATGTTGTAATGAATTCCAAAGAGATGAGATGAACACTACATACCTGTCAGAAATAATCTAACATAGAATACCATGTAACCTCACTATGTCCTCCATGAACACTCTAGCTACGGATGATGCAGTATAGGAAAGTGAATAGGTGAGAAGTGTGCCACCTTCGTCAACCTATCAACTATCAAAATAATTGCATCATGCCATCTCGAAGAGTTGGGTAAACCAAAAATGAAATCCAATGAGATAATATCCCACTTGCACTCTAGTACTAAGTTCGGCTACAAAATCCCTGCTAGATGCTAGTGTTCAACCTTCACCTGCTAACACTGAAGACACCACAACACAAAATCCGCAATATTGCGCTTCATCCCTAGCCAAAATACAACTAACGTAGATTTGTATATATCTTCTTCACCCCCAAATGGGCTAAATAAGGTGCACAATGTGATTCAGTCATGACCAAGGTGCAAAGATCACCTGATGAAGGAACATGCATGCATCCCATGTTCCTCAATATCAAATTTGAATCCAGAGAATATCCTGAATACCTGCCCTAAAGGGTTTTTCCTGCCTTAATCTTTGTCCTAACCTCTTGATACCAACTATCCTTAGCAAGGGCATAAAGAATCTGACTCTACAAATCTACAACAAGAGTCAACTCAGATATCTCATCTCTCCTCCTACTGAGTGCATTTGTTATGAAATTCTCCTTTCCCTAGATATACTTCACTTCAAAGTCATATTCACAAAGAAACTCCACCAAATGCCTTTGCCTAGCATTAAGGTTGGGCTACATGAAAATATACTGAAGGCTTCTGTGATCACTGTGCAACTCAAACCTATGGCCAAGAAGGGAATGCCTTCATCTTTTCAATGCATGAACAACTTCTGCTAACTCAAGATCATGTGTGGGATAGTTCATCTCATGATCCTTGAGCTTTCGTGACTCGTATGCAATGACACGATCCTCCTGCATCAACACTACACCTAATCCCTCCAAGGATGCATCTGTACAAACTACAAAGTCCTGAGTCGGATCAGGTATCGCAAGTATTGGTGCACTAGTCAGCTTCTCCTTAAGGTTATGAAATGCTTCATCACACTTCTCTGACCACTCAAACCTCTTCCCTTTCCTTTGAAGGGAGGTGATAGGATACCCTATTCTCAAAAAACCCTACACAAAATGCCTATAATAACCCACTAGCCCCATAAAGCTACATATCTCTGCCACATTCATGGGTGTAGGCCAATATGAGAGCACTTGAATCTTTGAAGGATCCACTGAAATACCTTCCCCTAAGAACACATGACCACGGTACTGGACCTCAGTCTTGAATAATTCACACTTTGATAGGTTAGCATAAAGTTGATTATCCTGTAAGCACTATAATACTTTGTTGCAAATGTTCCTCATGCTTTTCCACTATCCTAGAGTATATCAAAATGTCATCAAGGAACACAAGGAAAAATCTATCTAGGTACATATGAAATACTCCATTCATCAAAATCATGAACACAGAGGGTGCATTCGTCAACCCAAATGGTACTACTGTGAGACTCATGAACACAAAGGGTGCATTCATCAACCCAAATGGTACTACTTTGAACTCATAGTTACCATACCATATTTTGAAACACTTTCTTATAGATGTCTGATTCAAAGATACGAAGCTGATGGTATCCTGACTTAATATCAATCTTTGAAAAGATCTTGGCACCCTTGATCTGGTCGAATAGATCATCAATCCTAGGAAGCGGATATTGATTCATGATGGTCACTTTGTTCAATTGTCGGTAATCAATACATAACCAAACTGAACCATCCTTCTTCTTCACAAAGATAACTAGTGCTCCCCATAAAGAAACACTAGGATGAATGAAACCCTTCTCTAACAACTCCTCAAGTTGCAAGTGAAGTTCTTTCAGCTCCTGGGTGGTCATACGAAAAGGAGCTCATGAAATGGGTTCTGATCTAGGTATAAGGTCTACCTTGAAGTCTATATCCCTCCGAGGTGGCATCCCTAGAATCTCAACTGGAAAGACATCGAAATACTCCTGAAGAATGGGGTGACTATCGAGAGATACTTTCTCTTCTCCACCTCTTAAATCCAAATCATCCACTATAACAATGAATAAATGGCAACCCTGACGCTCACACCTTCTCAAATTCATAGCTGAGATGACCCTCAAGGAAATCGGCCTCTGAACTACCACTATCTCTACCTCTCTGCTAGATGCCTCAATACATCGAATTGACTTGCATTGATAATCTATGACTGCACTATGAACATCTAACCAATCCATCCCTATGACAATGTCATAAGAACACAATGGAATAACTCAAAGATACCATGTGTAATGCCACACCACACAACCGTAGAGGAAGTTGCAATTTACTAATCAAACAATTTTTTTGTTTGTTTAAGTACAAATAATATGCAAGTTCACTACCCATTGCCAACAACCTCTAAGGTTACGAGACTGAGATTACTTAAAACCCAAACCAGAAACATGAATTGAAACCATAACATTTAATTACTTAATAAATTAAGTACACATACATTCCATACCTGATAAATTTCATCAAAGCATAAGAGATACCACATGTTTTCAATTAATGATAATTTAATAATAAGATTACAACTCTCATTCCCTGAATGAGGTAAACCCAATAAGCATGATTACATATTACATATTCCACCTCGATAACAAATGAGGGGTAATAAATTACAATATTAACTGAAAAGAATAAAGCATGAAATGGAACTGGATCCATGAGCTCTCCAATGGGAAATCCCATCCATACGAACAAGAATAAGACCCAACAGATTAAGGTGCACATTCCACCCAACCATGTGATACCTGAAGGCTCAACCCCCATGCTAGGAGATAGTAATAAGGATTCTTAGAAAAGACCATCTACCTCTAGACATCAGCTAACACATAAATGAACTAAAATAAATACAAGTACAACATCACTTAACATAATGGTTACAATGCTTCCAAAGTTAAATATTCAATTGCATCACTAATACAAACATACTGCTGACTTAGGAGAAATTTCATCACAATGTTACATGGCATATCCTGGTAAGTCTTCCTAGGTCCTAACCCCCATCTCGGGATATCCTGGAAACCTCTAATGACTCCTGGCCCCTCATGCAAACCAATGCAGAATCAATTATCTCTTGTAAAGAAGAGATAATGATCTTTCCATTACAGGTCTTCTTATCCCATCCCAAGTCTATATAGGCCCTTGTGTCCATGAGCAAGGAAAAATTAATCTTATTAAGTGTTTGATACTACCTAACCTCTAATAAGTTTATTTACATTATCACTAGATTAAATAAATTACAATGAGTTACCCTAAAGCCACTTTGTGTGTCTGCCCTCATTGCAACCCACTCCTCTAGGACAACATGTGGAATAACTCCACAACCCAAGGGTACACAAGAGTGATGTAAGGATAATAACTCCCTATCCATGACATAAGGTCAAAACATCTCATTCATGATAACTGGGTAGTGTGTCTTAATGTATCCAGTTAGATACCTAGTTATCATGAATGGGATGTGTTGACCTTATGTCGTGGATAGGGAGTTATTATCCTTACATCACTCTTGTGTACCCTTGGGTTGTGGAGTTATTCCACATGTTGTCTTAGAGGAGTGGCTTGCAATGAGGGCCGACACACAAAGTGGCATCAAGGTAACTCATTGTAAGTTTGTTAATCTAGTGATAATGTAAATAAACTTATTAGAGGTTAGGTAGTATCAAACACTTAAGAAAATTAACTTTTCCTCACTCATGGATGTAAGGGCTTGTATAGACTTAGGATGGGACAAGAAGGCCTGGAATGGAAATATTGTTGTCTCATCTTTATGAGAGATAACTAATTTTTCATTGGTTTGCGTGAGGGGCCAAGAGTTGTTAGAGGTTTCTAGGATATCTCGAGATGGGGTTCGAGACCTAGGAAGACTTACTAGGATATCCCATGTAACATTATAATGACACTTCTCCTAATCTAGTAGTATGTTTGTATCAGTGATGCAATAGACTATTTAACTCTAGAAGCATTGTAACCATTGTGTTAAGTGATGTTGTACTTGTATTTAATTTGGTTCATTTATATGTTAGTCTATGTCTAGAGGTAGTTGGTCTTGTCTAGAAATCCTTGTTACTATCTCCTAGCATGAGTGGTGAGCCTTCGGGTATCACATGGTTGGGTGGAACATGCACCTTAATCCATTGGGTCTTCTTCTTGTTCATGTGGACAATATTTCTTGTTGGAGAGCTCGTGGGATCTAGTTCCATTTCATACTCTATTCTTTTCAGTTGATATTTTAATTTACTACCCCTCATTTGTTATCAAGGTGGAATATGTAATATATAATCATTATTATAGGATTTAAACCTCATTCGGGGAATGAGAGTTGTAATCTTATTGTTAAATTATTGTTAATTTAAAACATGTGGTATCTCTTATGCTTTGCTATAATTTATGTATGGAATGTATGTAATTAATTTATTAAGTAATTAAATGTTATGGTTTCAATTCATATTTCTTGTTTGGGTTTTAAGTAATCTCAGTCTCGTAACCTTAGAGGTTGTTGGCAATGGGTAGTGAACTTGCATGTTATTTGTACTTAAACAAAAAAAAATTATGTGTTTGAGTAGTTAATTTCAACTTCTTCTAGGGTTGTGTGGCGGGGCGTTACATGTGATGAGGTATGAGCTGGTACTAAGGCACAAGAATTGTATAAATAAGTGTTTTTCACCTCATTTTAACCCCCATTCATCAAGATCACTTATCCACCTATTCCCTTAAGCATTCAAGCATTCTAAATCATCAATTCAAGCAATTTGAAGCAACCATTAACATTATTTCAGATTTGCAACATCAAGGGTTAGGTGAGTTAATAGAATTTGGATATTATTAGTTTATCTTCTCTTGAATTTCATTATGTTTTCAAGGGTTTAATTACCAAAAGTGGGGTTTAACCAAGGAAAACAACTATTCACTAACCCCTAATCATTTTTCCCCTTTTGCTTGTTTGTTTGGAGCCCTTGTTTATTGATTTGAAAGGTTATTAGGTGTTGAAGATTGATTTTCATGTCAACTAGGTTCTTCAAGTCAACATAAACTAAATTTAAGCTTCGAGAAGGTTATTTTTCCATTTTTTGCAGATTTGACCTTAATAACCCGACAAGCAGACATTCTCATATCTGGTGTTGTAAAGTTGTTTCTTGATTTTTTTAAAATTTGGGAGAGGATTGATTCACCACCTATGGAAAATGAGTCCCACTTTAGGATTGAAAACTTGAGTTTTGTTAGATTTCAGATCCCAGCAGACAGAAACTAGCTCTTGACAGTTTTTCACCAATAGGTGGACTAATTTGCCACCTTAGGCAAATGAGTCCCACTATGAAAAATTAGTAAATTTTTTCAGCTTCTAGAACACTCCAAAATCATCCTACTTTATCCGGGTACACTCAAATTTACCTTTATTCTCTCTGTTCTACATATTTCTTTCAATTTCTTCATTTTACATAGTTGTTTGCATATCACAATGTGTTTTCAAGAATAGTTTTAATTGCACTTTTGCATTCATTTTAGTTCATTTCAATCAATTAGTTGCATTTATTTTTCTTCATTTAGCATAAACAACATCACACACATCCTAAATTGAGTGTTACATAAGCATTTTTGGACACAATCTCTCTCCTTTTAGGTGAAAATCCTAAGAGTGCAAGAGTAGCATTCAGGCCCCAAAAATCTATGTTTCAACAATGAATGGTAGAGCTCAGTTCATCTTCATATTTTTAACTTAATACATTATTCTTTACAAAGCTTATGAATTATATAGTAAATATTTCTTCACATTTTTTCTGCCATTAGACTGATTGTTGTACCTTGTGAATATACATTGTGCTACTTTTACATACTGACTTGTAGTTCAGAATAATATTTTTTTAATTAACTAAAATGACAATAAAATATAAATGCATAACTTTAATTATTTAAAAAAAAATTGACACTTCGCATTTTACATTCTATCTTCCAAATAGAATGCCATAAATTAAAAAATTGATCTAAAAACATCCTCAGCATACCCATTGCACATGAAAGTGTGATTCCTAGTAATAAAGATATTTTAAAACCCTCATTGAAATATTATTTTCAAGTTGTAGCTTGTGAAATTGGAGAAGTGAAAATGCACTTTTTACTTTCATCTGACCATGACCAATGATATTTCTAGATAGTAAGTTATCATCCTTCTCATTCGAATCCTTCCAATCTTCTCTCAAGCATTGTCCAGCTAGAATGGGAGGGTGAGGCTACTCAAAATTGAGCAATATATGCACCACAAATAATATAACTACATTTACTATATATTTAAAGTATTTTCTCCCTTCAATGTTTGTAGCATTTGTATCGTATCTTTGATTTGTCTTCCATGGCAACCAAGAGTGGAGTGAAAGATGTATTTCTTGGATCTTTGTTTATGCAACTGTATGTTATTTGTAATTCCTTTGGTTATGCAACTATTAGTTTTTTGTATATTCTTTTTTTCATGCAACACAAAAAATATATTTGAATATCTATGATATTTGAGCTTTAGATGCATAAATTTGTTTGTCGATTGTATTTTTTTTATGTTAATCCAATACAATTTTTTTTTAATATCTATGATATTTAAAGTTTACATGCATAAATTTGTGAGAATTAATTAAGTTATATTTGATTTATAACTTGAATAATTGATTCACTCAAATAAATGACTAAACAATGACTAAATAAATGACTACTATGACTAAAATAAATGAATACAATGACAAAATATATGATTACAATGACAAAATATATGACTACAATGACTAAATATATGACTAAAAATAATGACTAAATTAATAACTAAATATATGACTAAAGCAATGACTAAATAAATGACCAGTTAACAACAATAAATGACTAAATATATGACTAAAAAAAGCACTACCATGACTAAATAAATGATCAGTTAACAACAATCAATGACTAGATAAATGACTAAAATATTTTAGTCATAAATTTGGTCGTGCTATTAATGACCAACAATAAACTACTAATGGTCACATGACTAAAATTAGTCATTTATATTCAATTTTTAGTAATTTAGTTAGTCATATATTGTTGTTTTTGTACTAGTGGTAGGGAGTGATGGAGGGAGAGGTAGGTAGAGAGTGAGAGAGAAGGATGGAGAGAGGGAGATAGAGATAAGTAGAGAAGGAAGGAGGGAGGGAGAGAGAAGTGAGATAGAGAGAATTAGAGGGAAAAGGAGAGAGAGAGAGAGAGTCAAATAAAGGGATGGAGATAGTGAGAGATAGGTCTAGAGTGTAAGGGATAAAAGATGAGTGAGATAGGAGAGAAATAATACAACTTACTAATTACTAAAATTTGACCTATTGGAGGTAATTATTAAAATTTGACTAAGTTTAAAATTTGTGAGATCTTCCAAAAACTAAAATTTGCATTATAATTCCTAGAGATTTGAAACCATTCTCCAACATTCTAAAACTATATACATGAAATATAGCTTAAAGTATAAGAAAGTAAACATCCATATGTAAATTTCAACTTATACTTAAACATTTATTTCATGTATATAGTTTGCCTCAAAGATAATGAGAAGAAAGAAAAAAAAATAGAAGAAAAATAAATTCAATGTAGATCAAAATGTGAGCACATTATAACACACTCGCATTTTGTCAATGCATTCACAAAACACAAAAGCCATGTCAAAACTACGATATAACACGAGCGCATTATAACATACTCACATTATAAAGTGCATGTGTAATATCTTGCTTTGGGAATCCCTAAGCCTTGGGCTTGGTATTTTCTTTGGAATACCAATCCAAACACGTGGAGGGCATTCCCAATGACCAAAGACATGTTTTTTCAAATTCTACAATATTTCACATAATTGAATTCATGCTCATTGTCAAGATTGCACATGGTCCAATGTCAAACAATTCAAACACCTAAGTAATGTTAGGTTCTCTCTTAGCTATCCAACAATGTAATTTTTTTCACTTTCAGACAATGTTAAGCCTTTCATCTATAATTTATTTTGTTTGTGTCTCTTTTTTAACAAAAACTAGTGTTTAGTATTTTTTTGCTATAGATTAACCGCTCATCGAAATTTAAAATAAATTACATTTTTAGAAACTAGACTCCATTCAACATTTAAAAAAAAAAAAAAAATTAGTATCCAAAATTTGTAGGAGTAGCATGGCCAAAATTTTGTTTTTAAGAAGAGTCCACTTAGAAAATTAGTAAAAAATCAAATATTCATTAAAAAATTATCAAAAAAAATCATGCATCAACTATATACTATTAGATAATTTCTCACCAGAGCGATTTTAAAAATACTAAATAAAATTTCACCATGTTAGGGACGTACAAGAGTTGCTATGTTATATTTTTCTAACAAAAACAAAACCAATTTTTGTACATCCCACTTTTGAACTCCATAATCTCAATGATTTTCAAAATAAATTAGTAGTTTAGAAAGTAAACTTGAAGAAATTCAATCATTTTTTTGTTCCATCTCAAAAATTTGAGTGTAACTCTCCTCAATTACATGTCCAAGGTTAGTATTTCCTGATTTTAGAAAAAAAAGTGACCACTTAAGCCCCCTTTTTGGGACCCATCTTTTTGCACTTACCCTTTGGTCCATCAGTGTTGGTTGTAGTCTTGGTTTTTGATCTTGCATTGTGGTCAAGTATTGATTGGTATTGATTTATTTAATTTAGAATTGTTTGATTAATGTTTTGGTTAATTGCTACATTAAAATAGCATTATTAAGTTAAAAAGGTACTTTTGTTAAGTAAATATAAATGTTTTTATATAATTATAATTATGATCAAATAAATTATAATGTAAATTTGAAGTTAGAAAATAAAATATTATAAAGTTGAGGATATGTGCAAGATCATGATGGGCCAAAAAGTGGCGATATGATGGGTATGTGTAGAGAATATGGTTGATGACTTTTTTTACCCAAAATTGATGAAACAAAAAGGTTTTTAAAAGGATATTACCAGCTTTCTACTAATATAAATTATGCTTTACTTTGAATTTAATAAATAATTATTATTTATTTTTTATTTAAATTATGACTAAATTCTTGATTGATAGGTTGATTGAAAAACATCTATACCTTTCAAATTGTATCATATTTTTTGAATCTGAAACATATGTCACATAAAGCACAATATAGAATTAAAAAAAAATTATGAAGTTTTGACCAAGTTAAGGTGGTCTAACATACGAGTTTTTATATTTTTTAAAAGTTGTAATAAAAAATTCATAATTAATTATTTACATGGAAAAAACTTACCAAAAAATATGTATCACATTGGGACATGAGTCCTCTGCCCATATCTAAAATATTATTAAAAATAATTATCATTTTATTGTGGTTAGGATGGTCATACAAACACCTACTTCTTATTTTTTCCCTAAAATTTAAGTACTACTGCATTGAAATTTCAGATTTTCACCTAATAGATTTTTATTTTTAAAAATAATCCTAGTAGTTTAGAGATTACATTCAATTTTCTATAGATTCTATTCATACATATTTTTTAAATAATATAGATAAATTATTCAAATTTTTACGTTAAGTTGTCTAACTCTAATTTTTCTAAATTTTTCACCACTTAAGGGCCTGTTTTTCCATGATGATCCTGCACATACCCTTGATTATTAAGTTTGAATAAATAAGAATATGTTTTAATAAATAAATATAAAAATAAATATATGAATAATTGTTGTGAACAATAAATATAAAAATAAATATATGAATAATTGTTGTGAACAATAAATATAAAATAAAATGATAAATTAAAAGGGGGTTTGCATGCAGCAACATGCACTCTCAAATAGTTATTAGAATTGGTTATCTCTACACATGGGGAATACAATATGGAAAAAGGGTCTTATATTGTTCCCATGAATATTTTCTGTTTTTTTGGGGGGGGGGATTTTCATTATGCTGACTGTAAATTCCCTGTGAAAATTCCAAATACTGTTGATTTTGTGGAGAAGATTGGAGCTAGAAAATTCAGAGCTTAGCATCAAATCTCCAGCCCTGTCAAGCGAATTGAATCCAGGCTCCATTACTTTTTGAATTCTATGTTCATTTTGAAACAAATCCTTGAATGAATATGCTATTGGAAACAAAATGTCTCTTGCTTATTTAGTTTGAATTGAAGTAATTACTAAATACAATTGCTGAAGGTTTTTAAAAGCCCTTCTCAGTGAATCATTTTGTGCATAATCTGCATTTTACATTTCTCTAGGTACTCTGTAATTTGTTTATTCTATCTAAATTCTATAATTTGACTTCATGCATCTAGACAATGTGACTATAATATTTCTCAATCTTCTATACTATATTTTGGCATAATTCTCTATTTCACTTCACCATTTGCATTCAAAATTTTGCTCTCAATTTCTAGCCTAACGAATTGCATACTTGATTATCAATTTAACCTGCCATTGCATTTTTGTGAGCTTCATAATCCTCTATTTTGGTGCACCCAACTTCTTCTTCTTTGTTTTTTTTTTTAAATAAAGAAAATACATCGTATTGTGGCCGACGACCTAGTCGCTATCATCAGCCTATGATCCAGGCTTGGCGTTAGCCAGCCATGGCGGACCAGCCGGTTGTCTCCCCTCTCTTTTCTCTCCATGCTCAGTGCCTTAGCTCCACACTAGGGTAGATTGCATAATCTTTGGACTTCGCTTAATGCAAAATTCACTCCCAATGCCTACCTTGATACCATACGCTATGTTTCACTCCATGGTTTTGATTTTAAAATTGATAGTTATATTGTTTTGGCTTTCAATGCCTGGTCTGGTGATACCGTTGGTATTCAATGCCCTTTAATGCAACCCCAACTCTTTTCAAGATCTTCTATCCACTTGTTGGCATCACCCTCTACCTCCATTATTGCTTTCCCTTCGTCATTTTTGCTCTTATCCATAACTTATTGCATTGCATGCTAAGCCCTTGGTATTTCTTCAGGCTCCTCAAACCCTTTTTGTATTTGTATGAGTGCTTATGGGTCATGTCCCTGTTTCTTTGTTCGCTTTGAAGCTTCTGAGTATTACATTTTTATGCGTTGGTTATATTTTATCATTGGCATGCAATCCTATGTATAACATATTCGACAGGCTTAGCTTTCGGTGCTAAACATGTTCTACGTTATATATATATATACCTGAATCTATGGGCTTCGGTTTTTAATTGATGAATACATACTTTATTACTAGCACCCAATGTTATGCGTTGCATATAATTTACTGTTATGGCATCTATTATTCATTTCCAAATTGCTATATTCGATGTTGAAGGTATCGATTTATATAGATTTATATAGAAATCGATGGTGATAAGGTTTTGCCTGGCATTCGATGTCTGTGTGGTTTGCACATATATACTTATGATTAGCACCAGTAAAGCTTACAACGTTAGGATGTGTTCTGACTGCTTCTTTAAATTGAAGATTTTGAGGGATTTCTTGCAAAAATATCCCGACCATTAAGCTTTAATGCATGTCCATAGGCCGTCCCAAATCTCTCAGTTCGCACAGGGAGGAAGGACCTTGGCAACGAATTTGGCTTTATGCTTGCCAATAACATTTGCTTGAAAGTTTCTTAAGCCATTTCAATAAATCCAAATTGCGCTATATTGCAATACTTCATTTCATGCATCCCTTCCTCACAATTGTAGGTTGCTTTGAAGTTTGAAGTGAGCTATAAATATATTCCAATGCCCAGTCGCTGCGACAAGATTCGTTTATATGTGTCTGCTCACTGCATAATTTGTAAAGTTTGTATTTGTGCAAATTTTGTTAAGTATGGCCTCAATTGAACGATATTAGCCTGTATCAAAAACTTGCTTCCTTTTTTCTGTATCATGCAGCCGTTCAAACAAACCGTAGCAAAAATGTTGCCCAAGTCATTCTATTCGAATTGAATTTCCTTCACATTCTTTCTTTTATTCTGAAAGTTTGTCCCTGTAGGGAAATTTTGATCTTGTGTCTAATTCACATGTTATCTATAGATTCTTCTGATTACCTATTTTGACGTGATGTTGGGTTTTCAATCGATTCAACTCTGAACCTGTCACCAAATCTAGTTTGAGCATATTCCTCAAGCTTTTCCATTCCTAACACCTAGTCCAAAATTTCCTTATTTTCTTGATATTTTAAGCTATTTGAAGTGTTAGACAAGTGGTTCAGGTGTCTTTCTTGTGCTCTTGAATTTTGAATTCAAGACAATTGTATTACTGGTATGTCTTTTATGCCCACATTTACCCAGATTTAGATTCCTTAAAAAGTGGTGGATTTTAATAATAATCTTGTCAGGTTATGCGTGTTTATTTTATAAAAGTTATGATAAATTAGATTGTGGTCAAGTGTGATTCTTCATGGATTGGAGCTCGAAATAAATGGTAAAGAGTTTATTAAGTATTTTGTTACTATTATAGTAATAAAAAGTCCTCTTTTTAATATTTTAGTATTATAAATATTACATTTATATTCTAATAGAATTATTAATTATTATTATCTTTGAACATAGTGTGACTTTGTTAAAGAGATAAATGATGAGGGCTAAGAGATAAAAAGGTAAAGTATAAAAGAGATTGAAGTAAGGGTTTCAAATAAAATAAATAATTTTGTATTGGTAAGGTATATTGATTTCAGAGTAATTGTTAGTGGAACAATTGTATCCAAGTTGTATTTATTATTTGATATTCTTGGATTATTGAATAGACTAGCATTGAATAAAAAAAGCTAGCAAGTTGTATTTCTTATTAATGATTAGATATCAAATTTATATTTATTATGCATTTCAAATTAACAATATAGATATATATTTGTGAATTAGGGTTCATTAAATTAGATAAGGGAATTTACATTTCATAGTCTTGGTTTCATAGAGATTATATGATAAAGTTGGAATAATTGCTATCATAGTTATTTTCAAGTTATCGTGAGAAATAACCTATTGACTAAATTTAGTGGCTAAGTTGAGTAAAATGAAATGTGGAAATAATGTATTTCATGTTATATTATTAGAGTGATTGCTTGTTTTATTGTGTGGATTATTGGAAATTGGGATGATTGAAGCAAATGTTTAAAGTGGGAGTCATTGATCAAATTGGTAAGGTTGGCTTCCAAAGGTTTCAGAGGGGGTATTTTTGTATATATGGGTTTTATGTTTGTTTCACTTTGGGTGATCCCACAATAGTGGTTTACAATTTTTGGCTAAATTGGACACTGAAATTATTATTTTTAACTAAATCTTCACATTCGGGCACCTATAGCGGCTACACTGTGAGGAGTTTGAATATGATGCAAACTAGAGTCTCATTACATTTTGTTTGTGGATTCTAAAAATATTTTTTTCAAAATTTTTGGAATTAGATTGCACTTCTTTTTCTATCTCTTACGAAAATAGGTTTTTTTCAAAAACAACATTTTTAAAAAGTCACACACACTGTATAATCCATAACTTCTTTTCCATGAAGGATACAATTCTAATTCTTTCAACTTTAGATTTGTAACTCTAATATCTAGTGCTTCCACTTGGTTAGATAGTTTTTTATTGAATATTTTTTCTTTAATCAAGTTTTAAAGTCAAACCAATTACAATTCAGACATAGCACGACCATATAATGTGTAACATTTTTTGTATATACCGAATTTTTATTTTTTTTGTTGGATCAAGGACTTCAATATTTGGTGCACTCATATTTTTCAAAAAAAAAATTGATAATCTACTATTTTTCCACGTGTAGAACAGAGACCTTCATTTTTGGTGGAGACTCTATGTTTAATAAAATTAAAACATATAAAAATTATATTCGTTGGATAGCTCATTCTGAGGACTATCTAATTCCAGAAGGGTTTTTGAAGACTTCTCCATTTTCATCCTCAACCCAAGCTCTGAAACGTAAAAAATAGACTTATTTTATGTCTCAAGAGGGGAATGAGGGGCAAGGGGGGTTCAAGTGAACCCCTAGAGGTTCGCTCAAACTAGGGTTCGACTAAACCATGGTTTGAGTGAACATCTTCAAGGCGATTCGCTCAACCCCCTTTGCTATGTATTTGTTTTATTTTTTGGCTACCAAAATTTAATCGATCGAACCAGTAGGTTGGTATGAACCTCCAAAATCACTTATTTTGCTTTGGGGTCATTTTTTGTGAGTTTTCCTTCCTCACTTGAATTGTAAACCACTATTGCGGCTTCACCCTTGGAAGTGGTTGGTATTTTATTGAGTTTTGTGCAAGAGGGTCAATGCCTTGCATTGAGTTACATTCTTGTAGTTGGGATATGTGAGTGAGATGGGCAATGCCTTTCTTTGTGTGTGGGTTTCCTATAATTTAGTTAAGTGTGCAAGATGGTTTTACCTTGCTTGTTGTGTAGGGTCTACTCATTACAAGTAGGGGAGTGGCTCTCAATGGAGGATGAAACCCAAAGTGGTGATGAGAACAACCCATTGAAGAGTTTCTTAATCCAGTGATAAACTAAAATGAATTAGGGGGATGGGTAGATTTCATACTAAACAAGATAATTTAATCATCCATCTCTATAGTGCTCGTTTAGGCTAAGGATTGGTTGAGAAGGCTTGGTTGGAAAAATCAATGTCCTTGTCCTCACAAAAGGAATGTTAGTTCTACATGTGTCACCCTATGGGGCAAGGACCTAGTGAGGGGTTTACCAAGACAACCATAGATGGGGGCTTGGGTCTAGTGAGAGACCTCCAAGACAACCCATGCCAAGACAATGCAATGACACTCTTACCTATTGTAGTCTAGCATTCCCTAGTTATGTTATTCCCCTCTGTTGTGCGCGAGCCTCTGAAAGTGATGTATGTGTTTATGAGATGTTAATGTTGTTGTAGTGTTGTGTTAGAGTCATGTATAACCTTGTTTATGTTAGCCTTTTGTCTTCTTGACTGTTGTTTGTAGTGGGACCTTATGTTATCTCCTAGCATAGGAGGTGGACCTTAGTGTACCACATGGTCAGGAGGTTGGTGTTTTCGCCTCCATTGGGTTTCCTTGTTGATTGTTTGCATGCATGGAGGTTGTACTTCATGTAGCAGATTCTAGTTCATGACATTGTTCAAGAAGACAATCTTTTATATATATGTATTAGACTTTATCAATTGTACCATCTATTTTAATTTGATGTATTCTTTCAAATTGTATTTAGGGAAGTATTATTGTACACAATGTAACGATGTGGAAAACTTTATGTATTCTCATGTAATGATATTTGCATATATATTTATTGGAAATGATTTTTCATATTGTTTAATAGATGAAGTGTTATGGAAATGTATATTCTAGAATCATTTAATGCGATGGATGAAAATAAATTTGATTATTAGATAAAACATGTTAACATATTTGTTAATGAAATAAAGCTAGCTCTTGTATAATAGGTGTGTTAGTAGCATAGTCATGGAACCTTAGAGGACTTAGGTTGCATTACATGATAAGTTATGCTATGCATTTTGCTATTATTTCTTATAAAAAAAATGTTTTGTTATTGTTCTATAGCTAGGTCATCCTCTTGGGTTCCTTGGCGAGGTGTTACACCTAATATTAGAGCCCAAGTTTCTAACACTGGCACTTTGATTTCTTATGAGCCCATTATGTTGTCCTAGTTGTTTGTACTCTTGAGATTATGTTGTCCCTTTTTTCCATCCTCGCTTAGTGACCTTAGACTTATCATTTGGTGGTGTTTGTCTAATGGTGCAGAAGATTGGCGGAAAGGATAAGACTCTCGGTGTAGTGCACAATGCATCAATATTCTTTCTATCTGGGATGCATTATGGATCCTTGTGTAGACTTGTGATGTGATTCCTAACAATGTGAATTTTTTTGTGTATGTGAAGAATCTATGGTAAATTATGAATATAGTACCTATCAAATGATAAATTATGTTTCCATGTTCCAAAAAAGTGTAAAATCATGATCTTGTGTTGGATATTTTATGAGATTTAGTGTTTTGAAAAGAATAAGGTGGAATGTCTTGTCTGTAAATGATGGATATTTAATCAAAAATGTGTAATTTGTGTGCACAATTATGTTGTGTTTTATGGAAGTGTAGCATTTTGATGTAATGAATCAACTTTGATGAATGGTGCTAATGTGTTATATTTCCACCCTAGTTTGTCACTTACAGGAGTAAGTCAAGATTTAGGGGGAAGGATGTAGTGCCCCTCCATTCTCACCATGGATGTGCAGGTATTCATCGTTGGAACTTGAAGGTGAAGGAAAAATAATAGGGATAATTAAAGGTATGTGCTAACGATGTTAAGTAGTTGATCTATTTTATGATATAGTATATAATGTTAGATGCATTGTTATGATCAGTACATGATTATTTTATCATGACCATTATGTGATTATCTAATCATGGTTATTATGTGATTATTTGGTGATTGTTCTTATCTTGTTTGTTATATAACTGATTGTTATGAGTTGACATGGTTACTTGATTGATGTGTTTGGGTGAAAGGGATAGTGTTGCATTACTCAATTGTGAGTACCCTGCTACATTATGATTTACTTTCATGTTGTGCCTTATTGTATGATTATGCATATGCATGAATTTTTTGTGTGTTGTAGGTTGTAGGTACTACGCATCAACTCCACTTAAACCAGTAGGTCTAAGCATGTCTTAAAACCCAATGGAACAGTTGTTTAGAGATAGCATTTGGTCACTTATTTTAGTCATCATCCTTGAAGAGGATGAGTATCCAATTTTCACACTGTTAGTGTTGTTAGTATAGTTGGTTTGGTCCATCAATGTTGGTTGTAGGCTTTCTTTTTTATCTTGCATTGTCGTCAAGTATTGTTTGGTATTGACTTATTTAATTTAGAATTGTTTCATTAAGATTTTGGTTAATTTTTGCATTAAAATAGAATTATTAAGTTAAAAGGGAACTTTGTTAAGTATATATAAACACTTTTGTATAATTATAGTTACAATCAAATAAATTATAATATAAAGTTGAAGTTAATAAATAACATATTATATTAAAGTTGATTATTATATTTAAATAAATAAGAATATGTTTTAATAAATAAATATAAAAATGAATATATGAATAATTGTAGTGAATAATAAATATAAAATAAAATGATAAATTAAAAGGGGGTTTGCATGCAACAACATGCACTCTCGAATAGTTATTAGAATTGGTTATCTTTTCATAAAAATGGGGATGGGGAATAAAATTTGGAAAAGGGTCTTGTATTGTTCTTGTGAATATATTTTCTTACTTTTTGGGGGGGTTTTCATTCTGTTGGTTGTAAGAAGTAAATTTCCTATGGAAATTGAAAATACTATTGATTTTGTGGAGAAGATTGGATCTAGAATCTAGGAAATTTAGGGCTCAGCATCAAATCTCCAACCATGTCAAGCGAATTGGATCCAGGTTCCATTACTTTATAAATTCTATCTTTGTTTTGAAAAAAAATCTTGAATGAATACACTATTGGAAACAAGACATTTTTTGTTTATTTAGTTCAAATTGAAGTATTTAATAAATGCAATTGCTGAAGGTTTTTAAAAAATCCCTTCTCGATGAATCATTTTGTGCACAATTTATATTTTACATTTCTCTGGGTACTCTGTTTAATTTGTTTACTTTATTTGGTTTTCACAATTTGACTGCATGCAGCTAGGCAATGTGACTGCAATATTTTCCAATCTTCTATGTTGTATTTTGGCATAATTTTCTATTTCCCTTCACCATTTGTATTGGAAGTTGTTCTCTTAATTTCTAGCCTAATGAATTTCATATTGATTTATCAATTTACCCTACCCTTACATTTTTGTGAGCTTCATAATCCTCTATTATGGTACACCAAGCTTCTTGTTCTCTATTTTTTTCTAAATAGAGAAAATACATCATATTGTGGCTGATGGCTTGGTTGCTATCACTGACCTATGAGCCAAGCTTGGTGTTAGCAAGCCATGGTTGGCCAGCTAATTGTCTCCCCTCTCTTTTCTCTGCCTACTCATCACCTTAGCTCGGCACTAGGGTAGATTGCATAATCTTTAGACTTAACTTAATGCAAAATTCACTCCCAACACTTACCTTGATACCGTACATTGTGTTTCACTCCATGGTTTGAATTTTAAAATTGATAGTTATATTGTTTTGGCTTTTGATGCTAGGTCTGGTGATATCGTTGGAATTTGATGCCCTCTAATGCAACCCCAACCCATTTCAAGATCTTCTATCCACTTTTTGGCATCACCCTCTATGTCCATCATTGCTTTCCCTTCATCATTTTTGCTCCTATCCATAGCTTATTGAATTGCATGCTAAACCCTTGGTATTTCTTCAAGCTCCTCAAACCCTTTTTGTATCTATATGAGCACTTATGAATCATTTCCTTGTTTCTCTATTCACTTTCAAGCTTCTAAGTATTACATTTTTATACATATTGGTTATATTTTATCATTGGTATGCAATACTATGTATATAACATATTCGATAGGTTTATCTTTCAATGTTGAACATGTTATGCATTATATATATACCCAAATCTATGGGTTGTGGTTTTTAATTGATGAATACATAATTTATTATTGGCACTCAATGTTATGTGTTGCATATAATTTACTATTATGGTG
>VDFB02047230.1:238826062-239076481 GCA_007258455.2 Sequoia sempervirens | reverse complement strand
TAATTTTCCATCGAACAAATATGTACATATAATTGTAATTTACACAAAATGATTTACAACTATGTACAAGTTACTATAAGTTCTCATTTGAACATGTATAGGGTTACAAGTGAACTTGAAAACCATGGATACAATCTAAGTCAAAGATTTTGGTTCAGCCTGCTCTTCAATAAAATGTAGAATTTTTTGATGATCATCACTATCTAGTCTCCATTTTCTTCGGCCACGTGCATGTGGAACTGCATGAAGATGTAGAGTGGCATCAATTATTAAGTGACTATATTGATATACCTTGTTATGAGGTTGATAGTCAACAAAATGAATCCCATGCTGAACAAATTTGACTTGTTTTAGATATGTCCCTTGTACTATAACAAAACCTGCATGGTAAACATGAACCTAAGGTAAGACATATGAATGTGTGTGCAATATTTTCATGCACAAGGTTTGTACAATATATATTTAATGTAATGTATAATGTGAATGTGTACATGTGAATACAATGTATATAAAATTTTAAATTCAAACTCACCTGTGGGAAATAACATTCCATCACTTGTTTCAGGTTCTGTTAGCTTATTCCTCTCTTTTGTGCAACACAATAAATAATAGCTAACACCTTTGATGTTTACAGGCTCTGCTATGACTGCAAAAACATCTCTTATACACCAAATTTAAGCAAAAAGATCTAAAAAAATTAGAAATGTTTCTAAAGATCATTAACTAGATATATATAATAATTAAATTATTGAAAACTTACACGTGTACCTTTTCTAACCAATCCTGAAATATGGTGATAATCAATTGAAATCAAAGGAATGTCTTCAAATTTTTCTTCCTCATCTTCATCATATGTTTCTGAAACAACTAGTGGTATTGTATCCCATTTATGAACATATCCAAGTTCTTGATTGTTGCATGAATAATCAATGTTTCCCTCAATGCACTCAGTGCAAAAAAAAGAGTAATACCTTGTGCCTAATATCCATCCATGGCGACTATTTGAACTCCTAACACAATGCAAAGATCTTGTTTTTTCTACCCTATTGCATCCATGCATCAATCTTCTACCCACACCTAGATACATATGTACAACAAAAAAATTATGTGAACAAATATGTATATATATATATATTTAAAATTTAAATAAATTCAAATTTTTGATTTAATGTAATTTATACATACCCAATATCTCCCAAAACACTCTATGTGGAATGTGTCGGTTTGTTCTTGAAGAAGTGCCGATCACATTTGATGCAAAGTATTTCTTGCACCATTCAACAACATCATGTGCATTTTCTAGACGATCTTCTGGATAACTCATTTGATGCAAGCTCCTGCTCCATCATGCTCACCCTTTCCATCCCCACTCTCAAAAAAACTCCAAACATGTGGTATTTTGTAGATTTTATGATATCTACAAAGTGCATAGAATGGCTGTGAAGATTTGAATTGTGCCGCATGTCGATCTGACCATACAAAATGATTTTCAAATTTTACACCCCTGCTTCTCAAATTCTCAAAAAATATTGTAAAGCAATGTTGGACAAAAAGCGTGTCATGCTCTTTTTCATCACTAATATAAAAGTGATTCTTTTTTAATGACTTGTTCTTCATTTGTACTCTCAACACCATCCAATTCTGATTGTGCATGTCGATAACACACATGAACCATAATAGTGATTTGCTTTGAAAAGTAATAGTTTGATTGAATCTCCTTTTGATGTACAAAGGATTAATTGTCTACAAAGTCAACTACTGATAGAATTGTTCCATGTGGGAAAGTATCTCCCAATGTTTGGAATTGTTGTGCTTGCCACTTAGCAAAAAATGAATGATGTATGTATGGTCGTATCAATTTTCGAAAATCTTCCATAAATTTTTCAATGGGAATCTCCTCTTCTACATAGTTCAACCTTGTGGATTCTTTCCCAAAATTTGTTTGCAACTTTACATACTTTTACCTGTGTCAGTAAAATATGTGAATAACTAATAAACCACACTTGATTAATGAAACATTACATCAAAGAGAATCTAAATAACTTGATCTATGAGAAATTGAAACAAATAAACTCTCTAAAAATATTACTTAGCTCTTGAAATTTACTATCTTTGTTAGGTCAGTATCCTCAATTCTTGAAGGAAATTTAGCCAAATTTCCATGTCTCACAAATTCCTTTTATGCAGTTTATTCAAGGTCTATTTTCATGATCACATAATATAGACTTTATGAAAAAACTTGCCTGTTTAGGAGGTGCATTTTGAAACCCACATCTTTCTTCTCTCATCTTTTGAAATAGTTGATAGTAGAGATCAAATTCAATATGATAACGACAACAAAAAGTTTCAAAAAACTTGTTTATATTCACATAATATGGCTTTAACCTTTGAAACATTGTTTTCCCAATCTTTATATGAGGATATGCATTACAAAAGTTCATATACATCTCAAATTGTGTTATGTTTAGCCAATGTTTGATATGATTTTCATAAATACTAGGTCCAATCCTATATCTCATAGCATCTCTAGTATTTGATGATGGACGAGTCTGATCATGCCAAAGACCTGAGACCAAGTTCCTAAAAACATCTTCAATCCTATCAGAATGAGGAGCTCTACACATAATATCCCAATTGCTTTCTAAACTCTCATCCAAAAACTTTCTCTTTTTCTCATATTTTATCAATGTGGTTCTACTATAACCAATTTCAATTGAAAGTGCTACCATTTTTCTTTTTCTTGCTAGATCTTGATGTACAATAGATGTCAACATCACCCTTCTTGTAGTGGCCTTATCCATAGTTTGAGATCCTTTCCCAATGGAATCTAAACCCTTTTTAACATTTTGAACAATATCCTTTTGTAATCCCATGTGTTTCTTCTTATTTGATGCTGAATGGACACCCAACAATTGTAATGACTCTTTGAGCTCATCACGAAGAAGTAAACATGATAACAATTGGGTTTTTTCAAGTGTATCAAGATGATTGAAATGGTGATTGATCATTCCATTTATAGATTTAGTCATTGACCTCTTTCTCTTATTATAAGGATGGTTGGCATAATATTTGAGTTTCTCCATATCCATTTCAAGTAAATGATCTAAATTTCTATGAGAATTTTTTTTCCCCACCTTCTCAGCTAGTTTTATATGCTCATCCATACCAGTAGGAGGAAGTGATCTTGACCCCTCTCCAACATGCATTGTTTGAACTTATGCCTCCTCCCTATCTTCAAGGACCATGCATTCTTGAGCGGATTCATTTGATCCAATGTCTAGATTTGGCTTAACTTGAGCATGAGAACTTCCTGCTTGTTGAGCCCTTCCTACACATGTGTCACAAAATATTTTGCAAACAAATGAGAGATGATGTTAAATATATAAGTGAAGTTTATGTATGCAAGCAAACAAATTGATAAAAAATGATGAGCTATAAGTGAGAGAATTTTGTGCTAGTTTTATATGCTCATCCATACCAGTAGAAGGAAGTGATCTTGACCCCTCTCCAACAAGCATTGTTTGAACTTGTGTCTCCTCCCTAACTTCAAGGTCCATGTGTTCTTAAATGGATTTGTTGATCCAATATCTAGATTTGGCTCGACTCCAGCTTGAGGAATCCCTAGAGAATAAAACATAAAAATAATTTGAGAACATTGAAGTGATGAAAATAAAAGATGAAAGACACAAAAAACAAATATTGAAACAAAAAGAATTGGCTTAAGGAATTGGAGTCAAGGATCATATAAACATTGCAACTTGCATGACCAAGATGACTTGAGAATATTTAAAAGTATTTATAGTCATTCAAGTGCAATGATGGTTAGAAACCTTCAAAGTAGAAGTGCTAAACACATACTTGAGAGTGAGAGAGAGAAGAAACAAGCATGTACCTTTTTCTTTCTATGATAATTTTCCTAGTTTTGATCACACCTCTTTTTTTCTTCTTCTTTTGACAATTTTCGTTGAGATGCATTTTTTCTTTTTATTTGTTGTCCCATTTTATTCTTCAACTTAAAGATGACTCTAAACAAGTCCTCTGCCAACTTAGTTTAATTATCCTCCAAAATTTTCGTTGATTGATAAAAATAAAAAGTTGTCGAGCTCCAATATTTTCCTCCTTGATAAATGATTCAAAAACTTCTTCAAAATCTATGCTCCAAGTGAATCAAAATTATTCAAGTGTACATGAAATAACTAGATCCTAGTTTAAATGAATAAAGTTGTAAACAAACAAGTTATTTCATTGTGGATTTTGTTGTTATTTAATTCATAGGCATGCACAACATATCTAGTAATTTTAATTTTTTTTTAAAGTGTCAAAAATGTAAAAATATTAGAGGTATAATTTGAATTGAATTTTCTTAATTATATTTGAATTGAATTTCAAGTTAGTTGTCGAAAATGTATAATAGAGGTATAATTTGAATTAAATTTTCTTAATTGTATTTGAATTGAATTTCAAGTTGTAAAAAATGTATAATAGCTCGATATAATTTGAATTGAATTTTCTTAAAATTATATTTGAATTGAATTTCAAGTTACTTGTCAAAAAGATTATATCTTGTTCTCAACTCAATGGTTCATGTTGCTTAAGTCATTTAAAAAAAAATATTTATTGTGATCAACATGAATGAACTTAATTATAAAATGGCATTGATTTCCCTAAAATTCTACTAGAGACCAAATGTATATTGAATATAAGGAAATGTAAGTTGTAAGAGATCATAAAATAAGAAAACATGTATGTATATTGAATATTTAAAGAAAATGCATACATATATTATATGTAAACATGTTTAAACCATAAGCAAACACATGTACATATATGTAAAGGGATTCAATATAGATAAACATAACACATATTATAAGCAAAGAGGAAAATGTATGTATATATCATATAATAAAATATATGTACATATCATAAAGGAAAATGTAAACTAAAGACCATCAAATGTCGAATACTAAAGATCAAAAAATAAGCAAATGTATGTATATCATATAAGCAAGTGTAAGTTAGAGATTATCAAATATCAAATACTATTAAAGATCATCATATAATCAAATACATGTGGTAAACATCATAAATATAGAATGCATGGCCTAATATGAATGTCTACTCCTAGAGAAATGGCCATCTGAATGAGAACGGTCCTACTCTGATGGATGTGCTGAGCCCTGCAAATAAAATTGTGTACAAGATGTGTTAAATACATATAATTTATATTAAATAAATTTTATGAAAGTTATTTTTAAATGATATTGTATTTTTAAATATCAATCTAGATCTATGCATACATAAATATATTGCATGTACATATACATGTGTGATTATATAAAAATGTAAAACTCACATGTCCATTGATAGTAGATTCATCCACAAAGTCACATCGATCATGCACATGATCTGGACCAAGGCTAGGAGTGATATGAGGTATGTCCACATGTAACAATATATATACACATATATATATCAACTTACATGAATATCTAGTTAAAAAGAAATTTAAAAAATAATGAAAAAATAATTTAAACATGCACATGCACACATACATGCACATCATCTGATATCGGATGACCTAAGTCCTCTGAAACAATCACCTCCACCATATCCACCAAACGATCAAGAGATGAATCAACATCTGCATCCATCCGATCTATCCCATGTCATGCCATAAATGATGAATGTACAGGACTATGAAGGTGAGATGGCATCGGTGATGATGAACCATAACCAATCAACATATTAGTAAAACCCATAGTCTGTGTAGCTACCGTATGAACTGTAGGTGGATCTTGATGTGCACTAGTGCTCAGTTGAGAGTGATGGGATCCTGGAACTGAACAACCTCTATGTCTCAAATGATCTCTAACATGCTCTATACTGATCCCATTATCTGATGCAATGTGGGCATATGCCTCCAACAGGTCCTCAGCAAAACAATGCAGAGTCATGCATGACATATCTCCTATAAGTGCATCAAGCTGTGTAGGAGTAGGGATGCCGACCACTGTAAAAGGATCCATGGTGGTCCACTGTGCTGAAAATGGTGTGGATTAGGAATGTCTAGATATCAAATGCTAACCTACATTATCATAAGATATCCTAGTGGTGGCAGCCGCAATGTCACCTACAATGTCAATTGCTTCCTTTTGGGAAGCAACAACAACCTCATCTGCTATGGGGGCTAGAGTTGGGGTGAGAGCAGGAGACCTATCACCAACCAATACCCTAAACATTGGGGGTGGTCTATCTACTCAATGATAGGTGCGCCTATCAGCAATCCTACCATGCCCCTGACCAACATATGGTGGAATGTCCAGGTAGTTAACTTTGAGGACCAAATGGACCTCAACATACAACTGCTGAACAAAATACAATGGAATTTAGTCATTGTTTGGGTATAGACCATATGCTGCAAGAAATCGTGGGTAGATCAATGAGGCCATAGCATGATTGTCACATCTAGTGACTTGGTATCCCCTAACCTTATGCACATTTTGATAAAATGGAAAACAAGTGGCTTTTATCATTTCTTTGGTGACACTATCTTGTATTTGTTTAAGGGGAATGTCACCATGTACTTCTTCCCACATGCGAGAAAGAATAGTAGTCACTCTATCTGGGGATATGCACTAGTCCTCTCAAGTTCATCTTTTAGTTTTTCTAGACTATGCAATATTAACATGCATGGTTCACTATATATCCCCGGGTTTGCACCCTGTGCTAATGAATCTCTCAATTTTTTTTTATCTCATTACAGGTGGAACATGATCTGCATTTTCCATGTTATATATATATATATATATATATATATATATATATATATATATATATATATATGTACAGTACACCTAAAAAAATAATGAGACTTTGGTAAATAATATATCTAGATAAAGAGAATACAAATCTAGAATAGAACTTGTAATAATTCATCTACTCATCAATAATATTTTCATACTATTAACAATTTAAAAAGAATTGGAAGACAACTATAATCTATAACATAGCATCCTTAAATGGTTCAAATTTTAAATGAAACGATGAAAGAAAGAATAAGAATACAAAGATTAAAGTATAAAATCATTTGAAAATAATTGGGGATAAAAATATTTAATCTAATAGTTGTTAACATAAATGAACTTCAACTATATAGCCAAGGACATAAAAAAATTATAGATTGGAAAGAAAAATAAATATCTCATATTACTTCAATCAAATCTAATAAAGTTTGACTTCATTGCATACTTGTTATAAATATCTCACATGAACCAATGAAACTCAATGTGTCTCCAAATTACATAAGAAGAGCTCGAACCTAAATGTGAAGAAGAAAAATAAATTCAAAATCCATCTTTTTGTAATGAGTTTGTTAAAATTTAAAAACATTCCAGAACCCCAAAATGGTTTGAAATTGATGAGCATGATAGAAATTCTTGAAGGCAAGAGGTCATCACAAACCATTCGGTTGTGGGCTTCAAAAATTTTCAATGAATGGTTTTCCAATAAGATGTATTAACCAAAATATTCCAAATTTTTATATGTAATTACTAAAGATGTACAAAATGACACCTTTACTAAATAAATTTCAAAGATTCATGTAAACAAAAAGTTTGATCGAAATAATATTGTTGTTAAATTTTTTTTTAATGCATTAAATTCTATTGTAAATAATAGTAAGGAAAAAGATAAGAGTTGCTCATAGACTAATAACATCATTAGTAACAAATTAAATAATTAAAAAGGCTCAATTATTAAGGTAAACTTGTCTTGAATTAAGCCTAAATCATAAAACATTATGAAAAGTACTATCAATATGATCATGATTAGAAAGTCCTATTGAAAATCATACTTGAGCTTTTAGCAGTAGGCTTCCATGAGTCGATAAGAAGCTAATTAATAGCACATAGGATGAAATTCAACAATTTTGACACTCTAACTCTAGATTTACATATGAGGTTGGAAACAACATTTTTTATACTCTACCTAGGCCATGATTTTTTTATGAGTACGAAGAGTTTATGATAGAAATACATCCATTATTGTTGAGTTAGAAGTAGGTTAAATAATATTTTTCTTAAAAAATCACTTTTATATAAATGTAGGTGTTTTGGAGAACAAAGCTATAGTATGAATAAGTGATTGACATCGATGGCTATAAATTTCAAGCTGGGGACATTCAATATAATTCATAAGGTGTTAAATAATATTAAATGCTTTCATTGTTTAGTTAGTTTTAATCAATATTGTATGATTTATTAAACATTTTTTCAATATTTAAATGTAGGTGTTTTGGGGAGTAGCAGTGATAGATCTAGCTCATTGAGAAAGGATATAGGTAGAGAGGAGGAGTGACCTTGACAAGGATTGGGACATGGATCACCTTAGGGTGGTAGTTATGAGTGGAACATATCCATAGAGAAGGATAGGCAAAGAGAATAGATATAGAAAAATGTGATCAACATAGATTAAATAACAAATAAAGCATAAATCAAATACTTTAATAGTATAAAATATAAAATGTAACCAAGCATTTGTGAGAGAATGATTCATTTAAATATTTGGTTAATTTATTCTACTCGAGTAACAATGGAGGCCAATTTGATCAATAGGAGAGCATTTATCCCATCCCAAAAAGGGAGTACATTTAGAGTTTGGGACTTTTTTTTCAAAATGCTGAAGAAAATTTTCAAGATTGATTGTTGGCGTGTGGAGTTAGTAATTTGGGTGACCGTAGGTGACCAAATTCTATATGAAACTCTCTAGTTAATGCCTCTCTCTTAGGTAGTGTCTTTATTTTTGTTTAATGTTATGGATATTCTTCAAAATTATGGTTTAGTTGCTTAGTTTTTAGTGGATTATGTTTTGTAAGTTCTTTTTGGACCATTCCCTAAACAATGCCATTCAGGATGATGACTTACATAATGAAATATATTTTGTTGGGTGTTTGCTTAGACACAAAGTTTTAAAGGAGAACTCTAGTTTCCTTTGTGTTTGAATTTCTTTGAAATGAACCTTGCAAGAATGGGATGAATCTTTAGTGGAAAATACAATGAATGGACATAAAATAGAATTGGGTGCTCTATTGTATGGAGAAACAATAGAGGCACATAAGGAAATGTGTTTCTCCTCACTCATGTCCCTCACCCTTTGCTAGTTTTTGCTATATATATGTAATATATGGGCACTCAAAAAATATGTAATATATGTCTTCTTTTTAGATTTTTTTTTCATTTATGGTAGGTTTTCTTAATCAATTTTGTCTATATATGATTGCTACAATCCTATTTGATGGGTCTCTTGGTTTTGTACCTACACCTTCATGATTTGTGGGTTGACATGCCCTTCTCTATTTTGTACTTTAATATGGAAATTTTTACAATAAATATTTTAATTAGTTTAGGCCTTGATTGTTTTAGGTCTGAAAAGAAAAAATAATTTGATTTTGATAAAGTGTAGGAATTAAGGTATCATGAATTTTGTTAATAAGTGGATGTTAGGTGTTCGGGTGGGGACCATGGTATGGATATGAATGTATGTGAGATTTAGTGTCTACAAAATCCAAAGGTAAATCAAAATATTATAAACATCAAACTTTTTTTGGAAGGATAATATAAAACCAAATCTAAACACAATATAAACATTGTAATCACAACCATACGTACTATATATATGAGATTACATACAACCATGTGTAAAATTTACAACCATGTAAAATTTATTCATATGTTGTTTATTAAGAAAAAATGTCATAAATTATATTTCTAGAAATAAAAAGGACTACAAATATGGAGGGAAAAAATTAAATAATCTCCACATAGAAAGGATTTTACAAAGTGATAGATAATTTTCTCAAAAGAAAAAGGACATGTGTTGTGCACAAGACAACAAACCACTTTTTCATGTTTTTTGATGTCTAAATATTTACTTTCCATACGTGTAACTTGTGAATACCACATAAATTGAGATGCACGATTATTTTAAAATCTTCACATGCATCTTAAAGTGGAAAAAAATGTAATGATAAAATTTGCATATCCATATTATTCCTATTGTGCAAAGTGGTAATAATTCCCCTAGAGTTTATGACCTATTATATAGACATAAATCAAACACTTGAATTCCATTTTTTCCTTACACACATCTTATCAAAGCATTTTTTTGACACATATGATCCACATATCCACACATCCACTTTTCCTAATGAATCTTATGTGTATGTCTAATGGTGGCATGTGGAAGGATAAATATGGCTATTGAAAACTTTACCATTATCTTGACAACTAATTATGGCTATATGATTATCTTATTGTAATGAACCTAAGTTCATTTGATAGATATTAGTGAAGTTGAATTAGGAAGCATGGATTATGCTTTATTATACACATTTTATGTTTAAAAATATGGGTCTAATTTTTGCATATTGAAAGTTAGTTAAATTTCTTCAATAGTATATCCAAGGTATAGGGATATATTAGTGGTAAGAGTAGTGTAGGATAAAAAGGAGAATGTATAAAGAGGGGAAGGTCTAGAAAGGTAATGACATGGTAATGGAAGGAGAAGTTACACTATAAGGTTAGATTTTCATAGGATAAGGAGGAATGGTATGAAGAAAATATCTGTATAGGATAGTGCTAGTAGTAACAATGGTGTGAACATATATAAAAGGATGGAGATAAGAAAAATACTAGTGGAGAGAAAGGCGGTAGGACATGGGTGGTGGATCCCATGGAAGTGGTAACTATAGTATGATAGGAGGAATCATTATAAGAGGATGAAGGGTAGATGGATGCATAGAGGGTACAACATTATTAAAATTCATTAGAGTGGTAATATTATGAATAGTATTAATTCCCTAAGGATAGCCACCTAATACATTATATAAATTACTAGCCAACAAGTGAGGATATTTAGGGTGGAGAGGTGCATCAATACGTAATTATCAATTTAGGAAAATATCTTGTTTACCAACATATGTATCTAAATTTCATAGTCTCAAGTGATCATTATTTTTCATCTTTTTTAATGTGGCTCTTTATATGGTTGTCATTAGCTATTATATGAAAAAATGATTCAATCATCATTTTATTTGCTAGTCATATTAGAGTTAAGATGAAAACTCCATAAAACAAGATTTTAAAGTATATTAATTTAACTAGATAAAAGATCAAGAAAACACTCTCAAACATGCAAATATACCCCAATTGCTTAGACAATTCATATTTCCTAATAATGTGTGCAACTACAAACTAATAACATGTAATTAATGAATGTAGGTGATAATAATTAAATAATCCTAATTGAACTAGGGTTGTCCTTTTCATATATTTAAAAAGTTGTAAGAGCATTGTATGAAATTGTAAGATCAGAATTACTTATGAAATGTTATATGACACATAAGCGAATAAAAAATGGGGGTTACACTAGAATATTGTTTAGAATTATGAAAATCATCAAGATCATCTTAAATAATGGGTTTGAATATGTCAAAAATGGAGTGTCAGTTATGAGGAGGAGGATTTAAATTTTTTTGACAAGATGTAAAGCATTTGCTAAATACATCCTATAAACCAAGTCAAGGAATATGATGAAATTTGTGCCAAATTTGGTGCCATTTTTAGGTCATTATTTTGGCTCATGGCTTTGGTTAAACCACACTTTCTTTATGGTTTAAATTTTTTCTCTTTATGGGTGCTTGAGATGGAGAAAGCATAATGATTTTGTAGGTATCATCATGCTAGTTGAAATTACTCCATATTTACATGTTTAAATGATACTACTATAAGGGTATGCACATGAATATTTTATTGTAAATGATATTATTATGAAATGATATAATTGGTTCATGTTTTTGGTTGTGATATTTTTCTTCCAAGAGGATTTTCCCACGTACATAATTATGTTATAAATTTATAATTTATACATTTTCTTGTAACTAAAATTAAATCTATTTATCCATAGCTTTGATTGTTGAAACGGGAAGGAATATTTCATTTACACAAGACAAAAATGTATGCAAAATGGGGAAGCAAAATATTGTATGTTGAAAACGCTTTAAAATTTTTCAAACAAATGCAATTTGAATTCAACAAATTTGAAAAAAATTGCATTTAGGGTTTCAAAATTAAACAAATAGATGCATTTTGAACTCTAAAAAAATGGAATTTTAAATACCTAGTGCTCGATAGTGCTTGATATGCAAACCAGAATGATGAACTTTGGAGAGACAAACTTAAATTTTCCTTCTCCAAAAAGAAAAACCTCTGTTCAGTCGCCATCACATTCTTGGTTCGCCGCACGCACTAGGGAAAGTGACTAGTAAAGTTAGAAAGTAAAAGTGATAGTTGAAAATGAAATAATTTTTGGTTTTTGTCATATTAAAGGAGTTCGGTTGAACCCATGTTCGACCGAACCTATTTAAATATGATTTTTTAATTTAGGTTTTTGGGGTTCGGCCGAACAAAGGGTTCAACCGAACATATGTGTTCAGCTGAACCCCGTGTGAGGTTTGGTCGAACCATTGGGTTCGACCAAACCCATTGAATATGGTGAAAAAAAAGAAGTGAAATTTCCTTCCTCTTATAAATTGTAAACCACTATTCTAAAGCCACCCGATAATAAATATAATCATAATAAGAATCATAATATTATATCATCATGATAATAATATGTCAAAATCATGTGAAAATCTTAAAGATAACCAAAGCACTTCTATAGCTCAAATATGCTCATAGCTTGCATCCTAATAACAATCATGTTTGAACACACACATACATCATTATAAATATATTCATAAACATATATAACAAGTCCTATCCTAAACTTCTCACATAGTCCATAAATTCACAATTTACAATATCAATAGCTTAACATCATTAGCACATACCTTTAGATATCTGCACATCCACGGTGAGAATGGAGGGGCACTACATGTTATATATATTTATCATGATGATTACTGATTGTGTACATTGTCTATTATGTACAAGTGACAAGAGACTGGTGAGAATTCTATCGTCTGGTTGCTGTGGAGATAGTGCCTACATCTTGTTGGAACTATAAAATTTTGAAAATTTTATAGTTGTTTATACTCATGAGTTTCCAAAGAAGTCCTTACCATAAGTAAAAAAATCTGCTTTGCATAACATTTTTTTTGATATTTTCTCATTTGGTCCCATAAAATTCTTCTAACCCTGAGTATTTCAATGTATAAACCATATTGGCATAACATGATGTAGGTCTCACCGATCCATAAAGCATTTTATACTAACGTATGTCTTTTTGTAGTCTTTCAGCAAGAGATCAGGATTGTCTTACTGATAAAATTTCATTTGGTAATACACATAAGGCAGACATAGTTCACTGTCTCAGTGACAAAATGATCCTATCGACAAGATAATGTTCATCAAAATAAGTCATATAAAGCTCATTTATATCTTATCGATTGAAGCATAAATTGACTGTCGGTGAGACAAGGGTCGTCAGAGTAGCATCCTATAGAATTCGTTTCAGTCTCGCCAATAAAGCAAAGATAGATCTTGTCAGTAGTATAATGTCATCAGGGTGAGTTAGAGGAAGTCTTGCCGACTTACCATATCACTATAACAGAAATACATCGGTAGGTGGACTTAGCAATATTTATGGTCCTGCTGATAATGAAATTCATCGGCTAGACTAAAGCCATCGAAGTGCAATCTTGTAGCATTCATTTGGTCTTGCCAAAAAAATGGAGGAGGATTTTGTCATTGTCATAGCTATGAAGTCATGAAGTTTCACCATTTCCCTATGTCACACTGACAGAGTTCTACAGGATTCAGACTTGGCAATGCATGTGGAAGAAATAATCATTAGTGATACTTGCTTCATTGGCGAGAGCTAAGAGAGTCATACTGAATGAAGTTCCATCGGCAGGAAAACACCATGTCTTGGCGATCAAAATTGATGAAGTATAAATCTTGGAAAAACATGATGTAAGTGGAGGAACATCTACCCAACCCTCAATGTCACAACGATACTGAAAACTGAAGGCACAGAGTGTTGGGGAGACTTGTAACATTGGTGTAACTACAGGACTACCTAGCGATATATGATCTGTTGATAGTCAGAGAGACTTGGAGTGTCGGGGAAGTGGCAGGACATCATAATAGGTGTCTGATGGATGTTGGTAGAAGCTCGAATACAATAGATCACCAATATTTGAACATGAAAGGACATGTCCTTTTGAATACTGATATATATATACCCATTTTTTACAATGAATAAGAGAGAAAAAAATATAGTAGGATACAAAATGTTTACAATTTTGAGACTATGATGCATGTCTAAAACAATGGATATTTCAATTGAATTTATTTGATACAATGACATTTTTCTAGTTTCAGTTGTTTGTTGTGTTAATTAAAAGTATTATTTAAGTTGTCTCCAAGGTTGATGTTTTCTAATTGTTTAAACTGATATATCAAGGATATTTTTTAGTTTATTAGTGCACACTTGTTGTATTTGTATGATTGGATTAATTGGTTCTTTCAAGGAAAGATTAAGTCCTTTTAGTCAATCATAGTAATTAGGAAATCTCATTTGGATTATTAAGAAGAAATTAGTAGTCACATCCTTGCATGTTTATACCAGCTATAAACTTAAAATTGTATGTCAAACAATTTGAGTATCTGTTAGAAAGAAGTTAAATTCATTTCAGATTATCATTTGAATCCATACACCCAATAACGCATTAGTCTCTACCATTCCACTATTTAATTTCATTCATTTTTTCATATGAACACATTATATTTTAGCCTTGATATTGCTTATACAATTTGCACCAAAATAAAACTCATTTATCCATTCCTATTTGCACCTAAAGAGTAGAAGGTCTAAATGATTTGGCCTTGTCTATTACCCTGAAACATATCAAGAGATTGGAAACCTCTTGAGGTATTTTTCTTGTGTTTTTGAGAGCTAACAAATTGGTGACTCTGCTAGAGAAAAATTATTGTAGCTTATTTGGTTGAAGATCATCATATAGAGTCACTAAAGAAAGATTCATAATTTGAAAGATTTGAAGTTTCAAAAAAAGTGATTCCACTGGGGATACAATCAAGAATAATTTCATTTTTATCACTTTTAACAAAGTGAGTGGCAACTCTTACTAGAATATTTCATCAATTCAACATGAATGGTAGAAGATTCCAATACAAAGGAGGTCCTACTAGTGGTCCTTCTAGCAATAGTAAGTGGACACATAAGGATGATAAGGTCAATAAGGGTAAGAAGATAAATGAGGACATGTGCATAAGGAACAAAGAAAAAGCATCAAGACCACATTGTGAGACATATGACCATTATGATACATGGAGAGATAATTCAAGTGGAGAACCTTATACCCTGAAGAACAAAGAAATCCTTTTTATAATCCTTAGAAATTGGTGGAATTTGAGGCTGAAAGAGTCGCGTGTCAACATGAATATGATCAATGAATGGAGGGTAATCAAAATGAGCCTATTGATCATGTAACTCCTCAAGAAAATTATGAGTTCTCAACTCATGAAGAAATAGAAACACAGTTTGGGTTTCATAAAGAAGTAGAAAGAATAAAATCTGAATAGGAAAAGATCCAAATGATAAAAGCAATCCAAGAATTCAAATTGCAGAAAGCCCAAATTGATGCTCAAACAACTGGTTTTTCAAAGTATATAACGCTTCATAGGCAGGGAAATAATCATGCAGGGTCTTTAGACCCATCAAAGGCTCCTCAAAATAATATGGGAAATAGATACAAGCAATCAAACCATCTACGGTATATTGTATCACAACATACAAATGTACAACCACTTGATGGTCAACAATATGTGCCATATCTTCATACACAATACAATAATCTAGTGTACTAGTATTAGAACATGCATAACCCTCCCCCTCAGCAATACACAACAATGATTAGACAAGTTGGTTTGATAGGGTTTCAATTATACCCTTACCCTATGGATAAGGAGAAGTCTTGTTCCTAACTGTACAGGGAGCAATGCAATTACTATTGAAGATAATTTGAGGAATTTTAATGCTTTTGTCCAAGACTTGGATATATCATATGAATATTTACATATGAGGTTGTTCATGCTGTCACTCACCAAAGAAGCTAGGGATTGGTTCAATAGTCTGCCAACAACCTCTGTTGATTCTATCCAAGAATTTTAGGATCAATTTCTTGAATAGTATGGAAATCCATGTGCACCAAATGCTACTTTACATGAACTAGTACGGATTCAAAAAAATCATAATGAGTCAATTTATGATTTTAACCAAAGATTTAGCAAATTGCAGAAGAAGATACCACCTAGGTCAAAGTTGCCAGACTCTACAACATGAGTATTTATTTGAATGCATTTGATCCAAAAACAAGGTATGAACTAAGAAATAGGTTTCCAAGAGATTTGGCTAAAGCCTAAAAGATAGCACTAACCATTGAAAATAATAGGAAAACTACTGGGATGATTAGCAAAAGAGATAATCCTAGGGTTCCTTGGCAAGTCAATAATTATCAGTACAAATAGGAGAACACATACAAAAGTGAGAGGCCTAGGTTACATGACATGCCTTACAATACAAATTGGAAGGATGGAAAACCTATGATGGATAGAACTAGGAACAAATAAACACCTAATCCATTAAGGAAGAAGGGGGAATATATGGTCAATAATATTCTCTAGTGTGAAGGTTGTGATGGGCCACATTCCCTAGATCACTGTGTTGTAGCCCAAGAAATGCAGGAAGAAGGAGTGTTAGCGGGTGACAGTGGAAAGGATCACATAGTGTACTTGACCTCAAATACCTTTCACCTTGCTGAGGAGGAGTATTCATCTTCAGAAGATGAAGGTTGTGAGTATGATGTTTGAAATCAAAGGTGTAATGTCCACATGGTTGAACAATAAGTTTTTTCTGATTTTGAAGAAAGTTATGCAAAACAATACTCTGTTGAGGTGCCTACTCAATACAATATAAGGAGACCCATTGAAGAGGAAATAAAGAGGTTAACCATTGCTATAGTCAAACAAGAAAAGAGAAAGTATTGGTTAAGAAATATGATAGTGAATGAAAAGGAAGGTGTTCCTAAGGGAATATTTATGAAATATAGAGAAGTAACACCAAGAGTTTTGAAGAGAACATAAAATAAGCAACATGATAAGAATAAACAAAGGCTTGTTCAATAGGAGGAGGATAAAGAGTTACACAAAGAGAAGCATAAAATTGATCAATTGAATAAAAGGGAAAAGGAGGAAAGTAAAGGAGGAACATTAGAGCAAAAGAAAGTGATTAAGGTAGAAGGTTCTTCTTTTGACTTTTCTCAAGCTTTATCTCAAGTAAAAATGTTTGTTCCACTACTTGAGATGATAAGAATTAAAGAGTATAGGGATAGTGAAATTCAATTGATATCAAATGGAAATGAGAAAAATGAAAGTTTTGAAAATTAGGTGGCCACTAAAATGGTTAATAAGCAAGAGAAGGTGATTGTCCTAGAAGTGTGTCTAAATAATGTATTGGTAAATTATCCACAAATTGATCCTTTTTTCATCACGTTGCTTATAAATAACAAACTGTTGAGGAATTGTATGATAGACTCTGGTGCTACTATCAATATCATGCCAGTGGGAGTTATGAAACATCTAGGCATGTGGGTAGATACTAATGAAGGGAAGTGTTATGCAATGGATAGTTGACTTGTTCCAGTAGTAGGTGTTATGAGAGATGTTGAAGTAAAACTAGCTACTTATCCTCAGGTGGCCTACGATATAGATATAACTGTAATTGATACCCCTCCTCAGTTTGGGATGCTTTTATCAAGACAATGGACAATAGTAGTTGGGGGAAATGTCTAATTTGATTTGTCTTATGCAACAATTCTAGTGAATGGCCAAGAAGTTAAGCTATATAGGGAGCCAATGATGAACCCAATTATAGATTGTGTACCTCAAGATTAAGTCAATTGATTTTGTGATATGGATCTTGGAAGTTTTAATATAGAACCAGCCCAGCTATAATTAGTCAATGTTGATCCAATTGATAAGAATGTTGCAGAAAATTGTGATGACGTGGAAAATGTACTTTGATGGAGCTTTCAACCAAGAAGGTAACATAGCAGGAATAGTGTTTGTTTCACTTGAAGGGGTTACATTTAAATATTCATTTTTTCTAGAATTTGAATGTACAAACAATATAGCAGAGTATGAAGCTTTACTAATAGGATTGAATATGGCTATAAAACATAAGATCAAGCTGCTAGCTATTCTAGGGGATTCTGAGCTAGTTTTTTCTCAAGTTAAATCAAAATATGTAGCAAAACACAATAGGCTAAAGCAATATAGGAATGTTGTATGAGACATAATTGAGTTGTTTGATGCTTTCTCCATTGAATGGATTGAGAGGTCGAAAAACATAATGGAAGACATTTTAGCCAATGTAGCATTGAGAAGAGATGATATCATAGTAGCTAGAGTGTCTCAAATTGAGTTCAAAACAAGACCCACTATGCCTGAAAATATATACAGTTGGTAGGTTTTAAATGATGATGCTGACTTCTTGAAATTTCTTCATTGTATAGATCAATATAAAGATCAAGAAGTTGATTTCAATGCCTTTGTTGAAGAAGTAGATAGAAAGAAAACAGTATTTGGGAAAGAGGTCGTACAACTTAAAACTAATAAGCTTCCCCAAGGGCTAGTAGCTTTGGAAAGGGTATATGATGGAAATCATTAGTCCCCCATGAAACAGATATAGTCAAGAGAGAGGATATTGAAGAGGTCAATTTAGGGATTGAATTGGCACCAAAAAAGGTATACATTGGAAAGAAAATAAGCCTGACAATTTGAAGAATGTTGATTGCACTATTAAGAAAATATAAACATGTGTTTGCATGGTCTTATGAAGATCTCAAAGCATATAGGGAATATTTGTTTCAACATGAAATCCCGTTGAAGCCAGATGCAAAGCCATTTAGGCAAAGACAAAGATGTATCAGCCCAACATTGGAACCAAAAATGCAGGAGGAATTGGTAAAGCTTAGAGATGGGGGTATTATCAAATCAATCAGGCATTCAACATGGGTTTCAAACCTGGTTCCTATGAGGAAGAAGAATGGGGATATCAGATTATGTGTGAACTTTAGAAATCTAAACGTGGCATGTCTCAAGGATAATTATCCTCTACCTAATATGGAGGTTGTACTACATAACTTAGTAACAAGGTATGAGTTGTTATCTATGATGGATGGGTTCTCTGGTTACAACTAGGTCAAAGTCAAAGAATCTAAGCAATACAAGACAAATTTTACAACCCCATGGGGAACATATGTTTATGTGAGAATGCCATTCGGTATCACAAATGTAGGTGCAACCTTTCAAAGAGCTATGGACGTAGCATTTGCAGAATTGATTAATGCTATCATAGTGGTATATCAAGATGACCTTACTACTTATTCAAAAAGGGTTGAAGATCAGGTAGAACATCTGGAAAGGGTATTTATTAAAGCTTTAGAATATGGTATTAGTTCAAACCCTAAAAAATGTCTATTTGCAATCACAAAAGGTAAACTCTTAGGACATATTGTGTCAAAGGAGGGGATTAGAATAGATCCTAAGAGGGTTGAGGCCATAGATAAAGTTCCTATTCCTAAAAATATGAAGGTCGTCCAGTCATTTTTTGGACAAATCAATTTTGTTAGGAGATTTGTGTCTAATTTTACTAAAATTGTTAAGCCCATATCAAAGATGCTAAGGAAGGGACAAAAGGTAGATTGGACTGTAGAAGCATTAGAAGCTTTTATATCAATTAAAAAGGATATCAAGGAAGCCCTTGTCCTTAAGTCTCCAGATTTTTCAAAACCCTTTCAAATATTTTCATTTGCTTCATTGCATACTATAGCTGCTATCATGTTACAAAAGAATGAGGAAGGTCATGAGCAGCCTGTGTCTTTTTTCAGCAAGTCATTACAGGGGTCAAAATGGAAATATGATAAAATGGAGAAACATGCATTTGCATTGGTGAAATACATAAAAGCTTTTAGACCATATCTTGTTGGAGCCAAAGTGACAGCTTATGTCCCTCATGCAGCTATTAAAGATATTTTGACATAGTCAAAGGCAATTGGAAAGAGATGTAGGTGGATTAATAAAATTCAAGAAGTTGATATGGAAATAAAAATCACCAAACTAGTAAGAGGTCAAGGTTTGGCCAAGTTAATGGTAGAAAAAAATATCGAAGAAAATCAAATTTGTAATGTAGAAGATGAAGGAAATGTAGTTACAAGTATTGAGCATACTCCTTGGTATACAAACATCATGTATTGCCTTAGATACATGAAGTGTCCTGAAGGATTAAGCTATAATCAAAGAACCTTGAAGTTGCAAGTGTCCAAATATGTGTTCATGGGAGGTGATTTGTTTTGGAAAAATAGGTACGGGATGTTGTTGCTATGTTTAGATGAGTCACAAGCCAAGCACATTATAAGAGAGATGCATGAAGGGGTCTGTGGAGGCCATTATTTTGCAAAGTCAACTACACACAAAATTCTCAAGGAAGGTTATTACAGGCCAAAAGTCTTTAATGATTCATTTTCATATGTAAGAAGATGTGAAGCATGTGATAAGTTCTTAGGGAAAATGAAGTATCAGGGAGCTTTACCACTTAGACCTTTGCAGGTTGAAGCCCCTTTTCATCAGTGGGAAATTGATTTTATTGGGGAGATACAAGATAAATCAAGTGGAGGACATAAGTGGATCCTAGTAGCTATTGATTACTTCACCAAATGGGTAGAGGCAGTCCCAACCAAGCAAGAAACAAGTAAATTTGTGATCAATTTTTTAATAGATAACATTATTACCAGATTTGGTACACCATTAAGATTGATTATAGATAATGGGACGTGTTTTAGATATGATGAATTTAAAGATTTTTGTAGTACATATGGTATCACTATTTCTTATGCAGCTCCTTATCATCCGCAAGCTAATGGTCAGTAAGAGTCCATCAACAAAAGCCTTTTTAAAATCACAAGGAGAATGCTAGGTGGGAATAAAAAGGCTTGGGATTCAAAATTGAGGTTGGTTGTGTGGGCTGATAGGATAACTATGAAAAAGGAAATTGGAAAATCCCATTTGAATTGGTATATAGAACACAAGCTAGGATGCCTTTAAAAAAATTGTAATAATTTTACAAATTTATCCTTCAGGAAGATATAGATATTGTAGAACAAATGGAGGAAAGAATGGAACAACTAGCAAAGCTTGATGAAGTAAGAAGAGTAGCTCAGAACTAGAATGTGAAAATGTAGGCACAAATGAAGTATTTATTTGATAAAAGGGAAAAAGATAGAAAATTTGAAGAAAATGATCTAGTGTTAATGTGGAATGCAAGATGTCAAGAGAAGAGAGAACACGGGAAATTTGAAGCTTTGTGGCTGGGACCCTTTGTTGTTGTTGGCAAGAAAGGTGAAGATTCATATTATTTGCAAAACATGACTGGTGAAGGACAGGAGTTGCCTGTACATGGGAAATTTATGAAGCACTTCTTCTCTTAAAAAAGGGAATACTAAGGATTAAGGGTTGCCAATGCATGGATGACTCTCGACAATCCTCTCAAAATTCTTCTCCATGCACAGTAGTTTAGGAAATAAAATGGAACAAGAATTTCCAATACATGGACAATCCTAAAATTCCTTCTTTTAAAATAAATCTTTCCATGTACAGTAGTATAGGGTCATGTTCATCTCCATTTCCTTTCATTCCATCTTGCTCATTGGTCCATCACGTTGAATTTGGTCTGCTCACCAATAAATCTAGATCCTTGCAATGATCTCACAATCATTCTTCCCCAGACGGAGCCACTATTAGAGCTATAAAATTTTGAAAATTTTACAGTTGTTTATACTCATGAGTTTCCAAAGAAGTTCTTACCATAAGCACAAAAATCTGCTTTGCATAAGATTTTTTCCCATATTTTGTCATTTGGTCCCATAGAATTTTTCTAACCCTAAGTATTTCAATGCATAAACCATATCAGCGTAACATGATGTAGGTTTCACCAATCCATAAAGAATTTTATACTAACATATGTCTTTTTTCAGTCTTTCGGCAAGAGATCAGAATTGTCTTATTGATAAAATTTCATTTGGTAATACACATTGAGTAGACACAATTCATTGTCTCAGCGTAAGAAGGATCCTATTGGCAAGATAATTTTCATCAGAATAAGTCATATCGAGCCCATTTGTGTCTTACTGATTGAGGCATAAATTGGTTGTCGACGAGATAAGAGTCATCAAAGTAGTGTCCTATAGCATTCGTTTAGTCTCGCCGGCGAAGCAGAGGTAGATCCTGTCTATAGTATAATTTCATCGGGGTGAGTTAGAGGAAGTCTTGCCAACTTACCATATCATTATAATGGAAATACATTAGTAGGTGGACTTAGCAATATTCATGGTCTTTTCGATAATGAAATTCATCAACCGGACTGAAGCCATTGAAGTGAAGTATTGTAGCATTCATTTGGTCTTGCCTACAAAATAGAGGAGGATTTTGTTATTGTCATCGATATGAAGTCATGAATTTTTCTGATTCCCTATGTCACACTGATAGAGTTGTATAGGATTCAGACTTGGAAATTCATGTGGAAGAAATAATCATTGGTGAGACTTGCTTCATCAATGAGAGCTAAGAGATTCATGCTGAATGAAGTCCCATCAGCAGGAAAACTACTATGTCTCGGTGACCAAAATTGACAAAGGATAAATCTCAGAAAAACATGATGTAAGTGAAGGAACATCTTCCCAACCCTCAATGTCACAATGATACTCAAAACTAAAGGTACAGAGTGTCGAGGAGACTTGTAACATCATTGTAATTGTAGGACTACCTAGCGATAGATGATCTGTTGATAGTCACAGAGACTTGGAGTGCTAGGGAAGCGGTTGGACGTCATAGTGGGTGTCTGAAGGATGTTGGTAGAAGCCCAAATATAATATATCGTTGAGTTTTGAATATGAAAGGACGCGTCCTTTCAAATACTGATATATATATACCCTTTTTTGACAGTGAATAAGAGAGATCGAAAAAAAATATTGTAGGATACAAAATGTTTACAATTTTGAGACTATGATGCATGTCTAAAACAATGAAGATTTTAATTGAATTTATTTGATGTGATGATATTTTCCTAGTTTCAGTTTTCTGTTGTGTTAATTAAAAGTATTGCTAAAGTTTTCTCCAAGGTTGATGTTTTCTAATTGTTTAAACTGATATATCAAGGAGATTTTTTAGTTTATCAATGCACACTTGTTGTATCTATATAACTGGATTAATTGGTTCTTTCAAGGAAAGATTAAGTCCTTTTAGTTAGTCATAGTAATTAGGAAATCTCATTTGGATCATTAAGAAGAACTCAATAGTCACATCCTTGCATGTTTATACTAGTTATAAACTTAAAATTGTATGCCAAAAAAATTGAGTATTTGCCAGAAAGAAGTTATTCATTTTAGATTATCATTTGACTCTGTACACCCAATAAGGCACTAGTCTCTACCATTCCACTATTTAGTTTCATTCATTTTTTCATATGAACAAATTATATTTTAGCCTTGATATTCCTTATACAATTTGTACCAAAATAAAACTCATTTATCCACTCCTATTTGCCATTGTGGGTAAATCACTTTAAAGGAATAAACATTGGTCATGTTTGCTTCATTGTTATAGGTACACCCACCTAGGTTTGGCTACACCTGAAGAGTAGAAGGTATAAATCATTTGGCCTTGTCTGTTACCCTAAAACGTATCAAGAGATTGGAAACCTTTTGGGGTATTTTTCCTATGGTTTTGAGAGCTAACACATCCATCGATGAAGAGGAGATGGACCCTAACTATGTTCCCCCACCGATCGTGGAGGAGCCAAAGTCACTCATACCTTTCATGAGGTTATGAGAAACATACGAGAGTGTGAGGAGATGACTCTATCGAGCTAAGAGTGTAGTACAAACATCACATACCTCAATAGAGGTTGGGAGACTACATGCAGAGCTGGCATAGACATGGGCGGAGAAGGATCAGATGGAAAAGGAATGGCTTGTAGCTATTGGTCAGGTACAAAGCCTCAAGTATGCACTTAGACTTAGTAGTTTGTGATTATAGTCACACACGACCATATCACGATGTCCATGGACCTAATCATGAGTGCTAGATCCTGAGGGGTCTATCTCTCACAAACCTCTATGACTTTGTATATGATACTGAGATGTATATAAACATTGATATATATATAGACGTGCATTTAGTGTTATTATGATGTGTCTCTTTGTTGGGATTTTAAATGTAATGTGATTAATGAAATGACTTATGATAAAAGTATTTAATTAATGTCTACATGATGTAACATAATTAATGTGATCTAGTTTAAAACATATTTTAGTTTTATTGTAGATACAACATTCTTAATTAGAAGAGAATATGTTAAATTAAATACTCCTATAAATCATATAAGAATCTATCTTAGCATAGCACAAAGGTGAATATTATGAATCCTAAAGTAATTATAAAGTGAAGTTAAATAATTACCTTAGTGTTCAAGTAAAAGAAAAAATTAGTTGTCAAGAATGAAGCAATGTGAAAGTTATTTAGAATAACATCAAATAAATTTAAACAAAATTGCTTTATCAATCTCACTATTCAAAGGGGTTAGAGATAATATTGATGAAAATGTGTGGCATTAATAGGTTCTTTAAGGGGTGTTTCATCAAGCTATGTTAAGACATAAGCACCAGACCCATAATTGGTATCAACTATGTAAGGTCCTAACCAATTAGGGCTGAATTTATCTTTAACTTCATTGTCAGCACTAGTATTGTGTTGATTTTCAATAAGAACAAGATCTCCCATACAAAATGATCGAGGGATGATGTGTAGATTGTGTTTGTGTTGTAATTGTTTGATGTGAGCATGGAAATGTTCAAGAACGTTAATACATTGTCCATCGATCATCTCAAGTTGATGTAATCTTTGATCTTTATAAGTTTCATCATCAATAAGGTCTTGGAGAGCAACTCGCAATATAGGAATTTCTAACTCCAAGGACATGATCATATTAGTTCTATAAACAAATTTAAAAGATGTAATTCATGTGGATGATATAACACTTGTTCAATAAGCCCAAAGCAAAAAATATAATTATGTATGCTAATATTTATGATGTTTGTTGATAGTTCTCTTGAGGATTTGTTCCAGAATCCAATTAATATTTTCATCTTGTCCATTCGATTGCAGATAATATGGTGTGGAAAAGCAATGTTGAATATGGAACATTTCAAAAAATTCCTTAACTTTGTTCTTAAATGGAGTTTCATTGTTTGAAATGATTGTAGAAGGGAGTCCAAACCAAGAAACTATGTGTTCCAATATGAAATGACAAATTGCTTCAACAATTGTAGAACAGAGAGGAATAGCTTCCACCCATTTTGTGAAATAGTCTATTGTGATTATGATAAATGTATGCCCAACAAAAGAGGGAGGTGAAATTTTACCAATAATATCCAATCACCATACTAAAAATGGCCAAATGGGAACTTGGGCATGGAATTTAGTAGTAGGAGCATGGATATTTTTGACATTTTCAACATTTTTTAACGTAAGTGAAGCAATATTTCTCCATATGTATCCAATAATAACCCATATAGATAAGTTTTTTCACTAATGATCGACATCCAAAATGACCTCCACAAGCACCAACATGGGCTTCTTCAATTGTTATGGGGATTTCTAAATCCTTAAGACATTGTAATAATAGACCATTGAAAGATAATCTATACAATTCATTTGAAAGGATCACATATTTAGCTACTAGTTTTCATAAAAGTTTTTGAGTATTTGGGTAGACTCGAGAATGGTACCATCTTTTAAATAGTTATATATTGTATCATACCATTTGTACGAGGCATCTTGAGTTATCACCAAAATGTTTTCTAGCAGAATATCAATCGAAGATTTTAGGATGGAATGGATAACAAAGGTGAAATATGTGTAAGAATAATTTGGGGATATAAGAGAAGTTGCACTCACCATTGCTTCTGCATGTCTATTATCTTTTTGTGGGATGTTATCAATGGTGAAGGAGCTAAACTTCTCTAATAGTCTCATTATAAGATCCTTGTGTTTTAATAATCTGTCATGTTTTGTTTGATATGTGCCATTGATTTGTTTGATAACCAATTTTGAATCTCCAAAGATCTTGACATGTTTAGCATGCATTGCTAAAGCAGCACACAGACCTGCGATCAATGCCTCGTACTTTGTTGTGTTATTTGTGCATAGGAAATTTAATTAATAGGAAAAGTGAATAGGTTTTCCATCAGGTGGAATTAGTACCAATCCAACACCAAAACCTATTTGACACTTAGATCAATTGAAATACAATTCCCATGGTTTAATGTTAGCGGTCAAGACATTATCATCAGGAAAGGAGTTGTGAGTAGGTAAAGTGAAAGGGGAATGATGCTATCAGCTAAGTGGTCGGTTAAGCCTTGTCCTTTGTTTGATTTTTGCAGAAAAAATTTAAGGTCAAACTCCATTAATAACATTACCCACTTAGCTAAGTGTCCTGAAAGATCTATTTTGTTGAAAAGATGTTTGCAAGGATCAAATTTTGTGATGACTTGTATTTCAGCATTTAGTAAATAATGTAAGAACTTACTACTAGTGAATATAAGAGCCAAGCATTTTTTTTTAATTAGTGAATATCAAGTTTCATAATCAATTAAGGTCCAAATTATGTAATAAACAAGATTCTCTTTACCATGATCATCGTGTTGAGCCAACAATGTTGCAAGAGCATGAATAGAGCGACGGTGTAAAAGTTAAATGGTCTATTTGGCACAACGGGTTGCAAAACAGGTGGAGTTGCAATGTATTATTTTAAACTCTCGAAAGCATGTTTAAAATCCTCATTCGAATCAAAATGTATACCCTTTTTGGCACCATAAGACTCTAACTCTTCTAGGGATTTTCACCTAAAAGGAGAGAGGTAGGCCAAAAATGCTAGCTAGGTTCATTCAAATTATGCAATGTAGAATTTTTCTAATGTTATTTGAATTAAATGGAATGAACTAAATGCAATTAAGTGATCTATATGACTGATTATGTATGCAAAACCTAAGATTTATGCTATGTTGGAAAACACAGTGTTGTTTGAAAATACCTTAAAAGAATAAAAAGAATGCAAATTAAACCAAACAAAAGACTATTTTTTAGAATGTGTGCACCTGGGAAATTGAGGAAGGCCATAGAAAAATGTAGAAAATTTATGAAGATTGATTTTGAGTTGACTGTGACTCATTCGCCACCCTGGGCGAATCAGTCCCAAATTTGGGTTTTTTTGCATAGAAGTTGTTTTCAATCAACCATGAACCAAGATCTTCATCTAACTCAAAAATACATCTCAGGAGGGACTCATTTTCCATACATGGTGAATTAGTTTTCTTTCAAAAATTTTCTACTTCAAATCTCTATTCTGAACCTTTACACCTACACAACAATTTCTAACAGAAACTCGGATTGAGATTTCAAAAAATTCCTACAAAATAGCTTAAATTGTTTATGTAATGGGGGGTTTTCCTTTGTAAAACCCCTAATTGGGTAATTAAATCCTGAATACAGAAAATTCTACATAAAAGCCAACCCTTAGATGTGTTAAAGACTAAGAAATTCTAAAATATAACAAAAACTCTATTCTATTGTGCTAGAATAAGAAATGCAAATATGATTTATGTGATGCAAGATCTCAACCCTAGAAACCTTAAAATACATCAAAATTGGAAATGAAATGACATGCAAATGACAAGTAACCTTAATTTGAAGATAGAGTGAAAATGGAAGATGGAATCACTTTGAAACCAAGTATTTAGGTGTGATTTGATGGCTAGTTGCATCTCCTCAACCTAGATTTCCTCATGATTCACCATAGGCATCCATCATCAACCCTTTGTAATATTGAATCTTGACCTAAAGAGTGAGCTTCAAGACCTGCAAAAGCCTTAGTTTGCTGCACTAAAACTTCAACTTTTGCTAATGAGACTTATTGGAGAAGTCTTGACACAGAAATTGCTCTTGTAAAATGATGAAAAAGATGTGTAAAATGACCAAAAATGTGTATTTATAAGCAACAACACCTAATTTCCCCATTATTTAGACCTAAGAGGCTGACATTCACTGCAAATTTAAGTTGAATTAATCAAATTCTCGCTCAAAATTGAATTTTTCATCAAAAGGGACTCATTCGCCACCCTTGGCGAATGGGTCTGACTAGAGGGGACTCATTCATCAAAGGTGGTGAATGGGTCCCACTACTAGTTTTTGAAGGTGGGTTTTCAAGATATGAGAGAATTAAGTGTTGTTCATCAGGTTTTAGTTTATTTCTCAAGTGAAATAAGCATCTATATCAAAAATAATGGGTCCTAGGGGCCTATAAATGCTATTTTGAAGGATGAATGATTTAGAAGTGGGTCAAATTACATGTGAAATTGTCTCTTTTCTTAAGAGGGTCCAATTTTCTATGGTGCAGAACCCTAATTCACAAATATATATATCTTTATTCTTAATTTGAAATGCATGATAAATATTTTTGATATCTAATCATTGATAAGAAATACAACTTGCTAGATTTTTTTATTCAATGCTAGTCTATTCAATAATCCAAGAATATCAAAAATAAAATTCAACTTGGATACAATTGTTCCACTAAAAAATACTCGAAAATCAATATACCTTACCAATATGAAATTATTTATTTTATTTGAAACCCTTCCTTCAATCTCTTTTATACTTTACCTTTTTATCTCTTAGCCCTCATCATTTATTATATTCACTTCTTATATTAAGAAAATCGGCCTATAAATATAGTAATTTCATCATGTCAAGAAGGAATATATTCTTCTCATGATTTAAGATTGAGATTGAAACCTAATTTATCTCTTTAACAAAGTCACACTATGTTCAAAGATAATAATAATTAATAGTTCTATTAAAATATAAATGTAATATTTTTATAATACTAAAAGATTTAAAAATATGACTTTTTATTACTATAATAGTAACAAAATACTTAAGAGCTCCAATCCATGAAGAATCACACTTGACCACAATCCACCACTTTTCAAGGAATTTAAATCTGGGTAAATGTGGGTGCATATAATTACATAAGAATTTCTCATCAAGCAAAAATACATACAAGTGACATGATTTTCATGAATTCAAAATGTGGGAGCACAAGAAAGGTAGTTGAACCACTTGTTCAACACTTCAAAGAGCCTAAAATATCAAGAAAATAAGAAAATATTGGACTGGGTATCAGTAATGGAAAATATTGAGGAATATGCTCAAACTAAATTTGGTGACAGGTTCAAATTTGAATTGATTGAAAACCCAACAACATGTCAAAATAGGTAATCAAAAGAATGTATAAATAACATGTGAATTAGAAACAAGATCACAATTTCCCTACAGGGAAAAACTTTTCAAATAAAAGAAAGAATGTGAAGGGAATTCAATTCGAATTGAATGACTTGGGTAACATTTTTTCTAGGGTTTTTTTGAATGAATTCATGATACAGAAAAAAGGAAGCAATTTTTTTATACATGCTAATAATATCGTTTAATCCAGGCCATTACTTAACAAAATTTACACAAATACAAACTCTACAAATTATGCAATGAACAAACACATATAAAGGAACATTGTAGCGATGATTGAGCATTTGAATATATTTATAGCTCAAACAAGCTGGGTATGTGTAGAATCATCATGTAAAGAATAGGTGCTTAAGTGGCGAAAAATTCAGAAAAATTAGAGTTAGGCAACTTGACATAAAAATTTGAATAAGTTATCTATATTATTTCAAAAATATGTAAGAATGGAATTTGTAGAAAATTGAATGTAGTTTCTAAACTACTAGGTTTATTATTATTTAAAAAAATATTTGGTGAAAACTTGAAATGTCAATGTAGTAGTACTTAAATTTCAAGAAAAAATAAGAATTAGGTGTCTATCTGACCACCCTAACCACAATAAAATGATAATATTTTTTTATAAGATTTCAGATATAAGTAGAAGAATCATGTCTTGATATGATGCATATTTTTTTGTAATTTTTTTCCCAAGTAAATAATTAATTATGAATTTTTTATTACAACTTTTAAAAAATATAAAAACTCGTATGTCTAACCACCTTAACTTGATCAAAATTTCATGAAATTTAATTTATTTTTTTAATCCTATAGTATGCAAAGAATAGAATGTGACACATGTTTTGGATTCAAAAAATGTGATACCATTTGAAAGTTATAGATGTTTTTCAAACAACCTATCAATCAGGACTTTAGTCGCAATTCAAATTGAAAATGAATAATAATTATTTATTAAATTCAAAGTAATGCATGATTTATATTGGTAGAAAGTAGATAATACTTTTTTAAAACCCTTTTTGTTTCATCAATTTTGGGTAAGAAAAAGTCATAAGCCACATACCCTACACATACCCATCATATCGTCACTTTTTGGCCCATCATGATCCTACACATACCTCGCTTCAAACTTTAAAGAAACCTAGAAGTTTGAGGAAGCGATGCATGAAATGAAGGATTGTAGGATATTTCAATTTGGATTTATTGAAATGACTTACGAAACTTTCAAGAAAATGTAATTGGCATGCGTAAAGCCAAATTTGATGCCAAGGTCCTTCTTGTGTGAACTAAGAGATCTGGGATGGCCTATGGACATGCAACAAAGCATAATGGTAGAGATCTGAGAAGCACATAGAACACATCCTAATTTTGTAAGCTTTTCTAGTGTTCAAAATGCATGCAATCCTGCAAAGAAGGGCAATGCAATGACCCTCAACAATTACCAATTAAAAAGTGAACTCATTGAACACCAAACAAAAAGTTCTAATCATAAAATATATATATGTAAACCACACAAGCATCGAATTCTGGGCACAACCTTATCACCATTTATTTCTATATAAATCTATATAAATTGATACCTTCAGTATGGAATATAGAAATCAAGAAGTGAATAATAGACACCATAATAGTAAATTATATGCAACACATAACATTGAGTGCCAATAATAAATTATGTATTCATCAATTAAAAACCACAACCCATAGATTTGGGTATATATATAATGCATAACATGTTCAACATTGAAAGATAAACCTATCGAATATGTTATATACATAGTATTGCATACCAATGATAAAATATAACCAATATGTATAAAAATGTAATACTTAGAAGCTTGAAAGTGAATAGAGAAACAAGGAAATGATTCATAAGTGCTCATATAGATACAAAAAGGGTTTGAGGAGCTTGAAGAAATACCAAGGGTTTAGCATGCAATTCAATAAGCTATGGATAGGAGCAAAAATGATGAAGGGAAAGCAATGATGGACATAGAGGGTGATGCCAAAAAGTGGATAGAAGATCTTGAAATGGGTTGGGGTTGCATTAGAGGGCATCAAATTCCAACGATATCACCAGACCTAGCATCAAAAGCCAAAACAATATAACTATCAATTTTAAAATTCAAACCATGGAGTGAAACACAATGTACGGTATCAAGGTAAGTGTTGGGAGTGAATTTTGCATTAAGTTAAGTCTAAAGATTATGCAATCTACCCTAGTGCCGAGCTAAGGTGATGAGCAGGTAGAGAAAAGAGAGGGGAGACAATTAGCTGGCCAACCATGGCTTGCTAACACCAAGCTTGGCTCATAGGTCAGTGATAGCAACCAAGCCATCAGCCACAATATGATGTATTTTCTCTATTTAGAAAAAAATAGAGAACAAGAAGCTTGGTGTACCATAATAGAGGATTATGAAGCTCACAAAAATGTAAGGGTAGGGTAAATTGATAAATCAATATGAAATTCATTAGGCTAGAAATTAAGAGAACAACTTCCAATACAAATGGTGAAGGGAAATAGAAAATTATGCCAAAATACAACATAGAAGATTGGAAAATATTGCAGTCACATTGCCTAGCTGCATGCAGTCAAATTGTGAAAACCAAATAAAGTAAACAAATTAAACAGAGTACCCAGAGAAATGTAAAATATAAATTGTGCACAAAATGATTCATCGAGAAGGGATTTTTTAAAAACCTTCAGCAATTGCATTTATTAAATACTTCAATTTGAACTAAATAAACAAAAAATGTCTTGTTTCCAATAGTGTATTCATTCAAGATTTTTTTTCAAAACAAAGATAGAATTTATAAAGTAATGGAACCTGGATCCAATTCGCTTGACATGGTTGGAGATTTGATGCTGAGCCCTAAATTTCCTAGATTCTAGATCCAATCTTCTCCACAAAATCAATAGTATTTTCAATTTCCATAGGAAATTTACTTCTTACAACCAACAGAATGAAAACCCCCCCAAAAAGTAAGAAAATATATTCACAAGAACAATACAAGACCCTTTTCCAAATTTTATTCCCCATCCCCATTTTTATGAAAAGATAACCAATTCTAATAACTATTCGAGAGTGCATGTTGTTGCATGCAAACCCCCTTTTAATTTATCATTTTATTTTATATTTATTATTCACTACAATTATTCATATATTCATTTTTATATTTATTTATTAAAACATATTCTTATTTATTTAAATATAATAATCAACTTTAATATAATATGTTATTTATTAACTTCAACTTTATATTATAATTTATTTGATTGTAACTATAATTATACAAAAGTGTTTATATATACTTAACAAAGTTCCCTTTTAACTTAATAATTCTATTTTAATGCAAAAATTAACCAAAATCTTAATGAAACAATTCTAAATTAAATAAGTCAATACCAAACAATACTTGACGACAATGCAAGATAAAAAAGAAAGCCTACAACCAACATTGATGGACCAAACCAACTATACTAACAACACTAACAGTGTGAAAATTGGATACTCATCCTCTTCAAGGATGATGACTAAAATAAGTGACCAAATGCTATCTCTAAACAGCTGTTCCATTGGGTTTTAAGACATGCTTAGACCTACTGGTTTAAGTGGAGTTGATGCGTAGTACCTACAACCTACAACACACAAAAAATTCATGCATATGCATAATCATACAATAAGGCACAACATGAAAGTAAATCATAATGTAGCAGGGTACTCACAATTGAGTAATGCAACACTATCCCTTTCACCCAAACACATCAATCAAGTAACCATGTCAACTCATAACAATCAGTTATATAACAAACAAGATAAGAACAATCACCAAATAATCACATAATAACCATGATTAGATAATCACATAATGGTCATGATAAAATAATCATGTACTGATCATAACAATGCATCTAACATTATATACTATATCATAAAATAGATCAACTACTTAACATCGTTAGCACATACCTTTAATTATCCCTATTATTTTTCCTTCACCTTCAAGTTCCAACGATGAATACCTGCACATCCATGGTGAGAATGGAGGGGCACTACATCCTTCCCCCTAAATCTTGACTTACTCCTGTAAGTGACAAACTAGGGTGGAAATATAACACATTAGCACCATTCATCAAAGTTGATTCATTACATCAAAATGCTACACTTCCATAAAACACAACATAATTGTGCACACAAATTACACATTTTTGATTAAATATCCATCATTTACAGACAAGACATTCCACCTTATTCTTTTCAAAACACTAAATCTCATAAAATATCCAACACAAGATCATGATTTTACACTTTTTTGGAACATGGAAACATAATTTATCATTTGATAGGTACTATATTCATAATTTACCATAGATTCTTCACATACACAAAAAAATTCACATTGTTAGGAATCACATCACAAGTCTACACAAGGATCCATAATGCATCCCAGATAGAAAGAATATTGATGCATTGTGCACTACACCGAGAGTCTTATCCTTTCCGCCAATCTTCTGCACCATTAGACAAACACCACCAAATGATAAGTCTAAGGTCACTAAGCGAGGATGGAAAAAAGGGACAACATAATCTCAAGAGTACAAACAACTAGGACAACATAATGGGCTCATAAGAAATCAAAGTGCCAGTGTTAGAAACTTGGGCTCTAATATTAGGTGTAACACCTCGCCAAGGAACCCAAGAGGATGACCTAGCTATAGAACAATAACAAAACATTTTTTTTATAAGAAATAATAGCAAAATGCATAGCATAACTTATCATGTAATGCAACCTAAGTCCTCTAAGGTTCCATGACTATGCTACTAACACACCTATTATACAAGAGCTAGCTTTATTTCATTAACAAATATGTTAACATGTTTTATCTAATAATCAAATTTATTTTCATCCATCGCATTAAATGATTCTAGAATATACATTTCCATAACACTTCATCTATTAAACAATATGAAAAATCATTTCCAATAAATATATATGCAAATATCATTACATGAGAATACATAAAGTTTTCCACATCGTTACATTGTGTACAATAATACTTCCCTAAATACAATTTGAAAGAATACATCAAATTAAAATAGATGGTACAATTGATAAAGTCTAATACATATATATAAAAGATTGTCTTCTTGAACAATGTCATGAACTAGAATCTGCTACATGAAGTACAACCTCCATGCATGCAAACAATCAACAAGGAAACCCAATGGAGGCGAAAACACCAACCTCCTGACCATGTGGTACACTAAGGTCCACCTCCTATGCTAGGAGATAACATAAGGTCCCACTACAAACAACAGTCAAGAAGACAAAAGGCTAACATAAACAAGGTTATACATGACTCTAACACAACACTACAACAACATTAACATCTCATAAACACATACATCACTTTCAGAGGCTCGCGCACAACAGAGGGGAATAACATAACTAGGGAATGCTAGACTACAATAGGTAAGAGTGTCATTGCATTGTCTTGGCATGGGTTGTCTTGGAGGTCTCTCACTAGACCCAAGCCCCCATCTATGGTTGTCTTGGTAAACCCCTCACTAGGTCCTTGCCCCATAGGGTGACACATGTAGAACTAACATTCCTTTTGTGAGGACAAGGACATTGATTTTTCCAACCAAGCCTTCTCAACCAATCCTTAGCCTAAACGAGCACTATAGAGATGGATGATTAAATTATCTTGTTTAGTATGAAATCTACCCATCCCCCTAATTCATTTTAGTTTATCACTGGATTAAGAAACTCTTCAATGGGTTGTTCTCATCACCACTTTGGGTTTCATCCTCCATTGAGAGCCACTCCCCTACTTGTAATGAGTAGACCCTACACAACAAGCAAGGTAAAACCATCTTGCACACTTAACTAAATTATAGGAAACCCACACACAAAGAAAGGCATTGCCCATCTCACTCACATATCCCAACTACAAGAATGTAACTCAATGCAAGGCATTGACCCTCTTGCACAAAACTCAATAAAATACCAACCACTTCCAAGGGTGAAGCCGCAATAGTGGTTTACAATTCAAGTGAGGAAGGAAAACTCACAAAAAATGACCCCAAAGCAAAATAAGTGATTTTGGAGGTTCATACCAACCTACTGGTTCGATCGATTAAATTTTGGTAGCCAAAAAATAAAACAAATACATAGCAAAGGGGGTTGAGCGAATCGCCTTGAAGATGTTCACTCAAACCATGGTTTAGTCGAACCCTAGTTTGAGCGAACCTCTAGGGGTTCACTTGAACCCCCCTTGCCCCTCATTCCCCTCTTGAGACATAAAATAAGTCTATTTTTTACGTTTCAGAGCTTGGGTTGAGGATGAAAATGGAGAAGTCTTCAAAAACCCTTCTGGAATTAGATAGTCCTCAGAATGAGCTATCCAACGAATATAATTTTTATATGTTTTAATTTTATTAAACATAGAGTCTCCACCAAAAATGAAGGTCTCTGTTCTACACGTGGAAAAATAGTAGATTATCAATTTTTTTTTTGAAAAATATGAGTGCACCAAATATTGAAGTCCTTGATCCAACAAAAAAAATAAAAATTCGGTATATACAAAAAATGTTACACATTATATGGTCGTGCTATGTCTGAATTGTAATTGGTTTGACTTTAAAACTTGATTAAAGAAAAAATATTCAATAAAAAACTATCTAACCAAGTGGAAGCACTAGATATTAGAGTTACAAATCTAAAGTTGAAAGAATTAGAATTGTATCCTTCATGGAAAAGAAGTTATGGATTATACAGTGTGTGTGACTTTTTAAAAATGTTGTTTTTGAAAAAAACCTATTTTCGTAAGAGATAGAAAAAGAAGTGCAATCTAATTCCAAAAATTTTGAAAAAAATATTTTTAGAATCCACAAACAAAATGTAATGAGACTCTAGTTTGCATCATATTCAAACTCCTCACAGTGTAGCCGCTATAGGTGCCCGAATGTGAAGATTTAGTTAAAAATAATAATTTCAGTGTCCAATTTAGCCAAAAATTGTAAACCACTATTGTGGGATCACCCAAAGTGAAACAAACATAAAACCCATATATACAAAAATACCCCCTCTGAAACCTTTGGAAGCCAACCTTACCAATTTGATCAATGACTCCCACTTTAAACATTTGCTTCAATCATCCCAATTTCCAATAATCCACACAATAAAACAAGCAATCACTCTAATAATATAACATGAAATACATTATTTCCACATTTCATTTTACTCAACTTAGCCACTAAATTTAGTCAATAGGTTATTTCTCACGATAACTTGAAAATAACTATGATAGCAATTATTCCAACTTTATCATATAATCTCTATGAAACCAAGACTATGAAATGTAAATTCCCTTATCTAATTTAATGAACCCTAATTCACAAATATATATCTATATTGTTAATTTGAAATGCATAATAAATATAAATTTGATATCTAATCATTAATAAGAAATACAACTTGCTAGCTTTTTTTATTCAATGCTAGTCTATTCAATAATCCAAGAATATCAAATAATAAATACAACTTGGATACAATTGTTCCACTAACAATTACTCTGAAATCAATATACCTTACCAATACAAAATTATTTATTTTATTTGAAACCCTTACTTCAATCTCTTTTATACTTTACCTTTTTATCTCTTAGCCCTCATCATTTATCTCTTTAACAAAGTCACACTATGTTCAAAGATAATAATAATTAATAATTCTATTAGAATATAAATGTAATATTTATAATACTAAAATATTAAAAAGAGGACTTTTTATTACTATAATAGTAACAAAATACTTAATAAACTCTATACCATTTATTTCGAGCTCCAATCCATGAAGAATCACACTTGACCACAATCTAATTTATCATAACTTTTATAAAATAAACACGGATAACCTGACAAGATTATTATTAAAATCCACCACTTTTTAAGGAATCTAAATCTGGGTAAATGTGGGCATAAAAGACATACCAGTAATACAATTGTCTTGAATTCAAAATTCAAGAGCACAAGAAAGACACCTGAACCACTTGTCTAACACTTCAAATAGCTTAAAATATCAAGAAAATAAGGAAATTTTGGACTAGGTGTTAGGAATGGAAAAGCTTGAGGAATATGCTCAAACTAGATTTGGTGACGGGTTCAGAGTTGAATCGATTGAAAACCCAACATCACGTCAAAATAGGTAATCAGAAGAATCTATAGATAACATTTGAATTAGACACAAGATCAAAATTTCCCTACAGGGACAAACTTTCAGAATAAAAGAAAGAATGTGAAGGAAATTCAATTCGAATAGAATGACTTGGGCAACATTTTTGCTACGGTTTGTTTGAACGGCTGCATGATACAGAAAAAAGGAAGCAAGTTTTTGATACAGGCTAATATCGTTCAATTGAGGCCATACTTAACAAAATTTGCACAAATACAAACTTTACAAATTATGCAGTGAGCAGACACATATAAACGAATCTTGTCGCAGCGACTGGGCATTGGAATATATTTATAGCTCACTTCAAACTTCAAAGCAACCTACAATTGTGAGGAAGGGATGCATGAAATGAAGTATTGCAATATAGCGCAATTTGGATTTATTGAAATGGCTTAAGAAACTTTCAAGCAAATGTTATTGGCAAGCATAAAGCCAAATTCGTTGCCAAGGTCCTTCCTCCCTGTGCGAACTGAGAGATTTGGGACGGCCTATGGACATGCATTAAAGCTTAATGGTCGGGATATTTTTGCAAGAAATCCCTCAAAATCTTCAATTTAAAGAAGCAGTCAGAACACATCCTAACGTTGTAAGCTTTACTGGTGCTAATCATAAGTATATATGTGCAAACCACACAGACATCGAATGCCAGGCAAAACCTTATCACCATCGATTTCTATATAAATCTATATAAATCGATACCTTCAACATCGAATATAGCAATTTGGAAATGAATAATAGATGCCATAACAGTAAATTATATGCAACGCATAACATTGGGTGCTAGTAATAAAGTATGTATTCATCAATTAAAAACCGAAGCCCATAGATTCAGGTATATATATATATAACGTAGAACATGTTTAGCACCGAAAGCTAAGCCTGTCGAATATGTTATACATAGGATTGCATGCCAATGATAAAATATAACCAACGCATAAAAATGTAATACTCAGAAGCTTCAAAGCGAACAAAGAAACAGGGACATGACCCATAAGCACTCATACAAATACAAAAAGGGTTTGAGGAGCCTGAAGAAATACCAAGGGCTTAGCATGCAATGCAATAAGTTATGGATAAGAGCAAAAATGACGAAGGGAAAGCAATAATGGAGGTAGAGGGTGATGCCAACAAGTGGATAGAAGATCTTGAAAAGAGTTGGGGTTGCATTAAAGGGCATTGAATACCAACGGTATCACCAGACCAGGCATTGAAAGCCAAAACAATATAACTATCAATTTTAAAATCAAAACCATGGAGTGAAACATAGCGTATGGTATCAAGGTAGGCATTGGGAGTGAATTTTGCATTAAGCGAAGTCCAAAGATTATGCAATCTACCCTAGTGTGGAGCTAAGGCACTGAGCATGGAGAGAAAAGAGAGGGGAGACAACCGGCTGGTCCGCCATGGCTGGCTAACGCCAAGCCTGGATCATAGGCTGATGATAGCGACTAGGTCGTCGGCCACAATACGATGTATTTTCTTTATTTAAAAAAAAAAACAAAGAAGAAGAAGTTGGGTGCACCAAAATAGAGGATTATGAAGCTCACAAAAATGCAATGGCAGGTTAAATTGATAATCAAGTATGCAATTCGTTAGGCTAGAAATTGAGAGCAAAATTTTGAATGCAAATGGTGAAGTGAAATAGAGAATTATGCCAAAATATAGTATAGAAGATTGAGAAATATTATAGTCACATTGTCTAGATGCATGAAGTCAAATTATAGAATTTAGATAGAATAAACAAATTACAGAGTACCTAGAGAAATGTAAAATGCAGATTATGCACAAAATGATTCACTGAGAAGGGCTTTTAAAAACCTTCAGCAATTGTATTTAGTAATTACTTCAATTCAAACTAAATAAGCAAGAGACATTTTGTTTCCAATAGCATATTCATTCAAGGATTTGTTTCAAAATGAACATAGAATTCAAAAAGTAATGGAGCCTGGATTCAATTCGCTTGACAGGGCTGGAGATTTGATGCTAAGCTCTGAATTTTCTAGCTCCAATCTTCTCCACAAAATCAACAGTATTTGGAATTTTCACAGGGAATTTACAGTCAGCATAATGAAAATCCCCCCCCCCAAAAAAACAGAAAATATTCATGGGAACAATATAAGACCCTTTTTCCATATTGTATTCCCCATGTGTAGAGATAACCAATTCTAATAACTATTTGAGAGTGCATGTTGCTGCATGCAAACCCCCTTTTAATTTATCATTTTATTTTATATTTATTGTTCACAACAATTATTCATATATTTATTTTTATATTTATTGTTCACAACAATTATTCATATATTTATTTTTATATTTATTTATTAAAACATATTCTTATTTATTCAAACTTAATAATCAAGGGTATGTGCAGGATCATCATGGAAAAACAGGCCCTTAAGTGGTGAAAAATTTAGAAAAATTAGAGTTAGACAACTTAACGTAAAAATTTGAATAATTTATCTATATTATTTAAAAAATATGTATGAATAGAATCTATAGAAAATTGAATGTAATCTCTAAACTACTAGGATTATTTTTAAAAATAAAAATCTATTAGGTGAAAATTTGAAATTTGAAATTTCAATGTAGTAGTACTTAAATTTTAGGGAAAAAATTAAGAAGTAGGTGTTTGTATGACCATCTTAACCACAATAAAATGATAATTATTTTTTATAATATTTTAGATATAGGTAGAGGACTCATGTCCCAATGTGATACATATTTTTTTGTAAGTTTTTTCCATATAAATAATTAATTATGAATTTTTTATTACAACTTTTAAAAAATATAAAAACTCGTATGTCAGATCACCTTAACTTGGTCAAAACTTCATAATTTTTTTTTTAATTCTATACTGTGCTTTATGTGACATATGTTTCAGATTCAAAAAATGTGATACAATTTGAAAGGTATAGATGTTTTTCAATCAACCTATCAATCAAGAATTTAGTCATAATTTAAATAAAAAATGAATAATAATTATTTATTAAATTCAAAGTAAAGCATAATTTATATTGGTAGAAAGCTGAGAATATCCTTTTAAAAACTTTTTTGTTTAATCAATTTTGGGTAAAAAAAGTCATCAGCCACATTCTCTACACATACCCATCATATCGCCACTTTTTGGCCCATCATGATCCTGCACATATCCTCAACTTTATAATATTTTATTTGTTAACTTCAACTTTACATTACAATTTATTTGATCGTAATTATAATTATATAAAAGCATTTATATTTACTTAACAAAAGTACCTTTTTAACTTAATAATGCTATTTTAATGTAGCAATTAACCAAAACATTAATCAAACAATTCTAAATTAAATAAATCAATACCAATCAATACTTGACCACAATGCAAGATCAAAAACCAAGACTACAACCAACACTGATGGACCAAAGGGTAAGTGCAAAAAGATGGGTCCTAAAAAGGGGGCTTAAGTGGTCACTTTTTTTCTAAAATCAGGAAATACTAACCTTGGACATGTAATTGAGGAGAGTTACACTCAAATTTTTGAGATGGAACAAAAAATTGATCGAATTTCTTCAAGTTTACTTTCTAAACTACTAATTTATTTTGAAAATCATTGAGATTATGGAGTTCAAAAGTGGGACGTACAAAAATTGGTGTTGTTTTTGTTAAAAAAATAGAACATAGCAACTCTTGTACGTCCCTAACATGGTGAAATTTTATTTAGTATTTTTAAAATCACTCTGGTGAGAAATTATCTAATAGTATATAGTTGATGCATGATTTTTTTGATAATTTTTTAATGAATATTTGATTTTTTACTAATTTTCTAAGTGGACTCTTCTTAAAAACAAAATTTTGGCCATGCTACTCCTACAAATTTTGGAAACTAATTGATTTTTTTTTTTAAATGTTGGATGGAGTCTAGTTTCTAAAAATGTAATTTATTTTAAATTTTGATGAGCAATTAATCTATAACGAAAAAATACTAAACACTAGTTTTTGTTAAAAAAGAGACACACAAACAAAATAAATTATAGGTGAAAGGATTAACATTGTCAGAAAGTGAAAAAAATTACATTGTTGGATAGCTAAGAGAGAACCTAACATTACTTAGGTGTTTGAATTGTTTGACATTGGACCATGTGCAATCTTGACAATGAGCATGAATTCGATTATGTGAAATATTGTAGAATTTGAAAAAATATGTCTTTGGTCATTAGGAATTCCCTCCACGCGTTTGGGTTGGTATTCCAAAGAAATACCAAGCCCAAGGCTTAGGAATTTCCAAAGCAAGATATTACACATGCACGTTATAATGTGAGTATGTTATAATGCGCTCATGTTATATCTTAGTTTTGACATGGCTTTTGTGTTTTGTGAATGCATTGACAAAATGTGAGTGTGTTATAATGTGCTCACATTTTGATCTACATTGAATTTATTTTTCTTCTATTTTTTTTATTTCTTCTCATTATCTTTGAGGGAAACTATATACATGAAATAAACGTTTAAGTATAAGTTGAAATTTACATATGGATGTTTACTTTCTTATACTTTAAGCTATATTTCATATATATAGTTTTAGAATGTTGGAGAGTGGTTTCATATCTCTAGGAATTATAATGCAAATTCTAGTTTTTGGAAGATCTCACAAATTTTAAACTTAGTCAAATTTTAATAATTACCTCCAATAGGTCAAATTTTAGTAATTAGTAAGTTGTATTATTTCTCTCCTATCTCACTCATCTTTTATCCCTTACACTCTAGACCTATCTCTCACTATCTCCATCCCTTTATTTGACTCTCTCTCTCTCTCTCTCCTTTTCCCTCTAATTCTCTCTATCTCACTTATCGCTCCCTCCCTCCTTCCTTCTCTCTCACTCTCTACCTACCTCTCCCTCCATCACTCCCTACCATTAGTACAAAAATAACAATATATGACTAACTAAATTACTAAAAATTGAATATAAATGACTAATTTTAGTCACATGACCATTAGTAGTTTATTGTTAGTCATTAATAGCATGACCAAATTTATGACTAAACTATTTTAGTCATTTATCTACTCATTGATTGTTGTTAACTGATCATTTATTTAGTCATGGTAGTGATTTATTTAGTCATATATTTAGTCATTTATTGTTGTTAGCTGGTCATTTATTTAGTCATTGCTTTAGTCATTAATTTAGTCATTATTTTTAGTCATATATTTAGTCATTATTTTAGTCATAATAGTCATATATTTAGTCATATTAGTCATATATTTTGTCATTGTAATCATATATTTGGTCATTGTATTCATTTATTTTAGTCATAGTAGTCAATTATTTAGTCATTGTTTAGTCATTTATTTGAGTGAATCAATTATTCAAGTTATAAATCAAATCTAACTTAATTAATTCTCACAAATTTATGCATATAAACTTTAAATATCATAGATATTCAAAAAAAAATTTTATTGGATTAACATGAAAAAAAATACAATCGACAAACAAATTTATGCATCTAAAGCTCAAATATCATAGATATTCAAATATCTTTTTTGTATTGCATGAAAAAAAAGAATATACAAAAAACTAATAGTTGCATAACCAAAGGAATTACAAATAACATATAGTTGCATAAACAAAGATCCAAGAAATACATCCTTCACTCCACTCTTGGTTGCCATGGAAGACAAATCCAAGATACAATGCAAATGCTACAAACATTGAAGGGAGAAAATGCTTTAAAATATATAGTAAATGTAGTTATATTATTTGTGGTGCATATATTGCACGATTTCGAGTAGCCTCACCCTCCCATTCTAGCTAGACAATGCTTGAGAGAAGATTGGAAGGATTCGAATGAGAAGGATGTCAACTTACTATCTAGAAATCTCATTGGTCATGGTCAGATGAAAGTAAAAAGTGCATTTTCACTTCTCCAATTTCACAAGCTACAACTTGAAAATTATATTTCAATGAGGGTTTTAAAATATCTTTATTACTAGGAATCACACTTTCATGTGCAATGGGTATGCTGAGGACGTGTTTAGATCAATTTTTTAATTTATGGCATTCTATTTGGAAGATAGAATGTAAAATGCGAAGTGTCAATTTTTTTTAAATAATTAAAGTTATGCATTTATATTTTATTGTAATTTTAGTTAATTAAAAAAATATTATTATGAACTACAATTCAGTATGTAAAAGTAGCACAATGTATTTTCACAAGGTACAACAATTAGTCTAATGGCAGAAAAAATGTGAAGAAATATTTACTATATAATTCATAAGCTTTGTAAAGAATAATGTATTAAGTTAAAAATATGAAGATGAATTGAGCTCTACCATTCATTGTTGAAACATAGATTTTTGGGGCCCAAATGCTACTCTTGCACTCTTAGGATTTTCACCTAAAAGGAGAGAGATTGTGTCCAAAAATGCTTATGCAACACTCAATTTAGGATGTGTGTGATGTTGTTTATGCTAAATGAAGAAAAATAAATGCAACTAACTGATTGAAATGAACTAAAATGAATGCAAAAGTGCAATTAAAACTATGTTTGAAAACACATTGTGATATGCAAACAACTATGTAAAATGAAGAAATTGAAAGAAATATGTAGAACAGAGAGAACAAAGGTAAATTTGAGTGTACCTAGATAAAGTAGGATGATTTTGTAGTGTTCTAGAAGCTGAAAAAATTTACTAATTTTTCATAGTGGGACTCATTCGCCTAGGGTGGCAAATTAGTCCACCTATTGGTGAAAAACTGTCAAGAGCTAGTTTCTGTCTGCTGGGATCTGAAATCTAACAAAACTCAAGTTTCCAATTCTAAAGTGGAACTCATTTTCCATAGGTGGTGAATCAATCCTCTCCCAAATTTTAAAAAGTTCAAGAAACAACTTTACAACACCAGATCTGAGAATGTCTGCTTGTCGGGTTATCAAGGTCAAATCTGCAAAAAATGGAAAAATAACCTTCTCGAAGCTTGAATTTGATTTATGTTGACTTGAAGAACCTAGTTGACATGAAAATCAATCTTCAACACCTAATAACCTGTCAAATCAATAAACAAAGGCTCCAAACAAACAAGCAAAAGGGGAAAAATGATTAGGGGTTAGTGAATAAGGGTTTTCCTTGGTCAAACCCCACTTTTGGTAATTAAACCCTTGAAAACATAATGAAATTCAAGAGAAGATAAACTAATAATATCCAAATTCTATTAACTCACCTAACCCTTGATGTTGCAAATCTGAAATAATGTTAATGGTTGCTTCAAAGTGCTTGAATTGATGATTTAGAATGCTTGAATGCTTAAGGGAATAGGTGGATAAGTGATCTTGATGAATGGGGGTTAAAATGAGGTGAAAAACACTTATTTATACAATTCTTGTGCCTTAGTACCAGCTCATACCTCATCACATGTAACGCCCCGCCACACAACCCTAGAGGAAGTTGCAATTAACTACTCAAACACATAATTTTTTTTGGTTTAAGTACAAATAACATGCAAGTTCACTACCCATTGCCAACAACCTCTAAGGTTACGAGATTGAGATTACTTAAAACCCAAACAAGAAATATGAATTGAAACCATAACATTTAATTACTTAATAAATTAACTACACATACATTCCATACATGATAAATTATATCAAAGCATAAGAGATACCACATGTTTTAAATTAACAATGATTTAACAATAAGATTACAACTCTCATTCCCCGAATGAGGTAAATCCTATAAGAATGATTATATATTACATATTCCACCTTGATAACAAATGAGGGGTAGTAAATTAAAATATCAACTGGAAAGAATAAAGTATGAAATGGAACTAGATCCCACGAGCTCTCCAACGAGAAATATTGTCCACATGAACAAGAAGAAGACCCAACAGATTAAGGTGCATGTTCCACCCAACCATGTGATACCCAAAGGCTCACCACTCATGCTAGGAGATAGTAACAAGGATTTCTAGACAAGATCAACTACCTCTAGACATAGACTAACACATAAATGAACCAAATTAAATACAAGTACAACATCACTTAACACAATGGCTACAATGCTTCTAGAGTTAAATAGTCAATTGCATCACTGATACAAACATACTACTAGATTAGGAGAAGTGTCATTATAATGTTACATGGGATATCCTAGTAAGTCTTCCTAGGTCTCGAACCCCATCTCGAGATATCCTAGAAACCTCTAACAACTCCCGGACCCTCATGCAAACCAATGCAAAATTAGTTATCTCTCGTAAAGACGAGACAACAATATTTCCATTCCAGGCCTTCTCGTCCCGTCCTAAGTCTATAAAATCCCTTACATCCATGAGCGAGGAAAAGTTAATCTTCTTAAGTGTTTGATACTACCTAACTTCTAATAAGTTTATTTACATTATCACTAGATTAACTAACTTACAATGAGTTACCCTGATGCCACTTTGTGTGTCGGCCCTCATTGCAAGCCACTCCTCTAAGACAACACGTGGAATAACTCCACAACCCAAGGGTACACAAGAGTGATGTAAGGATAATAACTCTCTATCCACGACATAAGGTCAACACATCCTATTCATGATAACTAGGTATCTAACTGGATACATTAAGACGCACTACCCAGTTATCATGAATGAGATATTTTGACCTTATGTCGTGGATAGGGAGTTATTATCCTTACATCACTCTTGTGTACCCTTGGGTTGTGGAGTTATTCCACATGTTGTCCTAGAGGAGTGGGTTGCAATGAGGGCAGACACACAAAGTGGCATTAGGGTAACTCATTGTAATTTATTTAATCCAGCGATAATGTAAATAAACTTATTAGAGGTTAGGTAGTATCAAACACTTAATAAGATTAATTTTTCCTTGCTCATGGACACAAGGGCCTGTATAGACTTGGGATGGGATGAGAAGGCCTAGAATGGAAAGATCATTATCTCTTCTTTACAAGAGATAATTGATTCTACATTGGTTTGCATCAGGGGCTGGGAGTCGTTAGAGGTTTCCAGGATATCCCGAGATGGGGGCTAGGACCTAGAAAGACTTACCAGGATATGCCATGTAACATTGTGATGAAATTTCTCCTAAGTTAGTAGTATGTTTGTGTATACACCTTAAAATGGTCACATCACATTGTCTGGTAATTAATTAAATATTTTTAATATTTAATTAAAATCTTCGAATTCTATCTGCATATAAATAAATTTAAATAATTTATTTATATTTCTTCATTCTTTCATTTCGATTAAATAAATAAGTTTATTTAATCATCTTTTCGTATTCATTTCTTAATTAATTAAATAAACATTACAATTTATTTATATTAATTATCAATAATCTTCGTTTGAATATCTTATTCAAATAAAGATTAAAATATTATTCTTCTTCTAAATATCATTTACAATTAAATATTCCAAAATATTTAATTATTTCTTCTAATCTAATTTAAATATTCATTCTTAAATCATTTCAAAATTCCTCTAATTCGATTCAAAAATCTATTCATAATTAAATATTTCCAAAAATATTTAATTAAATCTTTTAAATATTTCAAAATCATCTAAAGTCACATCATAATTAAATATTACAAAATATTTAATTAATTCTTCCATAGTTTTCAAAAATCAAAAATCAAATATCAAAAGCAATAAATAAAATTAAATAAATTTATTTATTTAATTAGGGATTTATCTTCAACTCCCGGGAAGCAAACGGTTGAAACAGAAAATTAAATTTCTCTGTTTCTGTGCAGGCTTGTTCCCGTGGGTTGAAGACATGAATCCATCATTCTCTCCAACCTCTCAACCTCTTCCATCTTCTTCTCAACCTCTCCAGCTCTCACCATTCAAATTTACCAGACAAATTCATAGTCGTAGATTCTTGCCAGCCAGGATGGAGCCTACAAAAATCTATAAATACAGCTGCCGGGAGCTCCAAATCATATAGAAGTTTAAGCAAGTAAACTATAGCCAAATTTGCAAGTAGCATTAGCATTCATAGAGTACTTTCATAGCATAAATAGCATAGAATCATAGCAATAGCAATAGAATCATGATACATTTCATTCACAACCCCTATGCATAATCACAGCCCCTGTCCATATCCATATCAACAATCCCATCTTCACCAGCATATAGAATAGTTTTCATTTGCATTCTCATTCTACAACAGCCATTTGGAGGAGCGAACATCAAATCTGAGAGCAGCAACTTCAAACTCCTGGAGATAGAGGAAATTGAAACGGCTCTGAAGAAATCTTGCTTATTTGAATTTATTTAGTTTTCTTTAGATTAATGTTTCATTAGAGTGTTTTGTTTTCAATTAGATTAACATAGATAACATAACACATTTTTGGCGCCCACCGTGGGGCTCTTGCCCCCTTTTTAACATCTTTTTTTGCAGCTTCTTTTGACTGATTACAGGAAAAAAATAGCGGAATAGCGCAGACGACACGTTTCGGAAGAACACCTCCAGTTTAGCGCATTTAAAGTCTGTTGCAGCGCCCGTAACTACTATTGTAGCGCCCGTGACGACAATTGCAGCGCCCATGACTACTTTTGCAGCACCCGTAACTACTATTGCAGCGCCCGTGACTACTTTTGTAGCGCCCGTGACTACTATTGCAGCGCCCATAATCAGTTTTGCAGCGCCCGTGACGACTATTGCAGCGCCCATAATCTGTTTTGCAGCGCCTATGATGTATTTTGCAGCGCAAATTATTAAAAGAATGTATTATGTAATTTGTAACTGTAGATTAGTTTAACTGATTCCGACGCAGCCGCGGACAGTTAAAATTTTTTTTTTAAGCATAAAATTAAGCAATCCTAGGGTAGTCATCTAAAGCATAAAATAAAGCAATCCTAGGATAGACACTTCATTTCTCAATTTAGGCTTAAAATGAATTTTCTGTTTATGTGAAGCAACATCTTCACTTAGTTTAGAAAATTTTCATTTGGTGCTTAACAATTGAACCTTTGTTTGCTTTGTTCTCGGTGATAGGCCTATGCTCCCCCCTTAACTGGGTGATCAAAATGCCAAACTCACTTATTTCTTTTTATGCATTTTTAAGCTTTGTTAAAACCTTGTAGAGAGCCTGCTCTTGTGGGAAAAAGTACTCACCCAAGAGGAACGACTCAAGTGGGTTCAAGCCAAAGCCAGGCTATTCCACCCCACTCTAAAATTTAAAGCAAAATTGGGGAAACCCTCTTTTGAGGGTAGTGTGCATTGATAACCATCCCAAAAGCCTTTGTTCTAAAGGTAGGGAGGTCTCTCGAGGGATTCTATCATTTGCCGCACCGAACAGAAACCCTTACTACGAACCTAGTGTAGTAACTAACTGAGTCAGTTTCCAAACATTGTTTCAATCACAGTGCAGGGGAGGGAAGAATCTACCCCCAAGATACTCACCATATAACTTCCAAGGATTGTTTGCTCAAGGGATCCGGTATCCACTTCCGTCACTCTGAGTACGCACCTGGAAAAGACAAAAACATGGGCACCCTTTCGGGGGTGACATGGCTGTGTGAGTCGACGCAGTTTTAAGATGTGGGCTATTGATTGCTATGATGACCTACTTGAGAACTAAGAGTGAGTCTGTTTGAAGTGTTTGTCATGTGTAAAACCCGTTAAAACATTTTTTGAAAAACATTTTGGTTACACACTTGATGTTTAGCATAGGACTTAAAACAACTGTTTTAAATTTGTTTGATGTGTTTTCACTACATTAATTTAGATAAAGATCATCCAAAACACTCATTATCATATTGATCAATCTCATGTTACGAGATTGGAAATCCACAAAATTTGTAAAGAAATCCGTTTCCAAAAGGATTAAGAAGCCAAAGAAACCCCTCAACCACAAGAAATTATTGAAGAAACAACGATTCTTATATCAAAGTCGAAAAGTTTTACTTAAATATAGAACTTTTCTTCATAGGTATCATGATTGTGTTAGAGGTCTTTCAGATGATTATGCCATAGAACCCTTGTATTCACAAGCTTATTTTCAAAGAAGAGCCCTTTCTCAAAGGCATAACCATAGTCAACGCATCCGTTTCAGTTATATTCCCCAACCAGCAATCGAATATTCTACTCGTCCAAATCAAATCTTACAATAGAGAACTTAGAATACATTAGGCATCTATCATAAAATCTATCCTTTTACAAAGTCATGATCAAAATTTCATAAAGTGCAAAACCATCCTTTTCTAGATCTTTTGCTTATATTCCCGCTAACAGGATTTTCATCCTTTCACTTAGGGAACAACACAAGCTACAAGATTAGAAATTTTGTGTAAAGTCCTAGAAATCTTCATTCTATCTTGACTTTCATATTTATCACATACATTGCACTATTTCATTCTTTTGATCAAAAGTGAGTAAAATTTGGATACAAATCTATGCCTGTCTTCACGAGATCTCAAAAACAAATGGAAAAAGACGAGGGAGAAACCACAACTAGTAAAATGGGTGACCAAAATGAAAAAGAAGAGGAAACATTTAATCTTGATGCATTGACAGAAGAAAAGCTTCAAGAAGCAGAACAAGATCCTCAATTCCATACTCTTATGGAAAGAATTCTAGAACGTAACAAAGAAAAATATTTTCTTTCATTAGCTAATCAAGGAGCTAAGTTACCTCATACCTTTGACATAGAAGGTATTAAACAAAATCCTGAAACTCCTCCTAATGACTTTAGTGCTCTTAACCAACAGATAAAAGAATTACAAGGGCAAATAAAGGAAATGCAAGGAGGTACAACAAAGAAATATGTTTTGGAAGACATATCTCCTTATCCATTTGATAGGAGTCTTCAAATGATCCCATTTCCAAAACATTGCGAAATTCCTAAGTATGATAGGTATAATGGAAAAACTGATCCCATTGACCATGTTAGGGATTTCCGAAACATGAGTCTTGAATTCGCCTATGACGATACTTACTTGATGCGATTATTTCCACGAAGTCTAGGTGTACAATCCATGGAGTGGCTTTCAAAAATCACTCCACCTATCAAAACTTTTGAGGAGTTGATAAATCAGTTTATCTCACAATACTCCTACAACATTCAACACCAAATAACAATGCTTGATCTTTGTAAAGTGAAACAAAAAGTAGGAGAACCCTTTACTACATTTTTACAAAGGTGGAGAAGGTTATTTGCACGATATTCTCGTCCTATTCCTGAAAAGGAAAAGATGGATATCTTTATTAATAGCCTTGATCCAGAATTAAGCTATAGGCTTAACCTTCATTGTCCTCATAACTTTGAAAAACTGATTGAAAACGCAATCACCATTGAAGGGGCCTTGGTTAAAAGGGGAGTGATAAAACTTGATAATCCAAGTACATCAAATCAAAACAACAACGATAAAACAAGGTTTTGGAATAGAAACAAAAATGTTGTTAATGATGGTATAGTGGATGCAAATAATCTACGAACAAGACCATCTATTTTCAATCTATCAAGTGCTCCACGAAACAATCTACAAGGAAATACAATTCAACAAGGAAACAACAATCAACAAGGACAAATTTCCAAGCAAGAGAACATGACCAATCAAAATACCAATCAAAATCGTGGTAATTTCAATAATAATCTTGGCAATACTCAAACATCAAATCCGTCTAGACCTTCGTTCTTTTCAAATCAACGGACTTTTACTGCTTTGGGTCAAACTCTTGAGTCTGCTCTCAAGGAGCTTCTTGATAATAAGGTTATCACCTTACCACCACAAAGAGATTATGAGCCACGAGTTAAACCATCATCATGGAATGACTCGTATTATTGCAATTATCATCGATGTAAAGGTCATAGAACAAACAATTGTCAAGCTTTGAAAAATCTAGTACAAGATTTAATTGACAATGGTACCATTACAATTGAGGGACATCATACCAATGATGATCATCAAGCATTCAAAGATCCTTTGCCAAACTACCAAAAGGGGGAAATATCGGATACCAAAGCCAAAAGCATACATAATGTTGAAGACAATATAATCCGCCACATTCACGCAGATGATAATCGGATTAATGTTATCAAAATCAAAGGAAAACAAGAATATCAACAGGTTAATGTAACAACAAGAGGTCAAGCAAAGGTTGTTTTAAAAGGAAGTTCATCTAAAACAACTATTTCTTCTCCAACTCAGTATAATCTGGTTGATCAATTGAGAAAAACATCAGCTCAAATTTCCATTCTTGAACTTCTTAAAATATCCCCCATACACAAAAATATTTTAGAAGAAGCGCTTGTGAACACAACTGTTGATACTGATCTAGATGCAAACAAATTTCAAGCCATGGTGGGACATTTGTCTTCCCCCACTTGTCTTTCATTTTCTGACAAAGATGATGCTTCTATGACACATCCACATAATTCCTCGCTTTATCTTGAAGTCATGATCCATAAACATCGAATTAGACGTGTCTTAATAGATGGAGGAGCCGGTTTGAATATTTGTACCTTAAAATTAATAAATGCCTTAGGAATTTCAGAAAATGAAATTGATCCAAGAAGGAAGATAACCATCAAGGCATATGATGATGAAGAAATAGCTTCTAAAGGATTAATATTACTACCTATCAAAGTGGGACCTGTTGTGAAGAATACCTTTTGTCAGGTTCTAGATCGAGATCTGTCTTATAATATACTTTTGGGTCGTCCGTGGATCCATGATATGCAAGCAGTACCATCAACATACCATCAATGTATCAAGTTTCCATATGATGGACAAGAAATAACTATACAAGCTGATTACAATAGTACCCAAACTTGTTCAAATCTTAGAGTAACTCAAGATGTCTTTGTGCCACACAATAGAGAAGCTCTTGTTGTTTCTTCTTCCAATCTACAAGTCCAATTGCAAGAATTGACAAAGAATCTTGATACTAAGCTGAAGTTTAAAGACAAAGGGGTAGGTGAATATTCACTATCTCTTTCTACTTTACTTCCTTCTCCAAGATCACATGGTTTACCAACTTTATCAAATCAAAAGATTGTAACCGCTTCCACATCTCAAACTTCGGTGCCAATCACAAAGTTTGATGGAAAATTCATTAGAGCTAATACCACTGAAGAAGAAGCTGAAGATAGGGACATCCTAAATTGGCTATACAAAGATGAAGATGAATCTCTCTTACACATTAAGTTGCCTAAAGAACAATATGGTAAGGGGTACGCTATCATGCAAAAGATGGGTTATGAAGGGAATGGTCCTATAGGGAAACGAAGAGAAGGAATTGTGGAACCAATTCAGCCTATTTCAAAGCATTCAAGTGATAAAACAGGACTTGGATATGGTAAAGATAAAGAAGAACCTACTTCACAACAGACATCATTAATTCATGAAGGAGGATCCGTATCAGATAAATCTCATGAATCAGTTTTCCAATTGCAAAATAGTTCAGATATTGATTCTAATGAATATGAATGGGACACCATTTATAATGATGAATTTTGGAGGGATAAACAAGTTGATACTATACACAAATATGCACCTGTTCTTATATAGGGAGAAGGCTCAAGGTCTCCACTCGATTATGTTTTACAAAGCAATCATGACTCAAGTGAAGAAGAATCAGATTCTAACGAGATTGATAATCAACAGGAAAATACCATCATAGACCTTGTCTACCATGAGGATGATAACCATATCATGACTTTGACAATTCAAGACCTTACCCAACCTAATGATCCTATGCCCTTAGTTTATCCAGAACTTATAGATTGGGACATTGGCGCACCTATCCATATTCCTACATTCAGTAATGATGAAGATGTTATAACTTTCCTTTGTTCCTCAAATGAAGAAAACAATTGTTTCATTCAAGAATCTTATACTCATGATTTTGACAAGAAGAGTGTCAAGTTTCTTAGCTGCAAAATAAATGAAATAAAAGATGGATCTATTGGTGAAAACCGAAAAAAGGCAGTGATAGATCAAAACAAGAGAAAAATAAAGAGCGAATCTGACAGTGAAAACCTTTCTGAGGCACTGAAGGATGAGAAACTTGACACTCTTCCCAAGTATTATCATGAAAGATCTTCTATTTTGATTGAACCAACAGAATCAATCAACATAAGTACAGCAGAGCAGCCAAAAGTTTTGCAAATTGCAGCATCATTAACAGTTGAAGAAGTCCAGAAATTCATGCAATTCTTGAAGGATAATCAAATTAACTTTGCTTGGTCATATGCTGATATGCCAGGGTTAGATCCTAATCTGATAATGCATCATTTATCTATCAAACCTGGGATAAAACCTGTAAAGCAAAAGCTCAGAAAGATGCATCCACATGTTGCATTATTGGTCAAGGAAGAATTAAAGAAGCTTTTAGATGTTGGATTCATTCGAACTATTGACTATGCAGAATGGATTTCAAACATTGTACCTGTTTCAAAGCCAGATGGAAGGATCAGAGTTTGTATAGATTTCAGGGATTTAAATAAAGCATGCCCTAAAGATGATTTTCCTTTGCCTAACATAGACATGATTGTTGACTTAACTGCTGGCCATGCAATGTATTCATTAATGGATGGATTTTCAGGATACAACCAGATAAAAATTGCACCAGAAGATCAAGATAAAACAGCGTTCACATGTCCTTGGGGTACCTATTGCTGGAATGTAATGCCATTCGGGTTAAAGAATGCTGGAGCTACTTATCAAAGAGCAATGACAACTATTTTTCATGATATGATGCATACATTCATGGAAGATTATGTTGATGATTTACTTGCCAAATCTCATACACGAGATGAACACCTGGAAATCCTGTCAAAAATATTTATCAGAATGGAGAAGCTCAATGTTCGACTAAATCCAAAGAAATGTGTCTTCGGTGTTACATCTGGAAAAATCCTAGGGTACATTGTTTCAGAAAAGGGTATAGAAGTTGATCCAGAAAAGGTACAAGCTATAATGGACATGCCTCCACCACGAAATATCAGTCAATTAAGATCCTTGCAAGGAAGATTACAGTCCATCAGAAGGTTTATAGCTCAACCGGCAGACAAAAGCTTGCCATTCACACATTTATTGCATAAAAATGTTCCATTTAAATGGGATGACAAATGTGAAGCAGCATTTAATCAGATCAAGCAATATCTTATGAATCCACCAGTTTTAATTCCACCTATTCCAGGAGAGCCACTTATACTCTATATTTCAGCAACAAAAGTATCTTTGGGTGCATTGCTAGCACAAGAAGACTCTACAGGTAAATAAAGGGCTATATATTATATCAGCAGAACCTTAACAAGACATGAGTTAAACTACAGTTTCATTGAAAAAGCTTGTCTTGCAGTAGTGTTTGCTTCTCAAAAGTGGCGACATTATATGTTGGCTCATACAGTTAAGCTGATAACAAAGATTGATCCATTGAAATACCTATTAAGCAGAGCTACTTTAACAGGAAGACTTGCAAAATGGGTAATGATCTTAAGTGAGTTTGATATTCACTATGTAGATCAAAAAGCAATTAAAGGACAGGTCATTGCAGATCAGTTAGCTGAAGCTCCTTTACAAGAAGACAATCCAATGCATATTGAGTTTCCTGATGCAGATGTCTTTACAGCAACAATTCAGAGACCATGGGCATTGTACTTTGATGGATCTTATACACAATATGGCTCGGGGGCAGGGATTCTTTTTATTACACCTGAAGGACATACCATTTCACGATCATATCGGTTGATGTTTCCTTGCACAAATAACATAGTAGAATATGAGGCATTACTCATAGGATTGAAGATAGCTTTGGAATGGCAGATTACAGAGCTGGAAGTCTATGGTGATTCACAACTTGTCATTAATCAAATTAATGATGATTATCAAACTAAAGATGATAAGTTGCTACCATACAAAAACATGGTGGATGATTATAAGAAATATTTTGTATCAATCAAGTTTTCACAAATATCAAGGATTGATAATAAAGCTGCAGATGCAATGGCTACCATTGCTTCTTTATTACAAATATCTGAAGATCAAAACAAGTATGAATTCTTGGTGGAACAATTGTTTTCTCCTGCATATGATAATCCTGAAACCCAAGTTATATGTCATTTGACCGGTTCAGATTCACTCTTATATGGCAAGACTTATACCTATTTGAAAGATAACATCTTGCCTTCAGATTTATCCTGAAACCAAAAATGGAATTTCATTCGCCAATCATCCTGTTATACCTTAATTGCCAATATCCTTTATAGACGTGGTCTTGATGGTACACTCCTTAGATGTCTTGAATGCGACGAATCTAAAAAAAGCCTTACAAGAGGTTCACGGTGGTATTTGTGGAACTCATTCGAGTGGTTTGACCTTAGCGAAGAAACTTGTCAGAATGGGATACTATTGGCCTACCATGGAGCAAGATTCTTTTACTTTTGTTAAGAAGTGTTCTAAATGCCAGATCCATGGGAATCTTATTCATGCACCTGCACAAGAACTGCAACCTTTCATTTCGACATGGCCTTTTTCTCAGTGGGGATTAGATCTTGTTGGTAAAATACATCCTTCATCGTCAAATGGTCATAAATTTATCATTACAGCTACTGAGTATTTTACAAAATGGATTGAAGTTGTTCCTCTAACAACAGTGACTGGTAAATAGATATCTTAATTTATCCTGAATTACATTATTTGTAGATATGGAATTCCTAATTCTATTGTTACGGATAATGGAAGACCTTTTAAGAATAAAGATGTTGATGAACTTTGTGAAAGATTTCACATCCAACACAGGTTCTCTACACCTTATTATCCACAGGGTAATGGTCAAGCAGAAGCTTCTAACAAAACCATCTTGAAGATATTGAAGAAGACAGTAAATAATGCTGGACGTGATTGGCATGTTCAACTCAACCCAGCTTTGTGGGCATATAGAACCAGTGTTCGCACACCAACAGGAGCTACACCATATGCTTTAGTCTATGGAGCAGAAGCAATTTTACCATTAGAAGTTGAAATACCTTCGCTTAGGGTTTCACTCAAGGGATTGATAACTGATGAAGACTACCGAGTTTCTCGCCTTCAAGAGCTCGAACTGTTAGATGAAAGACGCCAATATGCAGCTGATCACTTGAAAGGTTATCAACAAGTCATGTCTCGTAGTTATAATCACAGAGTTAAACCACGGGCATTTCAAGTGGGTGACTTAGTTTTAAGAGAAAATCCACGTAATCAGCAAGATAGAGAAAAGAAAGGCAAATTTGAACCTAATTGGCTTGGTCCATTTGTTATTGTAGCAGCATATGGTTCTGGAGCATATCAGTTATCCACATCAGAGGGGGACCTGTTTGAAGAGCCAATCAATAGTATTCATCTCAAGAAGTTCTATGTATAAAAAGTCCTGAAAAAATCAAAAAAATCATAAAAAGTCCTGAAAAAAAAAAAAAATCAAAAAAGTCCTTAAAAAATCCATAAAAATTAGAAAAATCTTGAAAAAGTGCAATAAAAACAAGTAGTGAAAACTTGGCAAACAAGCGCTACTTGTGATAAAAATAGGTTCCTCCATTTATTAGTCTATGTCTTTCAGCATCATCCATCCATTTCCATATCTTTTATCTGTATATATCTTTAATTATCCATATCATGTGGTTGGAATCTTTAGGTTTCATCATGGCTTGATGAATTTGTACATATCTTTTATCTTTAGGTTGTGTTTACACTGGGGGAAAACGCAGAAACATACAAGAGAGGGGCAACGAGCTTTCAGGATATTCCAAAAACAGACAAATAACAGCTTGACAAAACAAAACAAACATTGTCATATCAAATCAATTACAAACATATTCATGCCAATGAAAATCGAAACAACATGATCCAAACAACTATCGAAGTGAGAATATCAATAATGATAACTAAAACTTGGATGATCTTAATCTGAATAAATGTTTGAAATACTTTAAGCAAGAATGGAATGGTTGTTTGATTTTTTATCATATCTCTGGAGCAATTCGATGATGTACTGAACTAGAAAAGCAAGGAAGGAGTATGATTTTTCTTTGTCTTCTGTTTGCGAGGAAATCATTAGTACTATGCAAATTGGTCGCGAGACATGCTCTACTATGTATCATGGATGACATTTCAGAATTCGCATGGGAAAAGGATTAACTCTTGTCTGTTTATGCAAGCAATACTTAGGTCATCTCGGTTCAATTATACCTAGATGCTTGTATTAACTTGCTATATTAAAAATCATGAAAGCAATACTCAGGTCATCACTGGTGCTAACATACCCTTTGATGCTTGTATTAACTTTCAACATTTCAAAGCTCTATGATGATACAAAAGCATGTATAAGCTCTCCAAATGGCAATATTGTATGAATGTCCTGCATGGTTAGTATAGATTGCATTCATGTTAGAATTTGCATTTTGCATTTATAAATTTCTAAAAAGCTGGCAAAGAATCAAATGTTTATATCTTTTCAAATACATGACTGAGTATATTTTGACATTCACAAAAACATCATTTCATACATTTTACATTTTTGCATTAGAAAATTATAAAAAGCATACATTACATACATCATATACTATATATATCAATTCATCAAAATAAACATCATCTCAAACAATTATAAATAACATGCATCATGAAACCATCACATAGTACACATCGTATGGATACACATCATATATCGTGTAAAATCATCACTGCATTTCATATATCTCAAAAATGAATGTCAAAATGTACAAGGATGTCAAACTACAAGAGATATAATATCATCAAAAATGTGATCATCTCACGGTGTATACAAAATGTCTCAAAAGAATATCATGAAAGAGATCATATGCAATGCACTAGGCAGAGCTATCCTGTGATGGAGCTGGCCTAGGACCTGTACCACCTGCCCCTGATGGACCTGTATCACCTGCCCCTGATGGACCTGCTCCGCCTGTCCCTGGTGGCCCTCTAGGAGGTAATGGCTGTGTCACACCCCTGCTAGTAGTACGAGAGCGACCATGAGTAGATCGTGACTGAGTGTAGCTCTCTCTCTGCTCAGGTGGAACTGAATCATGATATCTAGTCTGATAGAACTCTGCCTCTCGTGTGGCTCTGGTAACCTCTCTCATCATATCACCTGGCAAAGTGCTACCTACTACTCTCTGTAGGCTATCTGCTAAGGCAATGGCCTGCTCACCTCGCTGTCTAGCTGCATCTCTCTCAGCAGTGATCGAAGTCACCTAACCCTGCAACTGTGAAATCAAGGCCTGTGCCTGTGATAGCTGAGCCTGCAAGCTCTGTACGGTACTCTGCAGAGATGATATCTGACCTACTACTGTCGGATCTACGGAAGGGGATGGGTCAGTGTGCCTCATCCGTGGTCCACCTCTCCTACCACCTCCTCTACCACCTCTCCTACCACCTCTCCTGCCACCTCTCCTGCCACCTCTATCTCCACCCCTATCATCACCACCATCATCTCCATCTGAGTCATCATCTCCACTACTCTCCTCATCATCACTGTCCTCTGAATCATCATCTCCTGACTCCGAGTCCCTCTGTCGATGTCTCTGTGCAATAATAGGAGCAATGGCCTCATCAGGATCAAACATACGTGGTGGTGGATGCTCTAGGACATACTGTACATACTCTGGTGTCGCCCCTGCATCAAGAACATCCACCTGGTAATCCCACATCTGTGCTCCTAAACTGGTGAACTCTGCCACCGCTGCATCATAAGAGATCCGTGGGCCCCACACTGCAAGCTCTGGCTGTCGCCGCGCATAAATAGCTGAACCAACGGGCATACCCTGAATCCGACCAAACTGTCGCAATACACGTCCAGCAAGAAATCTCTCCAAGATCCATGTAGTCCGTCCAATCAAAAATCTGGAAGTGCATACAAAAGGCATCTCCCTCGCATCCTCTGGCCATGGCTCACAATCCAAATATGGCCTCCAGCATACTGTGTCCAAACTATCTAAAAGCCGCTGCCAATACACTAGTTTGCCCAGTCTAGGCTGAGCAATAATATGTGCATATCTCCATCTGTATGCTCGACCAGCTGGTCGATGTCCTCAGGTCAATGGACGTAAAACTACAAAATGCTCCCATGCCCATATCTGTAGTAATGAGCATCCAACAGCAAAACTCCAGCCTCTACCATATACGATATGATGTAGCTCGTCATATAGGTGGGCTAGCATACATGTACCCCATGCATACCGTGTCCCCTGCATCACCATACTCTCCAAAACATGACCCCATCCGATCGCAAACCCCTTCGACCTATGGTCGGGGCACAACACACCTCCAATGAATCCTGCAAGTACAGCTGGTAGCGGTGGATAGGTATCTGTAATCTCACCCCATGGGATGAAGTATCCGGCAATCTGATCATCTCTGAATATCCGTCTCAAAGAAAGAGTACCTCCAACCTCTCGTCTGTCAAAAACAACTATCTCTCCCATCACTGGGATCCGTAGGATGCGATATACGTCCTCGGGGGTCACTGTAATCTCGCCGGTCGGTAAATGAAAGGTGTTGGTGTCGCTATGCCATCGCTCTGCAAGTGCTGTCAATAGAGCCCTGTTGAGGTGAACCTCGGGCATATCAAGTAATGAAGTCAAGCCACAAGCATCAATCACATCTCTATCAGACTGTAATAAATGCGGAATCAATGACCATGTGCTCGGGAAAGTCTCTCGTAACTGCAGGACACCTAGTCTCTCCTGTTCACATACATCATCAAAACAACATCAATATCAAATCATCCTAACATATCAATCCAAAATTGAATATCAAACTATTTGTTTTTCATTATCATTATGAAAGGCGAATAATATCAAAATCATGTTTGTTTTTAACAACCTTAGAATCAAACGAATCAATAAAACTATTTGTTTTTCATCATGGAACGCAAATAATCAACATCAAGTTTCTTTCTAACAACTTTAGGAGAAAACTTATCCGTCCTATTTGTTTTTAACAACTTTAAAAACAAATTTATCAGCTACTATTTGTTCTCCAACAACTTGGGAAACAAATTTATCACTTGGAACAACATAAAATCAAAAGCGCTACAGAACTAATTGTGGGCGCTACAAAATTCCTTATCAGCGCTAAAGAAATTTTTGCGCTACAGAATCAATCAATAGCGCTACAATATCTATCATATGCGCTATGAAATATTTTGCGCTACAAAACATATCAAAAGCGCTGCAATAAGTCTCAAGTGCGCTAAGAAATCAATTGCGCTACAAAACATATCATATGCGCTACGAAATATTTCACGGGCGCTACGATATTATATGCGCTATGAAAAATGTCAAATGCGCTACGATACACCTTAAGGGCGCTACAATATCAAATGCGCTACGAAAATTATTGTATGCGCTACGAAAAACATTAAGAGCGCTAAAACTCAATTTTTTTGAATTTAAACATTAAAAACGTGCGCAAAACAAAATTTTTGAGAGACAGGGATTTACGAGACACATACCGGAGGTCCGTAGTGCGCTGGCCGCTGATGACGTCGATACGCTCGAAACGGTGCAGGTGAACTGGAAGTGCCATGATTATCAACTCAGAGCTCAATATTTGCAAATTTTACTAGGTTAAAATTAAAAATGACATGGAAAATGACATTTTTAACCTATATAATGGTAAAATTGGGGCATTTTTATCATATTTTTACATAGCAGGGGCAATTTCTTCATCAAATTTTCATTTCATATCTCTTCGGATCAATTTCTTCAAATCATTAGTTTCGAACGATGAATCGACATCTTCAAAATCCATAAAAAAAAAAAAATCAAAATCACGAAAACTCAAAATTTTATCGATTCATCGTTCGCGGGGGCATATACTTATCATTAGTTCGACAATCAACATTTGGGGCAAAATTCAAAATTCTTTGAAGCAATGCGTAAAACACATCACTTCAAAGAGGGGCAAAATGTATACACCTTAAAATGGTCACATCACATTGTTTGGTAATTAATTAAATATTTTTAATATTTAATTAAAATCTTCGAATTCTATCTGCATATAAATAAATTTAAATAATTTATTTATATTTCTTCATTCTTTCATTTCGATTAAATAAATAAGTTTATTTAATCATCTTTTCGTATTCATTTCTTAATTAATTAAATAAACATTACGATTTATTTATATTAATTATCAATAATCTTCATTTGAATATCTTATTCAAATAAAGATTAAAATATTATTCTTCTTCTAAATATCATTTACAATTAAATATTCCAAAATATTTAATTATTTCTTCTAATCTAATTTAAATATTCATTCTTAAATCATTTCAAAATTCCTCTAATTCGATTCAAAAATCTATTCATAATTAAATATTTCCAAAAATATTTAATTAAATCTTTTAAATATTTCAAAATCTTCTAAAGTCACATCATAATTAAATATTACAAAATATTTAATTAATTCTTCCATAGTTTTCAAAAATCAAAAATCAAATATCAAAAGCAATAAATAAAATTAAATAAATTTATTTATTTAATTGGGGATTTATCTTCAACTCCCGGGAAGCAAACGGTTGAAACAGAAAATTAAATTTCTCTGTTTCTGTGCAGGCTTGTTCCCGTGGGTTGAAGACATGAATCCATCCTTCTCTCCAACCTCTCAACCTCTTCCATCTTCTTCTCAACCTCTCCATCTCTCACCATTCAAATTTACCAGACAAATTCATAGCCATAGATTCTTGCCAGCCGGGATGGAGCCTGCAAAAATCTATAAATACAGCTGCCGGGAGCTCCAAATCATATAGAAGTTTAAGCAAGTAAACTATAGCCAAATTTGCAAGTAGCATTAGCATTCATAGAGTACTTTCATAGCATAAATAGCATAGAATCATAGCAATAGCAATAGAATCATGATACATTTCATTCACAGCCCCTATGCATAATCACAGCCCCTGTCCATATCCATATCAACAATCCCATCTTCACCAGCATATAGAATAGTTTTCATTTGCATTCTCATTCTACAGCAGCCATTTGGAGGAGCTAACATCAAATCTGAGAGCAGCAACTTCAAACTCCTGGAGATAGAGGAAAATGAAACGGCTCTGAAGAAATCTTGCTTATTTGAATTTATTTAGTTTTCTTTAGATTAATGTTTCATTAGAGTGTTTTTGTTTTCAATTAGATTAACATAGATAACATAACACGGAAGATTGCTATTTTATAGCAATCTCTCCAACATGTAAAATTTTGTTACACTCTATTAGGTGAGTCATATTAAAATTCCAAAGTGATATTTTCTTGCCAACAGTGGGAGCTTGGGCAGAAGATACTTTGTGATCTTGTTGCCAAAAATTTCATATGACAAGCACATCAAGGAGAATAGAGGTATATAGTTTTTTGGTAACAATTTTGAGATGTGAAAGTTTAAGATGGATGATATGTTAATTGATCAAGATATGTGGGGTGTTGTTGATGAGAAAGTTTCATATCCTATACATTGATCCGGTGGACATTTTTCAATGAAAATTGAAGTGTCTCATTTCTCTCCAGAATCTGCACCATCAGAAAGAGCTCAGCGTCCTGATTCCAACGCAACTCGAACGAAGCGAAAAGGAGTCCGTTTGTGCAAGTTATGGCCAGTCAAACCTTGGGTCAAACTGGGATCAAAGGGCGTCCAGGAAGCGGAAAAAATGATGTTGTCAAAAGTTGTCAAAGTCAGCATCATCGCGAAGAGCTCGTCAAGACGATTCCGACGGCGTTCGTTTCGTCAAAATCCGACATCGTATGCGAGAGTTATCAGCAGTCAAAGTTTCAGGTTGACTTGGTGGACTTGAAGGTATAGTGATGACATCATCATCCGTACAACTGACGTCAGCACGTGGTACAAAATATGAAGTGGACCAATCGGAAGTTGACACGTGGCATTCCGTACGGTCCGTACATGTCGACGTGGCACGATGAGGTGGCAGGTGATGTCAGCAAGGTCAACGAATCAGGCATTGACACGTGTCAGTCGTACGTCCATGTCAGCGTAACACGTCAGCACATAGTCGGCGCCTAGTCAGCATCCGAGTCAGCAGACACGTCATCGGCTTCGTCATCGGACAGTGAGCACACAGTCAGCAACAGTTGTCATCCGCGTCACCTGCGAGGGCCAATTGGTGTTCGCCACGTGGCGCCCTCCGGGTGCGACACATGGCCCGTCGATTGCTTCTCCTCCATCGTCGGCATTATATTGTTGAATAAAATGTATGAGCGGCTGGTATGGGACTCGAACTCCCAACCACCCGCAAGCGAGATTGCCGGGCGACCATTGCACCAAACCGTCGGCCGTTACCCAAATATAGTGGCCGTTTGGTTTTGTTGTTGAAATAGTTTTGGATATTGCCTATTAAAAGCCAGCGGTTGGGTTGGAACCCGCGACCGCTGGCTTACCAAAATGGTAAACCACCAACGCGCCAACAAATATTGTTTAATATTATATGTGGCCCGGTCGCTTTTGTTGACCTGCCAAAACCGTATGCCTTAGAATTAAAAAACCAACTCCCTCAAATAAAAACAAACAATAATCTTATTGAAGATTATATCAAATAAAACAACCTCCCAAATGGCAAAAGCCCGAAAGAAATAGGTAAAAGGGCTTAAATTTGTTATTATTTAGAAGATTTATTATGTAAATTGGGGGATTAAGTTGTTTTAGGGAGATTGTTAAAGATTTAATGTATTTTGGAGAGATAAGGGGAATATTGTAAAATCTTTTGGTTAAGGCCAAATTGGGTTATTTTTTTGTATTTAAAGGGGTGTGAGGTGAGAGTGGAGATTAAGGAAGTTTTTCTTTCAGGTGATGAAGTCTTGACGCTGGGACAACACAAAAGAGAGGTCTTGTTGAAGAGTTTTCGAGCCATTCTTGTACGCCAGAGCGCTGTTATGCTGCCGAAGTGTTTGGAGAATGGTTATGGTGCTGTTGTAATTGATTTTTGGAGTTAATCGGATCGGTCTCTCTATTGGAGTGGACCCGGAGACGTAGTCACTTTCGTGACGAACTCCGTTATCAACTGTTTGCACTTCTCTTCTCTCTCTTTCTTTCTCTCATTTCCTTCCTTTCTGTTATAATCACCTTGTTATTACTTTCATTTTGTTATTTCCATAAGTTAATTTTGATTTAATTAACTTGGAATAAACATTGTAAAAATTAAGCATTCATTTCTGCAATTTAGTCTAGATCCTATACGGATCAACATGCTACTTTGGCTACTCAATATGATGTTATGGACTATAAATTCAAGGGTCTAATTAGATTGGGCCTAGCATACTCTATTTTAATCAATGTCCATGAAGAGTCTTTTGAAAATAAACTATGGAAGAAAATTGGTGAGATATATGAAGCCAAATCTTTAGTAAATGAGATTTTCTTGAGGAAGAAATTATGTTCCTTGAGAAACGCAATAGGGTGGATGAATTGCAGACCACCCAAATCATCCAATATGTTGGTATCTCAACAATTGGTGTAAAAATGGACAAGGAGGAGAGATGTCATATCTTGTTTTATTCTTTGTCTGATTTGTGAGATTCTCTCATGACAATTGGGCAAGATGATTATCAATGTAGGAAGAAAGCATGATGGAGAATTAAGTTCCTTAAGTTTGAGTTTTGAGTCACATTGTTTCATGGGGTGGATTGGTCATTTGTATTTGAGGGTAATGATGCTAAGACAAGTGACGGGGAGAAAGTTGATTTAAATTTTCCTAGTCATGGTTAATACTTAGGTCACCATAAAATAGATAGATTATTAAAGAATACTAAAATGTGATAATATATGTAATGTATATACATAGAATTCAAATCATAATATACATGTACATCTTCACCCCCTATGGGGCTTTTGTTAAAAACATACAATATGAAAGACATTTAACCTTATGAGTTTTTTCGTGCAAACCCTCCATTGGAATAACTAGTTGAAATCATTTTTTTTTGGATTTTACATTTATAGGCATGACCCTTGAAGATGTAGAAAAAAATTATAACAAAAAAAGATGATACAAATAATCAAATGTATACCTCAAACAATCTCCATCCTCTTAGATTGAGTGGAAATAGAATTCACCCTAGTCCTATTTGATTTGCTCTAGATTGTAATAAGATGTGGATTGCTCAAAATTTCAGCATAACCTTGGTATGATTGCAATAACTTGATTGATGATGAAGGATTAAGGCCTCTATTTATCTAATTCTCAAGAGGAAAAAATCAAGGGCTAGGATAGATTGATGATGGATGACTAAAATTGAATGGGGATTAGGGTTAGACACAAAGATGTAGTCATGTGACAAGTGTCACATGAGTAATAAGGTATAGGTTTTCATATTAGGATTAGGGAAATATCTCTATTTGAATGGATAATATTAAGAGGTGTGATATGAAATGAATGGATGAGATAAAAATTTAGTTTAACTTTTGGGAAGGTGTCTAGGTTCAATGAATCTAGACAAGGAGTTAGACATGTGAAGGGGACACTTGTCACATATTGGTGATTTTAGATTGCGATCCATGTGAAAAAGTTTAAGGGATAGGATTAAATGGGAAAGAATAAGGGTGAATGTGAAATTAATTAAATAAAAAATAAATATTTATTGTCGATCTTTTTATCAAATATCTTGGACCTGGTTCAAAACTTCAATGTTTTGAAGAATATAGCTAACAAATTTGTTATTAGTCCATATTTGGAGAATGAAGCTTTACTTCACAGTGTTCAACAATATAATTTCACAAAGGGTGATGGATTGGTGGGAGGTTTATTCCCAAGGCATCTAATCTTTTATAAATAAAGATATGTAGAAATCTTTCAAGGAATGCTCTTGTCAACAATGCATGATTCCTCTGCTCACCTGTACCAAGCTCTGAACATGTATAGGTCTACAATTTCTATGGAGGAAATTGATAATTTTAAGTGTAAATATCATGCAATTTCCTCTTTGAGGAATCATATATGTGTACATGATCTGCAATTGTCAACTCTCCCTCATGCTGTGAAGGGAAAATTTTGTTATCGTTATGTTCCAGACATAAACAAAATGGTTCCATCCTTTGATTATGATTATAAGTAGAAGAAGCTGGTCAATGAAGAGAGTTCTATCAACAGTCTGCGTAGAATAGGGAACAAGTCAGTCTCCTTTTAATTTAGTTTCCATGCTTTGGGGTGCACAGCAGTTTGAAATATTCAATTTTTCTCTATGATAATTTTGCATGGGTATTGTAAATGGGTTTTTATGGGTTTATGAAATTATGTAATGGGAAGTAATGGGTCTTTGTATGTAATGGGGTTCTTATGGGATTATGTAATTATGTAATGGGGTTTTTTGTAAAGGGTTAGGTAGGAGGTTAGATTTTTGATAGATATCAAGCTGCAAAAATGATAACTTTGTTGCTTTTGTAATTGGTTTGTATCGACGAACTTTTTTTTACACAGACTATAACTGGGGGTTTTCTTGCCTAGTTCTTTCTCGCCAGTATGTCCTCTTGAACTAGGATTTTTATACATAATTATTAATACAAATATAGTGGCTTGCCACTTTTTCCTAAAATATATATATATATATATATATATATTTAATTGATAGCTTAGGATAGGTTAAAATTAGGTGTGGTTGGGTAAGGTTAGATTTTAGGTGTCTACATTTTTCCACTTTATTGGATTGGAAGAATGCAAGGAAGGATGATGATGAGGTAGTGGGATGCTCCCTAGAGAGGACATGTGGGTTAAGATAACACAAGTGTGCTCTTGAAATGGAAAGGAATGATTAGGGAAAATGATATAATCAGATGAAATAAAAGATGAATGGGATGGAAGGGATTGGATGAAGGTGAAGATTGGTTATGCTGGTATGTAGAGAGAAATCAAAAAATATAATATAGAAAAGGAAATTATGCACCAAGGTATGAGGAAATAGGGTGACAATGTAATCTTTGCATGGAATTGACACTTAAACAAAAATGATTTGTCCTATTTCATACTAGAGACCACAAAAAAATGTCAGAATATGTGAGAAAAATAAACATAAAGCATGATATTCCTAGTGCACAAAAGGTACTCGGAATGACCTAGTATGCAAAGGATGAATGTACATGTTAGAAACTATTCCAACACACACAAGGTAATAATTTCCATAGTAATATTGCAAGAATGTCCCATAAACACGATAGACAAGATAAAGACGTTTCCCACTATACAATATTCAAAACACACCAAGATATAGAAAGATCTAGGTGGAATTAAGTAGGTATAGTCATGGGTAAAAAGATCAAAAAATAAATCAAAAAAAGATTCATTGATAAACATGTCATGCAACCAAGATATCTCTTGCCAAAAATAGGATAATGATGATGATCAAGATTATGTCATACTCAAGACCAAGGCATACATATGGGCATGGATTATTAGATAGATGAATATGATAGGAAAAATGGATATGATAATTGTTTAAAGTTCATGTTGTTGTCATTTTAAGTTACCCCTCTCTAAAAATATCTCTCAAAGTACTTAGACAAATTAAAGTTGCTTTTTTTGGTCTTAAAATAAGTTTTCAATACTACATCAGCTACCAACATAGTTTTAGAACTCTCTCTTCACCCCACTGTTGGCCTCCTATAATGATCTAATAACTAATCCCTTACATTTGTGATTTAGAGATTGGACATCTAACCTGGATAGCTATCTCAATCATCATGAAGGTGCATTTAACTTGTCAACCCAAGGATGTGAACTTGAAATGGGTCAACACAGTATGTGCACAAAGGATCCAAAGTAGTCATATTCATCCTATAGCTAAGAAAGACACGATACTAAAATTAAATTGCTTGGAAAGAAATAGCATAAGTGTTGAGCATCAACCAACAACTATCTAAGCTAAAATGCATGATAGAAACAAAAATCTGAGCAAACAAACAAGAAACTACTATGTCTGCTTTGGTTGTAGGAACAGTCACAAAATGAAATTCTAGTGGCTGCAAGAACAGTCAGTGCTAGATTCTTAACTAATTACTGAACATAAAGTAATGACTAAGCTAAAGGATGGAATGCTCACCAAGTGGACCCCTTGGATGAGTATTCCTTAAGAAAAATGTGAACTCAAATGCATGAACTTATAACTTCATTTTATTCATTGAAAAACAACAGTACAATGGATTAGCATAACTATATTGCTTGAAAAACTAAGAATGTGAGTACATCATCAAATTAAGCAACCTCTTTTGAAGGATCATTTGAGTCTTATTTATAGGAAGAAAAGCTACTAACTAATCACCTAGCAAGGCGGTCAACTCCAACAGATTAGGAGGATGCCACTTTAGGGAAAGCATAGAAAGTGGAGAGGCAGTTACACATGCACGAAATCCAGTCATGCATGTTTCCCTTAATGCATATTTAGCACAACAGTAATGCCTATATTCACTCAACATACAATTAAGACCATTTACAAAGCAATTGCAATTTCGATTTGAATGAGGAATCTCCCGCCATCGAGAGTCTTCCCTCCATTAACCTTCAAGTGATCACCTTGTTGACCGTTATGGCGAATGACCAGCTAGAATATTCTTCTTCAATTTTGTAGGCTGCTAATTATATCTACAAAATAATATTAGTATGCACAACAATTGCATATCCATAACTATCTTAAAGTATCATTCATTAATCCACATGTAAAATCAACACAGATAATTCATATAGCATGTCAATGTCATTAAAGATTGTAAAAATAAGCTTAGGCCCAATGTCTATGGTTTTGAGGAAATATTATAAAAAGATCAACATCCAAACATCAAATTCTATAACAACTATGGAAAATAGACAATAAACTTCTATCAAAATTGAGTCATAAACTGGACTCATCACTCCCCCCAGCCTAAGAATTTGTTGGTCCTCTAGCAGAAGAAGAAGGGTTGTTCCTTTGATTTTTTAATGCCCTAAAGTTTGCAACTACCAGTTGTCCCACATCAGTTTCTGTAGTTTCTAAATTTTGGTCCCAATAGAACCCTTGTTGTTTGTCCAATATGCTCCATCTATGTCTCTCTACAGCTATTTCATACTGGTAAAACCTGAAATTTGGCATAGGCCACAATAGAATAGGTGGCTGAAAAGTTTGTGGGAGCCAAAATTATTTCTTTTCCCTTCCAATCTATATATATCTATCAACTCTCTTAAGTGTTGCAGCATAGTTCTGCATAGAGTGAGGCTCATCTTGTTTTAACTCATTAGTTAGGTTGTTCCACCTTTGTGACAGGTATCCCATCACATATTCTCCTTTGGTTTTTGCTACCTCCTCGTATTCTTTATAAAATTCCTCTCTCTCAGACATGATCATATTTCCATAGCTTGGTCTATAAATAATTTTGTGTCAATACATGAAAATGTCCCCTAAATTTCTAGATTCAGCCCTGATAGATAGGGGAGTCTTGAATTCTATTTGTGTATAAGCCCTGAACTATTTTCCCCAACTAATCTCATTTTGTATCCAAGACATGAATGCCCTTAATTGGACATCCCCAACATACAACAGTGGATTCCAATTATGGTCTTGGGTCACAACATAATTATGCAAATAGAATTCACACAACAAATTCTTCATTTCAGGAGGATCAATCTGATAAGCATTGAAAAATTCAAGAGTCTCAATAGAAGGATTCAAACCTGAAACAATCCTTTCCATTTTAAAAGAAAGATGCTTCTCCTTCAAATACAGGGCATAGACTCTTGGAGGAGTCTTGCACTCTAATATATTATCCACTCTCTCCTTTAAAGCAGCAATTTCTACATTCTTATCTTCAATTTCTTCATCTCTCTTTTGAATTTCCTTCTTCAACCTGTGTTTCTCCTCCTTCCATTCTTCTTCCCTCCTTTGTATCTCTTTCTATAAATTCATAGCTACCATGTGCATTGAAAAATCAGAGGGCCTATGTATTCCAACCATAATTTTTCCTGGCACTGCTGCTTGCTCTTCTTGTAGCACTGGTTCCGGGAATTCTAAATGTTCAGCCAATTCCGGTTGTAGGGGTGTTGACTGTTTGCCCAGTTCTGGTTGCAGGGCCTCTTGTTCTGGCTCTTTCTCTGGCTCTTGCTCTTGTTGTAGGAACTCTTACTTCTGCTCTTGCTGCGGGAGCTCTTGATTTTCTTCAAACTCTTGACTTTCAACTTGTTCAGTGATATTAGCAAGATTTTCTAGCGTTATGTTTGTTTCCTCCTCAAATGTGTCCTTCTCCTCAAAATTTACCTACCCCATTAGGGCCTCTGTGTCCTCTTGTGATGTTTCTCTAGTCCTGGGGCTTCCCTGAGGTGACACACCAAAGGCTGGCCTAGCCGGTCTTGATTTTTTAGGAGGGCTCTCATGTTCTTCTTCAGCTGAAGGAAGAACAATGTCAGCCTTCCATATCTTAGAGCTTGGCACTTTCTTCCCTACAATTTAATTTTTAGCTTTACCCTTCCTTATTTTTGCCTCTTTCTTCTATTCCCTAGTTCGAATCAGTATGTCAGGAGGAACACTTCATCAAAATTTGAAGAGGAACTTTCTTTGTCTAAATGCTCTGCCTCAGAAGAGCTAATCGCTATGGTTTGTTCAACTGTAGGAGGGTTTGCACTAGGGCCTGTGCCAGAAGTTGAGGTACTAGGAGTAGCTTCAGTCATGCTCAATATTTTGCTAGCTCTACAAGGTTGAGGCAAAACCCTAGGTCACAAATTCTCAAGTCTAATTTGATCAACATTTAAGAATTTTTCCCAAGTTATGTCAGTCACATCATGCAGAGACTTCTCAACTAACAATTTGATCAGACAATGGTGAGAAATGGAATTATCCCTACCTTTTTGGGTCCCAGCTGCCATGATTGAGAGAAGGTGGTATAACACATTTGGCACATTCATTCTTCTCCCATGACTCATATGATTCAGAAGTTTGAAGTGCATAGAGTGTAGGTTCGATTGATGACCTTCGTAGGTAATGTAATTCACAATATGAACTACTTGCTTCCATGGCTAGAGCAAAGAGGTTCTTTTGCACCTTGTTTATCCACACTCAATGGAGGGTCACCAGGTTCTATAAATTCAGCCCTAGCTGACTTGGCATCTCTGGAAGCAGGGTAATTTTCATCGTTGGCAGGAAACCCTGTAACTTCTGCAATTCTTTCTTCAGTAGCCATTACTTCTAACCCTTTTACCGAGGTCTTTCCCTCAAATTTTTTTTGGGAAAATTCCAACACAACATCATTAAAATAATTTAGCTTCAAGAAATAATCTAACCACCCACCATTTTTAAACTCATCCTGTAATAATGTGTCATGAACCGTGGGTTCATTCCTGATTAACCCACCTCCCATTGTTCAGTTGTTTGTAATCAAACAATCGCTCTGCAAAGTTTCTCTTCCTGTAATCTTCATCTGAAAGCTACACTTCTCCTTCTTGCACTGCCACAAAATTTCCAACACCAATATCATCTGAATTTAACCTTTTTTTGGCTTAAGATCATGACAGGAGTAATAAATGAAGGCTATGATTGAGAAAAATGGCTACGGTTGACATCAGCTCACACATGCGAGCCATCATCTCACTCAAAATTCAAATTGGCTCAATTTAAACTTTGTTGACATGAACCAATATGGACAAACATGTGGACATATTATTCACACTCCCCCCCAACCTAAATTTGAGCATGTGTCCTCACATGCGCGATAGTTATGACAATTGACAGGGTAGGGAATAATGGCATGCTATGGAGAACGTCGATATTAGTTTACATGAATTAAATGAATGTACTAAAAGACAAATAAGAGATAACAGCTTGATGTGCACGTACCTAGATTCTTGGAAGATATGTTACGAAGATTATGGAGAAAGTATTGATCACCTTTTGAGAGGTCAGTTGAGCAATTAATGAAAGTGGAGTGGAATGGAGTAAAGCGATGATGGAATGAAGTGAAATGATGGAGGCGTGATGAAAGAAAGAGAAAGGTGGAGATAGATGGGTGGATGGGTGGATGGGTGAAGAAGTGGACCCCCACATAAGTGGAAGTCTTTATTATGGAAAATTACGTACCTTAGTTAGCAAGGAGGGACACTAGGTTCACTTCCTTCGGCTACAAGAAGTTCGGGTGTTGCATGTTGAGTGAATTGTTGCAGGAATTCCTCCTTGGAAGCTGGCTTGTGATACAATCTGAGGTAATGACCATTGAAAAGCAGCCTAAATCTGACAAGGTCAATGGTGGTGAGTTGAACAACACCATTGGGGAATACTTTAGCAACCTCATATGGTCCTAGCCACCTTGTCTGCAATTTTCCTACATTATCTTGATACCTTGAGTCATAGAGTAGGGCCCAATCTCCTGGCTAGAATTTCTTGTCCTTGATGAATTTATCATGCCACTTTATTCTTTGATTTTTCCTACCTCTGTATGATGCAAGGTTTCCTTTCTCATTTCATCCAATGCATTGAGCTGCATGATTTTGTCTCTTTGTGCTTCAGAGATATCCATCCCCAAGTCTATTGCAGTTCTAAGAGTCTTATGCACAAATTTAATGGGCATCATAGTTGTCCTTCCATACAGCAACTCAAAAGGAGTGAAGCCTGTTATTGTTTTCCAGGTTTTCCTATAGGCCCAAATAGCTTATGGCAGCCTATTTTCCCAATCCTTCTTATGAACATCCACTTTTTTGGTCAGAATTGCTTCAATTTCCATGTTAGTCACCTCAACTTGGCCATTTTCCTGAGGGTGATAAGGATTGGACTTCATGTGCCTTATGTTGTACTCATTGACCAATGTTGCAACAAGGGTTGAGGTGAATTGAGCTCCTTGATCAATCACTATCTCTCTTGAAACCCCATACTGTATAAAAATATCCTCATAAAGAAATTCAACAACCTTATTATATCTTGCATGTTCCATGGCCTTAACTTCTACCCAATTGGTTACATAATCAATGCATACTAAGATATAGGACTTACCATTTGATGGAAGATCAATGGGTCCTACAAAGTCCAATCCCCACTTGTCAAATGGAGTGATTACTAATTGAGGGTAAAGGGGCATCTCATCATATTTGGTTGGTCTACCCATACTTTCACATCTATCACACTTTCTCGTATATCTCCCTACATCCTTGTGGAGTGTTGGTCAATAGTATCTTGTATTCAGAATCTTCATTGATGTCCTATTGGCTACAAAATGTCCTCCACATGGCTCATTGTGGCATGCATGTAGAATATCATATGTCTCATCTTCCCTCACGCATCTCCTCATGACATGGTCTAGCCCAGTGTAAAACAAACATCTTGTAATCCATGAAAAAGGAAATAACTTTTCAATGAGCACCCTTCTCTCTTTTGGAGAGAAGTGGTAACTCTCCCTGTGACCAGATAGTTAGCTATGTCAGCATACCAAGGTGTTTGCACACTGATGGAAAATAAATGCTCATTAGGGAAAGAGTCATCTATGACCCGATTATCTTTTGATATAGTCAGCCTTGAAAGAAATTTTGCAACAGCATTGGCCTTCCCTGGTTTATCTACAATGGTTATGTCAAACTCCTGCATCAGCAATAACCATCTTGGTAACCTACCTGATATCAAAGGTTTATTCATGAGATACCTAATGGTTGCATGATCTGTGTGCACAAATATTTGGTAGCCTATTATATAGTGTCTGAATTTGTTTAGGGCATAGATCACCGCCAGCATTTCCTTTTCTATCACTGTATAGTTGAATTCAACTCCTTGCAAGTTTTTGCTAACAAAATAAATAACATTTTTAATAGCTCCTTCTTTCTACCCTAAGATTACTCCTATGGCATAGTTTGATGTGTCTTTATGGATGTGGAAAGGAAGCTCCCAATTAGGACCTTTGAGTACAAGAGCATGAGTCAAAGCTGCCTTCAAATCAGAAAATGCCTTGTCACAGTCTTCTGTCCATTGAAACTCGACATCTTTAGTGAGAAGAGTACATAATGGTGTTGTTATTTTGTTGAAATCCTTGATGAAATGCCTATAGTAGTCTGCATGGCCCAAGAAACTCCTAACATATTTTTGTTTTGCAGGTATAGGTAGGTTAGTGATCACCTCAATCTTTGCAGGATCTACTTGAATTCCTTTGTGAGAGATGTAGTGGCCAAGGACTACACCTTCCTACACCATCATGAATCATTTTTCATTGTTTAGAGATAGATTGTGTTCTTCACATCTCTTTAAGACTCTCCTAAGTTTCTCCAATGCTTCATTAAAATCAATACCATAGGTGGTAAAATCATCCACATAAATTTTCACGCAATCATGAGAGATGTCTAAAAATATGCTAATGACTACCCTCTAAAAGGTTGTAGGTGCCTGGCATGTAGGAGTTTAGGTGAACTCCTCAAACACCCCAGAATCACTTGCAAGACAAAATAACTTCCATAAGAGAGAAATGGTAGAAATATCATGCTATCATTAAGATGTAAGGATGCCAAATTAAATATGACATGATTACAAATGTACAAAATGCCTTGAATATATAGGCATGAGTGAAAACCTAAAATGCATAAGATGTTTCCAAGTGTTAAAATCACACTACATGTGACATGTGAACTCTATCTAGGAAATGATAAAAGATAGAGATAAGTTCTAGAAGGAAAACTTATCTTCTAGAAGGAATCTTATCCTATAAACATGGAAGGGGGAGTTGCCCAATTATTAAATGATTTATCTAATTATGCAACCTAGGACTTAATTAATTAAATGCAAGACCTAAGTTAACTTATGCTAGTGTAATAAATAATTAATTACACTAACACCCCCCATAAGTGCAACTTAGGGAGAAACAAATTATTATGCAAGAGATGCAAAGATGCAAGAGATGGGTTTCAGCAACAAAGGCCTGATCAGGTACCTTTTACAAATGCAATGAGAGAGAAAGAGGAGAAAACCCAAAGGAAAAAACCCCCCCTCAATGAGATGACTGTTGCAAAGAAGCACTGGAAGAACTCTGATGGAGTAACATTGGAATCCTCAATCCAGCAAGCAAGGAAAGATACCTCTATTTACAAGAAACCATAACGGAATCATAATAATGCAACAACAGACCCGATGCCAAGGAACATTGGAAAACTCACATATTGGATCAACCTTGGAATCTATGAAGCAACAGTAGATGAAAATGATGCCCCCCATAAGAGGGAATGATATGATGATAGAATCTGGAAGTTTTGTGTCTTTCGATGCCAAACTGTAACTAAAACTACTCCATGGGAATGAGTACCATCAAGATTCTAGAACATTAACCATAAAAACATGACCCTCAAACTAAGATGGATCTGAACCAATGCAGATCAATAACCATAGGCTCTAAATCTGAAGTGTGAACCAATGTGAACCAAAATGTGTCCAGCTATGAGCAAGATGAGGCCAAAAGAAACAACAGAAGAATCCAGATAAACTCATGCGAGTTGTCACCAATATGAAAATGAGATGCAAGAAACCCCCCTTGATGGAACTTTATATCAGTTCATTTATTACAATACCCAATGATTGTAAAAGGAGAGAATGCAAAACATGCATAAACTACAAAGAAAATGTAAACCTAGTGCATGAAAACAAAAACGAGTGCATGCATAAACCAAGGTACACATCTTCCTCCATGATTAAAAAGGACCTCAGATCTGTGTAGATGACAAAATCTAAAAAATGGCCAGCACCACTGTGAAGTGCTCGAAACTAGCTTTCCGATGATATTCATTTGCAAAAATCCAACACCATGGCCAAAAGTTATGAATTTTTTAAAAAAGTTGAATTTAGCCTATAGGAAACAGGTTTGTAGCAAAAAAAGCTTACTTCTGATTTGATTTCTGAAAAATTTGTTTGCAATGAGTAGAAAAAAATAGAAACTAGAAATATTTTGAAGCTAAAAGCAAAACCCAAAAATCGTTTTTGGATCCAACAAGCAGAAAATGAGAAAATAATTTTTTTTAACCTTCAACCAGGAGAAAAATGAGGCGCGCCGCTTTTTGTAAAGCTATTTTCTTCAAATTTGTGCAAGATATCAAAAATCTAAAATATACCCAGTTCATATTTCGACCCTAGCTACAAAACTTAAAAAATCATTTTTCCTACAACTGAGTGAAAGCTAGATTTCTAAAGCAAAAAATAAAAACGGCTTTAATAAAAAGGTTTCTTGCATCCAACAAAAATTTCATGCCAAGATTGATTCCTCATATCTGGGAAGAAGTCTACAACATTGAAGCTCTGATACCATGTAGGAGTTTAGGTGAATTCCTCAAACACTCCACAATCACCTGCAAGATAAAATAACTTTCACAAGAGAGAAATGGTAGAAATATCATGTTATCATTAAGATGCAAGGATGCCAAATTGAATATGACATGATTACAAATGTACAAAATTCCTTGAATATATAGGCATGAGTGAAAACCTAAAATGCATAAGATGTTGTCAAGTGTTAAAATCACACTACATGTGACAACATGTGAACCCTATCTAGGAAATGATAAAAGATAGAGATAAGTTCTAAAATGACAACTCATCTTCTAGAAGGAATCTTATCCCTATAAACATGGAAGGGGGAATTACACCATTATTAAATGATTTATCTAATTATGCAACCTAGGACTTAATTAATTAAATACAAGACCTAAGTTAACTTATGCTAGTGTAATAAATAATTAATTACACTAAAATTGCATAAGCCAAATGGAAGTATTGAGTAGGCATAGGTCCCCCATGGATAGGTAAATGTGGTCTTCTCCTGGTCCTCAGGTGCAATTTGGATTTGGTTATACCCACTGAATCCATCTAGAAAAGAAAAGTATTGCTTTCCTGCAAGTGAGTCCAAAACTTGATCTATGAAAGGTAAGGGAAAATAGTCCTTTTTGGTGGCAGCATTGAGTTCTTTATAATCAACACAAACTCTCCACTTTCATCCCTTTTTAGGCACAATCACCAATGGAGACACCCAATGGCTATCTGAAATGGGGTAGATGAATCATGCATCCAACAATTTTTGTAATTCTCCTTTTACAATTTCTCTTAATGCAGGGTTAATTCTCTTTTGTGGTTGCCTCACTGGTGTACAATCATCTCTGATATAAATTCTATGAGTGCAAAGCTTAGGGTTCAATCCCTTCATATCATGATAGTCCCATGAAAATGCATGCTAGTGGGTTCTCAGTAAGTTTTTCAATGGAAACTGTTGTTCTTCACTCAATTTACTATTGATGTGCAGATGTTTTCCTTATGTCACTTGCACTTGTGTAGTTATCTCTACCATATTTGTTTCGCTAATTCTAGGTACCTTGAGTTCATGTGGCAGTAATGTATGATACATACCCGTAGCTGCAGGAAGTTTGATTGTGGGAAGAGTGGTTGCAAGAAGAGCAGGCAGAGGTGTCTTGACTGAGGCAACAAAATGAGAGGATGATGCTTCCTCCACTTCACAATGATTCTAAATTATATTAGACAATACTTCATCTTCATCTTGAAGCTGCATGAAAGAGCTTCTGCCTAACATCATAAGTTGTGCCACAAAATTAACTTCCTCGGCCTCTTCACCAACATGTGGCCATATAGGATTATCCATGTCATGGGATGGTTGAGCAGGAGGGTAGAGAATAAGCTTTTTGGTGCTCTTTCCATCATAAATGGTCATGTCCCCTGTCCTACATTTGATATATGCATCTATTGTTGCTAACCATGGTTTTCCTAGAATGATAGGGTACCCTCTGAGTGTGGCTTTAGGAGAAAGAATCATGAAATCTATTGGGTATTCCCATGAGTCTAGAGTTACCACAAGGTCCTCTACTATACTATTAGGTTTAACAGTCGAACTATCAGCAAGTTGCAGGACAATAGGAGTACGTCTCATGGTTGCAACATTTAGTTGTTATATGATATCCTTGGTCATTACATTTATTTTTGCTCCCAAGTCAATCAGAGCATTCTTTATCTAGATCCCATTTATGACAACTCCTACCACAGGACTCCCTAGATCATTATATTTTGGGAATAGTCACTCTCCCAAGCATGATGTTAGCTAGTTGTCCCACCACATGAACTGTAGTGGGTGTTAGGTCTCAAAAATGCAAGTTTGAACCACAAGAGGTTTCCAAACTCTCACAAGGTTTTTGGCTAACGTAGAAGGCCAAATGATGAATTTGAACCTTCTTCTCTTCAGGCTCTGCCAAACCTAGGCAGGTGCACCTATATAATTGAAGCAGATTTAGAATTGTATGACTTGATTGAATTGATGGATCTATCACAATGGCATAAATGCAATAGATGATAGCTTACTAGTTACTTTTACTCCTACTGCATGAAAAAATAAAAGTGTATATATACTTTGTTTTTATGAAATTTATTTTCTAGGGTGTGACAAATCAGTGCCTTCTATCCACATGGGCAATGGATTCAAAATCAAGAATGATATGTGTTTCCCTTTTTTGGCTTAACTCTAGTTGCTAGGCACTTTGAGAATGAGGTTCTAAGACTGGCATAAAACTTCACTAAATTTATGACTTGCATAAATTGTGCTGGAATATTTCTTTGCTAGGTTCTTCAATTATCCAAAAGAAATCCTTAAATCACTGTGATTCATTCAAGAGAATTTAAATCTGACTTGCAGACACCAATTGATTAAATCACACAAAATGAGAATACATTTTTGATAAATCAGAAATATACTTGATATACTGATTTAAATGATTAAAAGACCTCAAGTTGGAGACAACCAAATAAAAATATCAATAATTGCATCACAACAACTGAACATCGAGAAATGATTTCACCAGTTAAAACATTATCTCCATTGCTTTGCTTCAAAAACGTCTATACATTATATGCATCCCCTATTCTTATTCTCTCCTCTTTCTAACTCCTAATTCTAATCTCTTTTTTGATACAATATTATTTTACATATATACATTGTAATTTTAGGGTCATGACCCTTCATTTGTTCCAGTGCAACTTTTCAACATTCTTTGGTGAAAATAAAATATTTAATTAATTACCTTTTTGGCAAATTAAATATTTTAACTGTAATCTTCATCTTGCAATCTTCGTTCTAATTTAATAATAAACCTCCTTTGCTAGAAACTTCACTTTTCGCCCATAAAAATAATCACCCGCATATAACTTCTTTGGTAAAATTATTTCACCTTGTAATTAAAAGTATTTCTTGAGTAAAATAATTACCTATTTTCCCTAGGAGAAAATATTTTCGCAAAATCAACATTTTCATCCATTTTTTCCCACATATTTCTATTTATTACTCCAAAATAATATTTCCTTCTCAAAACACCATTTTTGAATATGTCTCTATTTGTAAAATATCTCACTTTATCTTTTATTCCTTCCACTCCTTTTATTTCATTGCGCACCCGATGTAAAACACTCCTTCCACTCTCACCACATTCACCGCACATAAACTCCAGCCCCCCTGCGGTAGTGTGGGGAAAGCTTAATATATACCGCTCTCCCATATTACTTTTAATTTCATGTGAATTATTTTTCCTGTGATACGGCACTAGTTCTAGGGTTTGCTTGTGGTGATGCGGGGAAAGTCTTTGAATTATCGCCCTCCCGCGTAGTGCCTAGGGTTTTCCCACGGGAATGTGTGAAACCTCTGTAGTACCGCAATGACTCTTCTGTTGTAAACTTTTATGGTTTCCTTGTATTGACTCTTTGCAGGATGTGAGAGAACTAACATGGGCTCATTTATTTTTTCTTTGCCCACCGTTCATCATACACTCCTTGTGATTGTGCCACACCTTCAAGCATTCCTCTGGAAATATCTTCCAAAATATGCGTAGCCCTGATTTAATTAATTTTAACACCCTTCAAAGAATCTGCACTTTCCTTTTCACCTGAATGTATTCGAATTGAGTTATATTGTTTTGTCATAGTGAAGAGTGAAGTCCAACAGAGATATCTTAATTATACAAGATGCTTCACTTATGCCCCACTTTTGTGATATGGAAAATCCCATCGAAGACGTCTGGGTGTCCATAATACATGCGGACCTTCAGAGAATATGCTGACCCAAATTTGAAAAACTTTCTTTTTGACATAAATGGAGCAAAAGATGACATGTTTCCAGTGAAGAAATTTTCCCAAACACAGGCCATAATCAACAGTAAATTCTTCTATGAGGTTACGAGCTTTCAAAGCTTAAATTTTTCCTCCTTTATCGGTGAATGTCCATGGTGTGAGCACAATGAAATAGGATGTGAGATATTGTTCACCACATATAGTGTAGTGGTTAAGTCCTTCAAGATTATGTGCAATGACCTAATTCATTATTCTTAGCTTGAGTATCTCAGATCTAGTTTCCTATAGCTCTTATTCGGAAGAATAGTGTTGCCTCTTTTGGTCGATGGAAGAATTCCATCTCCTTAGAACACTTAGAAAAAACTGCAGAATTGGCATCGATGGATTCAACCCAAATGCCATTCCTTAATGCCTCAATAAAAGTTTGTTAAGCCAAATCCTAGTCGTCCTACTCAAAATGAAGAACCCGAATGTTGCTCATATTTTGAGGACTTGAATCATACTTCACCAGATCATATCTCTGTTGAGATAATCTTGTGAAATAGATGTTATTCCTGCACCTGCTTTTAATTCAACATATGATAATATTTCTTTGTCTTTGTTACTCTTCTTTGTAGATCAAACTATCTAAGGGAAATTTCCTCTAATTTTGACTATGGCCTCCATAATCTGTAGAAATGCAATCCCCTTTTAAATGATCAATCTTCATCTACATAAAACTTCAAGTGAAGATTTATTAAATGCTACTATGTCTCACTCAATATTAGATTTGTAAGACATGCGGGTCTCTTTGATTGTGTTAAATTGGGATCACTTCGGTTAAAGTAATTATTATACCCCTATTTGTATGCTATGTGAATGTGATGCTTTCTATAATGGGGAATTTTTAATGTTTAGCAACAATTTTAAGTATAATTGTACACTGTTTCATGAAGTGGTCTTATGGTGCATGCCTTGAATAACCAACATCAGTCAAGAGTACAAATGATATGAGGGCCACATCCTTTATGTTGCTTTCATAATCTTCTGAAATATTTTCACTTCTTCCTTCACAAGATCTAATTTGAACAGTGATAGAGAAACTGCTTCTAACGCCTTGCACTATGATCAAAATGGGTTCAGTAAACTCCAAAATTGCCTTATAAAACTAATCAAATGATCTCCAAAAGTCATGAAGATTCACCAAAATGTTGAGCTATGGTAGGGGAATGCATTTTCAAAACGATTTTGCGCAAACTCATTAGGATTGAAAATTGTTAATGTTCAAAATTGCTTACTTGGCATTCTCTAAATATTGCCATTGTTCAACTCAACTAAAACCCACCAACTTGGCATTTTTTAAAGATATCAAATCACTTCCTGTGAAGCCATAACTTGGGGAATTGGTTCATTTGGGATCCATGAGTAGGTGTGCAAAGTAATTTTCCATCAATCTTCTTTGTTTGCAAAATATCAAGCCTCCAATTTGACCTTATGTGACAATTTTCTAGGAATGCAGATGCGAAAACTTTGTGAAATCATTTTGTTTTTGGCTTTGAAAAAAAAACCAAACGATGTCTTGAAGCTCTAAAAATTGACATGGAAGTACATCAAGATGGGGAAAATTGCAGGCACCAATCAGTTTTTTATGATCATCATTCATTTGTTTAATATTTACCCTCAAAGTTGACCATTTTAACAAATTTTTCATTGTACTGACAGCAAATTTTCTCAAAACCCTTCAGCTTGTCACTTTGAAACTTTGTCAAATCAGATTGTATGGAGCTGAAAACTAGCATGCACACTCACATATGGTAAATAAACATGTCTGCAAAGTGATTTTTCTTGAAATTGCATTGATTTCATTTTGTGATTTTTCAAAGTGAGCCACTTAAGCAAATTTTTCAACTGAGTTTCTAAGTGCTATATTTAAAATTTGAAGGTTCCAACAGTGGGGTATTTCTTCTTCCTACCTAGCTTCTTAAGGAATGCTTCCTTTATTTCCTTGCCATATATTGGAACATCTTTTGTGGCCTGAAATAGAGGTATCTAGACACATATATGCTTCAACTGATCTAAAATGTCAAAAGTTGTGTCCTCCTTTTCTTCCTTTTCTTTCACAGTTTCCAATCTCTTGGGAAATGGGGGTGTTTGTGCAATTTGTTTGATTGGGACTAGTTCAGGATTCTTAGGTGCACTTGGTTGAATGGGGGTATTCAGAGGCTCCTCTTCTTCCATAGGAAGCTCAGTGATAATGGTTGTGGAAGGAGCTGGAAAATTAGTTCCTAAACACAAGTGGATGTCACTTACACTCACAACATATGCAGGGAATTGATTTGGATTAGCAAAGTATACTGGTTGTTGTTGTGGTTTGTTATTTGGGTTGGGTGTGGGCTGAGCTGGTAGCTAAGTAGGTTTAGGTGCATTTGAACTTGATCTAGCAAGAGGAGGCATTATAGTAGGTTGTTGGGGCTAAGAAGGTGGCCGCATGTAGGTATTTTTCTGGTTTGGCCAATGTTGTCCTCCCCTCCATTGATTTGTTTGTTGCCAATTTCCTGGAGGTGGCTGCCAATTTCCTTGGAATTGCTGCAATTCCCTTGAAGTTGTTGCCACTGGGGTGAATATTTTTGGTGATTAGGCTAGGTATTTGGAGGGTTACTCCAAGGTTTTGGTGGATATCCTTCATAATTGGATGGATATGGGGGTTGCCATTGGTTACTAGATGAATAAGAATTAAATTATGGCCCAGCAAAAGAGAGTGGATCTAGTGGCATACCTTGTCTTGGAGCCCATGGCCTCCTTTGTGAAACATAGTAGACTTGATCTTCTTCAACCTAGATTGGCTTGAACTCAAGTGGAATCTACTTACTTTCAATATTAGCTACCATCTTGCATCTGCAGTCATTATTTTTTCTACAATGAGGGAAATATTCTGCCAACATTGCCTCTACCTCCTCTTGTTTCTTTTTGGCCTAAATTTTATCCAACTAAGTAGCTAGATTGTTTATAATGTCATGCTTGAAGTCTGCTAGCAAGTGATTAATCTCCATTCTTGAAACTCCACTAGTAGATGACTTACCCATAGAATATTGATAAGCTCTCCCTTTCTTTGAAGCTGCCCTAGAGTAGTTCTGGCATATCTTCTTAATATCCTCCAAAGGAACTTGAGAGATATCTCCTCCTCACATCAGGTCCAAGGCATCAGTGCAACTGTCATTAATTCCTCTTATGAAAAGCAGCTTTTTTGATTCTTCATTGAGTGTATGGTGTGGAGATTTCTGTAGATAGGACAAAAACCTTGCAATATAATCCTCCAAGCTCCCATCTTCCTTTCATTGCATCCTAAAAATGTCATCTCCTCTCATGTCACTGCCCCTACAATATTCCTTGTATTTATCAAGGAACTTTGTCTTCAAGTCCTCCCAACTCTCCAAAATATTTCTGCCTAGGCTCATAAACCATCTTAATGCAGCTTCTTTCAGGGTGGTAGGAAATAGCTTAAGCCTATGGGCATCGGTGGTATAGTCATAACTCCTATAGAGTATGTCAAACTCAAACAAGAAAGTATCAAGATCTTATGTGACAAGTCCATAGAACTTAGGAAGGACTGAAGCTAGGATATTTTTGAGGTTATCAACTTCATTCTGATGAGCAATGGGGAAAGGAAAAGTCGGTTGGTTAGGTTTGTTTCTATTTGCATCACCCATGCCTACCTGGTGTAGTTCCAAAGCAAAGAGATTTTCAAGTTGATTTTGGTCTTCAGAGGAAATTTCAGAACTGGTCATATCAGGAAATGCATCAACAAAAGGGTATGGATCTTCTTCTTCTTCTCTTGGAAGATTTTGATACTCAACTAGCTGGAATGGATCGGGATTATTAGGAAGGAATCTCCCATAAGCATCTCTCCTCCTTCCTCTATGCATACAGTATCAACTCACTATCAACCAACTCACACAAAGAATTGGAAAAAGAATGGTGGATCATTAATTCCTAAATGAGGAGTATACAAAGAACAAAATTCTAGAAATACTAGAGCAAGAAAAACTATGAATGACTCCAAAGAACTCCCTAGTTCGACACCATCCCTAACAATGGCGCCAAAAAATTTGGCCTCCTACAATGATCTAATAACTAAGCCCTTATAGCTATGATTGAGAGATTGGACATCTAACCTGAATAGCTATCTCAATCATCATGAAGGTGCATTTAACTTGTCAACCCAGGGATGTGAACTTGAAATGGGTCAGCACAGTATGTGCACTAAGGATCTAGAGTAGCCATATTCATCCTACAACTAAGAAAGAAATGATACTGAAATTAAATTGCTTGGAAAGAAATAGCATAAGTGTTGAGCATCAACCAACAACTATACTAAGTTGAAATGTATGAAAAAAATAAAAATTTGAGCGAACAAACAAGAAACTACTCTCTGCTTTAGCTACAAGAATAGTCATGGAATGAAATTCTAGTGGCTGCAGGAATAGTCAGTGCCAGATTCTTAACTAATTACTGAACATAAAGTAATGACTAAGCTAAAGGATGGAATGCTCACCAAGTGGGCCCCCTTGGATGAGTATTCCTTAAGACAAATGTAAACTCAGATGCATGAACTTATAACTTCATTTTATTCATTGAAAAACAATAGTACAATGGAGCAGCATAACTGTATTGCTTGAAAAACTAAGAATGCAAGTACATCATCAGATTAAGCAACCTCTTTTGAAGGAGCGTTTGAGTCTTATTTATAGGAAGAAAAGCCACTAACTAATCACCTAGCAAGGCAGTCAACTCCAACAGATTTGGAGGATGCCACTTTAGGGAAAGCATAGAAAGTGGAGAGGTGGTTACGCATGCGCAAGAATCTGGTCATGCATGTTTTCTTTAACGCAGATTTAGTACAACAGTAACACCTATATTCATTCAACAGAAAATTAAGACCATTTACAAAGCAGTTACAATTTCAATTTGAATGAGGAATCTCCCGCCACCAAGAGTCTTCCCTCCATTGACCTTCGAGTGATCACCTTGTTGACCATTATGGAGAATGACTAGCTAGCAGATTCTTCAATTTTGTAGGCTGCTAATTATATCTAGAAAACAATATTAGTATGCACAATAATTGCATATCCATAACTATCTTAAAGTAGCATTCATTAATCCACATGTAAAATCAACACAGATAGTTCATATAGCATGTCAATGTCATTAAAGATTGTAAAAATAAGCTTAGGCCCAATGTCTATGGTTTTGAGGAAATATTATAAAAATATCAACATCCAAACATCAAAGTCTATGACAACTACAACAAATAGACAATAAAATTCAATCAAAATTGAGTCATAAACTGGACTCATCACCAACAAGCTTAATTTTTAAAAAAAATTGTTTGTTGGTTTTTGTGTTAAGTTGTCCAAAGGTCAAGCGGTTATTAGAAAAAAAATTGTCACCGAAGAAGAGAATTGGGCAGAGGAAGATCGAATTAATTGAATCTTGGCGGCACCTCATAAAGTTTTGAAACCTTTGTCAGTTCCCAACAAAGTTCTCAAAACCTATTTATTCCCACGTTGACTTTAAAATAAGTTGTGATTATTTCTCTAAGTGATTTTTTTTTACAATAATGATGAGGGTTAATAGGTGGATTATCAATAAAGTGACATGTGAGCAAGTTCTAATAATAATGGAAGACTCTAAAATACTCTAGGAACTTGCACATAAATGAGTAACCAGTGCATACAAGGCCAAAAATTGCTTCAGTATTAAGGGTGTATTTGCAGAAAAGAAAATTTCTTGAAAGAACTGAAGGTTTTCATCCATGAAAAATTAATTCATTCACCGTAAGCATCAAATGAAAAGTTGTAAATGGTGAATATAAAAAACAGAAAAAATATTTCCAAGCCATTCTCATAACATAGAGCATTTAAAAGCCAAAAAGATAGATGCATTGAATGTGCTCTATCTATGCAGGGGATAAGAGGTTCTTATTGAACTTGACATAGTGGGTGAATGTTTCCATATTGTTGCTCTCCAGACCAACATATAGCAGGGCAATGGCTCGACTAGCCTGTTCATTGTGCAACGCAAAAGCGATGCAAATTGCATCACCAACTAGGCCCACATGTGGATGAATGGAAAGGCCTCTCAAGGCATCTTCAACACACAATAGATAACATGGATGAACCAAATGCTCAGCAACTCACAACCCCCATCTGAAACTCCCAAACATACACATGATTTTATATAGGAAGCGTTCAAGTAGACTGGCATTATGGACATGCACCTAGGACATGAAGTGCTCGCCAATGTTCTTATGGATCACTTCTTCACATCGTTGTGGATTAAGAAGATTTATCTTAGTTGGTCTATCACCAACCTACAAACAACACTACATTAAATACCCTCTACAACCAAGAAATCAGTCTCATAGCTACTTCACTTGATCAACTCGACATATTGGAAGCATAAATTAGCATTATGTAGATGAACAGTGGCAAAGTTAATTTTATAGAGTGATGAAGGAAAATTAGAGGAGCTCACCAAGAAGCAATTAATGCTAAAATTACACTCCAATTGCTTCGAACTCAAGCAAGGTGATGTGATGGAAATCTTGCAAGTTAGATTCTAACACTAATGAAATCCTATGCATTTAAAGAATCTACACAGAATGATCTTAGGTGGCATGATAGCAATCACCAAAAGTTAAAAGTGGTTGATATTTTGCATGAAGATAAGCCACGTGGTCCACTTATGGCAAGCGACGATTCATTCTCCTGTCTAATCAATCGGAAGATGGGATGTAATCATAACCATCCTTAAAATTAGCAATTAATGTAGGTGTTGTCATAATCTGACAAGGTTAGTCAATTTTTGACCAACCTTTTATTCGGCTAGATGATGGTTAGCATCCAAGAATAAATTTTCAAGAATTCCTAACCGTTACTTTGTAAAATTTTAAATATTTCCTAGTTTGACATTGCAATGGTCCGACATTTTGATCCCCCTTGCACTGTGATGCATGAGTGAGAATTGATCATAATAGAAGGATCAAATTTTTCTTTTTTAATTTATTGTTGTGAATATTTATTGTCTGTGTGCAGTAAATTGTGAGTTGAATGCTAATGCTTATGAATAAGTCTATGACCTTAGATAGGAATTTGGATATTCCTTCCTTGTGAGGATGTGCTATTCAATGGTGTTTAGCTCATTTTATTTGCAGCACAAATGATTAAGATTGTGTTGAGTTGAGTCAGCAAGCAATGGTAGTTTGGTCTATGATCCATGATATTTATTGTTTGTCAGTCCATTTCAGTATTGAAGTAGTTTCTTTAAGTTTAAGTAATTTCTCTTCGCATCTATCTCAAGTCTATGAATAGGTGTTAGTTTTTCCTTTCCTTCTTTCTAGTCAAAAGCATGCCTCATTTTATATATTTTCAAAAAGATCAAAAATTATATCTAAAGAGGGAGTGTACCTCAATTAAAATTCAAAGGAATATTACCAATGCAATGGTAATCTCTCCAACTATTGTAAATTGATTGGTGCTTCTTGGGCATTATAGAGTCATTTATTGTTGAATATTTTAAAGGAAAAATTTGTTCACTAATAGTTCATCAACTAGGATCATGTGTGATTTTGTGATAAAGAGTTATGTATTCATGTAGTGTTTGGTTTTTTTTCAAATGTATGTCTAAGAAGCACCAAGTTTTATTATGGATGAGATTTGGAAAGAGATGGGTTGGTCTGGTAGGAGGGTGTGTGTTTATGTGCTTGTTTATCATAGGATGAAGCTTTTATTGTGGTATGAAGTGATGTGTGAAAAGGGATGCAAATGCATGAGACTTGAAGACTGATGCGCTGAATACTAATTATATATAAGATCGAATCCTTGACACAGTCTAGGTGTAGCTTTCATATCCAACACAAGGGAATAATAGGGATGGGTGGGTAATGATGAAGGAGATGACAGGTGACACTAATCAATAAGTAATACAAGCCATTACAGGTTTATTATGAGTGGGTACATGGGCATTATTGTATTATGATATGGGAAGATATGATTGATTATGGTAGGGGAGATGACATCCTAAGAGATGGTGGAAAAGAGACTACTACACGTGGCACCTTTATCCAAGTTTTCACCATGGTACTTGCCCAAGGCACCACCAAATTGGTTTTCACTACTAGATGGATTATTTCTCTTTACTATTTTATTTGGATTTTTTAGATTTTTTATTGATTTTTTTTTCAACAATTTGGATGTGATGATGTTGTGATCAAAGCATCAAGTTGTTGACATGGTGGACATTCCTTGATATAATTATGTGGATGTTGTTCCAGTGAAGAGGGATGATATCTTTTCCTACAGAAGGAGTGAGCTAAGGTACAATCATTAATAAGTGCACTATCGAGGCCTTCATGAATCTCACATAAAGAAGCTTGGGAATTGTCCATATCAAAGCACTTCAAGAGGTTGTCATCAAAGGTCTATCAATATGATATATCACCAAGGGTGATGAATCGAGAGGATGGATGCATGGAGTTTGGAAAATGGAATAAGTTAGGTAAAGTGGAGGTGAGGTGGGAGATGAGGATGATGCAGAATTAGTATCAAAAAGTTTTCATCTTAACATATTGCTTTGAGAACTTTTGTAAATGCCCTTAATTGTTTTGGAAAGTGGAGCATTATTAGAGATCAAATTATTATGATTTTGCTTGATTGTATCTTTGAATTTGACTTTTTTATATTATGATAGTGTTTGATTGAGATTATGACTAGAGGAATTTTTTAGGGTTTGGAGGAGTTGTCTATCAATTAAATGCAAAAAAAATATGAATACAACAAATTTATAAAACCCAAAAATCATGGACGGCAAGAAGACAACACAAAGATTTAACGTGGTTCACCCAAAACCAGGCTGCATCCACCAATAGAGGGTTCAAATTATATTAATCTCCCAGAAAATAACCTTTACAATGACATGGAAATCCATGCAAAGACATGTAGCAACTTGTAGCAATGTTTTTCCATGTTTTTCCACTGTTGATTTTTATACAGCCTTTTGCGTGTACCGTGACTCTTCCTACATTTTTCTAGCCATAAAACTGTAAATTTTTGCTAACATTTTTCACACCCTGTTGCCCTCAAAACTCTAATTCAAGTGTTTTTATATGCTCCCACACATGTCCTATTAATTAAAAATGAAGTGTGGCCATTGGTTTTTACTCATGCACCCAATAACAAATTTTCTTTTGGGCAGCTACATTTAATATTTTCAGTTGTCTTTTAATTCTATATTATATAATTGTAACTAATCACTTCCAGCATTTACTATCTATTTGTAACTACTCTTTTAAATACAAGTGCAACATAAATATTTAATAAGTGGAGCAAAATTAAATTAAATATTGGTGAAGATCTTCTCATTTGAGTCTGATTATTCTCCATAACACAACAATCTCCTGAGTAGACTCCACACCATACCATCTCCCACTTGGAGATTGATCATAACACTGCTACCCCTGCAACTCCCACTAGAAATAAGCACCTTGGACCCTAATATTCTGTTTTACTTAAATTCAACCTTGAAGGCCAACCGAAGTTGAAGAGGAGCTCAGCTTCTCCCTTGTCACCACCTTCATAAACATATATGTTGGATTATCATTTGTATGAATCTTCTCCAGCCTCACATGTCCATCCTCCAACACCAACTAAATGAAATGATATCTCAACTATGTTTGTTTGGTTTTTGAGTACAAGGTAGAATTCTTTGCAATATGTATAGCACTCTGACTATCCATAAACAAGTAACTTTCAGTCTTTTATTTTCCTAACTCTTCCATGAAAATTTGCATTCATATCATCTCTTTGCTTGCCTTTGTTGTAGCTACATACTCTACCTCCATGGTGGATAAAGCAACCACATTTTGCAACCGAGAAATCCGTTTTCCCACCAACTGTTAATACATAACATGTGGTAGTTCATTTGGTATCTATATCCCCTACAAAATCTGAGTCAACATAGCCTTTTAAATCAATATTAGAGCCCCCAAAACATAAAAAATTATTATATGTACCTCTCAAATACCTGAGAATCCATTTTACTGCATTTCAATGCTCCATTGTGGAATTACTCATATACCTACTAACAACTTCTACTGCATGTGCAACATCCGATCTTGAGCATACCATGGTGTACATTAAATTACCTACAACTAAAGCATATGGTACCTTAGACATTTTGAATTCCTCCTCTTGTGTCTTTGGGCACATATCCTTAGTCAGTTTGAAATGACTAGGCAAAGGTGTGCTGGCAACTTTCGTATTATCCATATGAAATCTTTTCAACACCTTATTAACCTGAGATAAAAATAATTTTCTATTTTTCCTATCTCTAGTAATCTTCATACCAAAGATTTGTTTTGTTGCCCCCAAATCCTTCCTAGCAAATGAATTTTCTAACTTTAATTCCCTTATGTAATCCATGTTAGACCCCGCTACAAGCATATCATCAACATATAAATATAAAATAATATAGTTATCATCATCTAACCTCTTAAAATAAACACAATGGTCTAAATTACATCGAATGCAGCCTTGCTCAACCATAAAACTATCAAATTTAATATACAATTTATGAGTTGCTTGCTTCAAGCCATATAAACTTTTCTTCAATCTGCACACCAATTTCTCCTTACCTGTGACCTCAAAACCTTGTGGTTGTTCCATATATATTTCCTCTTCCAAATCACCATGGAGAAAAGCAGTTTTAACATCTAGTTGTTCCAAATGCAAATCTTCAACAACCATAATACTTAAAATAATATGAATAGAAGTCATTTTAACAACTAGAGAAAATATTTTATCAAAATCAATGCCCTTTTTCTATGCAAATCCCTTTACAACTAATCTGGATTTAAATTGTTTCTTACCTCCATCTTCCTCTTTCAGCCTATAAACCCATTTGTTTGGTAAAGCCTTTTTACTTGTAGGCAACTTGCATAATTCTCGTATAATTTTTCAACAACGAGTCCATTTCTTCTTCCATTTCATGCTCCCACTGGACCTTGGTATCCATCTGCATGGCTTCATCATAGCATTCTAGTTCACCAACATTAGTTAATAAAATAGAATACAAACTGGGAGAAATTTTTTCTAGAGGTCTACTTATTCTTGAAGATCATCGAACATTCCCTGGAGTTTGTGGTATTTGTTGTTGTTATTGTTGTGGAGCATGAGGAACCACTGGAACATCACTATTTGGAGTATCGTCCAACACTACATAATCATTTTCTTTCTTCTCATGTTGTTGCAAATGATCTTTGTACAACATCTTCTCATTGAATATGACATCCCTACTTCTTACAATTTTCTAATTTTTAAAATACCAAAGCCTATAACCAAATTCATCAATGCCATATCCAACAAATATACATTTCTTTGACTTAGCTTCTATCTTGGTTCTATTTTCAAAATCTACATGTGCAAATGCTTCACATTTGAAGGTTCTAAGAAAAGAATAACTCACCTTCTTACCCGTCCATGCTTCCTCTGGAATACCACATCCCAAAGAATTAGAAGGAGCTATATTAATTAAATAAATAGTGCTATTAATAATCTCTACCCACTTGTTTAAATTCATCCCACCATGCAATCTCATACTCCTTGTACACTCCATTATTGTCCTATTCATGCTCTTAGCCACTCCATTTTCTTGTGGATTCCTTGGAACCTTTTTTTCCTACAATTTTTTTTTTACCATTAGAGGAATAATAGTCTTCAAACTCTTTGCTACAATACTCACCGCCATTATCATATCTAAGACATTTAACCTTTTTACTTGTCTCATTCTCAACCAAGCTTCTCCAATTTTTAATTTTTTTAAAAACATCAGATTTATGCCTAAGGAAATAAATCCATACCTTCCTAGTTGCATCATCTATGAATGTAACATAATATAAAGAGTCACCGAGAGAAGGTACTTGATTTGGTCCCCATACATCTGTATGCACAAGATCCAACTTCTCATCTTTCTTTTGCTTCCCATCCTTGAGAAAACTAACTCTCTTTTATTTTCCATACACGCAACTTTCATAGAAATCCATATTAACACATTTTAGACCTAGTAGAACTTTCTCTTAATGAATCACTTTCATACCTTTTTCACTCATGTTCCCAAGTCTATTATGCCACAATGTTGTTTCACCAATAGCAACTATTTTATTTTTTTCCTGTTGACCTACAACAACTATTCCTAAAACTGTTACAGAACCCGCAACAACTGTTGTTGATTTTTCCAGCAACTTCCCTATTTGATTTTTATCTATAATAGCTAAAGTAGAAGGAACAGTATGACCTATACAAATATATAAGGTGCCTACTTTCACACCTTTTTCTACCACTAAGGCACCTTCTGTAACCTTCCAATTTTTATCACTAAATGTAACAACACAACCTTCATCATCTAGTTGCCCTGCTGAAATTAAATTTTTACTTAATCTTGGAACATGCCTTACCTCTTATAGTAGCCAATAATTCCCATTTTGTAACTTAATCTTGATTCTTTCATCTCTATCAATCTTCCAAGGTTCATTATCTCCCAAATAAATGATCCCAAAGTCCCCTTGGACATAATCAAAAAAGTAATTTCTATGGGGCGCAACATGAAATGAAGCCCCTAAATCTAACACCTAAGAATCATTAACATTATCAAGGGAAAGAATCAAAGAATCCTCATCATATTTATTACTTACCAAATTTTCCTGTTTACTACCTTCTTTTTTATCTCCTTTATTTTTTTGAGACCAACAATCTTTCTTTAAATGACCCGACTTACCACAGTACGAGCAATCCTTATTCTCTTTGGATTGGGACCTCTTGTCCTTTAATTTTTGTCATGACTTTCCATGACCTCCAAAATTATTTCCTCTCTCTTTTGTTCTGCCCTTACTTTATGCATTCAAAACACTACTTGATGTAGATGAACCACTTGAGCTTTTTCTACAAATTTCCTTGCTCAAAATGACACCAACAACATCATCAAATTTTAGCATATTCAAACTAGAAATAGAATTACTAACTACCATTACCAAGCTATTCTAGCTTTCAGGCAAGGAACATAGAATCAAAAGAGACCTAACTTCTTCATCAAAGTTTACGTTTACAGAAGTTAATTGATTGGTAACCATATTAAACTCATTTAAATGATTAACAACTAACCCACCTTCTACCATTTTTATAATAAATAAATGCTTCATAAGAAATACCTTATTCAAAGTTGAAGGCTTTTCACATATTTTTTTCAAGGTTTGCATCAACTCTTTAGTTTTCTTTGCTTTTGAAATATTAAAAGCCACTAATTGTGCCAGGAAAAGATGAATACTGCCAAGTGCCTTTCTATCTAGAATATCCCAATCCTCATTAGACATAGTCAAGGGTTTCTTTGATTTCTCTTCCAATGGCCACCATAAATCCTTCTAATAGAGATATTCCTCCATCTACATCTTTCATAACTGATAGTTCTTCCCATTAAATTTATCTACCTTCAACTTACCCTTGTCTTCCATAACTCCCACTCAACTATGAGACTCCCACTCAGTCGTGAGATCTTCCTACAGAGGATAACTAACCACAACCCACTTTGATACCACTTGTTAGGGTTTGGAGGTAGTTATCTATCAGTTAAATGCAGAAAAAATATGAACACGGAACAAATTTATAAAACCCATAAATCATGGATAGTAAGAAGACAACACAAAGATTTAATGTGGTTCACCCAAAATTGAGCTACATCCACCAACAGAGGGTCCAAATTGTATTACTCTACCAGTAAATAACCTTTATAATGACATGAAAAGACATGTAGCAAATTGCAACAATGTTTTCCATTGTTGATTTTTACACAACCTTTATTGTGTGTACCCACGACTCTTCCTGTGTTTTTCCAACCACCAAACTATAAATTTATGCTAGCATTTTTCATGTCCTATTTCCCTCAAAACTCTAATCCCAGTGTTTATATATGCTCCCACACATGTCCCATTAATTACAAATGAAGTGTGGCCATTGGTTTTTACTCATGCACCCAATAACACATTTTATTTTGGGCGGGTACATTTAATATTTTCAGCTGTCTTTTAATTTTATATTATATAATTGTAACTGATCACTTCCAACATTTACTATTTGTTTGTAACCATTCTTTTAAATACAAGTGAAACATAAATATTTAATAAGTGCAACAAAATCAAATTAAATATTGGTGAAGATCTTGTCATTTGATTATAATTGGTCTCCATAACACAACAAACTTGTCTTTGTTTTTCCTTTGTTGACTTGATTTTTTATCTCAAATTTGCAAAGGCTTTTGGAATTTTGTATATTCAATGATAGCCTTGTTGTTTTTACATGTATCAATAACACGTGACACTTGTTGATCCAAGTCTAGGAGGTGGGTGGAAGTGAAGGAGTTGGATGACATGGTGAAGATATGTGAATCTTGGAATAGGTTAGAAATATATTCAATAGAGTCTTTGTGGGTATCTTTATCATTGTTGTTAATATTAAGGATGCTTGCACTTATTTAGTGGGATGAAATTAGGCTTAGTGGGAATAGTATTAGGTGGTTCATACCCCAACCCTTGATGCTTGTCATTGTGTATCAACTTCAATGGTTTTTGCATTCCATGTTCTTATTTTCTGAGACCTTTTCCTTTATATCTCATCCTTTTGAATATGTGAAAACCTTTAGGATAAATATTTGTAATTGGATCAAGTTTAGACTTTTGTTCTCTATCTTCTTCATCTTTTTATAACTAGGAGGAGATATCCTCTTCAATAGTTTATTTTTCCATTGTACCCTAACACTTGAAGGGAGTAGGTGCACTTTGTATTGTAGTTTTTATGATGGTATCAATGGCATAGATTGACCAAAAATTTTAGGAAATAGCAAGAGTTTTCCTATGTCGAAAGATGAATGTAACTCATACACTTTGCATCCTATGTCTTTGATTTTAGCCTTGATCTTTGGGATAGTGTGAAAAGTGGAGGAGGATTTTAGTAAGGAAGGCTCAATGTGTGAGGAAGAAGATGCTTTGTTATTGGTCAAACAATATTATTAAGGGACATGACTACTTTCCAAGAATTTGCAATATTGAAAGGATTTTTGATCAACAAGTATAGTCACTTCAATTCCATTGTGTGGGAACTTGATGTATTGGTGATACATGGATGGGATGGATTGCATGGAATGGATCCATGGGAAACCAAGAAGGATGTTGTTTGGGAGATCAAGGTCTTAAATATGACATGTAGTTTCCATAATGGTTGGTCCAACCTAGATGGATAACTTTAAAGCACCTTTAGATTCGCGCTCAACACCATCATAACCTTTGATGGTAATATTCTTTTGAGGATCAACAACATCATCATAATATCCTAATTGTTTTATCAAATTCTAGGTACAAAGATTAAGTCTTGATCCACCATCTATTAGGACATGCTTGATCAAGTGGTTTTATGGATAAGGGCTTCAAGATAGAGTGGTTTGTTGTGAGATAGATCGATGGAAGGAAAATATTTAGTAGTAAAGATGAGAGATTATGGAGAAGATAAGTGCCCTATCATGGGCTTGAAATTGGTCAATGTTAATGTCACTGGGGACACAAGATTCTTGGAGGGATTATCAAGGATCTCTTTGTATGTGGGAGATGTTTTAAGTATCTTAATAATGGATATTTGTGCTGGTGTTTCTCTTAAGTGATCAAAGAGGTTGCATTTTTTTGTAGATGGAGAGGAGGATGAGGCTCCTTGGATGGTGAATTGACCACTGCAGGTAGTCATGTCATAATTAGAGGCTTTGATGGTTATAGTGGTTACTTGGGTAGGACTTTGTTCAATGTGATTGATAATAGAATCAAATGAGATATTATTATTATAGGTGTAGGGGACCGTGTTATAAGATAATATAGCATTGTAAATTTTCAACCCTAACAATTTCACACTATGTTTGGCTCCCCCTTAAGTGCTTGGACCTAATTATGCTTAAATTATTTTCCCGTTTTATTATCATTTTTGAAAAATTAAGATAAATTTGGGAATTAAAATTAATTATTTATTTAATGACAACTTAAAATCAAAATTAGGTTTGTTATAGGGAACCCTCAACCTTGACCACCCTATTTTGGCCTAATTTTAGATATTTAATTGTTGGCATTAATATGCTTGAAAATTTAAATTTATTTGTCGGCTTCTTGAAAAGATTATAATGAGAAATGAAGAAATGCATATAAATATAAGTCTTTTTCACCATTTGAACACCTAAGGAAATTTTGATCTATCGAGCATCCCAAAAAGTAGTCAAGAGTAGGATAAGCATTATTTTGCAACATTTTCATAAGTCAAGATTCATATTAGAAATGCATCATCATGTAAGATTGTTTCATGTTTTATGTTTATTATTTTTTGAGTACTAACACTTGCAATATCTTTAGTCAAGTATCAATTTCTCCTTGAATGATACTTGTGAAATGACTTCAATCCATCAAGAAAAGCATATATGAGTGGTAAGTTGTAGCACTTGTGATTTATCATTTATTTTATCCATTTTCCTTTGCCTAACCTAGGGTAATCACTCTTTATCCAACATCATCATAGCCATTGTGGAGGTGGAAACACCAAAGTGGGGTTTGACTTGGGCAAGCCCCTATATGAAATGACCCTTCCTCTCCTCTTTTTCTTGCAAGTGGCAGATATGAAAGTGGATTTGGAATAATATTGAAGATTTAATATCAAGATCAAGAATTCAAGCACATTTATTCAATCAAATTAGGGCAATATCAATTATTCATCAATAGATGAAGTTCTAAAGTTAATTTTGAAAAGTAAGCACCTATAGACTGTAACCCATATGTTCCTATTCAGAGATTTCAGAAACCCTAATTCTTAGTCAAGGGTGCCCACACTCCTGATCAGGAAATTCAAGCTCAAATTTGAATGCCAAGCTCCTATGTCTCTACCTTCTACTTTTTTGTTCTTAGTTTCTATCAAATAGTTATGTGTCATTCTAAATCTACATCAATTTGTTGTAGCTACATAATGGACTTAATTTATAGTTAAAAAATAACATATATCACATCCATTCAACTCCAAATAAATCAACCATTCTAAAAGGGAACCAAAACTCTAATCAGCCATTTTGGCTCTTGAGGATATTAGCCAAGTGGTCTTTTATGATCGATTTTATGCTCCCTTAATGTTGTAGGTTAAAGGTGTAATTTGGACCCAAGATCCCCTTTTCCTACATCACATTTTGGTGAGCTTGATGTATCTTACAATTTCAAGATTTTTGTTTACATATCTATTGTCCTAAAATCTAAGTGAAATCTTAGGTTGTTTGAAAGCAATATCATTCAAAGTGCATTTCATGTTATACATTGAAAAAGTTAAGATTTGCATCTCATAGTCATAAAAAGTGTTATATTTTCAATACTTTAGAGATAGATTTAGTTAGTTATAAAATTTTGCATTCTAGATTCAGTTAGTTATAACATTTTGCAATCTAGAATTGTCATTTATCAAGAAAGTGGTACTCATTACATTCATTTTATTGCTTTGAAACATAAAAATTCATGCATGCATGTGTCTTATATAAATAAATTAGGTTTTCTTTCATTTCTAAAATTTTGTTTGGTTTCATATCTAAACCTATATAATCATAGACCTTTAAACATTGTACTATATTTCCAAATCTTTAAACTTTCAAAAATATACATCTCTGGTCTAAGGCACCCACGCCCTTGTCTCACTAATTTCACTCCAAATTCCAGTCATAGTTTTGTCTTTGTAACCTCTGTGCAAACATGTATCTTGTTTCTAATATTTTTTTCTATTTCTATCATCATCATCTATTTTTATTCGCATTGCATGAACATTCAAGTCTCTCAAACCTTGTAATTAATTTAAGAGCTTCATGACTTGGTGTCTCATATCAAATACTCCTGCGAGATGTAGTTATAAACTCATGGCTTCCCGTGCTATAATTACATCTGGTGTGGAGCCTGAGTTTCATAACTCTTTCACTCAAGGAATCACATCTATGTAATCTATCTTTGATTCTCTCCATACTCCTACTTTGTATGTCTTCTTCATCACCAACCATTCATGTGGACTTGGAAGTTGTTGTTGCACATGTCCCTAAGGATAGACTTAGACAACTAGAAAAAGACCTTGAAATATTTCAACTATTTTTAAGCACTGAATCCCTAGTTGGAGAAATTGTTCCCCTTGTAGATATCCTTAGAAAAATAATCAACAATTCACAAGAGATAGAAGTGGTGTGTATCCTAGCTCATATAGTGGACTCAAATATCCCTAAAACAACTGGTTTCACTCAAAACCTTATAAATTCTAAAAATCAAATGGGAAAAAAAATTCCTCTCCTCCAACGACCATACTTTCTATTTTTACTTTCACCCTCCAGTTGTAGCATCCACCACACAATATAATAATGGCCTTAACTCTAGTTTAGTCCTTTCTTGTGGGAATACTTATAGTGTTGTTCCTTCAGCTATCACACCTCCATTTACTTCACCTCCCATCAAATTTCAAAATAATAACCCTCTAATCATCAACAATAACCCTACACACTCCAAAAATTCTCAAAACATGTCACCAAACAATCCTGTAATAAATCAACACTTACCAATCATGTCATATTTACAACAACAAAAATCAAACATGAACAAAAATCAATCCAATGCCAATCCTTCAACATATCTTACATAGATTCCATTATTCTTTTCTATTTTAAACACCCATTTTGTAAAACATTAAGCTTTCAAGCTTTGAGAAGCATGTTGGCAAAGGAGATCCCAATAATCATGTATTGACTTTTATCACTCTATGTAATTATTTCCTTTTGAAGATGCTCTCTTGGCTAAAATATTTCCTTGATCATTGAAAGACATGGCCTTGGATTGGTTTTTTTATTGCTTAATAATTCAATTACTTCCTTTACGTAAATTGTTAATTAATTCCTTCAACATTTTCAAGAAACCATTAGACTTCAAGTTACACTATCATATTTGATCCATTGTAAACAAGGACCTAAGGAAAAAGTGATTTATTTTATAGGGTGATACTAAGCTCTTTATTCACAAATCTCATATTCCATCTTAGATGTTGATATACAAAGAGTCTTTATTGGAAACTTCCAACCTAACATTTGAGATAAGATCTTATTAATGAAATATCAATCGTTTACACATTTATGCATGACTCTTCGAGATTACCAAATTTTGGTTAGCCAATATGAATGCACAACTTCATTGGCTCCTAATAATAAATTTGAAGTCATTCCTTAATCTAATTATCAATCATTTAAAAATAAAAATAAAAACTTCATCAAAATAAACACTCCTCGGTCGTCCAACAACATTCAAACACAAGTTGTTGCTACGTCTACAACACCATATCAATTTAGGCCAAGAGATGGAAAATTTTCACAATTTCTTAATTCTCTCCATGCTATTATGTTACAATTTCTTAATAAAAACATGATCTAACTTCCTCCCATTCATCCTATTGATACTGCCAAACCATTACCTCCTAACTTTAACGTAAAATTCTTTTGTTAATATCACCATACATCTAGGCATGATACAAAAATATGTATGTGTCTAAAGCACCAAGTGCAAGACCTCATAAATTCTAATGTCATCCAATTGGTTGGTGTAAATGATAAAGGGAAAAAATGAGTAGTGCCACCTAATCAAAACTTACAAATATTTATCAATCCAATACCAAGCTATTCAACCAATATTTTTGAAGAAAATGATAACGAAGAGGATGTTGATAACATATATGATATAATCGACATGATTGATGTTCATCCTTACAAAAATGAACCTAATATATTATTTTATATCACTTTTACACATATTGATGCTTCTATACATGCACTCTATGGTCCTATTTACATCATCGGTCGAATTAATGACAAACCCACAAGGGGAGTCCTCATTGATCTGATATGTTTAGTATTATGTGATCACCGAAGAATTTTTACATGTACATGAGTTATATAAGGATAATTTGAATAGTTCTAAGTGTCACTAAAATCTCACCATGGTTCTATTCTCTCTACAATTAGTTCCATAACTCTCCCAATTCAAGTTGGACCTAAAAATTTAGATGTTTTATTTACCATAATCCCGACGTCAGATCAATTTCATGTGAAGTTAGGTCACCCATGGATTACCTCCATGAATGAGGTCCCCTCCATTATTCATAAATACCTTAAATTACCATTTGAAGGACAAATAAATACTATCTATCATAATGAATTTAAAATTTTGGCACTTCATGTATTTTTTTCACTTGATTACTTTTGGCCTCAACTAGCCCAATCTACTCAACCTCATGAAGATTATCTATTATTATCATATCAAAAGTTTGAAGCTAAGAATATATCCCAATTATCTCTTACTAATATTCTTCTTGAGGCTCCTTAGTTTCTAGTGGCTTAATGGTTGTTTTTCCTACTCGGGTAGCGAATGAACCTTGGTTTGAACTAGGTATTATTCCTTGGCACCAACTTTCTAGCATCTATGTTGCAGTTCCCCCTTCACCATCTTCTCAAGGACCATGAGACAATCATTCAACAAGGCCTTTAAGGATTACTTTTGTGTCTCCTAAAGAAAGACAATCCTTTGTCCAAAAACCTAATATCCCTATGGTTTCCCAACCTTCAATAGTTCGTTCAGTTCCTCCTACAAGGGAAGAAAAGGGACCAATATTGGAAAACACAATTCCCCCTTCACAAGTTGAAGCTCATACAAGATGAAATGAAAGTGAAAATGAACGTAAACAAAGACGACGTGTTTTGACTCGTTAGCTTGCTAAAGATAACAAAACCTTACCTAATGATCCTACATCCACACAACCAAATTACAATGAGATACCTTCCACCCATCCATATTTGACATCACCTGAATCCACCCACCTCCCTCACCAAATCATGAATTTGAACCTTATCATTCTCAACCAAAACAAGTAATAAAAATTTCACTCTCCCCCCCGTCACCTATTATAAATGATAGCACTCACAATAATGTTGATAACACTAATATGCAACATATTGAGATATATTTTGATGTTGATTCAAAAGATAAAATAAAAGAACAAAAATAGCATAATGCATTATCTCTTATGTTTGTAAAGTTAATGAATTTAGATGGGGGAAACCATGATGATCCTCCATTTGTGAGTCACCCACCATGTGTTGAATCGGGTACCTCTCCTTGTATTGGACTTGTTGTAGTTCCTTTATCTTGTTTTATATCTTCTATTTATGATGAGCAAGATTGGGATGTAGATGAATTTCTATAAACCAGCTTGCATGGTTAGTACCTTTTTTGTCTTTGTATTTTTGTGTGCATGTAATGTGATCTCCCCATAATGTGTCACTTGAATTGTATTTGTGTTTGCTATTTGTCTTTGGATGACCCTTGATGTTCTTGTTGGAAGAAGGATACAAAGAGAGAAAATATGGCATAACATGCCTCTATTTGTATCTCCATTCCTCTTTATTTTGTAAACGTCTTTCTTTTGTTCCTTTTTGGAATGATGAAAAGCGTTGAGACATTTAGGTATCTTCCATGTTGACCCAAAATATTTTCTATAGTCTTCATGTACCATTCATCCCTTGTGTTCTTAGTTACACAAGTATTTTGGGAATGACGTCAATTCAAAGCATGATCATACTAATATATATTATCTCTCATCTATACTAACCCCAAATCTTTGGATCCCTCATGTGTTATTTTATCTTGTCAATTACATGGCTTTGCTTTGGGGGGAACCCCTTGTCATGAGTATCTTCTTGGGAACATATCACTTGGCATAGGGTTTCCTAATAAGCTCTCATATCCTATCATTTTACAAATATCATTTTTATTCTACCTTAAAGTTAATTGCTCTCGATTGGCATTAGTAATTACTTTAAGGTGGGGGCATGCATTCCATTATGTGCTTCACTTTGTTCACACAATATGAATCTAGTGATGCTTCCATGACATATTGATCATATTTTGTAGCGCCTTAACATAATTATTGTTATTATAATTCTTAGTATGGTTGACATGAGAACTCACCTAGTGAATATCAGACTTAACTATCCCTTGTGTGTTTTCATTTGCTACCTTTGTTGAAACTCACCCAATGAATATTGGACTTCACTAGCTTGTGTTGTTTCTTATCAAGATCACCTAGTGAATATCAGACTTTACTAGCCTATGATGCTTTTGTCTATTCATGGGTCACCTAGAAAATATCAGACTTTGCTAGCCTGTGATTTATGGATATCTCGGGTATGCATCCTTGTAGGAATCTATGGATCTTGCTAGTCTATGATGTCATACCCCCTTTTTGTGTTTGCATTGTGTCTGTATCATGTTTTACATGGTTTCTTTTCATTTTTGTTTTGTTTTATGTTTGATTTATGTCTTCATTGTGTATGCTTCATGTTTTTCATGTCTATTTTATTTCATTGCACATTATGCATGCATGTTCCTTTGTCTTCTCATTATTGTGTAGTAGGATCTTGAGCCTGGGGGTTAGCATATCCCCTAGATTCAGTGGCATCTTACTTCTCCAATATTTAGATGAAAGAAAACTTCTTGGTTTTTCCTTACTTTAGTGTGATCATAAGTGTGTAAGTAAGCTAAGGTAGTGGAACAACTTCCTACACTAATCTTGAGAGGACGATAATGCAAAACTTTTACAAATCTTTAACAGTTACAAAAACTTAAACAAAAATAAACATAAATATCATGCATACCACAACACAGTGATTTACGTGGGGAAAACTATTTTGGGAGAAAAACCGCACACCCCAAAATTGCCCAATATATTATTCAAAAATCACAAAGATTACAATAAACTTGCAAAGAAAGCTTCTCATAGGAGTATCACCAATCAAAGGTCCAAAGGCAACATGTTCACTATCAAACTCTCAAAATACATCACAATACATAGTTGTAATATAATGCCTTCATAAAATAGAGTTGTCTTCTAGGGAAATTTAAGCTAATTAAATATCAGCCGTCAGATCTAAAACCTAATGATGAATGGTCCAAATTTATAATAATAAAATATAAATAAAATTTTCCAATCGAGGGTGTTGCCCTTGAGCCCCCACAAGGGCGTGCAGCCCCTAAAACCCCCTGTCGAGGGGTATTATCCCCTCAGAACCCTTGTGGGGGGAACCCCCCATCTCTATGTATCAACAATACCTTATGTAATTACATGGTCGAGACACATTTTCCCAAAAAATCTCCCACTTGTTGAACACCTTGAATTTGAACATCATCTAAACTTCTTTATGCTCACAGACTTAGTTAAAGAATCAGAAACATTCATCAAAGTCTCTACCTTAAACAACTTCACCCTACCATCTTCGACCATATCTCTAACAAAAATGGCAATGTACATCAATTTGCTTGGTCATGGCATGAAATGTTGAGTTCTTAGCTAGACATATCACACTTTAATAGTCATAATAAATTTTTGCTATGCCTTGTTTTATTCCAATATTTGAACATAGCCTCTTAATCCAAATGGATTATTTACAAGCATGCATGGTTGCAATATACTCAGCTTCAGTAGTGGAAAAAGAAACCACGACCTATCACTTACTCATCTAACTAATTGCACCACCAAATAAAGTAAACAAATAAGCATTGGATTGTCTGCTATCAACATCACCTACCCAGTATGAATCCATATAACCATGAATATCAAGGGAAATGTCATCTTCAATCATATTACTATGATAACACAAGGAATAATCTAAGGTACCACGTGAATATATGAAGACTCTTTTAATTGTATCCCAATTAGCTCTATCAGGATTAGATAGATATTTGGAAAGAACTCCCACTGCTTGGGAAATGTATGGTGTTGTACAAACCATAGCATACATCAAACTTCCCACTACACTTTGGTAAGGCACTCTACTCATGTCTTCTATCTTTAATGGGTTTGTTGGATAATCTGAAATAGATAACTTTGTTCTAGCTAAAACAAGAACACACAATGGTCTACAATCCTGCATATCAAACATTTGTAAAATAAAATTCACATACTTACTTTGGCCAAGCCATAGCTTTTTTTTCACTCTATCTCTTCTAATTTCCATCCCAAGAATGTGCCTAGCTACACCAAGATCTTTCATTTCAAATTTAGTAACAAGTTGAGATTTCAGTTATGAAATCATACCTCTCTTTTCCAATAAATAACATATCATCAACATATAATATAATAAGCAAGAAACAATCACCATTAGTTTTATAATAAACACAATGATTTGATTTAGAATGTTCAAATTCCAAACTCAACACATATGTATCAAATTTTTGGTACCACATCCTAGGGCTCTATTTTAGGCCATAAAAATATTTCTTCAATTTGCAAACCAAATGACTTTTACATTTCACCACATAGTGCTATGGTTTTTCATAAATATCCTCCTCCAAGTCACCATGAAGGAAAGCATTTTTCACATCCATTTGTTCAACCTCTAAATCATAAGCAACAACAATAGAAAGAAAAAAATATAATGAATGTCATTTTTGCAACAAGAGAAAATATCTCACCATAATCAACACCCTCAACTTGAGAGTAACCTTTTGCAACCAACCTTGCTTTTTACTTCTCAATACTTCCATCTAAACTAATATTTTTCTTGAACAATCATTTGCAACCAACATTTTTTCATCCTTCAAGGAATGGTACAAGATCCCATGTATCATTATTTTTCAAAGTTGTCATTTTTTCATCCATAGCAATCTTCCAGGATTCTACATCATTCATACTTAATGCCTCTTCTACTGATCTGATTCATCCATGTTAGTATTCAAAGAAAAAATACATCTCCAATCATTAGGTGAATACCTTTTCAAGTGGTTTTCTATGCCTTGTAGACCTACAAACAAGTTGAGTTAGAGGTCCTTCCTCCTCTTCTAAAGATTCAAAGCTAGATGAGCTCTCTTCAACTTCTTGTATATCCATGGGCCACAATTCAACTTTCTCACGTGTAGAAGGAAATTGAATCACATCTTCATGTTTACTTTATTCTCGCTACAATGTAATAGAATAAGGCCTAATTTCTATAAAAATCACATGTATACTATGTATTCCCTTATGTGCAATAGGATCCCAAAGCTTGTATCCTTTCACACCATAACTATATCCAAAGAAGATACATTTTATAGCCTTTTTTCCAACTTTGTTCACTTCTCCTTCGGTACATGTACGTATGCCTCACAACCAAAAACTTTAAGATGTATTAATGAAGGCTTATGACCTAACCTTGCCTCTATAGGCGTCTTATCAACAAGAGTTGATGTAGGGGACCTGTTAATCAGGTAACAAGCAGTGGTAACAACTTCAACCCAAAACCTTTGTTCTAGACCAGCACCACTCAAGATACTCCTAGCCTTCTCCATCATTGTCCTGTCCATTCTTTCTATAACTCCATTATGTTGTGGAAAATATAGAGTTTTCTTTTGTTTATGAATACCATAATATTTACATAATCTATCAGAATCAATGGAGAAAAATTCACCGCCATTATCAGTCCTCAAACATTTTATTTTATTTCTAGTCTACAACTCAACCATTGATTTAAATTCTTTAAGTTGATTAAAAACTTTGGATTTACTCTTTAGAAAATATACCCATGTCCTTATACTATAGTCACCAATAAATGAAACATAATATGTGGATTACCAATTGAAGGAACATCTACAAGACCAAACACATCATAATGAATAAGAACCAATACACCACGAGATTTATAAGAACTCGAGTAAAACTAAACACAATTTTGTTTTCCATAAATGCAATGCTCACATAAATCAAATTCAAGATTACAATCAGACAAACCTTCAACGAGGTTTTTATTTTTAAGGTCCGTAGACGCTTTTCTTCAATGTGGCCAAGTCTCTGGTGCCATAACATAATTTTCTCTGCAGGTAACTTTGATTATGAAGAAAGAGCACCCTTGGGTACCCAAAAGCCATGACCATCTATTGAAGGTGAAACTCTCACCTCTTCCATAGACTTTATTTTCACATAAGTTCTATTACACTTAATAGTTCATGCATCAAGCATATATAATGTGCCATATTTGACACCTCTAGCAATCACCATAGCACTTTTGACCACCTTGTATCTTGCATCAAAAAATACTATTTGCACACCTACATCTATTAGTTTTCTCATAGCTAATAAATTTAATGCTAAACCAAGGATATGCAACATATCATTAATCCTTTGTATTCTACCATCAAGAAAATTGATTCTAACTTTACTACGGTCGACAATATTTAAATAAGAATCATCACCCAACTACACCTTACCTCCATCAAATTTTTCATATTCATAAAACCAATCTTTATTAAAGGTCATATGGAAAGATGCACTTGAGTTAATTAACCATGCATCATTACCTGCATGAGTTGTCAAAACTACAATGAACGCATCACCATCTTCCTTCTCAGACTCAAAATCATAATCAAATTTCTTCTTTTCTTCTTTGCATTCCTTATGAATATGTCTAGGCTTACTACAATTCCATCAAGTAACTTTGGACTTTCTAGGAGATTTTGATCTCCCCTTGTACTTGGATTTATCACCCATCTCATTCTTCTTTCCTTTTTCCTTAGGTCTTCCACGAACATTTAGGGCCTCCTTGGAACTAATGGATACCTTCCTCATCATCTCTTTAGAAAGCAAAGAACTCACCGCATCTTTAATCTTCAATATAACAGAAGTAATCCCAATAGCCATAACAAGATAATCCCATGAATCAAGCAAAGAACAAAGCAAGATCTGACATTTCTCCTCCTCATCCATTTTGGCACCAACTAATGCCAATTGAGCCACCAACATATTGAATGCTTCTAGGTGGTCTGTAATTTTTCCACCATCTTCCATTCTCAAGGAATACAATTTCTTCCTCAAGAAAATCTTGTTCACTAAAGATTTGGCTTGATACATCTCACCAAGCCTATTCCATAGTTTATGTGCAGAGGTCTCTTCATGGACATTGATTAAAATAGATTCTACCAAGCACCATTTGATTAGACCCTTGGCTTTATGATTCATAACATCATATTGAGTAGCCAAAGTAGGATCTACAGGCCTTGAAACATTCTCATCAACAACATCCTATAAATCTTGATCTATCAATAGGTCCTCCATATTCAACTTCCACATTTCAAATTTATTTCTAGAAAATTTATCCACATTTATTCTCCCTGATGAACTTGCCATCTGAAAATTCTTGCAACAAAATCACAAAGCGTCTTCTGCACAAGCTCCCACTCAAATTTGGATTAATTCAACAAACCTAGCAACCCACAACTAAAACCAAAGGTGATCAGGCTCTCATACCACTTTTAAGGAAGCTAAGGTAGCAGAACAACTTCCTACACTAATCTTGAGAGGAGGATAATGCAAAACTTTTACAGATATTTAATAGTTACAAAACCTTAAACAAAAATAAACATAAATATCATGCATACCACAACATAATGATTTACGTGGGGAAAACCCTTTCAGGAGAAAAACCCCACACTCCAAAAGCTTCCCAATATATTATTCAATAATCACAAAGATTACAATATATTTGCAGAGCAAGCTTCTCACATGAATATCACCAACCAAAGTTCTAGAGGTAACATGACCACTATCAGACTCTCAAGATACATCACAATACACAACCGTAATAAAATTCCATCATAAAATAGGGTTGCATTCTAGGGCAATTCAAGCTAATAAAGTATCGGTCATCAAATCTAAGACCTAATGATGAATGGTCCAGATTTACAATAATAAAATATAAATATTTTTTCCTTTCGGGGGCACTACCCCTAAGCCACTACCAGGGTGTGCAACCCTCAGACCCCCACTAGGAGGGATGATCCCCTCAGACCCCTCACAGGGTGGGGGGCATTGTTGATGTATCAACAATACCTTATGTAATTGCAAGGTTGAGACACAATTTACCAACAAAGCATAAGTTCATACTCTCACTAAAGTGGGGGATAAATGTAACATTGTAAATTGTTGACCCTGGCAATTTCACACTATGTTTGGCTCCCCCTTAAGTGCTTGAACCTAATTATGCTTATTATTGTCTCATTTTATTATCATTTTTCAAAAAATAAAGATAAAATTTGGAATTAAAATTAATTATTTATTTAACAACTTAAAATCCAAAATAGGTTTGGTCTAAGGCACCCTCCACCTTGACCACCCTATTTTGGCCTGATTTTTAATATTTTATTATTGGCATTAATATTCTTGAAAATTTAAATTCATTTGTTGGCTTCTCAAAATAATTATTAGGAGAAATGAAGAAATGCATATAAATATAAGTCTTTTTCACCATTTGAACACAAGGAAATTTTGATCAACTAAGCATTCCAAAAAATAGTCAAGAGTAGGATAAGCATTATTTTACAGCATTTTCATCAATAAAGATTCATATTAGAAATGCATCATCATGTAAGATTGTTTCATGTGTTATGTTCATTACTTTGTGAGTACTAACACTTGCAGGATCTTCAATCTAGTACCAATTTCTCCTTGCATGAGACTTGTGACATGACTTCATTCCATCAAGAAAAGAAAATATAAGTGGCAAGTTGCAACACTTGTGATTTATCATTTATTTTATCCATTTGCCTCTGCTCAACCTAGGGTAAGCACTCTTTATCCAACATCATCATAGCTATTATGGAGGTGGAAACAACAAAGTGAGTTTTGACTTAGGAAAGCCCCTACATGACACAATAGATACCTGAAATTCTCCTAGTCTACGAGCAACACCTTTTTACTAATTTTTACCCTTTTCCTAATTATTAAATAATACCTTATTATTTAATTATTATCAAAAAACATATTCTACTATTAATTGACTTTGTGTTATTTAATAATTCATTATAATTCACCCTTTCTGAATAATTAAATAAATCTTATTTATTTAATTATGTCTTAATTAACATTAATCTTCTTGATTAATTAAATAGATCTCATTTATTTAAATTATGTCTTTAATTACACATATTCACCTATTTTAATTAAATAGTTATCGTTAATTGTTTAATTAAACATCAGCACCCTTCTTAAATTAAATAATTGTTACTAATTATTTAATTGAACTACTTTCCCACTTCTAGTTTAAATAATTAAAATAATTATTTAATTCCTCTATCTCATCCCAACATTACCCATTAATAAATAATCAAATCTTTACTTGCACATTCCTCTAGTGATTATCTAATTATTTAATTAATTAATTATCCTCTCATACATTGACTAATCAATCAATTCCATTAATTAATCAATCAAATTCATTGACTTATAAATCAATCCCATTGATTAATAAATCAAATTCCACTGATTGACTAATCAATTCCCTTGATTGAATCAATCAAGCCAGTTAACTCTCCAATCTATTTCCTCTCAACAAACATCAACTGTTGATCTTTATCTTTCATCTTTGAATTTGAACCATTCATCTGAATTAAGAACTTCTATAAAAACAATCCTTCATAGCATGTTGATGGCTAACCACAAAACTTTGGTGTTGGCATTTTCACCATTGTGATCGTCACATACACTTGAAGCTTAAGGTGAAAGAGCATACCAATTTCTAAGAGCAAAAACATACAAATAAGAGCAATGGAAGTAATCTATGGCAATACAATAAAAGGTAAAAGTATCATTTGTTTGAATTTTATTTCATCGTTATTGCATGTTTTGTACTGATTAAATTGGATCTTATTGAGTTTTGGATTGTAGATTATGGTTGCTTGCATTGTTTCCTATTATCTCCATGACTGAAAGGTCAATTTTTTGATTTACATTTTGGTGAACCTGATGTGAATCTCAAATTTGTAACAATTTCTATATAGAATTAAGCTTTTGTGAAGCTACAAGAAATGTGACACAATCACAAAAAATAATAATGCAATCATGGGGTCCTACATCTCAATCGACGATTTGTTCAACACATCTGTTGACCTCATTGATGCATATGAAGTTTACTATGTTGTGTCTATCACTGTTGGTTTTTTGTATTTTGCAGGTTGAACCAGTACACCGCATATGTGTCATCCTACATCATAATTGATACACAGAACATCAAAGTCACTTGTCTAAATGCCACAACTATGTTTTTGTGCATCATAATCACTTCTCTATGCGACGCATCTAAGTCTTCCTACACCGCAAGTGACTCACAAAAAATAAGGCATAAAAATGTTGATTTATACTTTGTTGTTTTTTGGTTTTTCAGTAGAATAAGGATTTTGTGTTACTGATCTATTTTTTTTCCATCTTATGGTGATCTTTCAGATTATCTCACATGTTTTCTTAGTGCTTAAAATGAACATGATCTCACACATTTATTTTTTAGTACTTAAAATGAGCATGATCTCACACATTTCTTTTTAGTTCTCTTAAAAAGAACAATACAATCTCAAACATTTAGTTTTAGTGTTCTTAAAAAGAATAATACAATCCTCACTTTGAAATCTGGATCTAAAATGAATTAGTGTGTTTGAGGATGCAATATTTCACATGGTGCTCTAAAATTAATGGACAATTGCTCACTTCCTTTGGTGTAATTAAAATAAATCAATGATTATTTTATTTGGTGTACTTGCACATGTCAATCTTGTTACCAAAGGTGTATTGCTATGTATCCTCTCCCCTTGCACTTCGTGCAATCTTGGGTGACGAGAAATAGCAACACGTAAACTTTCCCCATTTCTTTTTAAGTAGAAGAACTACCTTGGGACACATCCTCACTGAGAACCCAAGGGTTCAACCTCAAGCGACATTTTCTGGTGCACTATAGAAATTGGATGAGAGTAAAAGTTGTAGTTCGATCTGTGCATGTAGTTCCCTAGACTTTCAGTAAGGGACTACAATTTTTCGGTTCCTTGAAGAGACGTATGAGAGGTTGACGATGTTCATAGAGATCCACCAACTAAAAACCTTTTGTTGTAGAGGCCATTAAAGTCCATTCGAACGTAACTTATAAAGTGGTGCAAGGGATGCAAATCACACCCTAAAGCTACTCACCATGTACTTTATTAGGTTGAGATAGATCTTCTTTAGCTACTAGAAATAGTTCTTAAGAAGTGAAAGAAGGTGTACTCATAGTGCCTGTGGACGATCCTATGTTATTGGAATTTCCATATAGAGAAGGTATTTTTACAATTGACCCAATTGTTCAAATACCTAATCTTTCTAAGTATTTACCCCCTAAATGGGAGGTGGGCCTACCTACAGTTACACACCCGTTCTACTACTAAATTAGGTTGTGAATGTTTTGAGTCTTGTTATTACCAAGTGTAAATGACCTTATCATTTGACACAAAACTATCAAAAATCACAACTAATAACTTATCAAATAACTATATTTTATGTTTTCTTAAACTAGATAACATCTAAAATTAGAAAATTAAACAAGGTTAGGGTTCCCGAAAGGTCATATTTTTGACAAAACTTGTACAAGTTGCATATGTTAGCCTGTGTTCCGCAATTGTGTATATGCACCGCAAAAATGGTGTGATACATCCGTTAGTGACTGTGATACATTTATTTGTTAAAACATTGTATCTCTCTATCAGTTGACACTCTGCCTTAGTAAACAAATAGAAATGCATATGTGTTCAATGCATTTGACAAGTTTTATAACGCATATGTTGTTGACTCCACCGTAGTCATAATATTGTGCACCTCATCTTTGGTTTTCTCTGCTGCATTTGTTTGACAAATAAAATAGTTTATTTCCAAAGGCTGCAGAAACCTAATTTTTTCACATAAATCCAAAATCTAAACAAACACTTTTTCTTGCATTTACATTAATTTTTTAACTTTCTTATGTTAAAACATTACATCATTTTACATCATATCACAAGTCCCCAAAAATCTTGTCTTGAACATTCTAAAATCTGAAAACCAAAAACAAATTAGAATTTGCATCTAGTGTTATCATTTTGAAAGTCTCAAAACATCGTCTTTTACAAGCTGCCCCATCAATAAAATTTGAAACCCAACTCACAATTCTAGTTGTGGATTCACTTTTTTTTATCAAAACCACCATCACCACTAGAGGTTTAGAATGTTTTTATGTGGTTACGTTAGTCCAAAATTGAAAAAATTGTCAAGGCAGTCATCTTTTAGGATCCAAAGTCAAGGTATCAAAGGTCTTTACATTTAGTGAAATATCATTAACAAAAAATAAAAATAAAATTGTTTTCATTTTAGTCTTGCACCTTTCAAGATTTCCCAAAAATTGAAAAAATACCAAAAACATAGAATAAATTCATTCTAGTTTGCATCCATACCCAAAACAAACAAGAAAATCAAAATCTAGAAACAAAACAATGTCAAAAGACCATCACTTCTATGGTCGTCACGTGATCACAAATCAAAAGAAAAGAGATGGACTCATCATCTAATCCAATGTACAAGCCAACTAGTGAAATGAACTTTGGTAAAACTCCTAGTGGTCACATGAACTCACAAAATTAAAATTTCCCCCCATTTGAGAGTTACACTTTGAAAGAGGCAAACCATGGGCTCACACCTAAGGAAATTGAAAATGCATCTTAAGATCCAAGGATCTTGAGAATCATTGTTGAAATTGTATCAATGGACCCCAATAGATATTTCATGTAATTGGCACAAAATGGAGCTAGGCTACTACTTGACTTCGAAATAGCCTCAATCATAGGGGAGAATCCTAACACAATGACACTAGGATTAGGTGCCACAATTAGACCTCCACCATCATTAGCACCTATTGTGTCACCACCCGCACCACAATTGAACACAAGCATTTCACCTACCCAAATGTCTCATTATTCGTCAACTATGAATGTTCCACTACCACTAAAATTCACCAAACCCATGGCAAATCCATTTGCCTCCACATCTATAACTGTAGCACCAACCCACACTACGGTTGTAGCCCAAACTTAAACCCATTCAAATACACCAAGTAAGATACAAAAAACAAACCCTTCATATCTAGCACCACAAGTGGGTACAACATACACTTCACAATCACTAAACACACCTCCAACAAGTACTCAATCCTTTTTTAGAATAGGTCCAAACATCACTCCACCCCAACAACAACCAAACAATCTTGGTTCACAATCCACATTTGGGTTTTCTCAACCCCCTTCACAATAACCAAACAATATTGGTTTTTCATCATCATTTGGATTTAATCAACCCCCACCTCTGCAACAACCAAAAAATCATGGTTATGGGTTTAATCAACCCCCACCTCCACAACAACCAAACAATCTTGGTTCGCACTCCACATTTGGGTTTTCTCAAACCCTTTCATAACAACCAAACTATCATGGTTCTACATACACAGCTAGGTTTAATCAACCCCCTCCATAGTGACCAAACAATCTTGGTACATCATTCATAGTTGGTGTTAACCAACCACCATCACCATCATCATTTACTCAAATTCCTGCATACACATCATAATTTCACCAACACATTCCACCCATGCATCAATATCAAAATATGCATGGATTCAATCTAGAGCACAACACTAACCCATTCAAGAACCCTTCATAGGATTGCACACAATACATCCAACCCAACTCAGTGCTAACAGTACCATCACCCATGGATCTGATGACTCAACTGTTACAAATGTTGCAAAAAAATGACCAATATGCACATAACTGGGAGTAGGAAAACCTACTTAGTGGAGGAACTATTTCCCTACCATTTTGATAGGAGCATTCACATGCCCCCCTTTCCCACAAATTTCATAATCCCTAAATTTGACAAATATAAGGGAAAGGGAGACCCCATTAAACACATCTAGGAGTTTCATATAGCCTCTTTAGACATGGCACATGAATATACATACCTCATGAGATTTTTCCTTGGAGTCTAGGAGGACAAGCCCTCGAATGGTTCACACACTTACCTCCAGGTATACAAACTTGGAGTGAACTAATGAATAATTTCATCATACACATTTCCTACAACGTATCAACTAATATCAACATTACCCGTTTGTGTGTTGAAAAGAAAAAAGATGGAAAAACCTTCTCATCATTTCTACAAAGATGGTGAAGCTTAGCTAGTAACTGTGTCTGCCATATACAAGAGAAGCAATTGGTAACATGTTTGAGGAGGTGATAGAAAAAGGATTCTCCATCGATAAATCCCTCGTTGCCAAAGGGCTTGTGAAATTGTTTAAGGAGAATAACAATTATTCTTCTCATAATTCTAAACCAAATGAAAAAAAAATTGGTCACAAAACAAAAACGTGACAAATGATGGAATTGTAGATGTAATGCTCATAAATAAGCCACATCTTGTGCTTAATCTGAAAGGACCCACAATGATGAACACCAATAAACCTCCATAGAAGCAAGAGCCAACTACTAATGTAGTGCAAGACAACACACCACATGGTCCTCCTAGGGGCCCCCAACCAAGACGAAAGTGCATGCCCTTAGGGGAACCAATTGAGGCAATTTTGAAGAAATTACTACAAAATAATGTCATCCAACTAGTTGAGATTAGACATAATGAGTAAGGTCCATTCAAACCAACCTGGTGGAATGATAACGATTTTTGTGATTATCACATAACTAGAGGACTGTTAGAATTGGATATGTTTGCCAAGATCTTGAGACCAAATGGAAAGCACAAAAAGAGAATAGAATGTGATAATAATAAATTGCATTCTTATCAATATGATTCAATGATATGAGATGATTGTGTACAATGAGAGTCTCCTTGGTTATATAGCCAAGGTGAGATACAAGATGTCATAGGATTGTGACAAGTGTCTTAATCATATGACATGAGACAACTAATCACACTTACCTAGGTTCACATGTGTTACAAGTCAAAAGATAAGATAACAACTAATGACAACTAACACCTTCTAGAAAGATTCCTTCCTATGACCTAAGTAAACTTAACATGTGTAAATAAGTCCCCTAGTAATAATTAACTAGGTACAAGACTTTATTTACACCAACACCCCCCCTTAAGTGCAACTTAGGGAGTAGCAAAATATTATGCAAATGACACAAATACACAAAGAATGGGTCCCAACTACTTGGCCATGTTAGGTACCAATGTACAATGAAATCTCTCACAAACAGAGAAAAGGAGAAAACCCCATGGGACAAAACTCCTCTCCAAAAGAGAGATGAAATACAAAAAATGAATTCTCTGAATGATGCATGAGAAGGCCAAAACCCCATGTGAGGAAAAATACCCCCCCATAAGAGAGAAGTAGAAGAGAGACAAGGTAGCCCCCCTCAATGTTGAGTCTCCTACAATGATGGTAGAAGCTCAACATTGAATGTTGAAGATGATCCAAAAGCATCAAACAACATTCCTCCCCTTAGGAAGAAACAAAACTGTGGATGTATGCAAGATGTCAAGAATATGGATGATGTGTGATGGTGTCTCTGAAGCATGCTCAAGTGTCTCCATGTCAATGTCGAAAGCTGAAACACTCCAAACAGGTGTTCTAGGCCACACTGTTGTAGAGGACAATCCAACATCTAGTAGAGATGAATGTAGAACATGATCCAAAGACAGTGATATCCCATCTAAAGACAAAGAAGCCTCCTCCAAATGTTGTCCAAAAATATCGACAATCATGTCAAATTGCAAAGAATGATCATGTAGAGAATGAACAAGAGGGTCAAGGTGTTCCCTCACAACAATTGAAGAAGGTTCTTCTCCATCAAAGAGAAGATGAATGTCATCAATTATGTCCCCCAAATCTGCAATATGAGACTCCACAAACAAATCTGAAATACCTGTCAATAAGTCATCACAAGTAGCCATCTCTGGAAGCCAATGGGGATGATGTATGTCTTGCTGCATTGAATCACAAGTATCATCAACTGTAACAATAGATGGAGGAGATGAAATACATGGCTCAAGAACTGGATCTGATGTGAGAACTCCCAAGTTCAAGAAGCTAAATGTCTCCTTTGAATCATGGTTCATGCTAGAAGTATGATCAACAACTGAAGGAACAATATCATCATCAAAAGCAAAATTTGCAAAGGTATACAACCGAGATGAATGATCAACCACCCCAGTAGCAATGATCTCTTGACTCTCTAAGTCTCGAATGATGACTAAATCAGGTGTGAACTCCACAGTTCTCCCATTTCCACCATGTGTAATATGATATATGGAAAGAATATTGTTCGTCAAATGAAGAACACACAAAACATCCTGGAAAGTGTTGTCCCCAAAACTAATAGATCCAGGTTCCCAATTACACTCATGTATGTATTGTTTCCCATCAAGATAGGAGACATAGTACAAGGCTGAAATGAAGAGAATATAGACTGTGAAGATGTCATATGATGAGATGCTCCTGAATCTAGAAGCCATCTCCCTGATCCCGAACCTGAATAAGCACAAAGAGCTTGTCCTTTATTTCTTGATGTAGATGCTTGATCTTTGTCCTTTTTAGACTGTTTTGAAGTAGAAGGAGAAGGAGATTCAGACATTTTAGAAGGCAAATCAATGTGATTCTCTTTTAGAAGAATTTTCAACTCATCAATATCCTTCTTATAACAATAGTGTTTTTCATGTCCATCCTTCTTGCAATATGCACAAAAAGGCCTCTCCTTCTTAGATGATTCTCCTTTTGAGGATGAGGATTTTGATTCTTTATGTGGCTTGTTATTTTTCTTCTTTTGCTTCTTATCAATATTCCCTGATTCTTTTTGTCTCTTAGACTCACTTGCCACCAATGCTTGTGACTTGGAAGACTTGATTAGACCCATGTTCATTAACTTAGCTTCCTCTTAGATTAAGAGATTTGAAAATTCATCAAACTTAGGATCAACATATGATGCTCCCATAGAAATTCGATGGGTATGAAAGCCAAAAACAAACATTGAATACTCAGGACCAAGCTTGGATAACACATTCAAAATCAATTGTAAATCCTCTTTCTCAATGTTGCACTCTTTCAACTATGTTCTTAATTGCTTGATTTTGGAGATGTAGTCTTGGATGTGGTCAAAACTTTTAGGATCAAGATTCATCAAATCATTATCAATCTAATATCCCCTAATCTTATCTATTTTACCATACAATTTTTCAAAAGTCTTTCATGCCTCTTTAGGTGTTTTGCATGATTCAATATGAAATTGTAAATCAAATGAGAATAATGAACATATGCATCTAAGTGTTTTCTCACGATTAATCTCCCATATTGCCAATTCTTTAGCATCAATAGATTTTTGAGTGATTTCCTTTAGATGACCTATTAGACCTTTTATCATGAGATAGTTCCATACTGATTTTCTCCATGTAGCATAATTATGTGGAGTTAGGAGTTCAATTTGAGATTTCCCCATTTGCAAGAACAAAAACCAAGCAAAAGAATGCAACCAACCACTACAAGATTACCCCCCCAAATTACTCAATCATGAAACCCCCCCAAGCAATATCTAATTTGGCACTTTATACCTAGTCCATTTATAGTTTCCACTGGCCAAAACAACGAAGTGGGCTTTGATCTTAGTGCTTACAGATTCCAAAATAGGCCACCGAATTAAGTACAATTTTTGGTACAAAATGAGATCAATCTGATCATACCACTAAAAAGTACACAAAAAATTATGCACTTTAAAAAAAACTACATTAAAAAATGTTATCGTAGGAGCAAGATATGAGCTCCTGAAGTTCCCAAAATGAGGACAAAGCAACAACACTTGTGAGAATCTATGATTTCTTGAAGAACTAGACACCAAAACTAAATTATTATTTCACCACTACAAAGAGCATGAAAAATTATCCTGAGTCAAAATAAAATTATGAAAAAAGGAGGTTGTGAGCACAAGTTATGAACCCTCAAAGTTCGCCTTCAAAAACCAAAATGCAATTGGGAGAGGGGATGGAAAATTTTCAAACCAACAGTCGACACAATGCTGATGTCAACAACTTGTCATCCTAAATTTGACGGCCCAGTGCCCATAAAAAAGGAATATACTCGATTGTGTAGAATATTCACCCAACTATGAGCTTAAAAATGATGGGTGGGGGCCCATCACCGATCAGCTGACCACATGGAATATTCTGAGGAATCTTTGTTGTTGGTATAATTCGCTCATCGGCTATTAATAGTGGCCATTGAATTTCTTAAAAAGCTACTAATTTTTTGTATATACTGGCCACCAGTGTATTTAAATGCCCGCTAGTGATTTTTATGCTGCCAGGATTCTTTAGCAGTGCCGCCGGTTTAAAAAAATTTGTCGCCGATAAATTATATCCACCAGTTGATTAAACATCAGTCGATGCAATGAGTTGGCTAGAATTTTTACACATGGTCAAGGAGAGTGGGATTGCATTGTAGAGCTGTGGGTCACGGGCCACAGGTCATGTGGCATCTGCGGTACCATTGTACCTTCTGTGGTACTTAAATTTTGCAGAAAATGAAAACTATGACCCTTCTCTTTTTTGGATTTTTAACTCAAAACTTTCAATCACAAAACTACGAATAAATCAAAATATTTGATTTTTTTTCAATTAATTCACAGAATACTAATAAAAAAAATTCAGAAAATTATACCGTCAAAATAATGACGACCTGGGGGGTCGTACAACTCCTTGGAATTTTTTTTGCCTCACCGGACAATTGCTCCGATTTGGATGATTTTGCAATCAATCTTAGGGTTTTTGGCCCTTCTAGACGCAATGATAGGGTCGGATTTGACCCAAAATGCTCCAAAAATGCAGCTACCTTTTGGATCTAGCAACCACTCTTTAGCTTTAAACCCTCATAGATTTGACCTCGTATGTTTGATTTGGACAAAACAAAAGGAAAAATCAACTTTCTTGAACCTTCTGGACATAATGGTGAGCTTAGATTTGCACTAGCTAGCTTTGATATGAACCTGCAATAAAGAGCCAAAAATGGAACACCCCTAAATTTGGTATCTCTCTTCAGAAAAGACTCTCCAATGGCACCCAACCCGCACTAATACCATGTTAGAATTGGTTATGTCTACCAAGATCTTGAGACCAAATGGAAAGCACAAAAAGAGAGAATAGAATGTGACAAGAATAAACTATATTCTTATCAATATGATTCAATGATATGAGATGATTGTGTACAATGAGAGACCACTTGGTTATATAGCCAAGGTGAGATACAAGATGTCATAGGATTATGACAAGTGTCTTAATCATATGAAATGAGATAACTAATCACATTTGCCTAGGTTCACATGTGTTACAAGTCAAAAGATAAGATAACAACTAATGACAACTAACACCTTCTAGAAAGATTCCTCCCTATGACTTAAGTACACTTAACATGTGTAAATAAGTCCCCTAGTAATGAATTAACTAGGTACAAGACTTCATTTATACCAACAGGGACACAAAATGTCCACTTGCTTTAAATTAAAAAGCATCATACAAGATCACATAGAGTAGGGTGATATTCAAATAAATAACCAACCTAAAACAACTAATGTGGATCACATGATCTTCAAAGACATTTTACAAAACCATGGGAAGGGAAAAGCCTCAAGTTCTAGAACAGGTGAAAAAGTTGATTCAAATTATACTAGTGTCACCTATGAGTACACAATAAACCATATCCAATCATCAAATAATAACATATCCACCATCCCCATTAAGAATAAAAATATTGAGTGTGAGATTACCACTAGGTGATCAAAAGTGACTCTGCAAGGAGCCCCTTCAAAACCTTGACTGATGCATGAGTATAACTTACTCGATCATCTAGGAAAAACCCTTGCTCAAATCTCAATTCTTGAGTTGCTACACACCTCTCCCGAGCATAAGGATATTTTAGACAAATCATTGTAGGATTCATTTGTCCCCACAAACCTAAATGTGAATCAATTTGATCTAGGAGGTACTTTTCATTGAAAATTGAAGTGTCCCATATGCTCCAAAATTTAGTGTCATCTTGAAGAGCTCAGAAAATTGAATCCAACGCAACTTGAACAGGGTCAAAAGGAGCTTGTACGCTCAAGATATGGCTAGTTAAAGTTTGGTCAAATAGGTACCTGAGGCCAGTCAAAAAGGAAAAAAATGATTGACTTAGAATCAGTAGAAATTGACATCAAATTGAAGAGCTCATTGACACGAACCCAACACCACTTGTTTCATTGAAATTCGAGCCTATACACATAAGATATCGCAAGTCAAAGTTGGTGATTATCAAAGTTGACCAGGCTGTACAAATGTTGACGTCAGCATGCTGACATGGAAGACCATACAATACGGACAGTGAGTTGGACCAATCAGGGCTTGACACATGGCATACCACACAGGTGACTAGACAAGGCACGTGGTGGTATGGTGTCTGATGTGGTTGCTAACATGGTGGCTAATAGAGCATCGATGTAAGGTTTTCGGTGAATCATTAGGTGCCACGTGGCACCATCTCTATGCGCCACATAGCACCCCTCACACCGCCCGGTTTGAACCATTTAACAAAATGTTGTTAGGGGGGGTCGACCCCCTAACCTCCTTTGTAATAGCCAAGCCTCCACTGCTGCACCGACGGGTTTGTTTTGTTATTCTCAAATTTGGAAATCGTTTTAAAAACAATGAGTGGTGGGGGTTGAACCCGCAACCTCCCCGCTAACAAAAATATTACCCACCGCTATGCCATTTGGAAATTTAACTATATGAGCAGGATGGGTTATTTTTAAAGAATAGTTAAGCCTAAATCCTCCTTAAAGCGTTAAGTGGTTAAACAACTAAACCTAGAAAATGAATAAGTCCAAACCAATGAATAAAAAAAGGGGTTAAGGATGAAAGTAAGGGGTTTTTTTTTTTTGAGGAATATTTTTTATTTTATGGTTAAAGGCCATTATGGGAAAATTTCATGTATAAAAAGGGGGTATGGGATTTGTGAGAAGGAAACCAGGTGATGAGAAGGAGAGAATGCTCTAAATACATTGTAGCCATTTATGTGCAATGAAGGAACATGATGTCACTGCACTGGAAGGAGATGGATTTGTAATGCAGTTGAAGCTTTTATAATCTTGATTTTGGAGCATAATAGGATCAATCACTCTATTGGAGAGGGACTTGGAGACATAGCCATTTGGTGAACTCCATTATCAACTTGTGTTATGTCTTCTTTCTCTTTTCTCTCTTTCATTTTGCTTATCACATTTATAATGCTATGTTTATTTAAGCATTTCAGTTCTTTTAATTCATTTTAAAAGCTTTGAATTATTGTTGTAAATGTTTATCATTCATTAAGCAATTGTCATAGATCCTAATTCAGATCAAGTTTGGTATCAAAGCTTTGTGTGACTAGTATTGCAGAAGTGAATGCTAACGTGATCCAGGATTCAGCGAGGTGAAGGCAAGCTTGAAGAATATAATTTTGAGATCGGAAAATGAAGAGATGATCCACCATCATAGATGGAAGAAGCAAGAGGTGGACAGAGCTCAGAGCTTGATGAGAAGAGTTTTTAGAAGGATTTTCTCGACATGAAGACTGTGGTAGAAGTTCTTTTTCAGGAGAAGAAAGAATCAATGCGATATGGAAAGGAAAGTTCATCGAGGAAGGATGCTCATGAGGACAAAGGGAAAAGATTAGGAGGTTATCGTGAACCTCTGAAAATGCCCCCAACTCCATCTTCTCCTTCTTCTACTGATTTTATGTCTTTTAATCCTTTCAAGGGTGTACATAAGCCTAGGATTAAATTGGATATAAAATTTGATCTAAGTATTGTGGGGAATTAAATGCTAAAAAATTAGATGAATGGGTTCAACAAGTTGAATTCTATTGTAGAGTCCAAAGTCTCTTAGATGATGCTGATAGGATCTAGTTAGCTACTCTTTGGTTGGGAGGAACAACTCTCACCTGGTGGGAGAGTAGGACTTGGGCAGAAATTTCACAACATGGTAGAGTCAATTTAACTTGGATAGGATTTGTTAATGCTCTTAAAAATAAATTATATCCCTTAGGCCATATGCAACAATTAATGATGAATTGAAAAAATTTTAGGAAAGGGAAAGGTCAATTTGTTCAAGAGTACACCCATTAGTTCAGAAAATGGGCTATTGCATTGAATGTTTCATTGTACACCCAAGACACATTGCTTAAGTATATAGGTGGTCTTCACTCTTATCTAAGGCATTCCATTTTGGTTTTAAATCCTAGTAATTTGGATGAAGTATGTGTACAAGCCACACATTTAGAGTCAAGAGGTAAGAGTTCTTTCATTGATAAGCCTAATAAGAAGCCATCTAAGCCTAAAGGTAAATCCAAAGGCAAAGGGAAGGGGAAAAGAAAGCTACAGTTAAGAAGAAGGGTGATAAACCCACATGTTCCCATTGCAAGAAAGAGGGACATGATGATTCCAAGTGTTGGAAGCTACATCCAGAACTAAGGCTGAAGAAATATGGTGGAAACAAAGGCAAAAAAAAGACTGTTGTTGTAATTCAACAGGATCTTGGATTTGATTTGGGGGATGAGACAAAGATTGTTGTTGCCAGGATCCAAGGTAAAGGTGAAGGTATATCTCTTTCATTTGATACAAGTTTTCCTAATGCAAGTTCAATTGCAAGTAAAGAAACTTCTCCACCTAGGAATGATAAGCAAAGGAATGAATTATTTCATATTCGGGTTGTAACAAAGCATACTAAGGTTTATACTTTGTTTGATACGAGATCTCAAGTTAATCTAATATATGAAGAAGTTGTTAAAAAGCTTAATCTAACTACAACACCTCATCTGAAGCCATATCCACTTGGATGGGTTTGCAATGATGCATAGTTACAAGTCATGAAGCAATGTAAGTTAAGATTTGCTATCATTGCAAACTTTGCAGATGAGGTAGAAGCTGATGTAGTCCCTTTAGATATTTATGGGCTTGTGCTGGGGAGTCCCTATTTGTATGACTGAAAGGCTATCTTCTATAGGGAGGAGAACAAATATCATCTTTTTAAGTATGGGATTGAATACATTGTATGTGCACATAAGATAAAGACTAATCTAACCTTGGTAAATACTAGGCAAATGAAAAGGATGGTCAATGCAAGTAAGAACTTTGTATTAATGATTGTACGATCCAAAGAAGATGAAAAAATTGAGGCATTCAAGGGATGTGATCCAAAACATAAATTTGAAATGGTCAAAGTTGTTTCTGCTTATGATGACTTATTTCAGGAGCTAAAGGGATTGCCACCCAAGAGAGAGATGGAGCATGAAATCCAGTTACAACAGGATGTGCCACTTCCTAACATCGGCATGTACCGTTTATCAGTCATGCAAAATGAGAAAATCAAAAATTAGGTTTAGGAGTTGGTTGAGAAAGGATTTATTCGACCTAGTACATCTCCTTGCGGTTCTCCAATTGTGTTGGTTCTAAAGAAGGATGGGTCTTGGAGAATGTGCATCGACTACAAAGCCCTGAACAAGATAATGGTAAAGAACAGGTATCCTCTTCCTCGAATAGATGATTTACTTGATCAATTGAAAAATGTAGTTTATTTCATTAAGTTAGACTTGCATAGTGGATATCATCAAATAAGAATTGCAAAAAATGACATTTGGAAAACTGCATTTAAGACAAAATAAGGACTGTTTGAGTGGTTGGTCATGCCCTTTGGGCTTAGTAATGCACCAACTACCTTTATGAGAGTCATGAATGTTGTATTTCATCCTTTCATTGATGATTTTGTCATAGTATATCTAGATGATATTCTTGTATTCAGTCAAACTTGGGAAGATCATGTAAGTCATGTAAAGAAAGTTTTTGATGTATTGAGAAAAGAAAACTCTTTGTATAGATGTCTAAATGTGAATTCGCTAGGACATCCTTAGTGTACTTAGGCTATGTCATAGGAGGTGGTCAATTGAAAGTAGACCCTGCAAAGGTCGAAGATATTGTAAAATGGCCTAAGCAAAGTATAGTAACATAAGTCAAAAGTTTCTTAGGTGTAGTTCAGTACTGGAGAAAGTTCACTGCAAACTTCTCATATATTACATCACCATTGCACACATTAACTAGTACAAAGGGAAATTTTTAGTGGAGAGGTCCACAACAGAAGGCTTTCGAAACTTTGAAGGAAAAGTTGAGCACCGCACCAATTCTGGCTTTACTAGATTTACATCAATCATTTAAGATCGAGATAGATGCGAGTGGGTTTTACATGGGAGCAGTACTCATGCAAGGAGGTAAACCAATCTGCTACCACTCTGAAACCTTCATAGGAGAAATAAGTAACTATACCACTTATGATAAGGAACTTTATGCATTAGTTCAGAGTGTTAAAAAATGGAAGCACTACTTAATGGGGAAATAAACTATAATCCACATTGATCATCAACCACTTCAATATTTGCACTCACAATCTAAACTGTAACAAAGTAGGCACTTTCGGTGGATGGGTTTTCTGCAACAATTTCATTTGGTAATTAATTATAAGAAAGGTGCCCATAGCAAAGTAGCAGATATGCTATCTAGGCATCCTATTATGAATTCTTTAATAATCCTTCAAAATAGCTTTATGGCTCATGAAATTTTTCAAGAACAATATGCTAATGATGAAGACTTTAAGGATATATATGCAACTTTGATCCAAGGCAAACATGTAGAAGAGAAATATTATTATGTGTAGGATAAATTATTGTATCACTTGGGAAAGTTATGTATTCCAAAAGATGAACAAGCACAGGTAATCAGAGAAGCACACACATCATTGATTGTTGGACACTTTGGGGAAAGCAAACCAATGACTTAGTTGCAAAAATATTGTTATTGGCCTCGTATGCAAGAAACTGTATCCAAATATATTAGAGGGTGTGTAATGTGTGCAACTAGTAAACCTAGTAACATGAAATTGGGGTTGTACACACCTCTACCGGTACCATCCCATCCATGGGAAAGTGTGTCTATGGATTTTGTTGAGGGTCTATCCATGTCTAGGAAGGGACATGATTATCTGTTTATAGTAGTTGATCGGTTTAGAAAAATGTGTATTCTAATGCCTTGGAAAAAATAGGTCACTGTTGTACTGACATCTCATATGTACTTTCAATTTTTATGGGTTCATTTTGGGTTGCCTAATTCTATTGTATTAGATCAATATTCTCGATTCTTGGGAGAATTTTGGTCAGCATTGTGGGGACTCATGGACACTAAACTGAAGAATAGTACAACCTTCCATCTGCAAAATGATAGATAGATAGAGGTGGTAAATAGGACAATTATGTATCTGCTCAGAGGTTACTATAGTAAGCATCCTAAGCTATGAGATGAGAGTCTTCATTATGTGTAGCATGCTTACAATCATGCAGCACACTCTTCTACAAAAGATCTCCTTTTGAGACTTGTTTTAGTTATATGCCAAAACACCGATGGACTTTGTTTTTGGGAAGGATGATGTTGAAGATGGATGCCATGATGCAGACAAGGCTTTGAAGTTCATCTATAAATTCCAAGCAATTCATCAAGTAGTGGAAGCATAGTTGGAGAAGAGCCAAGAAAAATACAAGGCTCGCCATGATAAGCATCGCATTGATCGCCATTATTAGGTTGGAGACAGAGTTTGGTTACATATCAGCAAGGAAAGAATGCAAGGTGAAGGAAGGAAGCTCAAGTTGATCAAATATGGTCCTTCTAAGATCCTTGAAAATATTAGTACCAATGCCTTCCACCTTGATCTTCCTCCATACATGCATATCTATTTAGTTGTCAATGTTGAGAATCTGAACTTGTATGAGCCTCCAATGATATGGGATGAAGACACAGACATTCAAGTTCCATCAGTTAATGATCTTTCACCAAAATATATGTCAAAGTTTCCAGAGGATGTCATCCTAGATAGGAATTTCAGGACTTCACAAAGAGAAGCAGTTGAGCACCTCAGAGTGGGATTGAAGGGGATGAATCCAAGCAAGGAAAAAAGGATGGAGATTGGTAAAGTGAGGGAACTTTATCCTCACTTTCTTTTCGAGTAATCAAGCTTTCAAAGGTCCCAAAACTGTCCAATGGGGAGGACTAATCCAGGGGGATACTTTTCATTGAAAATTGAAGTGTCCCATATGCTCCAAAATTCAACATCATCTTGAAGAGCTCAAAAAATTGAATCCAACACAACTTGAATGAGGTCAAAAGGAGCTTGTACTCTCAAGATATGGCTAGTCAAATTTTGGTCAAATAGGTACCTAAGGCCAGTTAGAAAGGAAAAAAATGATTGACTCAAAATCGGTTGAAATCAGCATCAAATTGAAGAGCTCGTCGACACGAACCCAACAACACTCATTTTGCCGAAATCTGAGCCCGTACACAGAAGATATCACAAGTCAAAGTTGGCAGTTATTAAGGTTGACCAGACCGTACGAATGCTGACGTGGTAGACCATATGGTATAGATGGTGAGTTGGACCAGTCAGGGCTTGACACATGGAAAATTGTACAGGTGACTGGACAAGGCACATGGCGAGACAGTGTCTTATGTGGCTATTGATGTGGTGGCTGATAGAGCATCGATGTAAGGTTTTTGGGAATCATTAGGTGTTGCATGGCACCATCTCTATGTGCCATGTGGTACCCCTCACACCACCCTGTCTGAACCATTTAACAAAGTGTTGTTAGGGGGGTTTGACTCCCTAACCTCCTTTTTAATAGCCAACGCCTCAACCATTGCATCGTGCTGCTTGCTGCTAATTATAGATGTCGGTGGGTTTGTGTTGTTATTCACAAATTTGGAAATCATTTTAAAAACAACGAGCGATAGGGGTTGAACCTGCAACCTCCCCGCTAACAAAAACATTACCGATCACTACGCCATTTGGCGGGATGGGTGATTTTTAAAGAATAGTTAAGCCTGAATCCTCCTTAAAGGGTTAAATGGTTAAACAACTAAACCTAGAAAATGAATAAGTCCAAACCAATGAATAACAAAAGGGGTTAAGGATGAAAGTAAGGGGTTTATTTTTGCTTTGGAGGGATATTTTTTATTTTATGGTTAAAGGCCATTATGGGAAAATTTCATGTATAAAAAAGGGGTATGGGCTTTGCGAGAAGGCAACCAGGTGATGAGAAGGAGAGAATGCTCTGAAGACATTGTAGCCATTTCAGTGCAATGAAGGAACATGGTGTCGTTGCGCTAGAAGGAGATGGATTTGTAATGCAATTGAAGCTTTTGTAATCCTAATTTTGGAGCATAATAGGATCGGTCACTCTATTCGAGAGGGACCCAGAGACGTATCTATTTGGCGAACTTTGTTATCAACTTGTGTTTTGTCTTCTTTCTCTTTTCTCTCTTTCATTTTGTTTATCATTTTTATAATGCTATGTTTATTTAAGCATTTCAACACTGTTAATTCATTTTAAAAGCTTTGAATTAATCATTGTAAATGTTTATCATTCATTAAGCAATTGTCATAGATCCTAATTGAAATCACAATTTCAAGCCATGGTAGGGTTTTTAGCTACCACCCATCATATAACATTCACCAAGCACCACTATACTTCATAGAAAGAAAATTACAATGAACCTTTACACCTCAAAGTATACGTTAATAAACACAAAATCAGACAAGTTTTGATAGATGGTGGAGTTGGGTTGAACATATGCACTTCAAAACTGGTGACTACTTGGGATTCTTTGAGCCTTGTATAGATGAGTCAAAGCGGATTATAATACAAGGATATGATGATATAGAACTCTTTTCTAAGGGTGTCATTGTTCTTCCAATCATAGTGGGTCCTACTATATAGGACATAATGTGTCACATTCTGGATCTGGACTTTCCCTGTAACCTTTTGCTCAGACGCCCATGGATTCATGACATGAAGGTTGTCCCTTCAACATACCATTAATGTTTGAAGTTTCCTTACAATGGTGTAAAGATTACTATTTCTGGTGATCCTGACCAATTCCAATATTATAATAACCTGAGAGGCACACCAAAGAATCAGGTACCTAGCCATAGGCAAGACCCATCTACACCCTCTGCATCACACTACATTGATCCAACTTCTTTATCAAAAGCTTCTACATTACCAACCAAATTCCCTGAAACCAAGGTTTAGGTCTAGGATGATGGAGTTGGAGGATACAATATTGAAAGTTTTCTCTATGTGGGGAGGCTAGGTCATTTGCACCTAAACATTATGGAAAACCCTATCACATCAAGAAAGATCCCAAGGTGACAATCTAGTATCACCCACCTACAACCTTCACCAAGTGGAGGGAGTTAGGAAAGGAAAGTATCAATGAAGACCTCTCTAAATGGATATATAGAGATGAAGAGGATGAGATACATGTAGATCTACCTATGGAAAAATACGGTAAAGGTTTTGACATAATGAAACATAAATTCTATGATGGTCACAGTGGCATTGCATTGCAAACATGGGGTAGGACCGAATCTATCCTCATGAGAAAAAGATCAAAAATAAAGGGATGGGATATCAACCACTTATAGTGAAAGCTCCTAGTACTACAATATTTTGGAAGAAAGTCATTAATGTATCTAAAATTATTGAGACATCTAGGGTTGGTATGAAACCTGAATCCCCTACTGATGAAACTAAAAGCCAAGCCTAGATTGATACCTTTTGGGATCCTAATGATTCATCTATCTCTACCCTATCTACCTCATCCTTCAACATTGTTGACACTAATGATAGCATACCATTACTCCATCCCAAATTAATCAATTGGGACCAACAAGGTCCATTGAGCTTGGACCTCTTTAAAAACAATAAATCAATTGTTGGGTTCGTGGGACTTAGAGACAATATACCGAGTGGGGATCACAAGGTTGGATTCACCATTGATCTTGATATGGCTACACACTATGGGGAGTTGGCCTCGCATTCTACTCGCAAAACAAAAAAAATAAAGAAAAACAAGTCTGTAGATGAAAATTGAAAGGTGCCTACAGACATAAAAAAGACAAGAAAAAGGACCTATCCAAAGGTGAAAAGCTCTCTGAGGCACCTAAGGATGGAAGGTTGGACCCACTCCCCACTAATTAAGAAAAATTCCTAATGTTGGTTAAGAAATCACAAGAGGTGAACATCAACACACCAGAAGATCCAAAAAATCATACACTTTGCAACATCCTTGATAGCTATGGAGAAGCCAAATTTCACCAATTTTTTCTCTAAGAGGTGAATCAACTTTGTGTGGTCCTATGTGGACATGCCTAGGCTAAAGCCTAAACTAGTCCTCCATCACTTACCTCTACTCCCTAGTGCTAAACATTTTAAGAAAAATTTGAGGAAGATGCACCTACAAATCACCTTATTAGTCAGAGCAAAGTTGAAGAAACTATTGGATGTTGGGTTCATAAGACCCATCAATTATGTAGGATGGATTCCAAATCTTATACTGGTCACCAAGTTGATTGGGGGCATCTGCATTTGCACTGACTTTAGAGATCTAAACAAGGATTTTCTAAAGGATGATTTCCCTTTACCCAATATAGACATGATCATAGATCTTATAATGGGATATGAGATGCTATCAATGATGGATGGTTTTTATGGTTATAATCAAATCGTAATTGCAGCTGAAAATTAGCACAAGATAGCCTTCACCTGTGCATGGGGTACATATTGTTGGAATGTCATGCCCTTTGACCTTAAAAATGCCAGAGCCACCTATCAGAGGACGATGAACATAATCTTCCATGACATGATGTATACACTAATGGAGGACTATGTTGATGACCTCCTGACAAAATCCCTCACAAGGGATGATCACCTAATAGTACTGTATTTTTTTTTACAAGGTTGGAAGAATATAAGGTTTGACTGAACTTGAAAAAATGTGTCTTTGGAGTAACTTTTGGGAAGCTCCTCGGATAAATTATTTTACATAGAGGCATAAAGGTTGATCCTGCAAAGGTAAAAGCCATCATAGGCATGCCACCACCTTCCAATCTCACACAATTAAGGAGCTTATAGGGAAAACTATAGTCTATATGTAGGTTTATAGCACAACTGGAAAACAAGTTCCACCCATTTTAGTATCTCCTTCACAAGGATGTCCTTTTTCAAGTGGATTGATTCTTGTCAACAGGCCTTCCAAAAAATCAAAGACTATCTACTATCACCACCAGTACTGAGGCCACCTATCAATGGAAAACCACTCATTTTGTATGTGTCAGCAACATTATCTGCACTAGGAGCTCTCCTAGCACAAAATGATGAATATGGGAAGGAACACTCAATATATTATATTAGTCATACTGTTTTAGGGTACGAACTCAATTATACTCCCATTGAGCGAGCATGTCTTGTCGTGATCTTTGCTACATATAAACTATGACACATGTTAAATCTACAAATAAAGGTGATAGTGGAAATAAACTCTCTAAAGTATTTACTCAACAAGGCCACATTAACATGCAGACTGGTGAAGTGGGTAATGCTCCTTAGTGAGTTCGACATAAAATATGTAGAAAGGAAAGTGATAAAAGGACAAGTCATTGTTGATTAGTTGGTTGATTCCCCTACACAAGCATTCACACCTCTCATATCAGAGTTCCTGAATGAGGCAATCTTCAGGCTAGATACATCTACAACATGGAAGATGTACATCTACAACATGGAAGATGTACTTTGATGGATCATACACACATCATGGTTCAAGAGTTGGTGTCTTGTTTATCATGCCACAAGGGGACACTATCCCTGAGTCATACAAGATCACCTTCCCATGTACGAACAACATCACGAAATACAAAGCCTTGCTCATGGGTTTGAGGGAAGCAATCAAATGGAAAATCAAAAACTTGCAAGTATATGGTGACTCACAGTTAGTGGTTTGATAAGTCAATCACAAATATGAGACTAAGGACGACAAACTGGTACCCTATAAGGAAATGGAGGACAACCTCAAGGAATAATTCAACACCATTCTATTTACATGGATCCCAAAGGGTACAAAATAAGGTAGTTGATGTAATGGCCACCATTTTGTCTCTCTTGGACATTCCTAATAATATGCATTAGTATGAGTTCTTGATTAAACAACTTTTGATTCCTACATTCGGCATCCCCAAATTGAGCTCATGTGTGAGATTGTCAGTCCCAATTCACCCTGGTATCAGAATATATATGAATATCTTCATGATCAAATCCTCCCTCTCAACTTTTCCAACAACCAACAAAAAAAATTTATCCAACAAGCGACTAAGTATGATATCATCGCAAATACCCTTTATCATCGTAGCCTAGATAGTACCCTTTTTAGATATCTTGACATAGAGGAATTGAAGATGACTTTACAAGAAATACATGAAGATATATGTGGGGATCACTCTAGTGATCCTACCCTAGCCAAAAGCTTCTAAGAACAAGTTACTACTGGCCTACAATGGAATGTGATTCCTACTACTTTGTAAAGAAATACGGGCAATGCTAGATCTATGATCATCTGGTACATACACCAGCACAGGGACTTCATCTAGTTACCTCACCTTGGCCTTTCTCTCAATGGGGACTCAACCTCATTAAGAAGATTCACCCTAAATATACCAATGGACACAAGTTCATAATCACTGCAACATAATACTTCACTAAATAGATCGAAGCCATACCAATGACATATATCATCGGTAAACAAATCTCAAAGTTCATATTGAACTATATCATATATTGGTATGGTGTTCCTTTATCCATAGTCACAGATAATGGGCGCCACTTCAAAAATAGGACATTCAAGAACTGTGTGAAAGATACCACATCCAACACCACTTCGCCACTCCATATTATCCCTAGTGTAATGGTCAAGCAAAGGCATCTAATAAAACCAATGTAACGATCTTTAAAAAGATCATCAATGACACTGGTCGAGACTGGCACATATAACTAAATCCAGCCTTATGGGCTTATCATACAAGAATTTTTACTCCTACTAGTGCTACACCTTATTCCCTTATCTTTGGTTCTGAAGATATCCTTTTGATTGAGGTCAAGATCCCACTTGAGAGTTTCCATGCAAATTTTCATAGATGATGAAGATTACTGAATCTCTAGTTCACACAAGCTAGAACTGTTGGATGAAAGAAGACAAACGACGTTAGTCCACTTGCAAGCATATCAGAATCATCTCAGACGCAACTACCAAAAGAGTGTTAAGGTTTGAAACTTTGATATTGGTGATCTAGTCTTAAAAGAGAATCCTAAGAACCAACAAGAAAGAGAAAAACTAGGGAAGTTTGAGCCTAACTGGTTGGGTCCTTATATCATCATGGAAACCTATAGATCTGGTGCTTATCAACTGGCCACTCCTGAGGGTGAACCCCTATCTCATCCTATCAATATAATGCACCTTCAAAAGTACTATACATGACCTTTGGAGATCCCATTATATAAAAAATTCAAAAAGAAAGAAAAAAGAAAAAAAGAAAAGAGAAAGAGAAATAATCCATCCTATAGTGAAAACCATTTCGATGGCACTTTGGTTAAGTACCATGGTGAAAAACTGACATATAGGCACCATGTGTAGTCAACTGCTACTCTACCATCTATCACTACTCTATATGATTCCATCCATAATAACCCAAAAATATGCTATTGCATAATAAAAGCTTTCTCACCCCTTTTGATGGCCCAAGACTAATAAAACATTTAGCATCAAACCACTTATCATATTCACCCTTTCATAATAATTAGTCTTGTTTCGGATTGGGGGAAATCCTTGACCTATGGGTTTTAAAGGATCTTACGCATGGTATATGAGGAAGTTATCACAAAAATACAAAAACATCGAAACATTCAATAAAACATCAAAACATTCAAATATCCTTTAAAAATCCACAAGAAATCATAAAATATCGAGAAAACAAAAATGATGTCAATTCATGGTATCGAACTACGTTGCCTCTACGCACGTATGTAGGCAAGCCAAGTCACTGATGAGCCCCCAAGGCATAGGTTTGTCCTTTAGGGTCCATCATAGTCAAATTTTCATCATAGTCTACATCGCTAGAATAAAATGTCACTTATCATGGTAAGTAAAACTATGTTGTCTCTATTTTTGTCACGTAGGTAAGGCCAGATCACTTATGAGACCCCTAGGAATAGTTTAGTCCCCTTAGGGTCCATTACAATAAATATTTCATCACAATATGAATGTAATAATAAAACCATTCTTTGTTGAAAACCAACACATTGGACACAAACAAACAAGATATCCTACACAAGAACTGAGCTTAACAAATCATGAAACAAAAGACAACACTACCCAAACTAGTTATCAACTAGGCTTATCAATTGTTTACAATGTTACCTATCATAACAAAAATAATTTGTTACCAAGTGTCTTACATGAAATGTCTCACTCCTTAAAACAAACAATCTTTTGAAAACATATCAAACACTTATCAGTGGAAAAAAAGATCTACATAGTTATTGACTCATTTGTTCTAGTATTAGTCTTATCTTATTTGATTTATCATATGCCATATTTCTAAGCTACTCGATGATATCCACAAGTAATTAGAACAATGATGGATTATGATGTTTCTTTATGTTGATTTCTACTTGTGGTTTGTCTTGGTAACATGACTGGGGAAACTAAGGTCCTTGTGTGTGATTGGGATTCTATCTAACATAATCAAAACATCCTATGCAAGTCAAAGGTTAGCTAACACTTTCTTGTAGCAGGATTGGCATTCTCTATGGTTATTTCCTCGCATATTCCAACAAGGTTTTATTATCATTAATATGAATCAAGGTACTCCTTGTCTGACGTGTCTTAAATCTTTGACAAATGGATACTAAATGTCACCAAGGTTTGTCTCAAGTTGGTATACACTATCCACTTGTCCATATATCAAAATCTATTAAGAAAATAGAAAGAAAATTTGCCTTCGCAACTCATGCTGAGGTGTGCATACATCTGCTTGTTCCATAATAGAAAAAATTCTCTATGATGATAAGAAAAATGCACTGCTAAAAGCTCAATTAATATCATTTAATACATAAATGGTGATTTGGATGAACAATCTTCACTCCTCACTAACTATTTCCATTTCTTCTAACAATCCCACAGTCATCTTGGTGGCATGTTATGACACACAAAAATAAATATATTAGTTGCATCATCCTTCATCCATAATCATGTTAGAACATCATATCTCATGTGCCTATAGATCATACATATTGCATAATAAAATACAAAAAGATAGATAAATTTGCATAACATGTTAGAAACATCATCCATATAACATCATATCAAATATGACATAACATGTCTTGAACATTTAATGTCATCATGCATATAAAATCACAAGAGCATCATAAGTTACATCACATATCATAAAGCATTAAATATCCATATATCATGGCATACATATAAGCATAAAATATACATCATGTGCATCCATCCATACATAAGAAGAAATATAACATAATGCATCCATAAACATGCATAACATATAACACATCATATGATCGCCTCCAAAAAATGATGTATCTCATATATAGATCCAAAAAAAAAGTGTTAGAGTACAAAATCATGATAATTGTTAAAACTATAGAGCTTGAAAGCTCGATAAAAAAGGGTACATGTCCATATACAAAAACTGTCCTATCCTATGCTACCCCTGTCCCCTGAAGGTGAATGGTTGGAAGGTGGTGGTTTTTCCTCTCTGTGACCTGATCTAGATGGTCATGGTTGATCCCTCTGAGAGTGGTGAGGTGATTGATCATAAGGATTCCTCATCGGTCCCAAAACTCCCCCACAACTATGTGATCTCCTAGAATGAGATCCACCCTAACTACAACATTGCATGTTGTTAAGTGCCCTCTCAACCACTGACACTACACCCTTATATAAATCATGATAGTATTCAACCTCCTTGTTGGTCCGATATAGTGTCTGGACTAGGTTTGTGTTGGATCCATTGGTAGAAGAAATAAAACCAATTGTCTTCTACTCTGCCCTCTATGCCCATATGAATGTCATGCCCCACTCAGTAGTCAGCTAAGCTACTCGACCTTGTAAAGTTGACATCTATGCAACATGAGCCTATAATGCTTGCACCAAAGCCTATAGTGCTTGGATCTATACATGTGGGTCTTGTAGCCTCTCCTCAAGATCTTCCTCCATGATATCATGGATGGCCTTTCTAATGCATACATCTTTCCATCCCTCATCAATTGCTACCTCGTGGGAAACCTCCTCAACATCCACCTCCATCTCTGCCTCTCCCCTCACCTCCTCTACATCTACATCGACACCTATGTTGACACCAACCTCCTCAACCCTACACTCTGGCATCTTAGCCTCCTCCCCCTAACCTCCTCCACTCACCTCCTACTGTGCCAAGACCTCTTGATCTCCCTCCTTGCGGATGGGAGGTAGTCATCTCAAAATACAAGGTGGAAGCCAACCTTTATCTCCTCGTCCTTTGTTTGCTCGACCTTTATTAGACCTACCCCTGTCTCCTCTCCCATCATCCCTTGTCCGCCACCACCCTCATCATCACCACCATCCCCCTATCCACCACCTCGACCCTGATCACCTCCTCTCCCCCAGCCTCTACCCCAAATTCTGCCATGAGGACCTCTTCCAAGCCTCTCCATAGGCGTAGGCACATATGGATCTATCAATGGTAAAGGCCTATGTTGCAACTACCAGACATTGTACTCTGCAATGGTCCCTACATTTGTCAACTCTGCAGGGGAACCCCACTAAACTAACTGTAGCTGATTTATCTCTTGTACAACAACCTAAACACTGATCATAGGTCCCCATTGAGGAACCTCCCGAGAAGATCAAGAAAACTCTACAATGCCAATGGGCACACCTTGTCTCTCCCCAAACTACCAAAGAATTCGCTTTGGTAGATGTCGCTCAATAATGCGTTGTGTCAAAATTGTCTGACCAATCAAGTATTGAGTTTTTAGGCAATATGGAAGATTCTCACCATCACCCTCCTAGGGAACACACTGACGATACGACCTCTAATTAAAATAATTGATAAGGTCAATGGAATGTCTCCAGTATCTGACATTTCCAACCTGCCTGTGTCACTATGCCTCCATACAAATATACATATGAAAGTCCTAGCAGAAAATTTCTCTCAACAGGCAGTCTAACAACAACAATATGCTCCCAAGCCCACGCCATGAGCAAAGTGGCACCACAACTAATGGACCAAGCTTCTCTGTAAGCCACATCATGTAACTGGAAGTATAACATGGCGAGCATGCAAGGTCCCCAAGCATATATAGTAGCATGCTCCATCATACCGGCTAACATCTTTCCCCATCCAATAGGGAATCTATGTCCTCGGTGGTCAGGAATAACACCTTCAATGACGTTGCATATCACAACTATAAGTTTATCATATTTATCTACAAGAGTATCCCAATGGATCTCATAATCCTCTACACCCAGAACAACTACATCATCGATATTGAAACACCTATAGATAGTAGTAATTCCATGATCAAGATCATAACAACATGCTCCCCATGGATTGGAAGCTGAAGTATACACCATACGTCCTCCAAAGTAATAGTGGCCTCTCCAATAGGCAAATTAAACAAACTATTCTTGGAGTTCCTTTTGTTTGCCAAAGTAGTCAACAATCCCCTGTTAGCCTGAATCACGGGCATGAATGCAACATGATATAGTCCCAAAGCACACATAACATCCCTCTCCTTGTCATTTAAATGATCTCTCAATCTGAATGAGGAAGGTCGATTCTCTCAAGTATATATCAGTGTAAATCTCAATTGCGCTCACAAGAAAATCACACTACGTCAGTCAATATGCCTACATCAACCTATTGGACCTTTTACACAAAGAAATTTTTATCAAAAACATATTCAATTTTGCTAATAGTCAGATGTATCACACTTTTCAATAGATGTGGCTTACCAATGCGTCATACATTGTACTTGTGAGCAGGCTAAGCACATGTGACACACTGTCTGACATATGCATCGCCGCAACACAAATGTGTCATTGTACCCTACACATGTGGTGCAACATAACATATGCAACACACCACACACTTGTGAGCAACCTAACAATGGAAACTCTGTTTGACACTTACAACACACCACACCCTTGCGTCGCACCAACCTTTACATGCGGTGAATGTGACTGTAGATGTGGCACTAAAACATTGCATCTATTTGGTCTTCTTTAACCCCTAAAAACTAGAAAAAAAATGAACAAATTTTGAAGCAAGGAAAGATTACATACTGCACTACCCAATCCCTTGGGCTGCCAAAAGGTCCTGACTTAATATCTGTTGTGTGCAACAACTGAAATGGGTGACATCTTTGCAAAGCTCCTTGACCAAATCTCACCTCAGATCTCTCAAATTTCTAAAAGCAAAGTGCACAAATGAATATTTTTGGACCCCTTAGGGCCTATTTATAGACCTTGGGTGGCATTTTGGACCCCCCTTTGTAACTGGGTACATCAACTTTCACCTTCACAAGCAAAAACGGACACCTGAATGTTCTAAAATCAAAATATTTTGCTATCAGCACATTTACCACTATAAAATTAACTTATCGAAACAATTTCCCAAATTTTTCAGAGGGGGCACCATCCTATCCCACCATCATTGGGGCATGTTGGGGCAGCTCTTGAGCTTGATTTTTTATATTTTCTTTGACACAACGCTATAAAGTGCATTATATCAAAGAAGGGAAAAATGTAGATACCCAAAATTGTCCTAGTTTGTAAGCAACAGTTTTTTACTAATTTTCACCCTTTTCCTAATTATAACACCTTATTATTTAATTATTATCAAATATATATTCTACTATTAATTAAGTGACTTTGCGTTATTTAATTAATTCATTGTAATTCACCCTTTCTGATTAATTAAATAAATCCTATTTAGTTAATTGTATCTTAATTAACATTAATCCTCTCGATTCATTAAATAAATCTTATTTATTTAAATTATGTTGCTAATTACACTTATTCTCCTATTTTAATTAAATAATTATCAATTGTTTAATTAAACATCCACACCCTTCCTAAATTAAGTAATTGTTACTAATTATTTAACTGAACCACTTTCCCACTTCTAGATTAAATAATTAAACTAATTATTTAATTCCCCTATCTCATACCAACATTACCCATTAATAAATAAACAATTATTTATTAATCAAATCTTTACTTGCACATTCCTCCAATGATTAATTAATTATCCTCTCGTACATTGACTAACCAATAAATTCCATTGATTGATAAATCCATTGACTAATAAATCAATCCCTTTGATTAATCCATCAATCCCATTGATTAATAAATCAAATTCCATTGATTGACCAATCAATTACCTTGATTGAATCAATCAAGCTAGTTAACTCTCCATTCTATTTCCTTTCAACAAACATCAACCGTTGATCTTTATCTCTCATCTTTAAATTTGGATCGTTCATTTGAATCAAGCATTTTTATAAAAGCAAGCCTTCATAGCACGTTGATGGCTAACCACAAAACTTTGGCATTTCATTGCGATCATCACATACACCTGAAACTTAAGGCAAAAGAACATACCAATTTATGAGAGCAAAAACATACAAAGAAGAGCAATGCAAGTAATCCATGGAAATACGACAAAGGTAAAAGTATCATTTGTTTGAATTTGATTTCATACTTATTGCATGTTTTCGATTGATTAAATTGGATCTTATTGATTTTAGGATTGCAAATTGTGGTTGTTTGCATTGTTTCCTATTATATCCATGACTAAAAGGTCTATTTTCTAATTTACGGACACAACCCTTTCTCTCCTCTCTTTCTTGTAGGTGGTAGATATGAAGTGGATTTGGAAGAAGATTGAAGACCTAATATCAAGATCAAGCATTCAAGCACATTCATTCATCAAATTAGGGCAAGACCAATTATTCATTAACAAACGAAGGTCCGAAGCTAATTCCAACAAGGAAGCACATAGAGACTGTAACATATATGTTCATGCTTAGAGATTCCATAAACCCTAATTATTAGTCAAGGGTGCCCACACCCCTGACCAGTTAGTTCAAGATCATATTTGAATGTCAACTCCCTCTATCTCTGCTCGCTGCTTTTATGTTCTCAATTTCTATCAAATAATTTTGTGTCATTTTGAATTTACACTAGTTTGTTGTAGTTGCATAGTGGACTTAGTTTACAATTAAATAATCACACACATGACATCCATTCAACTCCAAATCAAATCAACCTTTCCAAAAGGGGACCAAAACCTTGATCAGTCATTTTGGCTCTTCCTTGCAGCTTAGATTGTAGCCAAGTGGTTTTTTATGATCATTTATGTGTCCCCTCAATATCATAGGTTAAATGTGTCATGTAGACCCTAGATCCCCTTTTCCTACATCACAAATACATAATATTTACCATTATTATTCAAATGAAGATGTTTCTTATATATAACTAGTTGTTTGTTAGGTGGCTTTTGGGCTTCAATAGTGATTTCTCCATGATCGATAAGATCTTGGATTAAATTTTTGAGTCTCATGCAATTGGATTTTTTATGTCCATGTACTTGATGATATTCACAAATGTCATGCTCTTTAAACCAAGAGGGCTTGGGCATATCCTCACTAAGAGGTTTTATAATTGAAATTTGTATTGAAATTTCTTGGACTAGTTTATGGAAGATGGCTTCTATAGGTTCTCCCAATGGAGTGTATTTTTGTTGAGTAAATCATTTAGGTTGTCCTTTGGGGATGATCACATTGTGTTGGGTAGCTTGATTATTTTGGTAAGATTATGACACAGGTATTTGAACATTTTGGTCAAGTTTGGAATCGATCACACCATCATCGACTATGTTCTTATTCTTGTTCCAAAAATGTGATTTTTTGTTAGATTAATTATTATCTCTGATCTCTTTATATATCTTAACTAGTCCTTTGGTGATAATTTATTTTTCTTTGGCGACTCCTTTTTTGTAATTTCATCGAAAGACTTAGCACATTGGATTTGTAAATGAAATCCCATTTCTTGATTCAAGTTTTGGACAAATATAGTTACAAGTTGTTTTTCAAGAATGGGCCATGCAAAGCGACTAGCAAGATGTCTCCATATTTATAAGAAAGGGGCAAAGCTTTCACCACTCCTTTTTTGTGTTACATTTGCCCATCATGGTGATGTCATGTTCAATTTTGTAAGAAACATGTGTGACAAGTCATGTGGCTAGCTCAGAAAAGGTGGTGATGGTTTCATGAGGAAGGTGGGTAAAGCAATCTAGGGATTTTCCACCTAAGCTTCTAGGGAATAATCTCAAGAGGTAGGTGACAAGATAAGAAACCTCTTGGAATTCTATGCAAAATTCCTTGAGGTGTTCCCTAGGATCTCCCTTTCCTTTATATTTATTGAATTTAGGAATTTCAAAGCTTTGGGGAAAGGGGATCATGGTAATGGATTTATCGAAAGGATAAGGACATAGTTCTTGGAATGCGTAACTTCTCTTTTGGTGTCTTAATTGAAGTTTCTTGAGCGTGTCCTTTATTTTTTGAACCTCTTGTGCCAAATAAATTGTGAGATTGAGTGATGGTGGTTGATAATTGGAAGTTGGAGGTTGTGTATATGATGTTTATAGGTTTCAATGGGTGGATGAAACTGGGTTTGAAGTTTGGAGGGTGTGTGTTGTGTTTAATGGGAATGATGTTGAAATGTGGGGAGAAGGGATGAAAGTTTGAGGTTGTGGGATTTGTGTTGCAATGGTTTGGGTACTTGATGAGATTTTGATATGTAATTACATGTTGTGGATATGAGATTGATGGTTTAAGAGGTAAGAGGAGGATTAGAAGAAGATGAAAAATGTGTGGGATCATGAGGATTAGAAGTTGGGGGTTTGAAGTATATTTTTGGATGATTTAGGAGATGTCAAAGTAATGAGGTAGTTTTTCACCTTTCTTAGCTAGCATAAGGATGTAATTATTGGTATGTTTCATGAGATAATGACTCATTAAGTCCATTGCTTGGGTATCCTAAGAAAATTCCTCTAACATGGCTAAATCTAGGTCATCCAAATCTTGATCTTCCCCATGTGTGATGTGGGATGAAAATGGGTATGTATTCGCTAAGGATACTTGATGGATCACTTCCTCAAAGAATAAATTATCAGATGTTGAAGTTGGGAATTATTTTGAAGTTATGAGTTGTTTCTTAGCTTATGACCTTGTAATAGGAATACAAGAAATAGACCTAGGAATGATGGAATTGGATAAAAGTGATTAATGATTATGGAAGAAGGAGATGAAAGGTAGACCCTATATATGAAGTTGTGGATTTGAATGGTTGGATTGAAAGGATGATGTTGGATTCAACTTGGAAACACTATGAAAGGCCAAGAGGTGAAGATGGATACAATTGGTGATGTTATGGAAAACCAAGAAGTGATAAATGATACAAGACCAAATTTGTTGCAAGTAAATCTAGATCCTTGATAAATAGGAATTATTTTCTTACTTAGGGTTGACAAGTTCCTAAGCAAGATGGGATGGGGATTTTGGAAACTAACTTGGGGTAGCCAAGGTCCCAAGCTAGGGTAACCAAAATGATAAGGGATATCTTAATACATACTTAAGATAGGAAATTTCTCAAGCGATATACAAACTAGTAGATAAAAGGGACAAGGATCTAGATTTGACTCTTGGCAAGATTGATTTTGATTTAGATATAGAGATGGATTTGGATTGGAAGATGAGATAGGTCAATGATGATAAAGCATGGATTGAAAGATGAGATAGATCAATGATGATAGAGAATGAATTGGAAGATGAGATAAATCAATGATGATAGAGAATGAATGTTTGTCATTTTGGTCTAAGGTCTAAAGACAATGATGAGGTTTGGTCTAATAAGATGGAAACAAATGATGATGTGAAGGAATGATGGGTTTTTTTGGTTGAATAGGATGAAATTAGTTGATGTCTTAGGTGAAATTATGGTTTGAGATGGGTTTCCTTGATCTGTAATTAGCGGTTTACAAATTCACTTGTAAATTACAACATTTTCCCAATCCAACAGAATTGTGTGACTATGTTGTTTAACCATTGAAATTACCAACTAGGTTCATCAACCTTTACATAACTTAAGAAAGTTAACTAATTACTATAATGTTGTAATTAAAACTTAAATACTGAATTGAAAAATATTGAAAATGAATTAGAGAGAATGTAAGACAAGAGATAGAAGGATCAGATACAGGTTGATAACGGGGTTCACTCGATTTGAGCTACGTCTTCAGGTTTTTTTCTCAATGTTGGACCGCTTTATTAATGATGTCAGGCTTTAACATGCCTTTTTACATCATCCAAGCTTCAAAATCTTGCACAAAATTTCTCACAATCTCTCTCACTATTACAATTTTTGGTGTATAATATCACCTTGTAATTCTTCTCCTCCAAAATTTCCACCTTCCTTCACAAAAGCATAAAAACTCTATGTCTCCCTTACACATCACCTAAATTGAATTTCAAAAGGCCTATCACCCCTTTTTATACATAAAATAAGCCTAATAAGGTTATAACCATCAAACAATAACATAACCCTCTTATACCAAGATTGCAATTCGTTCCCTAACCCCTTTTGTCCTTTATATTAATTTGTTAGGGGTTAGTTTAGCCATATAGGCTAACTGGTTAAGGTTCGGGTTCTAAACAATGGATAAAAACAATCGACTCCTTTACATACTATGAACTGATCGGTGGTGTAATGGTAATACACCTTTTGGGTGGTCAGTGGGTCAGTGGTTCGACCCCCATCGGCCACGTTTTTATAAACCAAATCCAAATTTCTAATCAATATAACAAACCCACGACTATATAGCGTAATGATGCGTCATGTAGTGTAACGGTGAGGCGGCAGGTTGTTTCAACAGAGGTCATGGGTTCGAGCCCAACCAACTTTTGTTTCACTATGCTGGAGGAGTGCACCGACATCGAGGGTGACATGTGGTGCTCCTAGGAGTTGCCACGTGTCATGATATGATTCGCTAGAGAAAATACATGTCATTTGCCACACTAATACATACTATTGACTGGACCACCACTTGTATTTCCACGTAGATGCTGACTGGAAGTACGAAATGCCACATGTCGATCTCTAATAGGGCCAACTCATCATTTGTACGGTACGGGAGATTGTGTTAGCATGTTGATATCATCATCCATATGGTCAAAAAGTAAAGTCAACCAACAACTTTGACTCGCAATATCTTAGACATACGAACTCAAATTTCAATGAAATGAGCAACGTTGGGCTCATATCAACGAGCTCTTTGATTTGATGCCATTTTCAACTGATTTTGAATCGATCAAATTTTTTGCCTTCCTGATGGCCTCAGGTACCAGTTTTGCCCGAACTTTGACTGGCTATAGCTTGCATGTATGGACTCCTTTTTCACCCGTTCAACCATGATTGGATTCAGTTTTCTGAGCTCTTTGCGATGATGTTGGTTTCGTCAAGTTTTGAGACTATGAAAATTTGAGGTCTTCTAGATCCACCTGGATCATTCCTCCCCATTGAGAAGCTTTTGGACCTCCAAAAGGTCTATTTTATGTATAATTTGAGCTAGGGAAATGTCGCCCCATTTGCCTAGTATCATTTGTTCTTCCTGCTGAAATTTTGAACATCTGACCCATCACAAACACAAAGAAGTATGAGATAGCTTTGTTGATACAATCAACTGCATGTTCATCAATATTCACTGTCACATTCATCATCCACATCAAAATAACTAACATAATAACAAGAAACAATGTTGAATACACTGATGTGAAGGAAATAGTATCAACATTTTGAATCTCCTGAATAGGAACATTATTAGAAAATGAAACATTCAAACCCTCTTTTACCACCTCTGGTTAAAGGCCTAACTTTGCTTGCAACTGATCCTCACATTGTGCTATCTGTGACACCTTATCATGACTAGAATCACCATGCTTAGTATCACTAGCTATTACAGACATAAGGGTTAAAGTATTGCTTGCATTTACAATCATCTTCAAACATGCCCTGTGTTTACCATAGATTTGTCATTCTTTGTGTGATGAGCTCTAACACTGAATTCAATTCCATCCTTAAAAAAATGATACATATTATGTTCCCTATAGAAAATAGCTTTTTTGTCATACAAATAAGGACTGCCTAAAACTATCCCCCAAATTTCAAGCAAAATAACATCTAACTCTACCTCATCAACAAACTTGGATGTGATTGCAAATCGGAGTTTACACTACTGTGACACATGTAGTCGAGCATTACCATGCACCCAAGCCAATGGATATGGTTTAGGATGAGGAGTTGTTTTTAATCCCAATTGCTTAATAACTTGTTCTAAGATAAGATTAACTTGTGACCCACTGTCTATTAATGTATCAATCTTAGTTTGTTTAGCAATAACCCTTAAATAAAATAGGTCATTCCTTTTACTTTCAACAGGTACTTCATTACAGCTTAGAGAAGAAGCATAAGTACTAACAATAGGAGTATTACCTTTGATACCCACAATTGAAATCTTGGTTTCATCATCAGAACCTGAACCGAGATCCTGCATAATAGTTGCGGACTTCTGCTTACCCTTTCAATCCTTGAACCACTTTGGCTTACGATCAGGATGCAATTTCCAACACTTCACATCTTTGTGCCCTTCCTTTTTGCAATGTGAGAAATAAGGCTTTTCATCCTCTTTCTTTGCAGTAGCTATTTGCTGTGATTTCTCTTTCCCTTTCTTGCTTCCTTTCTGCTTACTGGATTCCATCAAAAAATTATCATGGCTATTCCTTGAGCTTGTTTCCAAATGGATAGCTTGCACACTGACTTCATTAATGTTAGTTGGATTAAACATAAGTATGGTAAGTTTCAAACTCTCACATAATCCACCTATGTACTTTAACAAAGTTTCTTGTGTGTACAATGGAATGCCCAAAATTAAAGCCCTCTTCCTAAACTCCTATGCATATTCTTGCATACTTTGTCCTTTCTCTTGTCTTAATGATTGCCAGTTCATTACCGATTTTTGCATATGACCTATTGGATAGAATTGTTTCTTAAGTGCAACTATAAACTCAAACCAAGAAGAAATAATTTTTCCATAACGACTTGGATCCTACTGTGTTTTTTCTATCCCACCAAATTAAAGTTGTGCTGCCTAGGTGAAGAGTAGCTAATTGGATTTTTTCAGATTCCTCAGTAAACTTCTAAACTCTACAATAAACTTCAATTTGCTTAATCCAATTATCTAGTTTATTTGCATCTAGTTCTCCATTATAGATTGACAAATCAAATTTAACATCTAGTTTTAACAAAGGTGTATTAGTTTGCACAGGTTGTTTCTTTTTAGAAGAGTTAGACAAAGAAGAAGAAGAGGATGAAGAAGATGAAGAGGATGGGGATGGAGGTTCAGGAGGGTCACCACCACCTCCTAATCCTTTACCTTTGTCTTCTTTCAATGAGGATTTATCTTCCTCCTTCTTCCTAGCCTTGCCTTCCTTTCTCTTCTTTCATTCTCGCCTCTCTCGGGAAAGAACTACCACCATTGGCTTCGTCTCGAGAAAAGCTTGTTGAAAAGATTTTAGATTGATCTCTAGAGCTTCATGCTCAGTTACAATCTATAACATCTTCGGTAGAAAGGTATTTCATTTTCCGATCTCTGGATTGAATTCTTCCAGTGCACCTTCTCCTTGTTTTAGTTTCAACTTGGTTAACATTCACTTCTGCAATTTCCTGCAAATGGGCTTTGATACCAACTTGATATGTAATTAGAAGTTTACAAATTCACTTGTAAATTAATCCTAATTACAACATTTTCCCGATCCAACAAAATTGCGTGACTATGTTGTTTAACCGTTGAAATTACCAACTAGGTTCATCAACCTTTACATAACTTAAGAAAGTTAACTAATTACTATAATGTTGTAATTAGAACTTAAATACCGAATTGAAAAATACTAAAAAGGAATTAGAGAGAATGTAAGACATGAGATAGAAGGATCAGACATATGTTGATAATGGAGTTCACTCGATTTGAGCTACATCTCCGGGTCTGCTTCTCAATGTTGGACCGCTTTATTAATGACGCTAGGCTTTAACATGGCTTTTTACATCATCCAAGCTTCAAAATCCTGCACAAAATTCCTCAAATCTCTCTCACTATTACAATTTTTGGTATATAATATCACCTTGTAATTCTTCTCCAAAATTTCCACCTTCCTTCACAAAAGCATAAAAACTCTATATCTCCCTTACACATCACCTGAATTGAATTTCAAAAGGCCTATCACCCCTTTTTATACATAAAATAAGCCTAATAAGACTTTAACCATCAAACAATAACATAACCCCCTTATACCAAGATTGCAATTCGTTCCCTAACCCCTTTTGTCCTTTACATTAATTTGTTAGGGGTTAGTTTAGCCATATAGGCTAATTGGTTAAGGTTCGGGTTTTAAACAATGGATAAAAACAACTAGCTCCATTACATACTATGAACTGATCGATGGTGTAATGGTAATAAGCCTTTTGGGTGGCCGGTGGGTCGGTGGTTCGACCCCCACTAGCCATGTTTTTATAAACCAAATCCAAATTTCTAATCAATATAACAAACCCATGACTATATAGCGTAACGATGCGTCATGTAGTGTAATGATGAGGCTTGGGGTTGTTTCAACGATGGTCATGGGTTCGAGCCCAACCAACTTTTGCTTCACCATGCCGGAGGAGTGCGCCAACATGGAGGGTGACATGTGGTGCTCCCAAAAGCTACCACGTGTCATGATATGATTCGTTGGAGAAAATACACGTCATCTGCCACGTTGACACATATTGCTAATTGGACCACCACTTGTACTGCCATGTAGATGTTGATTGGATGTACGAAATTCCACGTGTCAATCTCTAATAGGGCCAACTCATCATTGTATGGTATGGGGGATTGAGTCAGCATGCTGACATCATCATCCGTACGATCAAAAAGCAAAGTCAACCAACAACTTTGACTAGCAATATCTCAGACGTACGAACTCAAATTTTGACAAAATGAACGACGTTGGGCTCGTATCGACAAGCTTTTCAATTTGATGCCATTTTTGACTGATTCTGAATCGATCAAAATTTTCACCTTCCTAACAACCTTAGGTACTAGTTTTGACCAAGCTTTGAATAGCTGTAGCTTGCACGTATGAACTCCTTTTTCGCTCATTCAAGCACCGTTGGATTCAATTTTCTGAGGTCTTCGCGATGATGTTGGTTTCATTAGGTTTTGAGACTGTGAAATTTTGAGGTCTTCTAGATCCACCTGGATCATTCTAGGCTTGGTTTAGGTTTGTAAAGGTCAAGATTTCATCTTAGGGATCTTAAGTGGTCAATTTGATAAAATTTACACAAGTGTAACTTTATGAAATAGAGGCACTGCTCTATGAGATAGAGGCACAATTATGTGGGAAACTATGCACATGCACCTCAAGATGAAATGAAAGTAGTAAATAAAATTTAAGATTGTTTTGATGAATTTTTGGCAAGAGATTGAGGAACACAAAGACACATTAGCTAAATTAACTTTAAAGATGATAAGGTTGAATGAATTTTATTTGTTTTGCATATGAAGATATACCAAACACATGAGCACAATCCTAGAATTAGTCAAGTAGGTGTGTATACTTAATATGGGCCCACCAACCAAAGGATGATACTTCAAGATTAGTGTGAAACATTTCTCTTTCAAGAGTCGGTAGCTAGGGATCTAGTGGCACAAGGGCTCACCTTTTCACTTTCCTTGGAGGTCCTAAGACCTTTCCCAAAGAGATTCTATCTCTACTCAAGGATATACATGGTGAGTAGCTTCGGGCATGATACTGTACCATGTACCACACTAAGAAATCACCAAATGGTCTTAAAGGCTTCTAAAAATAAGGTGTTTAGTGGATTTGTGAACAATAAACCCGTCTAATAGTGCTTGAGATTAGGGGGTATCCCCTTTTCTCCTCAACAAACAAGTCTCAATGGACCAATGGTCTTGCGACTTGGATTGAATGATGCTAGCCACACTTTGAGTTACAAATTTCACTCCCTTTTATACACCCCATCAAAAAATGTGGTTGAGGTTGCCCTTGAGGTGATGAAATTCCCAATTGGGCCTCCTAAAGGAAATTCTTTAGTATGTGTTTTTGATCACCCAAGATTGCATGAAGTGCAAGGGGAGAAAATACACATAAAATAGGAAGCCTTGAGATAGAACATTAAAAAATAAGGAAATGTGAGAGTTTTGATCTCCAAGATTGCACTGAGCACATAAAGAGAGCATACACCAACACACACCCCTTGAAACATGACGAACAAGATTCATTAACCCACTAAATTAACTTTGGTGCCTAGATTAGTGGAAAAACAAGTATTGGAAAAATGATGATTTTGATCTAAGCCAAGCATATACAAGTTGTACCAAAATGCAAGTTAGACCAAAAATGCAAGTTAGACCAAAAACCAAGCTCAAAAACCTAATAAATAACAAATTGAAACAAAGGTGCCACATTATGATGCTGAGGTGCCTTAGGATGAGATAGAGGCATAAATTTATGCAATAGAGGTGCCTTTTTGTGAAACATAGGCACCTTTATGCCGAATAGGGTCCTAAACTTGTCTCAGGATCTGAAAAATGATGTTTTGACACAACAACCTCGAGAACCTACAAAATCAGAGGATGACACTATAGACACCTAAAAATGACTAATGCATTTTAATCTTGGCATGTTGTCATTATCCTTATCATTTCTTCTATTTAGATTAATTAAATAATTTTAATTATTTAATTAAGCTAATATTTCCTTCTTTTCATCTATAATAATTAAATAATTTTTAATTATTTAATTATCTTAATATTTTTATCATATCTATATTAATTAAACAATTAAAATTATTTAATTAATTCATCATTTATGATTTTCCCTCCAACATTAATTAAAATCAATTAAAATTAAATCTTTTTTAAAAAATATTTAATTAGTTAACACTCCTTTTTTAAATTTATTTAAATTAAATATTTTCTTCTAAAATAAATAAATTAATATTTATTTATTTGTCCAATTATCATTTTGAATTAAATAAATTCTTCTAACTTTCCCTCCATCAAAATTCAAATTTGGGTCCTACCCTCTTGAATTTTCCTATCCATTGATATTTCTAATTAATCTCCACCATTGATGAAATAGCAAGTGAAACGTATAAATAAGAAGTTTTAATTTCATTCAAACTCCCCTAACACTCTTGTTATCAAAAATCACTCTAGCACTTTTATCACTCAAGCATTATTAAGCATTTATCATTATCATTGTCAAGCGTAGGTATCATTTATCATTATTATTGCATCATATCATTATTGTTCTTTCATAGTTTGTTAATTTGAAGAGCACCCAACAATGAAGTAAATCAAGGTCTTAACTATGATGACTTTTCTTGTTATCTAAATTCTATATTTTGAGCCAAGATCTTGAACTTTATTGCGTGATTGTGAAAGTGTAAGTTTTTGCATTATTGTTATTTGTGATTCACATTTTCATCATCAAAAAAAACAATAGAATTCACACAAACCCTGTAAGAATTTGTTAGCCAATAACCCAAAAAAGCCATAAGATATTTGCAAGCTCAAATCTATTAGAAATTTTTCCAAGGAACCTTAGGTTAGGAAAACCCTGTAAACCCTAATTTATGCAACAACCAAGACATAACACATGCTAAAAGAATGTTAGAGGGATGAATACCTACAAAACAAAACCCCAAAGACCAACAAAACCTTAGGAGAAACCCTAAATGCTCAAATTAAATACACAAAATGAAAGCATGGTTTTAGGTGATGGAGGCATAACTCTATGAAACACAGGCACCTCAAGATGCTACATAGGCACAAATTTATGAGACGAAGGTGCCACTCTATGAAACATAGGTGGCTTTCATAGTCTAGGGCCTAAAAATGGATCTGACATAAAAAATTTCATTAAAACTCACTAATAAAAGTTAAAATAGTGATGTGGGTTCCACCGGGCATGCCAAAATGAAGATGTGAAAAAATGATTGAAGCAAAACAACATAATATAATGTAAATAATCAAATGTATACCTCAAAGAATCTCCATCCTCCTAGATTGAGCGAAAATATAATGCACCCTAGCCCTAGTTAATTTGCTCTAGATTGTGATAAGATGTGGATTGCTCAAAATTTCAACATAACCTTGGTATGATTGCAATAATTTGATTGATGATGAAGGATGTAGGCCTCTAGTTATATAATTCTCAAGAGGCAAAATTAAGGACTAAGATAGATTGTTGATGGATGACTAAGATTGAATGAGGATTAATGTTAGACTAAAAAATGTAGTCATGTGACAAGTGTCACATGAGGAATAAGGTCCAAATTTATGATTAATATTAGGACAAGATCTTTATGTGAATCAATAGGTTTAAGAGGTGCGATATGAAATGAATGGATGAGATGAAAAGTTAGTTTGACTTTTCAGAAGTTTTCTAGGTTCAATGAATCTAGAAAGGTAAATAATTAAATGTTAGGATACAATGGGGAAATAATAAAATTAATATTTATTTAATTGATAGCTTAAGATAGGGTAAAATTGCGTGTGGTTTGGTAAGATCATATTTTAAAGGTCTACAACCCCTTTTAACTAAATTCACCTATCAATACACACACACATACACATATATGTATTTATATATATGTATGTGTATATACATATATATGTGTGTGTGTGTGTGTGTGTGTGTGTGTGTGTGCGCATGTGTGCGTGCGTGTGTGCGTGCGTGTGTATATGTATATGCATATATGTACATATATATGTGTGTGTGTGCGCGCATACATATATATTTATATATATGTATGAATATGTATATATATATGTGTATATGTGTATGTGCATGTGTATATGTATATGTGTGTGTACACATACACATATACAATATGTATACATGTACACATACATACATACACATACACACATACATATATATACATATATACACGCACATACATATATACATACATAACATACATTTACTATCTATATACATACACATATATACATACATATATACATATATGTGTATATATTCATACACATACATATGCATACATATATATATATACATATATGCATACATATATACATATACATATATGCATACATATATACATATACATATATGCATATATATATGTGTGTGTGTGTGTGTGTGTGTGTACACATATATGTATGTGTATATATATTTAAATTATGCCATTTATATTATATTTTGTATTTAAATTTGGAATTTTTTTGGTTATCATTCATTTTTTATTATTCTTATTTAGTAAAATATTGATAATATATTGTATTATCAATGCACAATTCAAATATTTTTTTGGCCTTTACAAATGTTTAAATGCAATTCTTTTGATATTATACCATTAAGCAACATTTAGAAAACTTAAACTACATTTTAGTGCTAGTGCATACTAAACTAACCAAAATAACAAATTAAGAACCAAGAAAGGACAATATTGAGTAGGCTAAGGTAATTCAAATGCACTAAACTAGATTATGAAATGTGCTACCACTCTCTTTCACTAACTAGCCTTTAGTGGGCTTACTAACCAATGCTCTATAAAACAAGGCTAGTGCACTAAAAGAAAATAGATAGAATTTCTTGATGTACCATATAAAAAATTATAATATTTTACATTTCCATATTATTATAATAATGAACTATTTTTTTAATCTAATTTTATTCGAAAAAAGATTCCAAATAGTTTAAATTATCATAATTAATAATTAAAATTACTATATAATTTAAATTTTCATAATTAATTATTAAAATTACTATAATAATTCACTAAGTATGCCATCCAATAACCTCTACTTAAAATTACTAAAATAAAATGCTGATTTATTGTATGTTGTTCTTATGTTTTGACAGTTGATAGTCTGATCTCTTAAACACTAAAATAACTGCTCATATTGCCTGCAAACGTCTCAATCCACCCGAAAGGAAGATGGATACACATTGATACCACACGATTCTTATCACTTAAAATGTCACACATAGGAGAAACCAAAAAAAATTAAATAACAAAATCTTTGGGCAAGAGCTTTTTGCAAGTACACTTGAATTGATTTTGTCCCAAAATTTATGATAAAATAAATTGTTCTCAAAGATTCAAATAACCCAAATTATAAAGCCAGATAGATTATCTCGAACTATTTTCAATTGTCGGCTTTAATCCACGCGGCACATCAATTTGCTCCTGTTCAATAAATATCTGCCCTGTAGTCTTAGGGAGATATGGAGAGATTGATGTGATGTGACCGTGATCTAAAGAGTTAAAAGGAGTTAAAGTCTAGAATCATTTGATACCCACTCCAATAAGAGATTAAAAAAAGAAAGGGAGGCCTAGGACTCACAGATTTACGTTCACAAAGGAATAAGACTAAAGAGGAATATAGGTAGACTACAATGTTTCCCTCGATATGGGTGTACAGGGCTATATGGGTATCTGAGCAGGTCCAAGTTACCTGCATTTCTGCTTAGAGAGGTATCATCTAATCAGCAACAAAATAAAAATATCTGTGTTGAGAACCTTAGGTGGGGGTCGATAATTTGAATCTATATATGGGCGTGAAATCTTATGTAAATAAGTGGGTCTCATTTTATTGTAGAAAAAATTATTGGGTGTCATTTTTGTGGGGAAATTAGCAGATCTTAGATCACAAATAGGTAGTAACACCATGACAAATGATGGTGAGAGCACAGAAAATAACAGCATAGTGGAACAAATTGGGAGGCTTGTAGAGCAGGCTAAGGCGTTGCAGGATTCTGCCAGTGCATTTTGTTCGAAGATCAAGTTGGAGGAGGAGGCAATTAGACAGAGAGCGGTAACTCTCGAATCTGAAATCAAGAAGCTTCGATTCTCCCTCAACTCTGCTGATGACATTGATCATAGAGAGGCTGAAAAGGTAGGGGATCTCTTGGTTTTTTTTGGTTTGTCATGCTTACTCGATTTGCTTGCCGAATAAAAATGTGTTCGTGGTTTGGGAAAAAATCAAACAACAAAAGGAGATGATGATTGCATGACAATTTTATGACTCGGGCAGGCATATGGTAATCGGGGTGGTTTTATGTGCTGGTTCTGTGCCAATTTTAATTCCCATAGTTATGCTCGCACGTGGGTCAACAGAATATGTAATTGAGGTCCCTATTACATTAGACCATGGTTTCAGTATGGATTGGTCATGAAGCGGGTTGCTTACTTGTGTTCCTTAGGAGGCTTGTGTGGGTGATAGTCTGAGTTCCCATACAACTTGTATCATCTCCATAAATGTTACTGTGGAGGGTCCACCCATGTTGATAACATACTTAGGGCACACAATTGGGTTTCTGATCAGGTGAACCAAAATTCATTACATAGTTCTTTTTTCAGGTAAATAGGGAAACACTGTACTGTCAAAAATAGGAAACTTTTTGGCTACGAAATGATGTGTGAGACTGTCTTTTCTATCAATATTCGGCCTGGACTTGCATCCGGCCTCATCTGATTGCTTTTGGCCAAAGAGTCATGTTCGAGAATATTTCATCCATCAAAATTTACACAGGACATGCTTCCAGTTTTATCTGATGGTGGCCCATGCAATCATCCAGCCACATAATCAACCGGGAACCAAGCTCAATGGGGTGTGAGTTCTGGTCATCATCACGGTAGTTGCTATCACTTTACCACTAGACCATGACTTGCTGGACAGAATTTGTCTCAAGTTGACGATTTTGTTTATTTTTTGATTTTGTTGCATCACTTGCTCCCCTTGGGGGATTAATTGAGTTTTTTGAAGTCTGGTATGGGACAAATTGACAATTCATTTAGTTTTCATCCTTTTTTCATTTACTACATTGATTTGTCTTGCAGTTGGAGTAAGTTAGTGCAGCCCAGTGTCTGAGGATTCTGATATTTTGTTGAATTGTTGTTGCTTTCTCTGTGTTGTGTTGCAGTTAGAAGAGGAACTATTTAGAGCCCGCTGTATGATTAGTGAAGGCGATGTTTCTGCTCTTAATCCAAACAAGCCTCAGGGTACTGATATCTTCACAAGCGAAAATTTATTTGATGCCTTCATTTAGGTGAAGTGAAAAGACCTAGTCAATGTAAAGTAGGACAAAGATATGTGTATAAAGGTTGTGTTCAACATATTTATATGACAAGTCAACCATCATTTATTGTGTTTCAGGTTCGTTTCTTAAAATGTTTCTTGGCCCTATTAATGTTCGTGCTTTGAGAAATGATGTCCGATTGAAAGTAAAGGAGGAATACAACAATTACAGGGTAACTGTTTTTCTTTACTATCGACTTTCTTCTTGGGTACCCTTTTACTTCTGAGGACAAGTTTGAGAATCAAATTATGTTGTTTGGCAACTTTTTGCATTGAATAACACTGAATGAGTTGCATTTTGCTTATGGTATATTGTACAATAGCTTTTACAGTGTAGGCAAAAGGTTCTATGAAAGTTTAAAGTTTTTGCTCTCAGTACTATCCGGAAGATGCTGGTTAAAGTTTTTTGATTTTATCTTTTAATTTTTTTAATTTTGTGGTGATTATGCATATTTTTCTTATTAGATGGAGAAATGAGGGTTCAATTTGGGGCTCTTTCCCTGAACTTTAAGAAAAAGATTTTCAGTATACATCACCAGTCAGCCTGTAGGGAAATCTAGGGTAGGCAGCAGCTGCACAAAATAAGGCTGTGAAGACAAAGTACTGGTGTCCATCAATACATACAAGAAAAACAGAAATAAAAAATTATTCCTGCTTACCACTAAATCCCCTGAGGTTAATACTTGTAGATTTGAAGAGAAGGCAAGATAAACCTGAATACATCTTTCAAGAAGACAAGCAACAGGAAACCGCAGAGACTTAGCCAGAGTGGGGCTAGATTTCATGCTATGATGTTTTCAGGCTTGATATCTATGGCACATGTATGGCCAGATGCATTTTCTTGGCTGCTTCCAATTCCCCGTCCAGTGCCATCACCAGTTCTAAACACATCATCCTTGTAGTTCTCAGCTTCATTCAAACTGTTTTCCTCACCATTTGCGGTGCTGAAGCGGGGAGGATGCATACTTTCAAGTAATCATTCTTCCCACAATCTATCTCCTTCTATAGCAGAACAAGCTACTACTGTTAAGTTGAAGTGACACAGCGTGTGAGATCTTGGGTTCTCATAAACACACTGCATGTCAAATCGTAAGGTTTTATTATTTTATATCATTATGGATTGGCAGCATCTGCTGTAAACCATGTCTGTCTAATGATTAAATTTGCAATAAATAGATCATGGGTGGGCTTCAGATCATGATCTCCTCGAGAGCAAAGGTCAATGTCAATCAATGACTTAAGAGCCCCCGAGTCATCCAAAAGGTCATTTAACTCCTACATGATCCTGAGGGACCATATTGACACTGTTTTTGGCAAGAAAGTTTGCCAGTTTGTTATCTTCACTAACCAGTATCAAAATCTGGTGTATCTTATTCTTATATCTTGTAACAGGAGGAAAGCTTCTTTAATGATGCTACTAAGCTTTCAATTGGAGATTGCTTGGATTATAATAAAGTCTTGAACCATCTTTGAGAAATTAGAATTTTTACAGAGTTTCCTTCCCTCCTGGAATGAAAGCAACATTCTTCTCTTCATTGTTCATAGCATGAGAAACACCCAGGGCATAACCACTTAGAAATTACCAGTGTGGCTTCTGGCTCCAGCAATACTTGAGGTCCATATTAATGTACTAGTAAAATCTAGTTTGACTTTCCAAATTTCCCGGGGCTTCTATCTTGGGTCCAGGAATTATTAACATGGACCCCATTAGCAGGTTATGTTGACTAAGCATGGTACTTGGTCTTGAATGTGAACCTTTTACGTAATGCTGAGGTGTTGATATTTTTGTTAATTATCAGAAAAAAAATAAAATTGACATTGCTTGCATGTATTGGAAAATCAGAAGTATGATTAAGTCTAACTCTCCAACCACTACCATCCTTACCTGATGCTTCTTGTGATAGAATGAGTTTAAACTGCTTAACTAGCACTTTTAGTGATGGCACGAGTATTCCTTGCTTACCTAGTGCTGTTGGTGTAATGAGACCTTCTTTCCTTTACATGAGACAGTATACCATTTGAATCTGGCTCTCTGTATAGCAGATTGAATTTCTCAGATGCTTATTTATTTGCATGTAAACAATACTCATCTTTTAATTTAATATCCCGTAATACATCAGAAGCAAGTAACCCCCCAGTATCTAGGGAACATGGAGAAAATAACCCCCCACAAGTCAATTAGTAAGTATGCAATTGTGATGTGTATATGAACAATGAGTAAGCGAATAAAATATGTGAATTTGATGTAGCATAATGGATGAATAAAATATTTATTTTGTCACAAGTCAAATAAAACATGTATGAAGTATGTTCCATAACTCAATGGCAAGTTTTCCATTGGTGTATTGCATTTATAATTATCTGTGTTTGTCCTCAGAAATTTTAAACCATGCGTTATTTATAGTTCCATCTTTATTAATGCTCTATTCTAAAGGTTCAAATTTTTTATCTTCACTTGGCTTGAATATGTGCCAACTTCTAATCTTTCAATTCTAGCATCAGAAGCTGCTATTCTTTGATTTGTTTCATGCTGGAAATATGTGTAAGTTTTTATTAATGAAATGCCATAGCTTTTCTATAACAGATAAATTATTAATGAACAAAAAAGATAATTTCTTTTTAGGGTTGAGAGATTTTGTAACAACCTATGATCATTTTTGTAACCCGTTTGTAATGGGAGCACAAATCAAAGCTGCATGCATAATCAATCTCTTTCGACTAATAAGAGCCAAGGACTGGGGGGGATCTATTTTGCCAAAGTTGCCAAGGCATGATCCTGGTCTTATCCCTTTAAAGTGTCATGGGCCTTGCACTCAGTAAGACTTAATCCCTGGTGGAATCTTTGCGAGTCATTCAACTTCACCAGCAGACCAAGGGCCACTTGACAAAAAAATAAAATAGAAAGATAGATAAATTTGAGTCATTAGCAAAAGATTAATATCCTTAATGTTGATGTTATAGTGGCGAGAGATCTCTCTCTCTCAAATTCAAAATAAATAAATAATTCAAAGAGGCTGACCCAAGTGAAGAGTCGCCTTATTACAAATAATATTTTTATATTTTATTTATTCAAAAGAAGCCGACCCAAAATGAAACGCCACCTTACTTTGTATATGTAGAAGGTGATGATCATTCATTTGATCATCAATTTATTCTCAAGACAATTCGCACTTATCAAGGAGGTCACACATCTATAGCAGATCATCATATTGCATAGAGCAGATCGGTATCAAGGAGAAATCATAATAATTGTGTATTCGCATCTAGGAGAGGTGCTGTGTTTCATTGCATCAGATCGGCCTTGAGTTTGGGCTAAGTTGTAAGCAGATTTCTGCTCTTTCATTCAATATATAAGAGATATATTTTTGGCTGGGTTTTTCTTCCTCGAGAAGGAGGGTTTTCCCAGGGTATTTGCTGTGTCTTATTGTTCATTATTTTGTATTTCTGCTTATCTTCATTTCTGGTCTAAATCTAACATGGTATCAGAGCAGGTTTAAGCAAGATCGGATCAGATTTGGTTAAGCAACAAAGTCAGCAAAGTCTTCTCCTTATCTAGGACAGTCTATCTAAGCATCGAAGATGGTGAATGGAGTCAAGGTTGAAGATAGGCTTGATGGTGCATCAAATTTCACCTCTTGGAAATTCAGAGTTCTTATTGCACTAGAAGAAAATGATCTTCTAGACTTCGTGGAGAATGATGTGCCTGAGCCATCCGATGATGTTGATAAAACTCAATGGAAGAAGAATGGCATGAAGGCTAGGAAGATCTTGATAGACTCCATGAAGGATCATCTTGTGCCAATTATCTTCAAGATGAAGACAGCCAAAGACATGTTCGAGACTCTACAAGGATTGTATGAGATCAACAATACCAGCAGAGCTCTTGCCTTGAGACAACAAATCCATCATTTAAAAATGGCTAAAGGAGATTCAGTCATCTCCTTCTTCATGAAGATTGCTGAGTTGAGAGATCAGCTATGAGCCATTGGAGATATAGTTAAAGATAGAGACCTGGTTATGTTGGCTTTGAATGGTCTTCCTCAATCTTGGGAGCCCTTTATTCAAAGTATTAGTGGAAGATCTAAATTGCCCAAGTTTGATCGTCTTCAAGCTGATTGCATTCAAGAGGAATCCAGATTGGCAGCAAGAGGAAATGGACGAAGCTCTCATAATGAAGAAAATCATGTCCTTGCTGCTCAAACTTCTAGAAGGAAAGGAAGAGAAGGGAGAAAAGGCAATTTCAAGAGGAATAGAGACAAAAAATCAGATTCTGCTCCTGAACCAAAGAAGAAGAAGGTTCTCTCTCACATTCAATGTTTCAGGTGTGACAAGTATGGTCACTATGCTCGAGATTGCATATCAAGACCAAAGCAACATGCTTCTACTGCAGATGTTGATGATGTGTCACCTGAAAAGGAATCTAGAGACAACTCAGGGGGATTTCTATTCATCTCCGCTCTTTCAAGCAATGTTCCAACCAACAGTGACACTTGGTTGATTGATAGTGGTGCTTCACGACACATTACAGGATATCGAGAGCATCTTTCGGACTTGGTAGAAAGAGAGACCAACTTGCAAGTGATAATCGGATTTGATGCTTGTTATTCTGTAAAAGGAGTTGAGACTACCTCTCTTCATCTAGATTCTGGCATCCCCCTTCATTTGAGTGATGTCTTGTTTGTACTAGGAATCAAAAGAAATCTTGTCTCCATTTCAGCATTGGAGGACAAAGGGTACTAGGTTGCCTTCTCTGAAGGGAAAGTTCTTGCTTGGCCTAAGAACTCTAGTATCAAAACAGCTTGTGTGATTGGTGTCCGTCAAGAGAGCCTATAGAGACTTTCTATTCGTCCAGTTTAGGCATTATTGCATTACTCTACCAGTTCGAGTGAGCTATGGCACAAGAGATTTGCTCACTTACACTTCAGAGCTCTTCCATCTATGGAGAAGATGGTTTCTGGTCTACCGCAGCTCAGTTAGGAGCACGATGGCATTTGCAGAGGATTTGCACTGGGTAAGAATATCAAGGGTCCTTTTCATAGTAGCAATAGTAGATCAAAAGGAATTTTAGATCTTGTTCATTCTGATTTATGTGGTCCAATGTCTGTGGCATCTTTGAGAGGATTTTGGTATTATGTGATTTTCATTGATGACTATTCTCGAAAGACTTGGATTTATTTTTTGAAATCTAAGGAGTCTGAAGAAGCACTTGATAGATTCAAAGAATTCAAGGCTCAAGTTGAAAATATGTCCAGGAAAAGGATCAAGGTTCTGAGATCTGATAATGGAGGAGAATACACTTGTGGAGGATTTCGTAATTTCTGCATTGAGGCAGGAATCAAGAGGGAGTTCTGTGTTCCGTACAACCCTCAGCAAAATGGAGTTGCCGAAAGAAAGAATAGATCCATAGTTGAGGCAGCCAAAGCTATGATTCATGATCAAGATTTACAGACCTTCCTTTGGGCAGAAGCTTCCAGAATTGCAGTGTATGTTCAAAACCGAAGCCCTCATCGAATATTGGAAAACATGACTCCTGAAGAGGCCTTCACAGGTGTGAAACCTGAGGTTAGTCATTTAAGAATTTTTGGTTGTCCTGTTTATATTCATGTGCCTAAGGATAAAAGATCTAAGCTAGAACCATCAGGAAAGAAAGGAATATTTGTGGGTTATAGTGAGTCTTCAAAGGCCTACAGGATCTACATTATAGGGTAGAAACATTGAGATCAGCAGGGATGTCTCTTCCAAAGAGGAAGTAGCCTTCAAAAGATCTAAAGGGTCTTACATGGAGATAGACAGTGAAGTGCAGGAGACTACTCAGGATATGGACATTTCTCCTGATCATACTCTTGAGATTCAGAGGGAGTCTAATGAACCAATCGAGACTATTGATCTAGTTGATCCCATGGAACCAACTGATGGGCCAAGAGACATTGCTATAGGTCGGAAAAGACCTCTATGGGCTAGACAAACTATGCAAGAGGCAGAAAAATATGCGGCTCCTCAAGGCACCTTTAGGGAAAGCAAGAGACCGCAAAAGTTTCCAGGCTATGTGGCATTAATGAGTCACATCATTGAATCTGAGCCTTCCGGTTTTGAGGAGGCATCCAACCAGTAGGTATGGAAAGATGCAATGACAAAAGAATATCAGTCTATCATCAAGAATGATGTTTGGGATGTTGTTCCGAGACCTGAAGGGAAATCAGTTGTATCTTCCAAGTGGCTCTACAAAATCAAGCATGCAGCTGATGGTAGCATTGAAAAGCACAAGGCGAGATTTGTGGCAAGAGGATTCTCTCATAAGGAGGGAATAGATTATGAGGAGACATTTGCTCCTGTTGCTTGATATACATCTATTGGGATTATTATTGCTATTGCATTCGCTAAAGGCTGGAAGCTGCATCAAATGGACGTAAAGATTGCATTTCTTAATGGTGTGATTGAAGAAGTGTACATTGAGCAGCCAGATGGTATTGTGATTCATGGGAAGGAGTCTCATGTATGCAGATTGAAGAAGGCATTGTATGGCCTTAAGCAAGCACCTCGTGCTTGGTATGAAAGGATTGATTGATATTTGATGAGCTTGGGATTCTCCAAGAATGATGCAGATTCCAATCTTTACTTCAAGGTAGTTGATGGTGAGGCTTTGATATTGGTTCTTTATGTTGATGATTTATTTCTCACTGGAGCAGAGTATCTCATTGTTAAATGCAAGAAAGAGTTAGCATCCGAGTTTGAGATGAAGGATCTTGGTCTTATGCGCTACTTCTTGGGATTGGAAGTGTGGCAAAGACCCAATGAGATTATTTTAAGTCAAGGTAAATACACTATATATATCTTGAAGAGATTTGGGATGTGATGGATTGCAAGTCCATGTCTACACCTAAGGAAAAAATTTGAAGAAGTTGAGTGACTCTGCAGCTAGTTCAACTTGGAAGATCCCACCATGTACAGACAGTTGATTGGATCATTGATGTATCTAGTCAATACTAGACTAGACATTTGTTATGTGGTGAGCGCTCTCAGTCAGTTCATGTGTGAGCCAAGGCAAATTCATCTAGTTGCAGCAAAGCATATTCTAAGATACTTGCGTGGCACTGTGGGATATGGCTTGAAATATACTTCCTGCGAAGATCTGAAGTTACAAGGCTATACTAATTCTGATTGAGCCGGGAGTGTAACTGATAGAAAGAGCACCTCTGGATGTTGCTTCAGTTTGGGGTCTGCTATGATTTCTTGGTGTAGCAGGAAGTAGACTTTTGTGGCACTAAGCACTGCAGAGGCTGAATATATTGCAGCATGTGTAGCAGCTCGAGAAGCAGTGTGGCTTCAAAAGCTCCTTGCAGGATTGTTTGGTCAAACATTGGAGCCGACTGTGATTCATTGTGACAATCAAAGCTGTGTGAAGCTCTCTATCAATCCAGTGTTTCATGATAGGACAAAACATGTGGAGATCAAGTATCATTACATCAGAGATATGGTGTTGAGGAAAGCTATTCAACTCAAGTACATTTGCACTGATGATTAGGCGGCTAATATTCTCACCAAGCCCCTTGCCAGAGTGAAGTTTGCATATTTTCGGGACAAGCTTGGAGTAGTGGAGAATGTCGCCCTTGCTGAGAGGGAGACTCAGCATCAGTGATCTTTGCTGTAATGCATATTTCTAGGAGACGGAGAAATATGAGGTGAAAGCCCTTGTCCATCTCTCAGACGGAGATGTGGTTCTTTCCACACATGGGAGTAGCCATGGTGGACATCATGTTGAGAGACTCCATGACGACTTCACGTTGAGAGACTCCACGACGACATCATGTTGAGAGACTCTGTGATGAACCCTTTGTACTTGTGTTTTTTCCACACATGGGAGTAGCCATGGTGGATGTCATGTTGAGAGACTCCATGACGACATCACGTTGAGAGACTCCCTGATGGACACTTGTACATGTGTTTCTTTCCACACATGGGAGTAGCCATGGTGGACGTCATGTTGAGTGACTCCATGACGATGTCATGTTGAGAGACTCTGTGATGAACTCTTTTCCACAAATGGGTGTAGCCATTGTGGATGTCATGTTGAGAGACTCCATGACATGGATATATGGAAAGATACCTCCCTAGCTAAGAGGGAGTGTTGATGTTATAGCGGCGGGAGATCTCTTTCTCTCTCAAATTCAAAATAAATAAATAATTCAAAGAGGCCGACCCAAGTGAAGAGTCGCCTTATTACAAATAATATTTTTATATTTTATTTATTCAAAAGAAGCCGACCCAAAATGAAATGCCACCTTACTTTGTATGTATAGAAGGTGATGATCATTCATTTGATCATCAATTTATTCTCAAGACAATTCGCACTTATCAAGGAGTTCGCACATCTACAGCAGATCATCATATTGCATAGAGCGGATCGATATCAAGGAGAAATCATAATAATTGTGTATTTGCATCTAGGAGAGGTGCTGTGTTTCATTACATCAGATCGGCCTTGAGTTTGGGCCAAGTTGTAAGCAGATTTCTGCTCTTTCATTCAATATATAAGAAATAGTTTTTGGCTGGGTTTTTCTCCCTCGAGAAGGAGGGTTTTCCCAGGGTATTTGCTGTGTCTTATTGTTCATTATTCTGTATTTCTGCTTATCTTCATTTCTGGTCTAAATCTAACACTTAAAACTTAAGAAACAACATTTACAAGCAAGATGGTCCTCCTGTGCTTATGCTGTAAAATTTCTATTACTTTCCATCTAGCTTTAACCTCTGCAAATCTAGAAGTTAAAGCTAAAAATTGACTGTATGGGTGCTATGAAATATGCTCATTTTTGGGATCTGATTACAAGTACAGAAGTCCATTAATTGAATGTATGAGTTTAGGGTTAGGGTTAGCAATGGCAGGTGCATAGATGAAGGGGAACTTTTTCTGGCAAAAAGTTCTGATGTTTTCTTATTAGTATTGAATTCCATTTTGTCATCAACTTCTTGCAGTTTCAAACATAAAGTAAGATTCATAAGATACAGAACATGAAATGAATGCCAACCAATTTAACAGATATTTGGCTGCATTTTTGGCTTTGAGCAACGATTCTTTTCAAATGCCATAAATTATAACAATGTTCAAGGGTCCTGGAACTTAGATATTATAGAGTGTACAAACATAATGAAGAGACAGGTCTAAGAAACAAATCATTATGTTATTGAATGGAGGTAAGCAGTAAAATTATCTCAATGGCAGTGATCTTTTAGTCTATGTTAATAGAAGTTGGAATATTTTTATTTAGGGTTTGGGAATTAACAATCAACCAATGGTTCATTTGATCAATAAAGAAGGCAATGGATGGATATAGCCAACATAGTCATCAGATTCATCCGTGATTCTTGACTAAACAGCTTTGCATTGAACCTCATGTTTTGTCGCTGGTGGATAGCTAGATCTCATGCAATTGAGTTGTATTTAAATTATTTCTTGCTTGATCTCAGAGAGTCAGCACTTCACTATGTAATAAGCTTTTATAAAATGACAAAAGCACAAATGTAGTTTACTATTTAACTTTGTTCTTTAAATAATCCAATCATTCTCTCCAGATGGTCAAGTTGGGAAGTATAACTTTGGTGGTTATGGGTGCTGAGTATTGGTGATTGATGATTCCTATCTAGGTTGTTTCTTGCAAGGTCTTGAAAAATGATTTTTTTTAGCTCAGCTAGATTATTGATCATGAGTTTGTTCTCAGCTTAGTAATTTTTTATGGCAGCTTGTACAATAGTAAAGGAATATCTGATGAGGAAAAAGGTACTCTATTCATTAGGCGACTAGTATATTGTTTTCCATATTTTGTCCTTTTGAATCTTATCTCCATTTCACATCAACGTCGCTTTTATTCTGTCACAGTTACCAGGTTCAACATATTTGTAGGATTGAAAGGGCAGAAATATGTGAAAACTTGCAATTTTTGGAGAAGGTTGGAAATATCTTGGAAAAAGGTTTTTGGAGTGGGAAAATTGAAAAAATATATAGAATTTGCATAAAACATAGAATGATGATAATCGCATGGTTAAATTATATACAACAATATAAAGAAAAGAATAATAAACTGAGATGTTGTGACTGTTCTTAAGTTCATAAATCATATCATTTCAACATCTATTTTATCTAGATCTCTGTTTTCTAGTTTTTCTGTTTTTTCTTTTTCTAAATCAGTAAAAATTAAAAGCCAGATTTGGTGTTCAGTCTTGACCTCTGATTACCGGGTTCTGCTATAAGCAGAGGTGTATCCATACCAGGTTGGTGTACATATGGGTTCCCAATGATTGAAAAATGAAATTCTTTCAGAGGTCAAAAAAATATTGGAAATCTGGAATTTCAAACTAATTTGCTAAAATTTCTATAGGAATTGGAGATTCCAGACCAAATTGGAAAAATCTGGTCAGTCTAAAAAATCTGGAACAGGCCAGATCATAACTATGGTAAATAATAAAATATGCTGTTTCCTTGGGGTCCTGCCTGGGTATGGCCTGGGTTAATACCTGAGCAAGATCTACAGAACCCTTGCTGTACCTTGTTACCCATGGCCTTCAGAAGAAACAAGATGAATGCGGGGTGTACTGGGCGGGACCTGCAGGATCCTGGCCACATCTGGGTACCCATGGCCTTAAAAAATAAATAAAAAAATTAAAATTAAAATCTTTCAATATAAATATGGAAAAAGGATAAAACCTAATCTAACCCTAAAAGCAACTTCCAAATTTCACTAAAAACACTAACAACACTAACAACACCAGAAAACAAAACAAAATTTGCAGTATGTAAAAGACCAATATGATGATTTGTATTGAGCATCCATGTGGTGTTCTATGTTCGACCACTGACTATTGGTCTATTTTGAACATATGCTGTAAATATAAATTGTTTTGATTTATCTATAACATAATCATTGACTTATCAATTATCAGTATTGTTCTGTGTTGAGTTAATTTGTGCAAATTATTTTTGTATTTTTAATATTATAAATATTTTGTGTGGTTGTTCTGAAGCCAAACTGAACTCTAGTTAAAAAATTGGCAACTGTCATACCTGAGCCCCAGAGGTGAATCTCAAACCAACAACTTATGTCCAGCTAGTTTGGGCCAATTTGAAATTGGCTTCGAATTGAACCTCTTCCAGGTCTGGCCAAATCTTGTAGCAATGTTGCCAATCATTCTGTGTACTTAATTACATTCTTCTGGATTTCCTCTGTAAAGCTTCTTTGGGGCTCAATGGAATAACATATTTTTGTTTTTCTACTCACTGTATCTTGAAATGAAGGACAATCTCTTTAATAGCTTGTCTATAACCTCTATTGTTGCCACTTCCAGGATAGAACAGCAATTCTGTTTCTGCTATTTCCATGTGTTTTACTGCTACTGAAGACTTGGATTTGGGAGGGTTGCTTCCCAGCATTGCCAGTTCAGTTATACCAGGTAATTTCTTCTCTGCCGTAGTCTGCACTAAGTGAATTAAGTGATTTGGTAAATAAAGATTACTGAGTTGGATACACACAAATTCCAATTAGGGATTATACAAAATTAATATTTTTTAACACTCTGTGCAGGCATGGTTATTATTTTTCTACACAAGTTTGGCTTTACGAGAAAACATTTTGAGGGTCAATGGGAGTGATATCCGGCCATGGTAAAGTAGAGTCAACAAATCAGACTGATGCTGCCCTTCACAGTGTGTTTTAAGTTTCAAAATAATCATGGTTCTCTTTAAGTATTTGTAAGGATTAGGGTTGAGCATTGCAGGAAGCTAATTAATGGACAGAGCTGCTCCTTGAAACTTTTGCTGGACAATTTTCTATTTTAGTCGGATTTGAAAGTCCTTGTGTTTTTCCCTAGAGAAACTTTTATTTTGATTTTCAAAGGATATATTGAGCAATATTTTTGTTTTGCTACAAATTTCCAGTTAAACTGTACCAAATATTTAGAAACCCAAAATATTCTTCAGAGATCAAGTACCCTTCTATAAAATTTTAGAAATACCATGCTTTATATTCAGACGTGAATTGAAAATGAACATGATAACTTGTGTTTGTTTTATGAGATGCACCAAAATGCATAAAAAAGTCACCATAGTAGAAAATAGCAACACAAACAGAAGCATTCATGTAAAGAATTACATGTAAGTCACAAAAAAGAAAATGTGAACCTTATGGGCTTCCCCTATCATTTATCCTTAAATGAGACTTCTCTCCACTTAACTTGGTTAATGATGCATCACCATGCCTTGGTTCCTCATCACTGCCACACTGTTACCATCCCTGGTACCATGCTATTTCTCCAGTACTGTGGGGATACTTCCAGGCATATCCTTTTTGTATTCTATCCCTTGGTTGCTCATCCCTGCCACACTGTTCCAATCCCTGGCACCATGTTATTTTCCTATTCAAATGCTGTCTCTAGAATTTTGGGGATACTTCTAGGCATCTCCTTTTTGTATTCCTATGTCTTCATGCTCTACTAGAGTGTCTTGGTGTAACATTTTATGATCTTGTAATAAATTTGTAATAAACAGAGAAAGTGCAGTAGATATTGAAATATCTGAAACACAATTTATTTTTATTTTTTAAATATTGTGGAAAGATTACAAATATAGCTCTAGTGAGCAGTACAAATCATAACCAGTAAACTGGATCTCCCAAGGAGAACAACACTTTATAAGAACATTACAAAACTATAGCCTACAAGAGGCTGTACGGAAGAGGTAATAAAAATAACTACATATCAAAAAATCCCCAAAATCAACAATCAAAGTACATTAGTATCCTTGGTCCTTTTCTCCTCTGGCCATAGCTTGCTTATCAAGATGGGATATCAGAGTCTCCACTTTTTTGATGTTACTGTTAGGACTTTTAATGTAACGAATCCATGAAGAAACTTATAATTAATAATTAAGAGAGTTTAAGGGCAGTGCTTGGGTGAAAGAATGTGTCCCTTGTTGGGATAACCAATGAAAGGATGTGATTCTCCCCACCATGGAAGATATAAACGAGAGAACAAATGATTGGGGAGAGGCAACAAGTGAATCAAATTGGAAAAAGGAAAATAAGGAATTGAAATATAAGATATCCATTGGAAATAAATATTGTTTTCAGCAAGAATTTATTGGGAAGTTGTCATGTCCCCTTTTTTGGACTAGAATAAATTAATAATATTTTTTAAGTTGGGCCTGACAATTCCTACTTTAAGGGCAACTTAATAATAATATTATTAATTAAAATAAAAGGTGTTTCTAAACAGTAGTACTAAAATATAAGTATTTTAAGTAAAATAAAATAAAATTCAAAATAAGTTTTTAAATAGTTGGAAAATTAAGGACCCAAGGGTCCAATTTGAAAAGGATATATCAAGGGCGTCTATCTTCATTTGGCAAGGAGGAAGTTACCTTTTTGCATCCAATTTTCAGATTTGAGCAGTTTGTTCAATCTAGGGCATCCAAGGACGAAAACTCTTGGTGTGTTTGAATTCTAGACGATGAAAACCCCCTTGGATTCCACATTTTGGATCAAGGATGAAAACCCATGTTTCCAATCTGAGTTGCAGATTTTCAAGGTTTCAAACTTATTTCAGCAAGAACCTAATTCGAATTGCATCATATACAGTTTAGACAAGGACAAAGTTTGCAAAGAGGCATTTTTAAGGTTTCAAGCAGCAGAAAATAAATTCATAATTTTTCCAGCTGCCATAATATAGCAGGAACACCTACAGCTGTCAACACAACAGCCAAAAACCCTAGCCATATGGTTGCACGGATTCTGCAGTGAGTAAAAGAATTGAAAATTTCTGAAATTTGTATTTTGGCGTTACAAAATACAAAAGGCTGTTTTGCCTTTTTGGAGATAAATAAAATATTTTGAAGGTTTTTTGTGCAATTTTCTATCCACCTAGGGTTTATTCTGAGTTTTGCAGCAGTTAGGGTTTATTTCAAAAATAAAAAATTTACGTTTTAAAATTTGATATTGCCTGTCATATCCCAGTTTCAATAAAAAAAACAGAAATAAAATTTTGGGGTTTTGCCATTAAACTATTTGGAGACATTGCAGAAGTTTAAAAGATAATCTTAGAATATAAATTAGGAATATATATATATATATATATAATAATTGCAGTAATCAAGTTATTACAAGCATTTGTGAGTAAATCTATTATAGTTGCATTTCCTTTAGCAATCTATTTTGAATTCATAGAAATGTTTTGCAAATAGGGAGGCCAATCAACCTTCCGAGTCATGAGATGCTGAAGGACTAGAATTTCTTAATATCAAGCACGCCACCCCAAAATGGATGAATTGGAGGTTCTGCCATACTTGTGGGCCGGGAGGCCAAATGGTGCTCTTGGGCTTGATTGAACAGGACAGCTTTCATGAATCTTATCAAGCACGCCACCCCGAGATGGATGAATTGGAGGTTTTGCCATACTCATGGGCCGGGAGGCCAAATGGTGCTCTTGGGCTTGATTGAGGATGACAGCTAGCCTCCAAGGCGCACTGAGGGATGGAACAGAGCTAGAATCATTCCATGCTTTCGCAATACAAGGGTCAACACCCTTGAGATTGCGGGTTGCAAGCATTTCTAATGAATTCCTAATATGGTTTGACTATAGGAATATGCATTGGAATAATCATTAATGATGTTAAGGTATTTTGAATTCAAATATTTAATGATGCTTCGAACTATAGATCTAAATATTATGATGCTTTATGTATAGATTTGAATATTATCATACTTTCTTGTTACCTAATATTACAAATGTCAGAATAATATTGTTTTGCAGGCCTAAAATTAGGAATTTCCCAGAAGGGGACATCACCACAAATACTAAACCCTAACTTGGCAATCTTTAGATAGATTCTTGATAAGGATAAATACCAATAATAATTGATAGTCTAAACGTAGCTGCTAAATTTAGACTTCTCAAAATATTTCTCTGAAATCAATGATGACTAAAACTAATATAAGCTATAAATAGCATGGCTAAAAAAAATGTTTTCTGATGGTTGCTGATGACGATTTTGATGAAGCTTTTGTTTCGATAATGACAATCCTTTTGATGAGTTCTAAAACTCTGATAATTCACCAATCATTGATTCAAATAGGAAAACCCTAATTCTATCGATATCCATACCAAATTCTAGCTGAAAATACACCACCTTGAATGCTCTAAAACTCTTCTCTATTGATTCTTCAACAAACCCTAACTGAAATGTGCAACCTTGAGTTTTCTGAAAGCCCAGCATCTATCCTTCATCATATATGCTGATCTTCTTACTTTTGAACAATCAAGAGCATGATGAAACAGTGACAGAACCCTAACCAGCTCTGGACATGTTTGCCAAAATGATGGATTTGTCCTAATTAAAACGCTAGTTGCAGCTGGTATCTCAAATCTGGTCTTCTGAGATTTTATTCAGTTTGATTGTGAATGAAAATTGCTCAAAAGGTACAAGCCCTGCTGAAATCAAGCAATCTTTGATGAAGATCCGTTCTTAGTAAGCCAATGTATTCGCTGTTCACAAGCTGATATAGGCTTACTAAGCTGGCTGATGATGCAACTGAAATTCTGTCATTATAGAGACTGAAATTACTTCCCGTACTCTGTTACAACCTCGCTGAAGTTTGATGAATTTTGTTGAATCTAGGCACTTCTAATGATAATTATTGCTGTAGGTTGCTGAATACTGATAGAATGGTACCGAAACCCTGTGAAAACAATGTAGGCCCATGCTGCAATGATTAAAGTTGCTGCTTTTAAACCTGCTGATCGGCTGCTTGTAAACCTGTTTTCACCTTGAGTTTTAGATTTTATTGTTTTTGAAAGGCTGTGACTTCATGAAAGGGCATGCCACTTTGCATTGCTTGTAGCTGTTTTTTTTCTTTGACTCAATTGGCTTCAATACTAATATGCCACTATACTTGACAATTTTTAATTAGAAAACATGACTCATCCTACGTGCCAAAATAGGGTGATTGCAATTTTAAGATCTAATCTTTGTTGTTTCTGAAATGATAATTGATATTCAATATTCGTTATTTACAAAGGAGAGGAATACTCCTTAAATAATACAATACATGACGATGTTCTAAAAGGAAACAATAGTTAACTTAAGTAACTAACATAAAGTTACTAAAAGCTAACTGAACTAAACTAAGTTAACTGAAAGTAAACTACTGACTAACTAAAAACTAAAATGACCATTAAATATTACAATAATACTTTAATACTCTTTCTTAATGGTCATCCTACTAATTACACCAAGCTTATCCCGAAATTTTACAGATTTATACGGATTGAGAGACTTGGTGAGAATGTCCGCAGTCTAATCCTCAGTTGGAACATACTGCAACATCACAAATCCATCTTCAACAAGCTGGCGGATGAAATGACAATGAAGCTCAACATGCTTGGTTTGCTCGTGGAAGACTGGATTCTTGGCAAGCTTTAACACCCCTTGATTGTTGCAGAACAAGGGTGAAGGTCGTGCTTGAGGCATTTGCGTGTCAGCAAGCATCCTTCGAAGCCATACTACCTCACATGCGGCCTTAACTGTTCCCCGATACTCTGCTTCTGTTGAGGAAAGAGCGACTACCTGCTATTTCATTCTTGTCCATGTGACTGCACTTGTACCAAGATTGAAAACGTACCTAGAAGTGGACTTCCTGTCATCAATTGAACCTGCCCAATATGAATTTGTAAAACCAACCAGCCTAGTATCTTTGCATCTAGTGTACAAAATGCCAAATTCAGGCGTCCCTTTCACATACCTCAACACTCGCTTTGATGCAACCCAGTGTTCCGCCTTAGGGGCAGTCATGAAACGAGAAATGCATTTGACAACAAAACTGAGATCAGGCCTAGTGGTAGTAAGATAGATGAGGCTGCCCACTAGTTGTCTGAATGCAGATTCATTCACCACTGGTGAGTCAGATTTGGCTGAAAGTTTTAGCCCCTTCTCCATAGGAGTGGATGAGATTTTGCAATCTTCCATCCTAAATTTCTCAAGCAAACTCTTGGCATACTTCAATTGAGAAATGAAGATACTACCACCTATCTACCAAACTTCTACACCTAGACAATAGTCTAGGAGGCCCAAGTTCGTCATCTCAAATGCTTGACACAAATTTGACTTGATTTGTTCAATCAAATGTAACCTACTACCAATAATGATGATATCATCCACATAGATGACAAGAAGGATGATATCATTGCCAGTGTTCTTGTTGTACAAATTTGCATTTGAGGGACTCCTTTGAAACCCTTGTGCAACCAAATACTTGTCAAACTTCAGGTACCATGCCCTGGGTGCTTGTTTTAGGCCATAAAGAGCCTTCAACAATTTGCATAACTTATGTTCTTTTCTTGCAACCTTAAAACTAGGAGGTTGCGTCATGTAGACCTCTTCCTCCAAATCTCCATTGAGGAAGGCACTCTTCACGTCCATCTGGTTGACCTTCCAACCAAACTGTGCTGCCATGGCTAGGACAAGTCAGATGGTGCTCATCTTTGCTATAGGAGCAAAGGTTTCCTCATAGTCAATACCTTCTCTTTGCGAAAACCCCTTAGCCACCAACCGAGCCTTATATTTGTCCAATGTTCCATCAACCTTCTATTTCACCTTGTATGCCCATTTGTAGCCAATGGGTTTCTTCCTTGGTGGAAGATTTGACAGAACCCACGTGTTGTTCTTCAAAAGACTATGATGCTAAGAATCCATAGCCTTTTCCCATTCAGGTTTACCCTTGGCCTCTGAATACTGTTGGGGCTCATAAACACTTTGAATGTTGGCCATAAGAGCAAAGTTTACTGTGTTATTTTTGCTCTTGCCTCTAGATGATCTTCCCTCAATAAGCTCATCATCATGAACATCACCAATGAGCTTCGCCCACCACTTAGGACGAGGAGGAGATGCATCTTCTTCCAAATCAGGATGAGCATATGACTTGGGTTGCCTAGAATGATACCATTTGGATGTTGATCCAGGTTATCTTGATGAAAATCTGTTGGTACAGAATCTTGCCTAGGAGATTCCACAATGTCAGAATCATCAGAGTCCCTCCCTTCAGGTGGAGCTACTGAAAGCTTAGCTCCCAAATCCTTGGTCTTCAAAGGTTGATTGTCAGGACTCTTGATGGGAGAAGAGAGCAAAAAGGGCCCACCTTCCTCATGAAACACAACATCCCTATTGAATGTCAAACGATCAGCAGCCACATCAATCAACCGATAGGCCTTATGATTGTCACTGTATCCTTTTAGCATCAACTTTTGGCTCTTGGATTCCATTTTGGTCCTCTTGGTGTTGGAAATAGGATGCCATTTAATTGCAATCCTAAACATTATTTATTTCATGTATCTCCTAAGTCCTTGGAATGTGTTCATCAACACTAGGATTAGGAAGAGATTAATATTTGATGAATAATCATGTTAATTGACATTTGTAATTAATTCTAAATGTTAGGAGCATGTGAGGGCGTCCATTATGAGTTCCTAAATAATAGGGGCACATGGGGCGCCCACATGGTAGGTGACACTCACCTTGAGTTCGGTTAACTATTCGGAGTAAGAGACAACACTTCTGAATGCATGGAAAGATCCTAGGAGTTAGGGTTTGATGTTTGCATGCATGAAGTGAAGTTCAGTTCAGTTCAATTCAGTTCAGTTCAGAATCAGTTTAGTTCAGTTCAGTTATGGTTCAGTTATCTTCAGTTAGTTTTAGTTGAATGCTAGTTGACTTCAGTTAACTTGGAATGCATGGCTAATGACTTGAGTAGCATGACAGATAACAGGGACTACCTCCAGTTAACAGGGGATTGAGAAATATTTCAGTTAACAAGAAATGACTTGGACCCAAGTTGGCTTCTTGGAATTAACTCCTTTGCATGTTGAGATATTTCAGAAGGCTCAGTTAAGTGGGACCACTTTTGGCCGCCTACTTTGAGGATGAAGCCTTGAAGATATTTACATAACAGAGGTTGAGTTTCTACTTCAGTTTGGGACGCCCAAATGCATGAAGATGAGGATTTGACATTGTTCTTCACGACATAACTCTATTTGCATGAGATAGGCGTACCTTTTAGGGATAGGGCTTGAGCATTGTAATTGTAACTCATTTTGAGTTTACAAAGCTGATTAAAGCCTATTTATCTCAAGCAAGTTGAAGAGAGTTATTATCAGTTTTATTGCAGGTTGTGAAGAAGTTTTGGTGAAGGCGAAAGAGGCATTCTCAAGCAAGAATTGGAGCTATTGTAATCTACTTCAAAGATTGAATAATAGAATAATTCTTGGTGGAGTTTTTTCCCGAAAGGGTTTCTCCACGGTACATGCTTGTGTAATCTTTCTAATATCCTGTCTACTTCTGTCTACATTCTACAAACAGTAAAATAGATTAACCAGATAATCACCCACAAAGAATATGTAACAAAGGAAAAAGCATATTTAGATCAGCAATATTAAAGTTTTACAAAATATTAAGCTAAGAAAACACATCAATTTTCAACATTTGGTATCAAAGCTGAGGTTGGGTAGAGTATTGGGACACCTTTCTCTTAAAAGATTGGAGGTTTTTTGGCTTAGTGTGAGCTTTTATTATTTTTGTTATTTGCTGATTTTGGAAATAAGTTTTGTTACGATGAATTCTTGTTTAGATATTGAAAGGTTCAATGGATCTAACTATGAAGCGTGGAAATTAAAAATGGAAGATCTTCTTGAAGAAAGATTATAGTGGTTACCTATTAATAATGAGACAAAGACACCTACAACTATTTCAGATGAGGATTGGGCTAAGTTAGATAAGAAGGCAAGAGGAACAATTAGATTATGTCTTGCTGATGTTGTTCTCTTGAATGTTTCAGATGAAACTATTGCATATAAATTGTGGAAGAGAATAGGGGATATTTATCAAACTAAGAGTCACAAATAAGTTGTATTTGAAAAGGCAGTTGTATTCATTAAAAATGAAAGATGGTGAATTTGTTGCACAACATTTAAATGCTTTCAATTTAATTCTCAGTCAGTTAGCATTTGTAGATGTAAAGCTAGAAGATGAGGATAAATGCATTTTATTACTTTGTTCTTTACCAGATTCTTGGGAAAATCTAATTGTTGCTATCAGTGGTAGTGGTGTAGATCCTAAGATGGACAATATAATTCCTACTCTCCTATCAGAGGAGATGAGGAGGAAGTCTAAAGAGGAAATCCAAGATGCCTTGTTTGTAAAAGGTAGGCCTGAGAAAAAGGAACCTAAGGGAGACAAGGAAGGAAAGGGTAAGTCTAAAGGACGGTCTAAAACCCTTGGTAAGAGTAAGGTAATTTGTTGGAACTGTGGGAAACCAGGACATGTGAAGAAGAATTGTAAGAACAAGAAAGAGAGTTCCGATTCTTCTATAGAGGAGTCCTCGGATGTCAGTAATGATGCATTGGTTATTTCAGCTAATATTGTTTGTGATAACTCTTTGCTTCATGTTTCAGAGTGATCTTCATAGAGAGGATGGTAGTCACGATGCCATGTGTGACTCGGTACCACGGTTCAGTGGGAGTTGTTGGCAGTGACGTGGATGCATCATTGGTAAGGTTATCTTCATGTGATTGGGGATATGATTTTTTATTGATTTAAAGTGGTTGCTATTATGTCATGGTTTACTCTTGATATGCATTTAGAGTTTGGCATATTACATGTTCTCTTGAGACCAGGATGTATGTTATGGTGCATGTGATCTCCTAAGAAGAGATGGTTAGATTATGGATATCATGTTTATGTTGAAGATTGGAGCTTTGACATTGATCTTGTGTAGTTCTCTTAAGTATTGGATACATTAATCATTTGCTTGATTACTTCATCAAAGTGTTGTGTTGCATTTGGAGTTTGGCATGGATTGGTTGGTTGCAGGTCCTCATGGATACTTGGAGAAATAGGTGAGGCTTGAGTTCTCTTATGGTTAGAGACATGTGTTCAAATGGATACAAGCAAGAAAAACTTTTTCAACAGAAAAGACCGAGGAGCCTACACCTTGGTTGAATGTGAGTTCAACACGCTCGGTGGTTACACATGCCTTCGAAAAGGTAGTTTGGTTATAGAGACTTGGGAAAGGTATTGGTTTTAATTGCAAGTAAGTTAAACTTGAATGTGATAGTCAGAGTGCTATGTGTTTAGCCAAAAATTCTATGTATCATGCTCGTACTAAGCATGTTGATATTAAGTATCACTTTGTGCAAGAAATGGTTGAGAGTGGGAAGGCATTAATTGAGAAAAGTTTACAATTTAATTAATGTTACAGATTATCTTATGAAACCAGTTCCTACAGATAAGTTCTTTTGGTTTTAATCATTTGCTTGGAGCTTCATGATTATGCAGGTTACATTTGAAGTTAGCATGGATTGATTAGTTGGTGCAGGAAGGCCATTGGCCTTGAGTATTGTAGTGTTTTAAAATTATTAATCCTTGTTTAGAATAATTGCAATATATAATGTCAAGTGGGAGAATGTTGGAAATAGGATGCCATTTAATTGCAATCCTAAACATTATTTGTTTCATGTATCTCCTAAGTCCTTGAATGTGTTCATCAACACTAGGATTAGGAAGAGATTAATATTTGATGAAATAATCATGTTAATTGACATTTGTAATTAATTCTAAATGTTAGGAGCATGTGAGGGCGTCCATTATGAGTTCCTAAATAATAGGGGCACATGGGGCGCCTACATGGTAGGTGACACTCATCTTGAGTTCGGTTAACTATTCGGAGTAAGAGATAACACATCTGAATGCATGTAAAGATCCTAGGAGTTAGGGTTTGATGTTTGCATCATGAAGTGAAGTGAAGTTCAGTTCATATCAGTTCAATTTAGTTCAATTTAGTTCAGTTCAATTCAGAATAAGTTTAGTTCAGTTCAGTTTAGTCATGGTTCAGTTATATTTAGTTAGTTTTAGTTGAATGCTAGTTGACTTCAGTTAACTGGAATGCATGGCTAATGACTTGAGTTGCATGATAGATAATAGGGACTACCTCCAGTTAACAGGGGATGACCATTCTTGCATGAATTGTGTTGAGAAATGTTTCAGTTAACAAGAAATGACTTGGACCCAACTTGGGCACCCAAGTTGGCTTCTTGGAATTAACTCCTTTGCATGTTGAGATATTTCAGAAGGCTCAGTTAAGTGGGACCACTTTTGGGCGCCTACTTTGAGGATGAAGCCTTGAAGATATTTACAGAATAGAGGTTGAGTTGCTACTTCAGTTTGGGATGCCCAAATGCATGGAGATGAGGATTTGACATTGTTCTTCACGACATAACTCTATTTGCATGAGATAGGCGTACCTTTTAGGGATAGGGCTTGAGCATTGTAATTGTAACTCATGTTGAGTTTACAAAGCTGATTAAAGCCTATTTATCTCAAGCAAGTTGAAGAGAGTTATTATCAGTTTTATTGCAGGTTGTGAAGAAGGTTTGGTGAAGGAAAAAGAGGCATTCTCAAACAAGAATTGGAGCTATTGTAATCTACTTCAAAGATTGAATAATAGAATAATTTTTGGTGGAGTTTTTTCCCGAAAGGGTTTCTCCACGGTACATGCTTGTGTAATCTTTCTAATATCCTATCTACTTCTGTTTACATTCTAGAAACAGTAAAATGGATTAATCAGATAATCACCCACAAAGAATATGTAACAAAGGAAAAAGCATATTTGGATCAGTGATATTAAAGTTTTACAAAGTATTAAGCTAAGAAAACACATCAATTTTCAACACTTGGCATCTAGAATCCAAACATACGCAGTTGAACCAAACACTCTGAGATGAGTGATTCTTGGTTTCCTCCCAGACCATGCTTCCTCTGGGGTCATCTTCTTGACGGCCTGTGTGGGAGACCGGTTAAGAAAGTATATCGCAATAGACACTGCCTCAGCCCAAAACTTTTTGGGAACATTTTTGTTCTCCAACATACAATAGGCCATTTTTGTGATGGTACAATTTTTCCGCTCGGCAACACCATTTTGCTGAGGGGTATAGGGTGTGGTAAATTGACGCTTAATGTGATGTCCCTGTCCCTTTTCGAGAACTAAATGCAAATTGAGATTAATTAATTAAATATTCAATTAGTATTATTTATTTATTTATCTCTAAGACTTTTGAAATATTTAATTAATTAATTTATTGGGACTTTATAAAAGATTATTAATAAATATTTTTCATTTTATAAAGTCTTGGTGAAAAATAAATCCGTTAATGCAACAGAAGGTGGCGGAGTTTATATGGAGATCGAGGCATTTCTCTAGGCATCACGGAGAATTGGAAATGTTGGTTAGACAGAGTTTCTGGGAACGCAAACTCTCAGATACTATTGCCATAGTTGGATGAAACCCCAAATATGGTAAATTGCAGGTCCTTATTTGATTAAGTATGGAGATGTTTCAAAACGATGCATGACTAATTGGAGTTGGCATTCGGGAACAATAATGAAGGGTCACACGTATATATCTGCAGCATATTATAATTTCTTATTGGAGACATTAATTAAAGACGACATTGGAGTTTTCACGACTTCCCAATATCGGGTGAAAGACGGCCGCGTATTGTGAACATTGGTGCTGAAGACACTTTAATATGGCGCCGGTGTATTTTTAAGGGTGTAATCTGTGTTGAATGGATGGCTTGCGGGTTCAGTAATGGTATCGAGATTGTGCTGTTGACTTCCTAACTTACTTGCCATCGTCGACTCTTATTCTTGCTAGAGCACACATATTGGGATCTTTTGTGGTACCAGATACAACAACCAGGGTGATTTCTAAGTCCCGATATCGGGCATTCCAGCGGCTCCATTTACATGGGTATGTCAAATAATATTGAATGTAATATCTTGGCGGTAATCTGAATGTCTTGATGTAGATGCGTTTTTCTATGAAGTCGTGTTCTGTGAATATGATTGCTCACGTCAAATATATGAGAGTAATTATTAGTTGTGTCGACTAGTTTCTGATATGGGTTGCTTTCTATAAGATGTGTACTCAGTCAGATCTAAAAATCAATTATCAATTGTCTTTCGTTACTGTTCTGAGTTGGAAAGTCTACTGGCCATTATTATAAACCTCTGGAGATTATTGCTCTGTTAATGCTGAATCTGTCTTCCATATTGAAATCAAAGTTTTGTTCCAGTCTGAACTACACTTTTTGTATACAATTTTTATTCCAAACTAGAACTTATTACCTGTCAAAGACCCCTGCAATAGCATACAAACTACAGTTGACATTGTAAACTTGGAAAGGGTCATCACATCGGTATTAGAGCCACAAGTCCTGCCAGCCTGAGGGTTCATGAACACTAGTGACAGGGCTCAAAGATATTTTGAAAGAGAGCAGAGACGGAGGCAATTTCAAGTTGCTGACCCTTATCCGGAAGAAGATACTTTTTCTGCAGTTCTTGCAGCTCGACAATTTCTTGGTGACCTATCGGAAATTGAAACAATGGGTGTGTAATGTCCCCTTCCTAGGCAGTATAGTTGTTTCAGGGGTTAGCCTATCATTCAGACCCTCGTAGGCTGACAGACATGTTTAGGGGTTCACTTGAGGCAGTTATTCTGCGTTTGGGAACATTACTCCAATAGTTGATTCAGGTTTGGGCCTTGGCAGACACTTACAAAGTGATTTTTAGACACTTACTATTTATAGTAAGTTAGGCAGGCAGGGGTTACTATTCCTGGCAGGGCACCTGGTTTAGTTGGTCAGCTCCGTTTCGACCCAGTTTGATGATTTGATGAGCAAATAGTGATTATTGGGGCATTTGATAATTATTAAAAGTTTATTAATTTGACTTTATAATATAAAGTCACTTTAATGAAAAATTAAAGTAATTATTTAATGGCAAATTATAAAGTATTAATACTTTATAATAAAGAGGCAAATAATATTAAATGAGTATTTTATTACTCATCAAAAAGGGACGCCATTATTTAATTGTTTTGCCTAAGTCAAAAAAGGGCGATTTAATTAATATTTTTAAATGCTCATTACTTGCTTTTTGAGAAGGGGTCGACTTGTTGAAAGGAGATATATATTTCACAAAGACAAATTGAACTCATTCATTCATGATTATTCTAATTTGTCTTATTTTCTCTCTGAGAACATTGGGGTTTGTGAAACAAGGGTTTCTGCAGATCATTGGATTTTGGAGAACGTTCCCTCTTCAGAATCAGACATACTGAGACTGTGAGATACCAGGTGAAGCTTGTCAGTTGGATGACTTTATTCAGAAGTCATATTTGTGCATATAGAGAAAGAATTCATTCAGGAATTGAGATCGATTCATCAAGATCAGGATACATTGGTGGAATTCATTTTTGGTTGTTATTGGCTCTTATATTTCCCAGCCGAACACTTATCATTTGCTGCTAAAGGCCATACTGTACCAGCAGATAGGCGTGTGAAAGAAATAAAGGAAACGCCTTTGTCTTTTTGTTCCATTTCCCTCCAGCTTGGTCACCTTGCTTCACAGGGGTGTTTGGTGTCTATTTGGACTGGGAGATTGAAGTATTCTTTGATATTCTGATGATTTTTCAGCTGTGCGCCTTGCTGCAAATAAAGTCAAGTTTTTCATCAAGTTTCCAGTTGCCTTTTTCATTGCATGTATTGCTTTTTAATTTGTAATAGTTCGATTGAATTAAAGAAGGCTTTCTCTATACAAAATCATAGATTTATTGTTGTTTCTAGCATTCTACGAATTTATTGCATTTTATTTCAAAATCGCACCAATTTCTTCTTATTGCAAAAACCTCAAAAAATCAAAAAACGACAAAACAAACAAAAATATTGTATTCACTGTCAGAAGTTTGGGTTGAGAGACACTGGGTCTCTTACAGGGTGATTCAGATCGAGAAGGTTCACACAACAGAGGTAACAGGAGTGGTAATGAGAGTGTTCAGAATATTCTGAATGATTTAGCTCATGGCCAACAACAAATGATGCAGCAGTTTATGCAGTCCCAACAACAGTTGATAGATGCTATTAGTCGGATGTCTCAGGACATGAATACATTGAGAGTGGGTCAAAATACAGGAGATGGGAGCAATGTTGGAAACCATGAACCTAGGGGAACTAATTCAAGAGGCTCTAGTAGGTCTTTTCAGCCTACATTCATTCCTAGGAACGAGGAGGAAGAGGTACAACTGAAAGTAGAGCAGCCCTTGATCAATGAGGTGACAGAAGTTTACGAAGAATATCACTCTCCCTCATGCTATTAGACAGGAGATTACGTTGAATCAATATATGAATCAACGTAGGAATAGAAGAACACAATAGGAGCAAAAACCTCAAGGGCCTCACAGAGATTACCAACATGCCTTGGGTAAACTTACATTGCCTAACTTTGATGGGAGCGGAAAAACTACAGCCCGTTCTTGGATTCACAAGTTGGACACTTTTCTGAACCTAAAACTAATGCGGGAGACATAAACAATTAAATTTGCAACATTACATCTGGAGGGAGCGGCGTATGATTGGTGGCATCATGGATTGGTGACACAGAATCTTGCTCTAATCCAATCTTATGAGGAGTTTAGCAACTAATTAATTGCCCAATTTGATAGGAAAGATGAAGAGGCTTATTTCAGGGAGTTGGCCTTGATCAAGCAGCGTAGTGATGTTGATAGTTACTTCAACCAATTTTAGTAGGTGGCAGTTATGGTTCCGGATATATTAGAAAGACGGGTGGTGATGTTATTTACAAAGGGACTACATTACAGTTTGAGAGGGTTGGTGAAGGCTTTCAAGCCAAGGACCTTGCAGGATGCTCTTCGGATGGCATTGGATCTTGAGACTTCCCATTTTAGTTCATAGCCGTCGAAGAAGAATTTCAAGAATAACAAGCCATTCACTAAAACTTCCAATCAGCCCAAACCAAATCCTCCTAAGCTTGATTTCGAAAGCAGGAATGGATTACATAGGAAGCAGCTATGCTTCACTTGCAAGGAGCCATGGGATCGTAATAATCGATGCCTTGGGAAGGGCAAGGTACATTATATAGAGGTCACTTCTGATGTGGAGGAGGACACAGTTGATGCTAGTTCAGAAAGTGGACATGAGTAGTAGACAAAACATAACAATCCCAGGGAAGAGGAGGCCTAAGGTGGTTTTGCTACTTTATCTGGTGTGCCTAAGTATCATCCATTCTGAGTAAGGGGAGTTATTAATGGACAACGGGTGACTTGCTTGATTGACAGCGGAGCCACACATAATTTTATCGACGAAGGATATGTTGCCAAAAGGAGATTACAAGTGGCAGACTTTGCTGGTTTCAATGTCACAGTAGCAGATGGCTTTAAGATGAGTTGCACTACCAAGGTTCCACAATTGAGCATTCAGATGGGAGATTATACAATCACAGACGATTTCTATGTAGTTGGAATTGGGGATATTGATATAGTGTTGGGAGTTCAATGGCTAAGCTCTCTGGGACAATATAGTCAGGATTTTCAGAAGATGGAGTTAGAATTCACATTAGGGGGTAAGAATGTGGTGTTGAGAGCATTATCGGATGGTGCTCCTAAGATAGTTTCAGCAAAGCGTATGGAGGCTTTGTTCAGACATGGGGAGGTTGCTTGGGCAGCCCAATGCTTTATATCTTCTAATTCTGCCACCGGGAAAGATAGAGTTTATCCAGTGGATGTGCAGACCATATTAGACAAACATAGTTTGGTGTTTGGAGATCTCCCTCCTGGTAGACCACCGGATCGTGGTTTCGAGCATGTGATAGAATTTGTACAAACCCTCGATTTTTATTTAAAAGAATCGGAAAAAAAAACTTTTGAAAATTTCCAAAAAATCTTCAGGTAATCTATGAATTTTTATTGCTCAAAAGATTCGCCAAAAATGAGCCTATGCTCTAATACCATGAAATGATAATTGATATTCAATATTCATTATTTACAAAGGAGAGGAATACTCCTTAAATAATACAATACAGGACGATGTTTCTAAAACAAAACAATTGCTAACTAAAGTAATTAACAAAAAGTTACTAAAAGCTAATTGAACGAAACTAAGTTAACTGAAAGTAAACTATTGACTAACTAAAAGCTAAGGTGACCATTAAATATTACAATAATACTTTAATAGTTTTTTTATCTGGCATGTGCCTATAGCATGGTTGCATCTTTTTTTTTTTGTTTTGAAAATCCTACTTCCCTTATAACAGGCAAGCACTACTAACTGTTGCCACTGTTTATGAAATATCCCAACTAGGATATTGACTTATTTTCTGAATTTTTAAAACACAAATTTCTGCCCTAGTTTCTGCACTTTGAAATTTCTGCTCAAACCCTAACTTCTGATATAAAATTTCTGATTTCAAACATGAAAGAACAGCAACAAATATCTATCCCAGATGCCTCAAATAACATAGCAAATATATCTAACTTCAAACATGAACATATCCCACAATAGGAAACACCAAAATGTCCATCCACAACATACAAAATCTGATTAACAGTTTATTGAATCTGCTGCTACAAAATCAGACCTAATGTGTATCCAAGTTCACCACAAATTGGGCTCCAAACATGCCCAGAAATATGACAGTAGTTTTCTGTAATGAATAAACCCTACTTACAAGCCAAAACATGCATGAAATGCTGATCCAAACTAACCCTAGCTGGGAAAACTCCTCCAGCTATCAGAAGAAGCAAATATGAATGCAAATGTTTGATGAAAATGCAGTGTTCCATAGGGACGTGTCCCTCCCCCCTCGCCGCCCTCCCCCACACCCCCCAAAAAAAACCCCACGTTTCCTAGACGGGGATGTCTCGGAGACTTGGGGACTTAGGGGGACGTCCCCCCACTAGCCCACCACCAGCGCCACCATCCCACCACCAAGTTGCTGTACTTGTACATCTTTTTATAACTTTTTTTTCAAGTACTATATCTATTTCAGCACCTTGCTGCCCCCCTTGCCGCCGCCCCCAAACTTAGACCCCCTGTTTCCGCATCCCCTGCTGTCCCCCTCCCCGAAACCCCATGGAACATTGTGAAAATGCCTCCAAAACCCTAACACAATGGTGTGCTGGCCTGCCAGGCTGTAAGTAAGGGTTTGCAGCCCCTGAAACTTGCCAAAAACCTCCAATCTTGCCAAATTCGCCTCCCCAAATCAAGGCACACCACTAGCAACTTGGGTGCTCCACTCTAGGGTGAAACCCTAGGCCAAAATAGCATCAAATCTGCCCCTCCAAAGTCGCCTAATCTGATCTGAAATCTGAGCATGAAAATCCATCACCAATTCCATTGAAGCACAAGTAGACCTCCATCATGAAGTCCTCCAATGATGAGTTAAGTTTTTGTCCAACTCACCCACTATTCACAAGGGTTTTTGTCCTTGGAATGGCTGCAATAATTACTAATCAGAATTGAAGAATAAATGCACAATCCCCAAACCTCCAAAATGATCTTGTATATATAGCAATCAACCCTTATTACTCTAACTTGGCCGACCCAATTTGGGCGCCAACTTCTCCCTTTTTAAATTTGCTTTTCATTTTATTTTTAATTCTTCCATTTGGGTGCCAAACTCACAAATTAAAATTATTATATATTTTTTATTTATTTTCTCCTTATAACTCCCAAAAAATGGGGTCGCCCAGCCCTAAAAGTAAAGAAAATATATAAAAATATTTTAGCTTCACAAAAAATCATATTAAATATCATTTAACCTCCTCCTTGAGCGCCAAAATCAAAAATAATAAAATATTATTTTTTTCCACTTATTTTTCTTGCTTGCCTCCAAACAGGGACATTACAGTTTACTTCAAAACTTGCTGTCTTTACATGCCACACACTATTGTATATGTTATTGCAAATTTCAAACCTCAAACTCACTGCCCTGGTTGTATCTCTTTACCCATCCCTTGCAAGTTTTTCAACACCAAAAGCGTGCCCCCATTGCAGGCACCTGCCCTAACGCTGTCTTACACGTTTTTCATCATCAAAAATTTGTTTTCTCTATTGTGAGGCATATGCCGTGCAGCCATACTATATACTTGCATCTTCCTTTTTCAAAAATTCTCTCCTTCATGGTGTTACATATTTTCAAAACTTAACACTTTCCTTATGTTTACAGGCATGCATGCAACAATGTAGATGCAATCTTTCAAAACAGATTTTTTCTTCAATTTTTTGTTGTAAGTGCAGGCATGCATTAAGGAAGATCATATGATATTATGAGCAATATATGGAGCAAGAACAAGCATAAAAATGGAGTATACACAGCTTGTGAGTTGAAGAACCCCTAAGGGGATAATGCTCTTGAAGAGTGAGGGATCTCCTCCTCATGCCATTATCTCCTTGATGTTTTACAAATTTATACTGCCTTCTTGAGGCCTTCATAGACATCTTACACATACAGGAGAATGCCTAAACACTTATACAACAATACCTCATTTCTTTAACCTTCTCAATTACATTACAACCTCTATAATGCTATTTTTCTAAAGCAATTAAGTACAATACAATCAAATACAACTTAAAGGGACCCCTTTACAATGTCCCTTCAAGGGCTAAAATTGCTCATGAGTTCAAAAGAGCTTTTAGTGGAAGCTCAAAAACCTTTAGAACCCTTAAAGACAAATCCCAAACGCTTTATCTTTTTTCTTTTCTGCAGGCTTTATTTTTTTGTCTCATGTGGGACAGTTTTGGCTGTACATGAAACTGCCCTATAGGTACAGACTTATTAGTAATGTTGTTGGCTGTAGCCAAAAACTGTATGATATTTTGGTTGTGGCCGAAAGTATCATTGGTGCTTCATTTCTATCATTCTAACAGTCCCTCAAGTGTTCAAATCACTCAAGTGACTTTCTATACTTCTTTTGACTTGCTTAATTCTCTGCAACCCTGTTTTTGATATTGACTTTAGGGATATGAGTCTTATGAGTGGCTTGTGAATGAAAAAGTCTTGAAGTGTATGTTTCATAGTGATGTTTGCCAACCTGACTAACATGTCTGATCCATTTTGGATCATCTTACTAATGAAAAGTTACACACATTGCATTAAATAAGAATCTTTTTTTTGTAGTAAACTTTCCATGATCTATGTTGTTTTTAGGGGATCACTAATTCAACGATTTTATGGGCTGATCTTCTTTGTAACAGTTTTAGTCTTATGAGCTTTTTGTCAGGAATTCTGCATGACACAGCGAACTCCAAATTACTGAGTGTGAATCCACTTGAATTAGTTTAAGAGAATTAGGTATCTTATATGTTCTGGTTTTTCCAGGTGGGTCTATCACCATTATTGTGCCATGTTTATGGCTCTTGTAAGTCTTACGTGGGAGATCAGAGGGCAACCTAGCTGTGTCCAGAAGCAGGTCTTTATTGTCATTGATCTATTCATTCTACCAAGCTTGCTGCAAGAATATTGTTATTTCTTTCGAATTATTAGTCCTGTTTCTTCATTTTCCGACCTTATTATGGCTAATGTATAAATGCAGCAAGGAGTGCGGCTCTTTCTGACATGGGCTATAATGCAAGGTGTTGCCATGCTACTTCAAAATAGATACCAGCGTCAGCGGTTATATACACGCATTGCACTGGGAAAGGTATTTTTTCATTATTATCTTATATTTATTTTCCCCATGCAAGGTGATGGTCCGAGGCTAAAGTGTATTGATCTTTTCCATGGAGCTGAATATTGTTAATGGGAGTATTACTTCGGATTTTTAATTTCTCCATTCTCTGTGCAGTCTTTTATTGTGAGCATTTCTTCTCATGTCTAGGAACAAGCATTTTCATATCCAGGGGAAGCTTTTGTTGGTTGAGAGTTCTCCAGCAGGAGAATTGAAAAACTTAAGTTAGGAATGAGCGTTAGTTTTCCTTAATGATTTTTTATGTATGCATTATGTTCCAGTTTATAAATTGTAATAAGTATCATGAATATTTTTAGGCTGTATTTCATGTTTTAAATTTAAATTTATATTGTAGATTACATATATTTGTTTATTTTTATGATTGGTAAATTGGTGAATTTTAACCACGATGGGGACTTACTTTGACTTCAAAGATAAATGGTGGTTGAAGGTTGATGGCATGTTACTCATAATGAGGATAGGGTATGCCTTATCAATTTACCAAGGCAAAAAAAACTGCCAATGTGTGTCATTAGTTTTCGAAAGAAATAAATATAAAGATGAACTTCTCAAAAATCCTTATAAACAACAAAATGGTGCTTAAAGTATCCATTTAAGGCTAACATGATAATGAAATTACTATTTCTAATGCACTAATCAGAGCCTTGTGAAGGCAAACACATCTCAAAAGTTGGTTTCCACAAATTTGGCACCATATGGTGGGGTCTTTTTTGACCAAATTTTACATTAAGTACTAACCTGCATTGTAACAGCAGAGTCATGCAAAGTATGTGCAATTTCATAAAGTTATGTCGTGGAAAAAGATTGAGTGTTCATTGTAGCTTCACCATGAAAAACCCATAATAGGGTCAAATAAGATTGGCTCCCTACCCCCTTTCTAAATGAATGTGTTTTATGGGTTTGGGAGGGCGGGTTATGTTTGTGCTAACTTCAAGTCTTCAACAATCTTGGCTCATTTTGCATACTCTCATATTGTTGAGACCAGCTAGTTGTGACCAAATGTAGTTGGGAATCCTGTTAACCTACTTTGGTCACTCATGGACATCAATATTTATTTCTTTTGTTCTCTTTCCTTCTTCATTCTTTTTGATAGCTTTGCCTGCAGTGGCTGTTTCTCTCTTGAAAAGCCACAAAGCCCCAAAAGAGAGAAGCAATAATATCTAGCCAGGATTCATACTCATATTCGAGTGGACCTTGAAATTGCATTTTCTTAGCCATGGTACTAGTAATACAAATATTTGGAAAGGTTATTCTAGTATTTTCCCCCACTTCAGTATCAGAAATGCATGTTTCTTCATACAGCTAAAGTGACTATACTGAAAGTTGAAACAAAAAGTGATTATGCAAAAAGCAGGTCAAGTTTATTGTCTCAAAGGCATCTGTTAGATCCAAATTTCTTCTTCAAGACTATGAATGCTGCTCTAGTGCATCATTTAATCCTTCTGTCTTCAATTTGGCTCTTACACCAGGTTACTAAATTTGCCTTCTCAAGAATCTAATTTTGCACAAGTTTCTTTTAGTTTATCTGAAGGACCAATTTTTTATTTAGGAGAAAATCACCTTAGTGTGTAATAAAGGTTTGGGTGGAGAGGTCTTTTAATCCAATATTTTTCTTTGTTATAAGTGGATTTTGCAAGTTATTTACCCCTCTGCTTAATTGTCACTTGAATATGCAGGCACGGAGAATGGATGTAGTATGGGGAGAAACTTCAGGGGTGGAAGGTCAACTGTGGTTATTGTACCCCATTCTATTCACTTTGCAGGCAAGTACACAGTTTTATTTCCCTATTTTAACAAATAGAGCTAAGCATAGGACAATTTTTGCTTAACTTCACTTATTAATGTTTAGAGCCAATCGATGAGTAAGAGTTGGGATTTGATGTAAAAATCATGGGTTTTTTGTTTACATTATTTTCCACATTCTTCATTTCACTCTAACTGTACATATTAAAAAAAAAGAAATTTTAAAAGTTGCTCTTGAGTTGGCTAAATCAGATTAATATATTCTTATCAACAGAGTTTCTGGTACTCCATTTCTTTACCGAGGAACATGTGGAAGGCTATACCTTTGATTAATCCCTTGGTTGCTTTTCTATTTTGAATTTTTCTTTCATACCTTCAACAATTTGACGTCTAAAGCTTGCTTTGTGCTAAATTCCTCTTGGCAAGTTTACAAAAATGTCAAAATCTCAAAAAGGAATTCCATGGTGGTTGGTTTCCCTATTACAATTTAAATGGTGTCCACCTACAATTCCATAATAAACCCCTACCTAAATGTACTTACTGGAAAGTCCTTTTCCAGTTTGTTTCACTTTTCAAAATTTAATAGAAAGCCACCATTGTTTGATCCTTATTCACATAAAATATCTTTTCTCCCCTGAACACTCTCTTTTGTTTTGTGGGAACGACAAATTATAGCTTTTAAAACCAAACCCCCGGCTTGTTGGTATCATGTTTCATGGTGCATTAACAAGGTCTTTCATAGAAAGCTATTACTTCAAAGGCATAGCCAAATTATTTTGTAATATGAGTGAAGTATTAATAAACACACTAATTAGAGTTGAACTTGTGGGTACTTAAGTAAGATGGACTCTGGGCTAGTGGATCCAAAAATCAAATTTGCAAGGGTTTGTGCCATGGTTGATGTACTGAAGCCCTTACACCATTTTGTAAAAATCCACTCCCCGTATGGCATGTGGACTCAATTCATAAATTATGAAGGCTTGCTATTTAGATGCTTTTAGTGCAAAATGATTGGTCATAAAATTGTAGGGTGCATTGCCAAAAATTCACTTGGTTTGAGGATGATCAGCTTGAAGAAATGGGTTAAGAAAGAAGTTGAGCTCACCCAATGAGGGTTTCATCTAGCATAATTGTGGAAAGCATTTGAAACCCTAGGAGATACAAGGTCTGTGCTAGAGATTCTTGTGGATGCCACTAATACTTTGGATCCCACCTTGTTTCTCAACCTCCTAAAGAAAATTTTACTAACTTTTGGAGAGTGTGGGGGACTTCCTATTGTTGAGCTTTCCAAACATATTAAGATGCTTTGTGATTGAATTAATAATTCTGTCACGAATTTACTGATGTTTAATTATGATAATCTGCTAATCAGTATTATTGTGGTAAATGGTTTCTAATCTGTTTGCAGGGTTTCAATCAGGTGAAAGGCATTCTCTAACCCATTTGTTTATTTGGAAATTAAGAAATTAGGGCAAGTTTAGGGCATTCCCAATTAGGGGGCTTTACAAAAAATCCCTCCAAGTTTATGTTGCTGATCAGGGAAGGCATTGAAACTGCCATCAGAGGAAGTCCCTTTCAGTCAAGATAAAGAAATATCCATCCATAATCCAATAGAGTGTACATTACGACACTAGTGATTATCTTGATTACTTCATTCTTTTATTGTCACGTAGGCATATGTATGAAACCATAGATCTAAAACACTTTTATCACATGTAGTCAAATTCACAACACATTATTCCCAGTATCAAATACATGCATGCATACAAATACATCAAAGAAGACAAAATATGACAAACAAGACCAATACACACAAACCCAAACACATAGTAACACCCCGAAAGAACCCGTCCTAAAGTTCCATACCACACTAAGATGTCAACTTCCAATGATAGTCTACCACTATACCATCTACCACTATACCATAACCTCACAAAAGTAAGAAAACTTGACTATAGCAATACATAGAGCACACCCACTGGTGGATATTGGGTATACCACAAGCCACTTGCCTTTATTGGAGATTGCCTCATTCTAGTGATTTGAAAGGGGAGTTATTAATTGTGTAGCACATAGCTTGTGAAGTCCCTGCTCAATCCAAAGCACTAGAACCCATGTGATGTGAGTCTATGGTGGGAAGAGCAACTGCAATACCAGCTCAAATCCTCTGCAGCCTTAAGGGAAGATGATCTTCAAATTTTCTTTACATCAGAGTAGAAAAAGTGATGTTGGATGTAACCATCCTTAAGGACACCCAATTTCCCTCAATCCAATTTAATCTTGGTTATCTTATTGGTAACAAAGATACTAAGTCTTGTAACAAGACCAACAGGTGTAGAAAAGCATGGAGTATACTTCCAATTATTCTACTCACATATCACTACAATACATATCAGGTTTAACTCCTACTAAAAATATTACAATGCCAACCACAATCAGAATGCCATGTAAGCAAGCAGGATAACCATCCTACACCTTTGTACTCAAGGAAATCATACACAACATTTTCTAATATTTTCTGCCCATCCCTACAGTCAAAATACACACTGATAGACATCTTAGAATTGTGCAACTTTCACAATCCTCTTACAAGTGAAACTACTATGCACTTCAAGGACACTAGTGCACTTTAGGGTCTACAATGCAACTGAAGGACGTCAGTGCACTTTGGGGACACTAGAGCAACTGAAGGACATCAACACACTTGGCAGACACTAGTTATCCAGCACTATAGTCTCCTAGTTGCACATCTGTCTTGATCAAGGTTTTTCCAGAACTAACTACCTAGATCAAATCCATGGTCCATTCTAAGGGCTTTCTGATACTAAATTCAGTACAAAGATAATCAAAACAAATTTCTGAGGAGTTTGCATGCACAATTTTTAAGATGTCTATCAGGTGGGAAGAGCAACTGCAATACCAGCTCAAATCCTCATGCAGCCTTAAAGGAAGATGATCTTCAAATTTTCTTTACATTAGAGTAGAAAAAGTGATGTTGGATTTAACCATCCTTAAGGACACCCAATTTCTCTCAATCCAATCTAATCTTGGTATCTTATTGGTAACAAAGATACTAAGTCTTGTAACAAGACCAACATGTGTAGAAAAGCATGGAGTATACTTCCAATTATGCTACTCACATATCACTACAATACCTATCAGGTTTAACTCATACTAAAAATACTACATTCACACAGTTTCTACCCAATCTCAAAACCATAATCAAACATAAAATTTAGTTGAACACCTGGTTTAAACTCTTCTACAAGGTTCACTTAACTCACTAGCCAGTACCCAAGTTTTCAATCCAAAGTCATTTATGACAAGTGGAATTCATATACACACTTTCATAACCGTATCATACATAAAGTATTGTCACCACATTCTTCATATATTCATTGAACAAAGATCTCCCATAAGATCTAAGTTTTGTTTCCTTAAGAATCCATAATTAGGTTGTTCCTATACCATTCATTTTAACCCATAAAGTTTCAAACACTAAATACTTTCTATTTCTTTTAGAACACATTCCAATATCAACAATATTGAAGAAACATCTGAATCCAAAGCCATAAATTTCTTTGGATTCTACTAGGTTTCTTTCTCCACAAGTAATCTTAGTTTCAGGATATAAAACAACTATATTTAATTTTTTAAACAATTTGGATTCAATGAATACCCTAAATCATTCCACGGTCCACCAATCTATCAATGTTTTGATCTTTCTTAAATTGAAATCAACTCCTAATTCCAATGAATGATCAATTTTCCTATTGTTTTCTTTTTGAGCAAGATACATTCATTCAAGCAATGATACATCTCTTTCACAATCATGAATCTAAATTCTTTATTAAACCAAATTGAAATGTTTGTTAAATCAATTCCATGATTAAAAATTCTTCCTTGAATATTTTATATCTTGACAGCAATTGATGAAGATCTAGACGCAATTCCAATCAACCTTTGAATGTTAATTCAAAAAGCAATAATCCAAAAACTTTGAACTTCAACTTGTAAATTCATCTTTATTTTCTTCTTCTTGAATGCAATGAATATTTTAACCTCTAAAAGAACTTCTCCTCTAATCTTAATAATGCATTCTCTAATTGTAGGTAGAATAATAATTTATTCTCAATTTGGAAAAAAATCTTATTTAAATAATTTTTTCCATTCTTGCACATAACTCAGAAAATATTAAATGATAAAATATTAGATTTTTCAAATTTTCTAATATTTAAAACTCATAATAACTAAAGATAAGAAATCATCTATTTTTATTTCTCCAAAATAAAATAAATATAATTATTTAATTTTAATTATGAACTTGCACATTCAAATCAATTTAATTAAAATTAAAACAATTAAAATTGTTAAATCCACTCTATTTCTTTTTCTAAAAGTTATTGGAAATTATCTAGAACTAGATAATTTAAAATAAAATAAATTCCTAGCACTAAATAAATAATTCAACACCATAAATTATTTATTTTTAATTGGCTCATTATCTTAATTTAATTAATTATTTATTTATTGCTCCACCAATTTTGATCATGTCAAGATACTTACAGTGCCAGGACCTAGTTCACCTTCCCTGGTGTCTATACCTGTCGCACAACATAATCTCGCCACAATAAACCTTGCCGCATTGTTAGATAACAATAATAATATAACTGCCATTAAAATAATTAACCATGTCAATTAACCAATAGCATTGGAAGTGCACATTATACGTAAATGCATTAAATTGACAGTCACACTTAATTATTAAAACAATAATCCACGTCCAAATTACCATGGAAGGGGATATCATAGAATTTTAATCAAATATCACAAGAAAACAAGAAAAGGGATGTCATATAACTATATAAACATAGCTATAATTCGCACACAATTAAAATAGAGAATTGTGAACAGAGCTGATAATTGTTAGTCCAATGTCAAGTATGATAAATTTTAAGACAAATCGAAATGGTTTATATCATAGTAGCATTACATAGCGTTGGGATTAACTCAACAAACCAAAAGTATAAATGTCGTTCAATTACCTGGGATTTAATTAGGAAAAACTTGGAAAAAATATTATTTTCCATTTGACACAACAGAAAACAATTTTTACTTTTTGTTTTTTAAAACCAGAGCAATGTTGGGGGGTGACAATTCCTAGCAGGATCTATGGACAGCGCTCTTGGCACGTTTCCTATCATGATATAGGGCAGATTCAAGAGGTGGAGTCCTTGCCACCAAGCCCAAATTTTAAGGCCTTGAAAGATATTTGTACCATCATGGACATGTTTTTGGGTGTGAATGTGGGCCCCTATAAAAGGTTAGGTTTTTTAATTTTTCTTTATAATCTTTTTTTATTAGTTTTTAAGGCCAGGGCCTGCTTGAAGTCATAGAGATGTTTGGGGTGGCAGGCCAACTGCAAAATGTTCCTGCAGAAGGTGGGATTTTAGGTAAATGCCCCCCAGTTTGGGGTGATGCCCCAGGGTTTTTTCTAGAATTTTGACAGATTGGGGAGGGAAATGTGGGTAAACCTCAGGGATACGTTCTCAGGGTACACTGGTAATATGTTTCTAGGGGATTTGAACATGGGTCTCCACTAGGAAAGCCTTGATTATTCAACACATGAGCTTGTCCCATTTAATAATCTTCTGATGGAATTGTTAAATAAATTGTAAACATGAATAAAGGTAGTGGTTTGATAAACCTAGCTTGTATCAGTAATATACAAATTTTTTAGTTATTTAATCTCACCATGAGCATTGATTTATGTAAGGCAAATACCAATGTTAATGACAGACTGAGTTGGTGATCATTCTTTTCTCTAACATTAGTGTTGGATATAAGTAAAGATGCAATGCACGACTTATTTTGTATAAACACCAGAATCTTAGTTGATTAGTATTGCAATGACTACTTCATCTTATTCTTCACCTGTTAGAGGTATATTCTTTAAATGGGGAAAAGATCTAACGAGTTGGGTTCACAGGGCTTCGAAGGATACATTGGTGTGCTCTTGCTTCGGACTGTGATTGTTGGTAGTGCTTCTGAGTGGCAGGTATGATTATTAAAATTTCTACTTCCTCATTGTTCCAATGTCTACCTTTGAATTTGATATAATACAGGGTTGTCACTGCTCTTGTTCCTTCATTTCACACGTCATGACTTTTTTAATTTTGTAACTCTACTTTTAGATGCCAAGAGGATCTTTAAATCTCTTTTAAAGCTATTTTTGAAGTTATTTGGCCGTTGTTATATGTGACAGGTAGTTGTATGTGGGATCTTATTGTTGATAATGGCTGTGGGGAACTTTGCAAATACTGTAGAGACTCTAATTGCAAAATCAAGAGTGAAAGCAAGAATTAAGAGGACCAAGAGTAAGCAAAACATGAATTCAACACTGCAGAATTTTCCGAGCTCAAAGGAGTTGTAAAGCAAAAGTATATTTGTTTTTGGCAGTAGTGGTTTGTGTCCACTTTCATTGCCAGTGCTCTATAACGTCCAAAGTGATCAGCAAGAACTTTGTATTGTTAATGTTTAGATTCCAAAATACAAATTGTTCAATAACGTTCTATTTGATGTTACTTGTGAGTGGGTGTATTAAATGAGTGCATTCTTTGTGGATTTTTAAATCCACTTGGAAGGGTTGTTAGTAGGGAAAAAATGATCTTTTGTGTTCTCACGTCTATCAGCTGTTTTGGCATAAGCTTCAAAGATGAGAAATTAGATTTAGCATTGTGATCCTGCAATTTTGAAAATTAATTTTAGGGATGAATTCCATTAAACATGCAAATACGTCCTGTGAGTGTGGCTAGTCTCTTGTTAAATATTTAAAAGTCAGAACATGATTTTTAATGAGTACGGTATCTACAGTATGATTTGAGTACATAGATTAAGGATATGTCTATAAGGAGCAACTGTAAGTATCTTTTGCTAATGAGCAATTTGTGTTTTTACTTTGTAAGTTTGGATTGTATTCACATAAAAATGAGGCATAAATCATTTATCTTAATGCCATCATTCGAGACATAAAATTTCGTTAAATTCGTTTAAGCACATGCTTTTTAAAAAGGGAAGTATATAATTGTGGTCATAGAATAGAATAGAAAGTTTAAGAGGCCAAAGACAGCCTAAGGGATAGCTGACCTATTATTTTTAACTTTCTGCATTGCCGATCTTCTGCTATTATTTTAATGATAAACTCCCTTGTTTCCTCAACCTTTTCCTCTTTGAATAGATCCTAAATAAAGTGCTTCTCTGACTCAACCAAGCTAACTGTATGTAAGACACATACCCTCCTATTCTTCTTTTGCCCTCTTCCATATACTAGTTTGAGTCTCACACAGATGATGTGAGTTAATCTTCAATTAGGCTATAAGCATCTTTGCCATCCAAGTAATATTTGCTCTTCTATAAGCCTTTTGATGATGATTATAATGGAGCTAAATTCATTAGGATAATATTCTTTCTTCCTAACACTTCTCCGACATAGACATGAATTTATCCATAAAGAATGTCTTTATTTCTTTGCTATTATTGGGACATTTATTTAAGTTTATGTTCCATTTGTTCATTCATTTGCTGTTTTTGTTTCATCCAAGTCATCTTCTCTTGTTCAAAACATCTTTGTTGATAATCTTGACTATCTGTTTGGCTCCATTTGTTCATTTTTAAAGATATCTCGAGAGAAAAATCGTAGCAATTGCCTCAATAGGGAAGGCACCTGTTTCTGCTAGAAGAACCTGAAAAAAATCTTACGTTTTTATTGTGAATTTGTTTGTGATTAGGTGTTTTTGGATCTTCTCTATTTGTCTTCGATTTATTTCTTAGTGTTGTTAGTGCACATTCGCACCCATAAGGTACCACTGAAATTATTAATACTCTGAACAGAATTCAAATACTTATCCAATCACATAGCTCAGCTTCTGGTTCTATTTTATAATGTATAAGGTGCTCCCTAACCTCTCAAAATTCTCTTCCTTTCCAACCAAACTTGTTATTGAAGTCTATCCCAAGATATTTGTAATCGGTCAGCACTTCCAGAATAACCCCTTTTAAAATAAAAGTCTTTTTTTGGGTTGGAAAATACCACGTACTTGGTCTTGTTGGAGTCAAATTGCATTACCACCTCCGTGCAAAAGTGCTCGTCTAGCATTTTTGGCATATCGATCAAAGCAAGTATTAAAACGAATAAAAATAAACAATTACCATGGCTGCAATATAATAGACGAAAACCAGAGCTATACAACGCAGCAACTTGACTATACATATCATCATAGGAGCAAAAATAAATAGCCCAAACTGCTCACTAACAAAATGGATATCGAAAGTTAGAAGACATACAAAAGAGACAAACAAAACAAGACTTGCAGCAAAAACGACTTGGTGAAGAGAACAGCAATTAAAATTAGTCAACAGACAACAATATATAGGTAACAACATCCAAATTACAGAAAGAGGACATCATAAGAATTCACTGTCACCTTTGAGGCAATTTCTTGGAATAAAAACTATTAATTCTGCCAGGAATAGGAGCAACGTAGCGTGCTCTGAAACTCTGTTGTAGCTTGAACGTAGCGTGCTCTGAAGATTGTTGATTTGGTTGCTGATTTAATCCGACTAACAAGCCATTTTTCGATTTTTTTTTTTTTTTTGACAAAATCTGTAACTAAGAGCATAGTGAAGCAATTTGGAAAAATATATTGGAGTTTTGTAATTTTGTTGCTAGGTGAGTAACAACATTTTTTAAACACAATTGTGCATATGATTTTCCAAAGGTGTAAAAGTATTACGTGTCTTACATAATCAACATTATTCATTAAACCAAGACCAAGAAGAGCTGTGTTAATTCAAGTGATGTCCAAATAAGGCAATAATGCATATAAATCAAACCCTAATAAGTAATGAAGTACAAATAAACATAAAGACACAAAACATAAAGCAATATTACCATAGAGTCTTCATGCCACCTTTGATTCACCTCCATTGCCCTTCTCCATTGCCCTTGATATGGATAATTACCCTCAGATTTGAGTGTGCAATAATAAGCCTATGACAATGACTAGAAAAATATTGAAGATAATCGTACTTGCATTTGAACTAGAGATAGATGTCTAAGGTTGTCTAGATGTGCATGAGATGCAAAAATGACAATGATAGGGGTCTTTTATAGAAAAAACAATTTTGAATGAAGGGTTGAGATTGAATTTCAATAAGATGTGTCGGTCAATGGCTAAGAATGAAAGTTGTAGTATGAAATAGGGTTAGGGTTAAATTAGGGCAAATGATAAGAATGAACTAAGATTGAATTATAAAATAATTCAATCAAGGGTTGAGAGACGAGGAGATAAGATTGACACGGATAATGAGGTTGACACAAAAAACTAGGTTGTTGGAGAAATTCAAATGAATAATTAAATAACAAAAGTATTATTTAATTATAGAGGACATGTGACAAGTTGATTTTTTCATTAAATAAAAAATTAATTTATAAGTGGGAAGAAAATGACAAATTAGTGATAGAAAAGGCTAGTGAATAATTAAATAATTAAAATAAGTATTTAATTATAGTTAAATGAATAAAATTTATTTAATTAATCAAAAGAGGAATAAAGATAGCAATGAATTAATTAGATAATTAAAATTATTTAATTAATAGAAGACATTTGACATTAGAAAATAACTAAAGATTATTTAATTATTAGGAATAAAAGGGGGAATCGATGAAGAAATAGAGTTCATAGGCCTAGTACAATTTTTAGTGTCTACATTTTGCCCCTTTTTGATGCAATGCAGTTTATCGCATTGTGTCAAAGAAATTCAGTCAAAAATATGCCCTAGTGTGAACAAAATGAGGAAGGATGACTAGGAGGGTTGTGGTATGCCCCCTCGAGAGAACATATGGGTTCAAAGAACATGAGTGTGCTCTCCAAATGGATGAGAAAACAAGAGGATGAAGGATAGAAGAAATGTTAGCATGAAGGATATGGAATTTAGTTTGACATTAGTAGAGACAACTTAAAGATGAATATCTTGCTATGTAAGGCTTTGTAGGAATCATCATTAGGCGGTAAAATGGGACAAATGGACAACAAACACCATGGTATGACAGACCAAGGTGTGCAAGGTCATCCACTTGCAAAATAGACAATCGCAGACAAGGAATGTCCTAACTCATACTAAAGAAAAAGTTGCTCGAGTCTTTTAGCCAAGACAATCCTCAAACATTAGTCAAAGACAAGAGTCATGAGACATCCTCGCTCCTCTAAATCCTTCATGGGACATCCTTGAGGTAGCTAGTAACGTGACCCATAGACATGCAAAAAAGATAAGACAAAAATAGCCCAACAAAGTCAACAACCATTCAGAGTGTTTGCCAATACTTGTTTGTCGATGTTTGATTGACTAGGTGATTGACAGGTTGATTGTTTTGACAAGGCCTGGTTTCAGGAGAGGAAACATGTCGTATAAGACGTCAATTCTAGTTTCGATCATGTGACCGCCTGTATAAGGAAAATGAAAAAGTTTGATTAATGACGATGTCCAAATTATAGGAAGGACACATCCTGTATAAGACAAATGATTGACTGATTTGATGTTTAAGGTTGATTTAATGTTTGATTGTTTTGACAATTGACTAAGGTGACCTGAAGAATTGTTGGTTTGTTTGTCTTGTTGATTCATGACTTGTTCAATGTTTTGACGACTGTTTGTGTCTAATGGAAATGTCCTATTTATTATAACTGAATCGACAAACCCTAAAGAACTGACCTAGGTGGCCTTGGGTGCTCATCGACAAATGGCCTTGCCTATGTTAAGTCGTCGAGACAACGTAGTTTGACTAGACCTGGACTAACATGACTTACCTTGGCTCTATTTTTTGGAAATTTTGAAAGTCATTTGGATGTTTTTTGTGTTTTTGACATGTTTTGATTTTTTTGGACTTTTGAGAGTATGATTTTTTTTCTTTTTGTCATTTTATGATTTTTTTTGTCTTTTTCAAGTTTTATGTTTTTCTTTTTGTCTTTTTAATTTAATGACCTCCAACAACAAGCGTAGGATCCAGGGATGACATAGATCAAGTATTTGCCCCTAGTCAGGTATGAAACCAATTTATTAGGAGTGGAATGGGATAGGCGCTATGGAAGGTGAAAAGACACATGATGTCAAGCATTATGATGGAAGACGCAAATATGATGGAGGATAGATTTGTTATGAATGAATGGTGACTATAAGGATCGTGACAAATGCATGTGAATGATGCCTACAAGCAAGCGAGCAAGCACACATAAGAATCCAAGGACAACCATGATCTTGCTCCTAGTCAAGTTGAAAACCAATTGATACGTGATAATGATGACGACGACATTGTTTGACGTGGGAAGGAAACATCCCAAAACAACATGAGGATGACGATAATGTGACTAAAGGATCAAGGTTTGCAACAAGGTTAGAAACAAAGCCAAGGAATGTTTTGGATGATGCACTAGGATGAACAACAAGATTGTATGGATTAGGCTGATTGCATTTGGAATGACTAACCTTAGGACTAGATAGGATTATGGAGGGGACTTGGATAAGCGGATTAAAATCCTTGAACCAATGACAAGGGAAAACCAAGACATGCGATAGGTATGAAAGGATGATGGGTGGCTTTGGTAGAAGATAGGAAACATGAAGATTATTGGTTGAAAGAATTATCATATGGTCTCCAAGGACTATGTTGCATAAGGATAATTTGTTTTCTTTGAGGTATGGGTTTGGATAACCCTATGAAGGCAATGACATGATATTTCATGAATAGTGTATGACCAAACAATAAACAAGTCAAAAGTTTTCCCAAAGCATGATTTATGTTTGTACCTTAGTCCTTATCAAGATCAAAGTAGGTAGGAAAATGGATGGGAATGATATGGATTAAATGGATAGATGGAAATGTCATGAGAAATGCATAGATGAGACAACTTGCCCCTAAGTGTAACAGTACACATAGATAATTGCTCTTTCACATGACGCCTGTTTGCCAAGTTTTCATCATGGTACTTATCCAAAGAGCCATAAGAATGGTTTTCACTATTGGACAAATTTTTTCTGTTTACTATTTTATTTTATTCTTCTTTTTGATGTCACACAAGACGCCTGTTTGTTGGGTTTTCATCAAGGTGACAATTTTTTTGATTGATTTTTTTTATATGGACTTGATATTTTGGATGATCACTAATTGTTTTGAATCCTTTGATGGTGTTGATATAGATGTTGGTGTCATGATATGCCAATAGTGACCTTTATAGAGTAGTTGTCTTTTCAGAATCATAGCACTTGCATACAACTGATCGATGTCATTGTGATCCTTTTTGATACTAGATTTGGCTTTGTCGAAATATGCACACCGTGATAGAGTTCCATGGGAGCCCTTGTGATAAAAGAGTTGCTTCCAAGATGCGATGGATTTGTGACGTGATATTTTTAAACTTTAGGCGAGATGTAGGATTATGATGGATGATGGTAGGTATGGATGGACTATTTGGCATTTTGGATGTGGAAATTTTTATTTTCCAAACTTGGGGTGGTGAATGATGGAGTTCGGAATTTTGATTGGGATAGTGTTTGGAACCATGACTTTTATATGCCTTGCATGATGACCATTTTGAAGGAGGCAGACATTTATTATACGATAGACCTCTTTTCTTGTGGCTACACATTTTGATTGGATATTGGAATTGAACTCTTTTCTTTACTTGATCCATTTTTCTTTGGGATCCACTTTAACTTTATTTGTCCACTTGGATTTTTGCATTCAATGGCCTTTGGTATTTGATTTCAGGCTTTAGGCTTGTAAGAATTTTGTTTTTGTTGGTTCCAATTGATGGGTTTAACTATGTTGGAATGATGGTTTATGGTGTGGATGGAAGGAGTGTTGGTAGCAACCTTATGACAAGGACTACTCATGGCCCCCATTTTGATGTTTGTATTGGTTAAAGTGTCCCCTAATATTATGGAGGTATCACTAACATCATTTTATTTTTTGATTGAAGAATAGCCAAGACCTTGATGTCTAGGATTTTCATAAAATTGTATTGGTTCTAGAATGCCTTGCTCATGTAGGCCTAGTCCTCTTACTTGATAATGCATGCTCTGACAGATTTTTTTGATATGGGGTATTTGTCATTTTGAAAGCAAGATGCTAACCCATCATTATTTATGTGGAAACCAATGCTTGAGATCTTCTCTTCCACGAGAAAGCCTGATTTGATAAAAGTGGATGATCCTAGTTGATAGGATATTTTGGCTTTATCATTTTTCATGCTTGTTTCTTCTTGCTCATTTGTATTTTCTTCTTGGACTTGATCCATAGTAGCTTCCTTAAGTTCTTCTTGATCCATAGTAGCCGTTTTATGTTCTTCTTTGACTTGATCCATGTCATTTATTTGATTGTCTATTTGTCCAAAGGAGGCAAGTCTCTCATTTTGGGAAATGGAGGTGTTTGGAGTTGGGATAGGGTTGACTTCAAGTTTTTGGTCATGGATGGCATAAAGGTCGATGAACGAATCATTTTTGGATTTCTTGTTCAATGGTAGGATCTTGATCAAAGATAGGTTTGTTTTGGGTGACATGGTTGCCTAGAAGGAGTTCTTGGATAGACTTAAGGATAGGATCATGGTATGGAATAGGATCACAAGAAATACTTTGATCTTGACATAAAGGGGGAGTTATGATGTCATGCTTTGGATTTTCCTTTTGACATATACCCAAAGGTTTAGGCAACTGAATTTGATTTTGGACATCGATAGAATTTTCATGGCTAAATGTATTTTTATTGGATGGGGTCATAGATTGGAATGGAGTGGATTGAAATGGATTAGTGAATGATGGATTAGGATAGGATGTGGAGACTTGGAATGGATTGGTGGAAGGTTAGTTCCCCTTGTCAAGGTTAGGATAAGGATGTCTAATGGATGTTTGTTGTGGATCAATGGTATGGATTGTGTTAAGTGACTCTTGGTAGTGAGGGTAGATGGATGGAGGACTAAAGCTCATAAATGGTTGGTATGGACCTGATTGATGAATTGTCTTTTGAAGTCTAAGGCTTTTTGTGCTTGACCATTGCGGATTAATTGGTATTCAACTTGACTATGAAGCATATCAAGATAAATTGAAGACATGGTAGTGAGTTCGAATTAGGATGGAAAATGAGGATGAGAAGTTTGACTTGGAGATGATGTGGATAGCTTGACTTGGAGGACACCTAGATTTGTTTGTTTTTGAAATGTTTCTAATGTTTTTGAATTTTTTATTTTTTATTTATTTTTTTATTAGTTTTTCAGTTTTCTATTTTTTTTTTGGTTTATGATTTTTTTCTTGCCTGATTATGATTTAGATCTTGAATACACATTCACACATGCAAGACAATATTTTATGGAAGATGTAATGCAAATGATTATGATAAGAAAACACTTCCAAGCACAAGAAAAATCCTAGCAATTATTCAAGCGGGTAGATTGGCCAATGGTCTTAAAATAAGATGCACAAGGATCTAGGGATGTCCGAGCTATATACCTTGAAGATACATGAAGCCCAATTTCGTGAATTTAAAAGGAGAATAATTCCAAACAACCAGGAGGAGAGGGTAACCCACACTCCACCTTCACTTCCCAAAGGTATAAATTTCTTTGGGGTTTAGCCAAGATTGACAAGATTCTAGTTCCAAGAGGCGTGTCTTTAAATTCACCCCTTGCTATTTATACTCTATCAGAATGCTAGAGTTGAGGTTGTCCCCTAGATTGATCACTTCTCTAGGTAGGCCCCCTAAGAAGGTTACACAAAAGTGATGCAAATAATGCTTTTGATCTCCATGATCATATGATAATATGAGGAGAGAACATACACATATATTTGATCACACAAGCAATGTTCATTAACCTTAGAAAGTGAAATGTGTGATGTGAAAATGAGAGTGTTGAAGAGTGCTTTTGATTCCCAAGATCATATGGAAATGCAAGGGAAGAGCATACACACCTCTAAGCACAAACAAGATCACCAAGCAATGCAAGCACTTGTTCTTTTTAAGCCCAAATTTAAAGTACGATATTGTGAACAAGATTAAGATGAAGATATGAGTTGAAAAGTGTGCACCTATATTTTCTTTAGCTCCAATTTTTTTTCCACTTGATCCAATTTTCCTTTTGAGGAGTTTATTTTTCTACACATTAAGAAAACCAACAACAAAGCCAAAACCCTAACAAGATAATTGATCACTAGTATTAGAGGGTTAGCTTAAAACCAAAAAAAGAAATTAAATTTGATAATGACAATAAAAATTCCTGCAAAAATATAGATTAGAAGCTACAAAATTTAACACCCCCCTTTTTTTCTTTTTTCTTTTTTAGTTTTTCTTTTTTTTTGTATTTTGACCTAGTCAACAAGATTTGATTTTTTTGAAATGATTTTGACTCCAAAAATTAAAATTCCAAGAAGACACCCTTGCTAAAATTTTAAGAGCATTATGAAAATGTAAAAATCTCTAAAAAATCTTTGATTTGAGCCCTACATAGCAGATAAAGTTGTTAACACTTGGAGTGTTAAAGCCTCTTTCCCTAATTGATTTGATTTGATTTCTACAATGAGAAATGATGGGTAGATAAAGTTGTTAACAATTGGAGTGTATAGTTTCATAGCTAGATTGGTGCAGGAGCACCTAGGCTAACCTCCATTTTGTTTGTTATCAATTTTGGCTTGTACCTGACCTTAGCCAAGTCAGGGTGATGGTGTGTTTGTTTTGGACCTTAGAAGGTCTTGCTTGTGTGTGGTGAGTTAGTCACTAGGACTAAAGTCACTTTAGTTTAATCATTGTGGTTAATTTTGTTTTAAGTAGCTTTAAATAGCTTATGTTGGAATGTAAAGTAGTAAATGTGTTCTAAACACATCTTAGTTGTTAGAAGATGCCAAGAGGCAGTTAGGGAAGTTGATGGTTCAGAATCAAGGAGATTGAGGTCCTAAGATTTAGGATGATGGCAAAGTTGCAAGAATGTTGCACAGTTGCATGACAACATTTGTTAGGTTGCATGCACTTAGTTGTCTTGGATCCCCTAAAAGTTAGGAGTGGGATCGATCAACATCCCTTGAAACATGGAAAATACATCTATGTAAGTGTGGTGGATCGTAGACAAGCAGTTAGATTGGATGTAATGAAGTTTTGGTTTTGAAAAATAGTGAGAACTCTACATTTTCTGTGTATACCAAATGATCTTGAGAGACAGTGCTATTTGATGAATTAGGTGTGTTGATTTTCTATTAGATTTGTGTTCATACAATAGTCTTGAGCATTTTCCATTTTGTAATCAAGTTGTTTAGAGTTGATTTGGTGCCTTGAATTCATAGAGTAGGTTCTAGAGGGTTTGTTATCTCTGTTTTGAACTGTCAGTCCTTTAATGGCTCCCCCATGAAATCTAACCACAGGGTTTTCTCAAGAGTGGATGGATTTGTTAGGGGAGCCATGTAACTGTATATATCTAGTAGTAGGAGTCATGGGGAGTCGAGCAAGTATTTCTAAACTCAAACCCTAGGCGAGCTTGGGAAGTCCGGTTAGAGGTTTGAGAGTGAAAATTTGAAGAACATAGGCAGGGGAAGGAGGTACTGTACGAAAAAAGTACAGTTCTAGGTGGGGCATAACCTTACCCAAGAATTCTAGAAGGATTGAGGCTTAACCAATCCATTTGTGTGAGAGATTTGCAAAAGATCAGTAAAACCCTAAGAATTAGGCCTACTAGCCCTATTTTCCCTTGATTGTAGGAACCTCCTGTACGAAAGAGTCAGGGGTCTGAAACCCTGTGAAACATTTAAAGACTCAAAAAGGGTATCTGGAAGTGAAGTTTATTTGCTAGGTTGTTTGGAAATTTTGAGCAAGAAAATCAAAAAGGTGACTGGTAAGGGCTACAAGCAATTAGGCCTCCTTAAAGCAAAATCTTGAAATTGGTAAGACAGCAAGCTGAAGGTCCTCAAAGATGGATCTAAATGGATGTAAAATGAATGGTTTTAGTGTCTCTAACACGCCTGCAAGCAGTTCAGTGTTTTGTGAGATGAAGGCACTTAGAATCTTCTAGGTGTTGGGAAGAAGTTTGCAAGTTCACATGGTGTTGGTCTTCTAGGGTGAAGCACAAGAGGAAAAATCTTGGAGAAGAGTTGGAGCAGGACTTGGTTAATCATCCAAGCCTAAAAAGAACCTATTGGTACCAGGTTCCAGGAAGAAGACAGTGAAAAGGTCTTCTAGTAGATTGTGCAAGCAATCCTTGGAACACCACCTACACCATAGATTAAGAGACATAAGAGATTGCACACAAACAATAAATGTTTTAACTTGTTAGTTAATCCAAATTGGCCTTTAATGTCCTACCATGAAGACCATTGCATAGAATAAAAGTTTCATAAATCTTCATAGTACTTACTATTTGCTTTGGATAGATAATTAGCTAGTCTAAAAATCACGAGTCCTAAAATTGAATAAGCTTGTTCCACCAAATGGAGGAAGGTGAAAAATTGAATCCATGTCATAATGAGTCCCTTTGCTTAAAATTTGATGAACATTTTGGTCATGCCTTCTAAATGGATTGGTTAGGGAAAGAGGCTTTAATTGGAAAATTATGAGCAAAGAGAAATTTTTCCAGCTAGTTAACCTATTGCCATTACCCTTTAATAGCAACAATATTAAGTCTATGCTTTAGCAAGATTTTTCATGGTTCTGTCACCCTTAGTTGTGTTAATGGTCCATTTAGCAACCAACCAAGTTCCTTGTGTTTCAAGGTCTATAAGATTGAGCCCACCTTTGTATTTAGGTTGAATGCATTGAAGCCACAATATGGCATCACAATCAACATTACCATTTTGCTTGGACCAAAGAAATCACCGAATAAGTTTACACAAATTCTCATAACCTCTCTTTGATGGCATCCACCAATAAGAGATTTAAACATGTAGAAAGAAAAATTCTATTTGCAACTTGAACTTTTCCAACCAAAGAGAAATTTATTCCACCAATTAAATAATTTATTTTTTAGCTTATTCAAACACTAGCTCCATGTCTCGACAAGTGATAATTCCAACCCAAAAGTGATACCCAAATATCAAGTGACTTCATTGTGTTTAATTTGTTTTTAGTCTTTAGGTGTCCAATTAGAGGTGGAGCTCAAGTCTATCATTATGAACTTAGTTTTATCACAAGCCAATTGCGAACTAGAAACAAAATAATAGAGGTGTAGGATTTTTAAAGTATTGTTTAACTCATTTCTAAATTTTGTAGGAAAAGAAGTTTGCCATCAACAAAATGGGAATTGGTAATTATAAAATTTTGAGGGATGGAAATGTTAGAATATATTTGTCGTTGCACCAAAATATTGACCTATTAACATTTGATACAAATTCTAGAGTTAAGCGGATCCATGGGAGGCGGTCAGTCCATATCCCGAATCCAAAGGGAGACATTGGCGATTAGTCCAACAATCCCCCCTCAACGTCACCTGAGGGGATTTGAATCCGAGACTTGACTTTGATACCATTTGTTGGAACATGTTTTCCGTTGCACCTATTAGGTCTAAAAAATGCAGGTTGTAAATCCTAAGAGGATGCTAGACTCTATGGTCAGAACCACAACGTTTTTGGGCTAACAAACGAAGTTAACCGAGGTGGTTGATGAATCCCTACACTTTAGGCTCTGCTAAACCTAGGCGGGTGAACCTTGATGACTGATCATAGAATTAATAGTTGTGTGACTTGGTTGAATTTAGGGATCTATCCATAGTGGCATGAAATGTGGAATAGATGGAAACTTAATAGCTACTCCTACTCCTAGTGCTGAAATTTGAAATGTGAATGTATGAATAAGGTTTTATGAATTCTGTAATGAAATGGGTATATGATTAGTTCCTACTTCTACTGGGATAATGGAGTTAATAGGTGAATGATATGTGACTTACTGGCTACAATTCGAATTGTTTGGCACTTGTGACTATTTATATCTTGTATAAACATGCAAGAATGTAATTACTAGACTCTTCTTATCGATCCAAATGATTCTTTTTAGGTTACTGTGATTAATTAATAGGAATTTTTAATCCTTTTGAGAGAACCAATTAAATGAATCACACAAAAGCAACAAGTGTGCCCTAACAAGTCAAATATACTTCTGATTTGAATAACAAGATAAAATCAAACTAGAGACAATATGATAATTTTATCGATTATAAGGCTCTTCTTATTGATCCAAATGATACTCCTAGATTACTGTGACTTATTAAAAGGATTTTTAATTCTTTTGAAGAAACCAATTAATTAAACCACACAAGAACAACAAATGTGCCTTGATAAATTTAGCTTGACCCACCAATTTAAATAATAAGAAAGTACGAAATTGGAGACAACCAGATAATCGTATACTATTAAATAACAATTGACACCAGAATTTAGCCACCCCGTTATAACTTCTTCTCCATTGTATTCACTTCAAAAATGGTACATTGTATAGTAGAAGTCTTTTATGTTGTAGAATATATTTGCTAGTATTGCCGCTATTTTATTGATAATCCTAATCTAATATATTTTTCAATCAGGCCTTGGTTTCCCTTATATACGTGGGAAGCTACAAGCTTTAGGCCTTTACAAAAAGTTGCATTATTTCTCAACTAAAATGCTAACAACTATATTAGACATAAACAAGAAAAACTGAGAAGTTCACAAATAATTTGAGATGCATCATGATCCGTTAATCTTCATTAGGTCCCCGTGATCACTTAAGATCTGTTCAAGGTCCATACTCCATGATAAGGCATTAGATAATTCTGAGACTTTGATGACCCCTGCTTCTCACTTTGTTCTAGTGATAAGCAAATTAACTTTAGATAGGTGTCGATATATCCTATTTTAGCATATGTATCGACGTTGCTAATGATATCTTTCATGGCATATTGGAGGGTAAAAATACGCTCCAATTGTATATGCGCCTTCTCCATCACTCTTTCTTCATCATTGATTTCATCAAGGGCCACTGGTAAATATTGAGCAATTTCATTCTTCCATACATCTTGTTCCTTCAGCTCCCCTTCATCATTGTAGAAATTTGGTAAAGCCATACTCAGAGACTGGTCAAAATCACTAAGTTCTTGCATCAGTATGGTGTGGAAATGGTCATGCATCTTCATCAATTCTTTGTACTCCTAAAATACATGTTCACCAATATTCCCTTTGGCTTTTATTTTTTCCTTTATCTCTTTTGTTCTACTGTGTAATCTATTATGTTCTTGGTAGGCTATGAATGTCTTGATATGGATAACCCAAACCTTGTCGGTTTTCTTGAACATCTTGTCAAATATCTTTCTTACCAACTCCGAAGCCATTTTGAATTTAGTAGTCTTTAATTCCTTTCTTGATTCCTAATGTTTTTGTTGAATCATTTCATACTGATAAGTAAGAGGTATTTTTCCATAGCATGTCAAATTATGATATTGCTATCAGGATTCAACCGTGTAGTTTCGAGTCAAACTCATTGACCCATGTTTCATGAGTAGTGGTTCAACAAGAACCCATCTCTCATGATATCGAATGGTCCTTAGCACTCATTGCATCTAGGTGATGCTCGAGGTGAAGCAGTCGTCGGGAGGTCACCCATCCTATACTGCTCCAGCTCAAGCGCGCTTAACCAGGTTTCTCCAAGGTTAAGCCGGCTTGAGTTGTTACCCCATTTGCAAAACCTTCAGCAAGTGTTGTGCCTTATGAACCATTCATAATAGAGCCTTTAGCTCATCAATTGATAAGTAGGAGGTATTTTTCCCTTGGCGTGTCAAATGCCTCCTGCCCATCAGTGATGGCTAAAGAAACAATATGAAATGATTTCGCAAAGTACGGCAATTAACTAGGTTTTGCAAATGAGCTCTTTAACTGGCGAGGCTTAACGGAAAACTGTGCAGCAGCTTTAACTTTAGGCGAGAGCGACCTCCGAAGATGGGCGATTGCTTCTATAACATCACCCTGGGCTTCAATAACGAAGATAGCCGATATCATGAAAGAGATGAGTTACTGTTGAACACCTCATGGCTTTTATCGTCAGCAGACTTCAACTTGTAATCTGACTCTTTAATATCATCATTTCATACTTTCACTTCCAGTATGTGGTTTCAGACATAGCTTCAAGTACCTTTCTTTCATAGTCTACCAATGGATAGTAAAGGCCAGAGGAGGAAGGAAACTTATCTCTGTAATTAATCACCTTTTGTTTAATCTTTCATTTTCAGAAGCAAGCCCCTTGTTATCTCTTATCAAATTTTCAATTTGAGCCTTGGTGAATTTAGCAACATTGACATTCAATTCAGATGTCTCAATAGGATCTGCATCTCCCACTCGTTGCACTAAAAGATGGCCAAATACTTGATTGGGGTTATCAATAAGTGTTGGCCTCTTCCTTGGTGGGTATAGAGCCCAAATTTTTAGAGTAGCATTATTTGGATTATACCTTGAGCCAGTATAAATCTTGTCACTAGCTTAATTTTTCAGTTGCAAGGTTTCATTTTCCCTCATGAAACTGTAAAAAAATATAGCTGAACTGATATCCCATCCTGGGAGAAGCATGACCCCAACCTCTTGTAGTTGCTCTTGTCCTCTTTCAGGGGTGATATTTTTCATTTCATTGTCAACTTCCTCTTGTAATTCTTTTAGAGCATCAACTTCTTGCTCATGATTAATTTCTTTCATTCTTTCTCTTATTATTTTCCCTTTGTATTCATAAATGAATTACTTAAACTATGGGGTTTGAACAAATGCATCATCTGAAGTGAACTCTTGACTTGCATGGTGTCTCACATCATCATAGAGTTTATCTGAAGCTTCAAATGAGACTATACTCATTTCTGGCGGTAATTCATATTGTCAGATAGTAGGAGCAGTTACTTGTGTGACCTCATCTTCCTCTTCAACGTCATCTTCAATTGTAATGGGAGTGTCAACTGAGTAGCTAACATCCAAAGTGGGCTATGGAGATGAATGACTTAAAGGCACTATATTTTCAGCTTGTTTCCTTGAACAAGCACCTCTTCTTTTCTCAAAGGCTATGAGACGTACATCCTTGGTCAATTCTTCTTCATGTAGGATTAATTGTTCAAATCTTTCCATAGGGTCTTGTATTTCATGAAAGGCTTCTATATATAGTGGATTATGGCTTTTCCTCCATTCCTCTGCCATCATTACCCTGTTATATGCAGCCTTTCTTATTGTTTCCTGAGATTCATCATAGTTTCTGATTACATCATCTACAAAGAAATCATGCTCATATCTTTTCAAATTCTGTGTCATTTTGGCACTGTGAATGAAATGTTCAGGATAAAAAATTTCCCTCTTATTTCCTTGTGGCATACCATAATAGTCTATCTTGCTACCAACAAAATCATATCCCTTTTCAAAAACAATAGTAAAATCACCAAAACATAAAGTTGAAGGCATGAGAGATTTCTTTCCATAACTCTTAAGATGCATATAATCCGAATAAGCCAACTGCCTTACTATATCTAAATATGCAATTCTATCAGGAACCATTCCAGGCAGAAGGAATGGAGTTGCCTCAAACCCATACACTCTTATCATAGTGCAATCCTCATAGCCGTACCAATCTCCCCAGTTGTGGTTTACTTTTCCTTTTGGGTTTTTCTCCTTAGGTCTAAGGAATCTTTGTATCTCAGGGGATAAATTATAATCAAAATGATGACCAAAAAAATTGTATAAGGGCTTCACAAAGTGTTCTTTGAAGTACAAGTAATGAGACCTCCCACATCCACTGTCCCAAATGTTAGGGTTAGAAATGGCAGATATCTAACAATTAAATGCAGATTTATTTAATAAACAGAGAAACTAAAACACACATAGAATAAATTATAACACAAAGAATTTAACGTGGTTCACCCAATCTGAGCTACATCCACCAAACCGCAGCCATCTAATAATTTTATTATCTAGTGCAATAACCTATTACAATCTTGCGAATAATCGTGTTTTTCATCATACTGTAACACCCATCCGAACCCCTTTTTATCAAGCTTAGAAGCTTCCAGATTCGGGTTCTACAAAGTTAGTTTTTTTCCTTTTACATTGATTTTTCCTTTTTCGGTGACGACGCGAAAAAGTAGGAGGAAATTTTTTCTCGGGGGCTGCCGCCCCCAAATCCCCACCTGGGGCCCAGCTCGGCCCCATACCCCAACAAGGATACATGCCGGGGTGTACAATATAGCATGATCAGTCGCCACATACCAACAATCTCCCACTTGGAGACTAATCCTGGACAACACTGCTGCACTTACAACTCCCACTGGAAATAAGTACCTTAGACCCTGCTGCTCTATTATAATTGAACTCAACCTTGAAGGCCAACCAAAGATGAAGAGGAGCTCAGATTTTCCCTTGTCACCACCTTCGTAAACATATCTGCTAGATTGACATCTATATGTATCTTGTCCAGCTTGACCTGTCCATCCTCCAACACTGACCAAATGAAATGATATCTCAACTGTATGTGTTTTGTTTTAGAATGCAAGGAAAAATTCTTTGCAAGATGTATAACACTCTGGCTGTTTGTAAAAAAGTAATTTCCAACCTATTGTTTTCCCAACTCATCCTTGAAAATTTGCAGCCATATCATCTCCTTTGCCACCTCTGTTGCAACAACATACTCTGCCTCTGTGGTGGATAAAGCAACCACCTTTTGCAATTGAGAAATCCAACTCACTACTGTCTCGCCAACTGTAAATACATAACCTATGGTACTCCACCTAGTATCTATATCCCCTGCCAAATCTGATTCAACATAGCCTTTTAAATTAGTATTAGAGTCCCCAAAACATAAACATTTATTGGATGTACCTCTCAAGTACCTGAGAATCCATTTTACCGCATTCCAATGCTCAACTCCGGGATGACTCAAATACCTGCTAACAACTCCTACGACATGTGCAATATCCAGTCTCATGCATACCATGGCATACATTAAACTGTCTACAACTGAAGCATATGGTACCTTGGACATTTTTTCTTCCTCCTTGTGTGTCTTTGGACACATATCTTTAGTCAATTTAACATGAATAGGCAAAGGTGTGCTGACAACTTTTGCATTCTCCATATGAAATATCTGCAACACCTTTTCAACATAATTAGCCTGAGATAAAAACAATTTTCTATTTTTCCTATCTCTACAAATTTTCATACCAAGGATTTGTATTGCTACCCCCAAATCCTTCATAGAAAAAGATTTTGCTAACTGTTGTTTTAGCTCACTTATGTGATCCATGTTAGACCCTACTACAAGCATGCCATCAACATATAAACATAAAATAATGTAGCTGTCATTATCCAACCTCTTAAAATAAACACAATGGTCAGAATTACACCTGCTGTAGCCTTGCTCAGCCATAAAACTATCAAATTTTAAGTACCATTTTCGGGAGTTAACTTTAGCTTCCAATGATATAAATTTTTTCTTCAATCTGCACACAAGTTTCTCCTTACCTTTGACATCAAATCCTTGTGGTTGTTCCATATATATTTCTTCTTCCAAATCACCATGGAGAAAGTTTGTTTTAACATCAAGTTGTTCTAAATGCAAATCTTCAACAGCCACAATACTCAAAATAGTACAAATAGAAGTCATTTTAACAAGAGGAGAAAATATTTCATCAAAATCAATACCCTTTTTTCTATGAAAATCCCTTTACAAATAATCGGCTTTAAATCTTTTCTTAGCTCCATCCTCCTCTTTCAGCCTATCAACCCATTTTGTTTGGTAAAAGCCTTTTTACTGTAGGTAACTTACCTGCATAATTAATAGAAGTCTGATTTTTCAGCAAGGAGTCCATTTCTTCTTCCATTCCATGCTCCCACTTGAACCTTGGTATCCTGCATAGCTTCATCATAATATTCTAGTTCAGCCCGACATCCGGTTAACAAATAGTATACAAAGGAGAATCTTTCACGGAGGTCTAGTATCCTTGAAGATGGAGTCTAACATTATTCCACGAGGGGTTTATTGGTAATTGTTGTTGCTATTGTTCTGCGAGAAGCATGAGGAACCACTGAAACATCATTGTTTGGAATATCATCCAACACTGCATAATCATTTTCTTTCTTCTCATGCTGCAACAACAGATCTTTGTACAACACTTTCTCATTGAATATGACATCCCTGCTTCTCACAATTTTCTGATTTTTAAAATCCCAAAGCCTATAACCAAATTCATCAATGCCATATCCAACAAATACACATTTCTTTGATTTTGCATCAAGCTTGGTTCTATTTTCAGAATCTACATGTGCAAATGCTTCACAACCGAAGGTTTTGAGAAAAGAATAACTCACCTTCTTACCTTTCCATGCTTCCTCTAGAATACCACAACCCAAAGGATTAGAGGGACCTCTATTAATTAAATAAACAATAGTGTTTACTCTCTGCCCACATTTTTAAAGGAAACCCAACATGCAATCTCATAGTCGTGCACACTCCATTATTGTTCCATTCATGCGCTTAGCCACTCCATTTTCTGTGGAGTCCTTGGAACCATTTTCTGCCTATGAATACCATTAGAGGAACAATAATCTTCAAACTCTTTACTGCAATACTCACCACCATTATCGATCTAAGACATTTTAGCTTTTTACCCGTCTCATTCTCAACCAAGCTTCTCCATTTTTTAAAAGTTTCAAATACATCAGATTTCTGCCTAAGGAAATAAATCCATACCTTCCTAGTTGCATCATCAATGAATGTAACATAATATAGAGAGCCACCGAGAGAAGATACTTGAGCTGGTCCCCATACATCCGTATGCACAAACTCCATTTTCTCATCTTTCTTTTGCTTCCCATCCCTGAGAAAACTTACTCTTTTTTGTTTTCCATACACACAACTTTCACAAAAATCCATATTAACACATTTTAGACCTAGTAAAATATTATTTGAATGAAGTACTTTCATACCTTTTGCACTCATATGCCCAAGTCTATTATGCCACAGTGCTAATTCAGTGTCCACAACAACTGTATGATCTTCTACCTGCTGAACTGCAGCAACTGTTCCTGAACATTGACATTTCTCCATAACAATTAAAGTAGAAGGAACAGTATGACCTGTACAAAGATATAAGGTTCCTATTTTCACACCTTTTGCTACCACTAAGGCACCCTTTGTGACCTTCTAATTTTTATCACTAAATGTAACAACACAACCTTCATCATCTAGTTGCCCTGTTGAAATTAAATTTTTGCTTAACTTTGGAACATGCCTTACCTCATGTAGTAGCCAATGATTCCAATTCTACTACTTAATCTTGATTCTTCCCTTTCCAAACAATCTGACAGGGTTCATTATCTCCTAAAGAAACCAACCCAAAATTCCCTTGGACATAATCAAGAAAATAACTTCTATGGGGGGTAGCATGAAATGAAGCCCCCGAATCTAACACCCAAGAATCATCAGCATTATCAAGGGAAAGAATCAAAGCATCCTCATCATATTTATTACTTACCACATTTTCCTCTTTACTTCCTTCCTTTTTGTCTCCTTTATTTTTTTGAGACCAACAATCTTTCTTTAAATGACTCGGCTTACCACAATACCAACAATCCCTCTTGTCTCTAGATTGGGACCTTCTATCCTTTGATTTTCCTTGTGACTTCCCACGATTTCTAGAATTGTTTCCTCTCTCCTCTGTTCTGCCCCTGCTTTCTGCATTCAAAACATTGCCTGATGTGGATGTTCCACCTGAGCTTTTCCTATGAATTTCCTCGCTCAAAATAACACCAACAACATCACCAAATTTTAATGTATTCGAACCAGAAATAGAATTGCTAACAGCCATTACCAAGCTATTCCAACTTTCAGGCAAAGAACACATAATCAAAAGAGCCCTAACTTCTTCATCAACGTTTACTTTTACAAAATTTAATTGACTGGTGATCGTATTAAACTCATTTAAATGATCAGTAACTGACCCACCTTCTACCATTTTCCTATTAAATAAACACTTCATAAGAAATACCTTATTCAAAGCAGAAGGATTTTCATATAACTTCGCCAGGGTTTCCATCAACTCTTGAGTTGTCTTTGCTGTTGTAATATTGAATGCCACCGATTGTGCCAGGCATAAACAAATACTACCAAGAGCCTTTCTATCCAAAATATCCCAGTCCTCATCAGACATTGTTGCGGGTTTCTTGGTTTTCCCTTCCAATGACCGCCATAAATCCTTCTGATAGAGGTAGTCCTCCATTTGTATCTTCCATAACTGATAGTTCTGCCCATTAAACTTCTCAACCTTCTTACCCTCATCTGCCATTACTCCCACTCAATCGTGAGACCTTCCTACAAACGATAATCAAAACACAACCTACTCTGATACCACTTGTTAGGTTAGAAATGGCAGATATCTAACAATTAAATGTAGATTTATTTAATAAACAAAGAAACTAAAACACATATAGAATAAATTATAACACAGAGAATTTAAGGTGGTTCACCCAATCCGGGCTACATCCACCAAATCGTAGCCATCCAATGATTTTATTATCCAGTGCAAAACCTATTACAATCTTACGAATAATCACATTTTTAATCATACTGTAACACCCATCCAAACCCCTTTTTATCAAGCTTAGAAGCTTCCAGATTCGGGTTCTACAAAGTTAGTTTTTTTCCTTTTACATTGATTTTTCCTTTTCCGGTGACGATGCGAAAAAGTAGGAGGAAAATTTTTCTCGGGGGCTACCACCCCTGAACCCCCACCCAGGGCTCGGCTCGGCTTGGGACCCCGATAAAGATACATGTCAGGGTGTACAGTATAGCATGATCAGTCGCCACATACCAACACCAAATTGAAGTCCACATTTGTACTGGCCTTATGTTCTCATCTTCATCCAAGTCCTTAATTCTCAGTTCTTCTCCCCAAATCCCCATGGATTTTCCTTCATATAAGATCATGTGCATAAGAAAAGAATATTGTCTGAAATTAATTGCATCACTATTGTTCTTTATGGAAGCAAGTGATGTGTTTATAAACTCCGCCAAGTATTCTACATAGTCGAAAGGTTTAGCATCTTAGTTGTGAACATCTATAGAGAAAATCATAGGGGCTATAGCCATCTCGATAGGAACATCTATTCCCAATACTTGTCTAGTTGAGTAATATGTATATTGATAATATTCTTCAAACAAATCTATAGAAAAAGGAGGTCATTCATTACTAGAGAATCTTCTGAGTCGACCTCCTATGTCTTGAGTTCTATGTAAAGGTAATTTCCATCTTTTGTAACTCGTTTCCATAGTGCATAATTCTTCCATAACATCTCTAATTCTTAGTGGAATTTTCATAGATGTATCCAATTGAAAAACCATAGCAATATAATCTCTGGTAATGGGGAGAAAGTGTGACACATCATGTGAATGAATCGTCCTCGCTTTAGGGTTATAAATTTTGGGCAATACCTTGATTAATTCCACATGGATAAACACATTCAACACGACGAGCTTTCCTAGATTCATATTCCATGGGTTTGACACAATATTATGCTTATACTTCTTTCTATAATGGTATATGAATATGTCATATCCTCACCATGGAGTCCATACATCTCCTAAATTCTTGTGTTTATCTTCTAATTTCTTAGCTGAAGGATTTAATTAGGCTGTTCATCTGAACTTTGGTCCAGAACTGAGACATTGTTCAATTAAATCTTGGTTTAGTAGTCTCGTCTCTATGTTTTGTCTCTTTACTTTGGGTTTCTCTAAGGTTCCTTCCATGTTTTTAAAACTCTAACTCTACCACAATTCAAATAAACTTTGATAAAATATTTAGCCGAGTCTTGGATACTTACTTGAACCAGTGTCACCTTCTTTGAGCTTCTCACTATTGCTCGATCCCCATCCTCCAAATTTCAGCTTCAATTCATTAAGACTTTGAGATCTTATGAGTAAGATATATCAAGATTTGGCACACTTCTTTCGATTCTAGTTCATAAATGTCATCCCTGCCAACTTGCTAATTGATGGCAACATTAATATTAGGTGTCTCTTCGAAAGCCACACTAGTCATGTCAGCCAGGTGAGAAATACTTTTTCGCTGTGTCAAAGAGACTTTACTTACACTCTTGTCGATATTTTGTTCTCCCTTTGACATGCTTGTACCCTTGTTTCTTTCTCAGAGGTTCAAAGAGAGATGTGATTAATTCTCTTCAATATCATGTGCTCTTTCCTAAAACTTTATCCTGGGTATTTATTTATGGCTTTTCTTATATTCTTTCTTTCTTCATTATTGGACTTTTGGAGAGACTTGCAACCATCTCCCTTCGATATGGACCAATGTCCCTTCAAAGATCATCTCCATTTTGTTCATCGGAGTTTCAGAGAGACTTTTATTTATGTCTCCCCGATGCAAGCTTCTCTCTTTGATGTTTCTTGCCTTTATTCTTTATTTTAGAGTTTTGAAGAGACATGCTATTATTTCTCTTCAATATCCTATAGTCTCGTTGAAAAAATTCCCTCAGTGCTACTTTGCCACGTTCTTTATATTTCTTCTCTTATTATTAGAATGATCGAAGAGACTTTCATTAATGTATTCTCGATATAAGCTTGTCTCTTCAATATTTTATCTTCAACTATTTTCATAGTGTCGAAGAGACTTTTACATTACTCACCCCGATAATTCGATGTCTCCTCAAAATTGTCACTATGCTAGCCAAGTCTTGGATTTGACAGTTTTCCATTATTTATTGCATAATAATCAATTATGTCCAAGAGATGTTTTTCTGTTTCCTGAATGCCAAAATAATTTAGCATATTTAGAATATTAATATTTTCTTTGATGTCTTGCATTTCGGTTTATCAAAGAGACAAGATATCTTTTCCCTCCGAAACACTCAAGTGTCTTTGAAATATCCCTTTTCGGGATGTCAGAGAGACTTTAGAATATGTCACTTCAAAGTGTGGTGGTCTCCTCGACATTTTGTGTTGGCTTGTTTTATCGGCTTATCACAGAGATTGCAGTGTAGCTCTCCACGAAATGGCAATGTTTCACTAAAATGTGTTTCTAGTGTCTGTAATGTCCCTTGCTGATTTTGATGTAAATTTTTCAGTTTGCACCCTTAGGGAATTTCATCAAATAGTTTGTAGACAACCTTCTTTCAGCTGGAAGTGTTTCTCTATTTTTCTTTGAGCTTATATGATGATTAAATTGCATGAAATAACTTCCCAGAATCATCTAAATATGCCCCTAAACAGAGAATGAAAAAAATTATCAATGCGAGGATATCGGTATGGGCTGAATTACGCTTGATCCATGAAGAATTGAAGCATAATGGAGCCACCAATACTTGAATTTCAACAAGATTGATCAAACAAGGTGAAAACTAAACATTTCATCAAAACCTAACATACTAAAATCATGAAAGCTATCAAAACATCTATTCTAATCCATTCAAAATTTATCTTGTTGTGGAATTGGTGTCATGTTGATGTGGACCGACGACCCTTTCCCAATCCCATGATACTAAGCTTGTTTCAGTCGATTTTATGGAAGAGAATCAATGAAACCGTGGTGTTTGATGTTTAAAAACCTAAATTATGCTAAAATGAACATGATGCAAGCTAAGTTACTATGATTTTATGCTACAAATGATCTAATTATGCAATTACTAAGCTAATCTAAGATAAAATGATGCTAAAAGATGAAAACCCTAATTTATTTACAAACTAAGATGGATGCATCGAAGCCATTAATGAAAGATTGAAGCTAATATGCAATGAAAATGAACTAAAACAAGCTAAAAAAGTGAGTAAAAGATGAGCAAGTATGTGAGTAAATTCAACAACATAAGTTTGCAATAAAATATGGATGTATGAGTTTCAACAACATAAGTTTGCTCTGAAAGATGGATCCATTTGTCTCCAAATAGTGATCTATTTATAGGAGAGAAAATGAAGAATGGATGATTGAGATCAAAAAGCTTAATCAAGGGTTAAAGATGAAGGGGATGAGAGGTATGGATCATGGATTCTCATCAACAAATGAGAATGCATGATGAAAGTTAATCAAAGGCTCACACTTACCTCAAACAAACACACTTTTGACCTACTCACATAGGTCAAAGGTAACTTGCTTAAGAGGTTAAAGGGTTAACTTGCTTTGGAAGCTAAGTGAGTTGATTGAAGGAAAGAGAGTATTCCTTGAGGGTGAGGAAAAATGGATTTTACAAATTAAAACAAAGTTTTAATTGTGCAAAAAGGATAAAGAGTATTCCATGGGAATATTCCCTTTGATTAGAAGAAAGTTAGTTTAATTGCTAATTAAACAAGGTTTAATTTATGCAATTAGGGGATTATAAGACTTAAGAGATGTTTATTAAATTAGATGATTTAATAAATAGGGGAGGGGTGAAATGATATTTAATTAAACAACTTAGGGTTATTTAATTAAATAAGATGATTCTAGAGATTAAATTAAATATTTTGATTTATTTAATTTAATTAGATGAAGTGTTATGTGAAAAGAGATGAATTAACCCAATTTAATTAATTAGAAATAAAACGGATGAAATACGTACTAATTAATTAGCTTGTGGCCAATTTAAAATTAATTAAGTGAAAGAGGATGGATAAAGAGGAAATGATGTGTTAACAACTGCTTCAAATATAAGTATTACCCATTAGAATCGAATTAGTTCCCTCAGACTGTTACAACCTCGCTGAAGTTTGATGAATTTTGTTGAATCTAGGCACTTCTAATGATAATTATTGCTGTAGGTTGCTGAATACTGATAGAATGGTACCGAAACCCTGTGAAAACAATGTAGGCCCATGCTGCAATGATTAAAGTTGCTGCTTTTAAACCTGCTGATCGGCTGCTTGTAAACCTGTTTTCACCTTGAGTTTTAGATTTTATTGTTTTTGAAAGGCTGTGACTTCATGAAAGGGCATGCCACTTTGCATTGCTTGTAGCTGTTTTTTTTCTTTGACTCAATTGGCTTCAATACTAATATGCCACTATACTTGACAATTTTTAATTAGAAAACATGACTCATCCTACGTGCCAAAATAGGGTGATTGCAATTTTAAGATCTAATCTTTGTTGTTTCTGAAATGATAATTGATATTCAATATTCGTTATTTACAAAGGAGAGGAATACTCCTTAAATAATACAATACATGACGATGTTCTAAAAGGAAACAATAGTTAACTTAAGTAACTAACATAAAGTTACTAAAAGCTAACTGAACTAAACTAAGTTAACTGAAAGTAAACTACTGACTAACTAAAAACTAAAATGACCATTAAATATTACAATAATACTTTAATACTCTTTCTTAATGGTCATCCTACTAATTACACCAAGCTTATCCCGAAATTTTACAGATTTATACGGATTGAGAGACTTGGTGAGAATGTCCGCAGTCTAATCCTCAGTTGGAACATACTGCAACATCACAAATCCATCTTCAACAAGCTGGCGGATGAAATGACAATGAAGCTCAACATGCTTGGTTTGCTCGTGGAAGACTGGATTCTTGGCAAGCTTTAACACCCCTTGATTGTTGCAGAACAAGGGTGAAGGTCGTGCTTGAGGCATTTGCGTGTCAGCAAGCATCATACTACCTCACATGCGGCCTTAACTGTTCCCCGATACTCTGCTTCTGTTGAGGAAAGAGCGACTACATGGCTGCTTGTAAGTTGGTACCTAGAAGTGGACTTCCTGTCATCAATTGAACCTGCCCAATATGAATTTGTAAGCCTAGTATCTGCATCCACTTCAGTTTGCTCAACCCAGTGTTCCGCCTTAGGGGCAGTCATGAAACGAGAAATGCATTTGACAACAAAACTGAGATCACCTAGTGGCTGGTGAGATTCAGGTGAGTCAGATTTGGCTGAAAGTTTTAGCCCCTTCTCCATAGGAGTGGATGAGATTTTGCAATCTTCCATCCTAAATTTCTCAAGCAAACTCTTGGCATACTTCAATTGAGAAATGAAGATACTACCACCTATCTACCAAACTTCTACACCTAGACAATAGTCTAGGAGGCCCAAGTTCGTCATCTCAAATGCTTGACACAAATTTGACTTGATTTGTTCAATCAAATGTAACCTACTACCAATAATGATGATATCATCCACATAGATGACAAGAAGGATGATATCATTGCCAGTGTTCTTGTTGTACAAATTTGCATTTGAGGGACTCCTTTGAAACCCTTGTGCAACCAAATACTTGTCAAACTTCAGGTACCATGCCCTGGGTGCTTGTTTTAGGCCATAAAGAGCCTTCAACAATTTGCATAACTTATGTTCTTTTCTTGCAACCTTAAAACTAGGAGGTTGCGTCATGTAGACCTCTTCCTCCAAATCTCCATTGAGGAAGGCACTCTTCACGTCCATCTGGTTGACCTTCCAACCAAACTGTGCTGCCATGGCTAGGACAAGTCAGATGGTGCTCATCTTTGCTATAGGAGCAAAGGTTTCCTCATAGTCAATACCTTCTCTTTGCGAAAACCCCTTAGCCACCAACCGAGCCTTATATTTGTCCAATGTTCCATCAACCTTCTATTTCACCTTGTATGCCCATTTGTAGCCAATGGGTTTCTTCCTTGGTGGAAGATTTGACAGAACCCACGTGTTGTTCTTCAAAAGACTATGATGCTAAGAATCCATAGCCTTTTCCCATTCAGGTTTACCCTTGGCCTCTGAATACTGTTGGGGCTCATAAACACTTTGAATGTTGGCCATAAGAGCAAAGTTTACTGTGTTATTTTTGCTCTTGCCTCTAGATGATCTTCCCTCAATAAGCTCATCATCATGAACATCACCAATGAGCTTCGCCCACCACTTAGGACGAGGAGGAGATGCATCTTCTTCCAAATCAGGATGAGCATATGACTTGGGTTGCCTAGAATGATACCATTTGGATGTTGATCCAGGTTATCTTATGAAAATCTGTTGGTACATAGACATGAATTTATCCATAAGAATGTCTTTATTTCTTTGCTATTATTGGGACATTTATTCAAGTTGATGTTCCATTTGTTCATTCATTTGATGTTTTTGTTTCATCCAAGCCATCTTTCTCTTGTTCAAAACATCTTTGTTGATAACCTTAGGCTATTTGTTTGGCTCCATTTGTTCATTTTTTAGGATATCTTAAGAGAAAAATTGTAGCAATTGCCTCAATAGGGAAGGCACCTGTTTCTGCTAGAAGAACCTCAAAATAATCTGAAGTTTTTATTGTAAATTTGTTTGTGATTAGGTATTTTGGAATCTTCTCTATTTGTTTTTGATTTATTTCTTAGTATTGTTAGTGCACATTCACACCCATAATGTTACATCCCTAACTTTAACTATGTTTTACTTTTTACTTTTGAAGTAAATAGTAGATTCTTACGCATGACTCAATGATTTGATGTTAGGAAAAATCAATGTTTTCGTGAGTTAGGTTTATTTGACTAAAATCGACATGTGTTTAAATTGTCAAGATGTGATGATTTCATAAGGATTATGAAACAATTAATGATACATTAATCCCAAGTTGGTGTTGTACGTTGCATTTAGGAAACAGGTTTCCGCCCTCCAAGAAAGGGAGGGAGAGCATCATCAGAGAGAGGAGTATAGATATAAGGTAAAGAACAAGTTGTCGCCATCTTAGGTCTAATGATGATTCAAAATGGTGAGCCTAGTTGAGTCGGGTAAGTGATACTCAACCCTCTTGGTCTAAGTTTACTTCTCGACTCGACAGGTTGTCAATATCGTTTAAGTCTAGTTCATGTTGTGTAACATGTTTAGAGGCTTATCAATAGTACTTGTTTAGTCGACCTTTGTGTTGATATGATTCTCTTAAGGGTTATTTACTCTTTTAAAATATTAAACAAATGAATATATGAATGTCAGTATATGTGGGATAAGGCAAGCTTATGTACTCGTATAGATGGGTGCATGGATGCATATATGCGTAAAAATACATAGATATTGTCAACGTACAAACATTTACATTCAAGTACGTATAGATACATACACACATGTATAAGTTATTTTTGACGGATCAACTCTTAGTAAAAGAGGGACAACTCATATTTGAATTGATCGACCCTTTAATGAGGAGCTTAATTGAATGTTATGGTAGTAAGTATATATATATATATATTTACTAATGTCTAAATGTGAACGTAAAGCCCTTTGAGCCATTAAAGGTGATAGAAGTTTCAATTCAATGGAAATGCTTTTGAAAAACTATTTCAAGGCCACGTCATAATGCTTGAGGGTGGCATATGCTTAGGAAATGTGCAAACTTAAAGTGTTATCATGACAGAGTCGTGGCTATCTCCACGATTTGTTAAGTGATAAATAATTACTTTTAACTGTTCTTGCTGGGAATTATCCTGGGAACGAATAAATAACCGTTAGGATAACGATTTCTAGCTTCTTTTTCCTTTGTCTATGTGGAATCGAGTAGGAGTGGAGCGGGGGAATGGGAGAGACCACGTTGATATGAAAGGGATGATGGCAGAAGCGTATTAACCAATTTGGCAACCTTTTCCTAACTGTTTGATAACAAAAGAAATGGGTAGTTATGAGGAGGACGGCGGGGTAGAACTAGGTAGGGGGAGAAGAGAAAAATGACTCTCACGCACTGAACTGGGGGGTAAGCAGTCACCGGCTTGGGAAATGCGGGGAACGGGTTGGTGAAGTAGCCGAAAGGAAGAAGAGGAGAAAGAGACAGAGATATACTTGTGAGGGAGAAATACTGGGAATAAAAGAGGATACATAAGAGGATAGCGTTCTATAAGGGCAGGTCGTCATTTCTGCAACGCCACTCCCAACAGCTAATCTGTGGACCTCAATACCTTGAATACCATTTCAATGGAAATTGAGCCAAGTATGCATGGACAACGATTGCACTCGGAATGTGGTTTTCCTCCTTACGCAGGCAATTCTGAAGAGCATTGTTCTATTTCATCAATCACTTGCACTAAGGTGAGCCAAAAGATGGTACAACGTTCGGGGTAGTGCAGTCGAAGTTTGAGCAGGTCATGCTTTTAAACTCTCTCTCTCTCCCTCTCTCTTTTTCTTGATAAAGCAGAGTAAGAGATGAAATCTATCATTTTAAATCAGAGAGTCTTCCTTCATATAATTTAAATAAATTCTCTTTTCCTCTCAGTGGAAGTTGCAGTGGTATGAGAATAATTGTGAATAGAATTGTAAATTTAAGAAATCATCCTTGAGCGGAATTGGAACCATTGTTTCCTTATTATTATTCAAGCCTTACATTAGGTTGTTGTAACCATATGAGTTGGTAGATGAGTACAAGACCATTATTAGAATGCTTAACCAGATCATTATTTTAGTTACTCTTTGTATTCTTGTTCACTACTTCAAGTCGAAAGAGATGCATCTCATTGAGAACATTTAAGCTAGACCTCTTTATGAGTCATGATAAATTAACCCGAAGAATGATAAATATTTTTCATGGGATATATTCCTTAGCACGGGGGTTAGTTTATGTTCCTTTACACTATAATATGATCGAGAAGGTCAGAGAATCACCCAGGCGATAATACATCTATATGTATATATATATATATATATATGTATGTATCATGGAACCATACTTTTCTTATGAGATTTGGTATTTGAAGACTTGAGTAAGAGGGAGTAACCCCTATTGGATTAAATGTTATTATGACCAAGCTTGGATGACATAATGCCAAAATTCTCCTTTATGGCCGTTGTACATCATGACGATGGCATAATATCATCAATATTGTTAAGAAATCTAAGAATAGATGAGAAAGTGAAACCCATCTAGAGATTGGACTAGAGGAAATAGCTTAGACCCCGGATGTTACAAAGGTGTAATGAGGAATTCAACGTATAAATCTTTTATCTAAACCAGTTAAATTACAAACTCAGTGAGTAAGCACTTATGTGTGCAATTTATTGTAACATGGGACTGGTTGGTCTACAATTGTGTTTATCCCAAGTTAACAAGATTATATGGAAGTGCATGAGGGACTAAAACCTAACTTATGTTGGAATTCAATTGTCACAAGTAGACCAAAGGGTCGAAACAGATTATTATGTTTTATATATCAAACCCTAAAGGGTTGATAGGAGGACTTAGATCAAGGCTATTGTTTGGAAAGAATAGTATTCTTTTAAATACTATATTGGTGAGGGGATACCTTGAATACTATGTTTAATCATGTACGTAAAGTGTGAACTCAACAATGCCTAGCAGTCTAGGAAAGACTAGAACTTGTGTTTTGTTCTTATGTTTTGTTACACTTATTTTATTACCTTTGGAAAAGCAAGGATGTTTGATATTTCCATGTATTGGGTTAGAGAAGCTAAACCCTAGAATTGAAACAAGAAGGATATAGGAAATCTATAATGCTTATGTCGGATATGACATTGTACATATATATACTATTGACAGAGAAAGGTCGAGGAAAACCATAGAACAAGACAGGAAGTCTTTATTATACCTTAAGAGATTCTACGATAATGTCGAAACTCGATTTAACGCATCAAGATGTTGGGTATTGAATCTTGGGAGTAAAATGACAGGAAGTCATAAACCCTAGATATTGCAAGGATGCAATAAGGGATTTTTAAAAGGGTTGAAATACCTAAATCTTTACATTGAATGAATATCCTAGATTAAGGGTTAGTTCTGAGTCAGATTGGCTAGAATGGATTTTCTATAATGACTAGTTTGAGTCTAGAGTACCAAATAAGTATGAAAAACTATAGGATGAGATAGTTTCTAAGACGAGTCAGAGGTGTGTGTCTAGATGGAACGACCAATCAGAATGATCATACTTAGCTAGAAGGGTTCTAGAGTTGTATGGTCGATTGAGTTTTGTAGTACACATCACTAGGACTCAGATGGTGAAACTTGGCAGTTCCTTATATCTATACTCTTCGAGAAGGGCCGGGTTACTTCCAGTTTGGAAGTGCGCGGGGGACCACTTGAGTCCGTGGTTGGAGGAAAAGCACTCGGATGATGCTCTCCCTCTGTAGCAGTAGACTCTTTGAGGCTTGTGAAGATAGAGATCGACATTCCAGATGCAGTGAACTCCATGATCTGGCTTATGATAGAAAAACCTATGAGGTAAAACTATTCTTTATGCCAAATTTATTTTATGTGATATAAATGAATTCTGTAAGGAATTAGCTTGATTCTAGTTATGATTACATGTGAATTCAAGTTTGAATTTATCTGGAAAAGTTGTACTTTATTCTTGTGCTTGTGCAAATGTTTTCACTTTTAAAAAAAAAAAAAATTCTCTCTCATGTTTACTAAGTTTATTTACCTTCTAGTAAATTCTTGAGTTTACTTGTGTATTAAGAGGTGGAATGTTACACATAAGGTACCACCGAAATTACTAATAATCTGAATAGAATTCGAATAGTATTCCAATCTCATAACTCAGCTTCTGCTTCTATTTTATAATGTATAAGGTGCTCCCTAACCTCTCAAAGTTTCTTCCTTTTGCAAAATTTTCAACCAAAAGTCTATCCCAAGATATTTGTACTTCGAAGAAGCCCTTTCAAAATAAATGTTTGTTTGTTTGGTTGGAAATTACCACGTACTTGGTCTTGTTGGAGTCAAATTGCATTCCACCTCCGTGCAAAAGTGCTCATAAGGCATTTTTTTATATCGATCAAAGCAAATATTACAGCGAATAAAAGATAAACAATGACCAGGGCTGCAATATAATAGACGAAAACCAGAGCTATACAACGCAGCAACTTGACTATTACATATCATCATAGCAGCAAAAATAAAAAGCCAAAACTGCTCACTAACAAAATGGATATCGAAAGCTAGAAGACATACAAAAGAGACAAACAAGACGAGACTTGCAGCCAAACGACTTGGTGAAGAGAACGGCAATTAAAATTAGTCAAAAGACAACAATATATAGGTAACATCCAAATTACAAAAAGATGACTTCATAATAATTCAGTGTCACCCTCGAGGCAATTTCTTGGAATAAAAACTATTAATTCTGCTAGGAATAGGAGCAACGTAGTGTGCCCTGAAACTCTGTTGTAGCTTGAACCGAGCACTCAAATAGAGCTGAACAGAAAGAAGCAGCAAGGTGTGACTTGTTACTTAGTTGTAGCTGGTAAAATGCCTTGAAATATCTGCTCTTGAAAATGATATATCTTCCTTGGTACCGGATGAAAAGGTTGGAATGAAGATTGGTGATTTGGTTGCTGATTTAATCCGACTATCAAGGCATTTTTCGATTTTTCTGTGACAAAATCTGTAACTAAGAGCATAGTGAAGCAATTTGGAAAAATATATTGGATTTTTGTAATTTTAGTTGCTAGGTGAGTAACAACATTTTTTAAACACAATTGTGCATATGATTTTCCAAAGGTGTAAAAGTATGACGTGTCTCACATAATCAACATTATTCATTAAACCAAGACCAAGAAGAGCTGTGTTCCATTTCAAGTGATGTCCAAATAAGGCAGGATAATCTCTGATCACTACATGCTAGTGTTTTCTAACAATAATGCAATCCCAAAATCAATGTTTTATGTTTTCTTGAGCATGCGAAGCGGGGCATTTGATTGTTTGAACAGGCAAGAATTTAATTCTCTTCACTTGACAGTTTAAAGTGTAGTTAATTTCTAGTCCAGCATGTGAGCATCAATGCTCGCTTTGGATTTCTAGATTTGGGTACTCAGCTTCATCTAGTATTTATAACTAAATCTACACCTCCATTTGATATTGAGCCGAGGAATTAAGTTTCAAGTGGGAAGAAGATGGAAGTAAACTTGCTTTCGAGGGAAAGATGAGAAATGATGGGTAGATAACCAATGCTAATCGTCAAAGAAGTTGCCAACAATTGGAGTGTATAGTTTCAAAGCTAGATTAAGAGGCACAAGAGATTGCACTAAAACAATAAAGTGTTTTAACTTGTTAGTCAATCCAAATCGGCCTTTAATGTCCTACCTTGAAGACCATTGCACAGAAGAAAAGTTTCGTAAATCTTCAAAGTGCGTATTATTTGTTTTGAATAGATAATTAGTTGGTCTGAGAATTGAATAAGCTTGTTCCACCAAATGGAGGAAGATGAAAGATTGAATCCATTCAATAACGAGTCTCTCTAGCTTAAAAATTGATGAACTTTTTGGCCATGCCTTCCAAATGGATTGGATAGGGAAAGAGGCTTTAATTGGAAGATTATGAGCAAATAGAGAATTTTATCCAGCTAGTTTTTTGGCCATGCCTTCCAAATGGATTGGATAGGGAAAGAGGCTTTAATTGGAAGATTATGAGCAAAGAGAATTTTATCCAGCTAGTTAACCTCTTGCCATTTCCCTTTATTAGCAACAATATTAAGTCTATGCCTTAGCAAGATTTTTCATGGTTCGTCACCTTTAATTGCGCTAATGATCCATTTATCAATCAACCAAGTTCCTTGTGTTCCAAGGTCTATAAGATTGAGCCCACCTTTGGATTTAGGCTGAATGCATTGAAGCCACTATATGACAATAAAATCAACATTACCATTCCGCTTGGACCAAAGAAATTGCCGAATAAGTTTACACAAATTCTCATAACCTCTTCTCGATGGCATCCAACAATAGGAGATCTTAACATGTGTAGAAAGAAATTCTATTTGCAACTTGAACTTTTCCAACCAAAGAGAAATTTATTCCCCCAATTAGATAGTTTATATTTTAGCTTATTCAAATACTAGCTCCATGTATCAACAAGTGATAATCCCAACCCAAAAGTGATACCGAGATATCATGTGACTTCATTGTGTTTAATTTGTTTTTAGTCTTTATGTGTCCAATTAGAGGTGGAGCTCAAGTCTATCATTATGAGTTAGTCTTATCACGAGCCAATTGCGAACTAGAAACAAAACAATAGACGTATAGGATATTTGAAGTATTGTTTAACTCATTTTCTGAATTTTGTAGGAAAAGGAGGTTGCCACAACAAATTGGGAATTGGTAATCATAAAATCTTAAGGGATGGAAATAACCTATACAAGATGAAGTTGCTAGGTATTCCAATGCATTAGTAATAAGTACGTAAAGAAATGGTGACAAAGGGCATTCTTGTTTGATGGAATTTTGCAAAGGAAAGGAGTCATATATAGTTTCATTACCCACACAAGAGCATTGGCATCTTTTGAGAGTATTTGAACATGGGAATGAATTCAGGGCTTGATACCTAGTCATTGCATCATTTTAATGGTACAACTCCAACATTTCTCTTGAGGGCTTTACCAAAAGCAATCTTGACTAGCAAAGCATTTCCACTCGTCTATTGAGCCCAATTCACACATTTCCCAAGCTACGATTGGATTATCAAGGATGTACCTACTTCAAAGAAATCTAGTTTGTATGGTCATATAGTTCCTTGAACGAATATATTAATTTGAATAGCTAGTGCTTTGGCTATAATTTTATAGGAAGTGTTTAATAATGTAGTGGGATGCCAACCAAAAACACTATCCTCTTCTTCTCCTTAGGTATATTTTTAATTAAACACTTGTTGATACTTGAGCCCAAAGATCCTTTTTAAGGGCTTCCAAATAAAGAAGGTAAAAATCATATTTAATGTGCGACCACATGATTTGGTAAAATCCAATAGGTAGTCAAATCTTGGACTTTTGTTGGTATGCATAGAAAAGAGAGCCCTCTTTGAATCTTCAAGGGATAGTAATAAATTTGATTAGGAATATAGTCTTTGACAATGAATTCAAGGGTTTCTTACACATAAGCCCAATCACTATCTTCTTTAGAAAGATTTCCATAGAATTCCTAAAAGATAGATTATTTCAATGGGGTCCATGTGTAATAAACTTTGATCTACAATTAGATGGAATTCTTTTTCTCTTATGTTTATAGTTCAAATAATTAAAGAAGTATTTTGAATCTCTATTACCTTCCCTGATCCATAAAATTTTGGCCCTTATTCTAGCACCTTGCCCTTTGTAGATGTAAAGTTTATGCAACTACATTTGTATAGAAGCAAATAAAGGCTTGCATTGAAGTATTACTAATTTCAAGAATGAGCTATATTCTAGCATATTCTAATTTCTTTTGAAGCAATTTTTCCTTTCTTGTACACTACCATGACATTTTTTTGCTAGATGATTGAAGGAATTTAGAACATTTAGATAGAGCATTGAATACCTATCAACCCAAGAATCATTATTTTAAGGGTTAGGAATGAAGTTCTAGAGTGCAACCATACAGTTGGGATTTTTTAAATGTGATGTATTTAGGATTGGACTGGGAAATAGAAAATGCACAAAGCATGGGGAAGCAATCAAAAAGGGTGGTGGGATAATCAATACAAATAATAGATCTTGAAGGGGAAGAGACAAAAGGGTTATGAAAGATGTAAAATTTTCCCAACTTGTTGAATCTCTTTTTTAATCTAGCCTTGCAATTAGACAATGTGAACAAGTTCCCAACATGACATTTATCATACAAGAGGTCAACCACACCTAATGCTTTATGACAATAAGTCCAACTCTCAAATTCATCTCTACTCAGTATAGTGTAATTATACCAGTTGCTGTTGATTTTTCCTCATTTTTTGGCCACAAGAGTCAATTCTCTAAGATTTTTTGGGTGCAACGACCTATTTTTTGGTGTTATTTTCTACAAAATCAAGGCTTTTTCTTTAATTTTCAATGACAATTTGCAACTAGGGTTTCTAGTGCATTTCAAACTTGCATGTGGTTGGGAGTTTGATTTTGGTGATTTTTTTTTTAAAAGTGGGTTTTTTGGTCACCTAGGCTTTTTTAGGTGAGTTTTTGAAATTTCTAGATTTTTCTTATAGATTTTTGATGATTTTTATAAAATCATGGCTTTGGTGTTGACTGGGGTTTGACCTACAAGTCTAACAACAATGAGTTTTTTTTGTTTTTTGTGATTTCAAATTGCAAGAGGGATGGCTTCATTGCCCAATATCATGTTGGAAGGCAAGCAAAGGTTCACTGGTAACAAAATATAACACCTGGAAGAAGACCATAACACCCAAGAACAGGGGGACCACAAGACAAGAAGCATTCAATGAAAAGCTCCACAAATAAAGAAACACAATAAAAACCCCATAGATAGGAAACATTAAATTTGCAACACAAGAGGGAGTTAGAACATTTTAGGGCTAAACAACCCCTAGTAGAAGCCAAAAAAATAGGGCCCAAAGCCCACTTCGAACTGAGACCCAAGCCCAAAGTGAGCAATTGCAAACAAAGCCTAAGAAGGAGAGGGGATTCCTCACATGAAGAAAACTGGGAGCAGGCCATACCAATAAACACACCAGCTACCCCAACACACTGACCAAAGCCATAGAAAGGCCAAAAAGACTACAGAATTAGCCAACAAGAAACACCTCCGAGCCCCAATAGGGAAGCCAAGAGCAACCATCAAATACCAAGAACAAAGGCTACTAGAAGCATGCCCCAAAACAACTAGTAGTAGAGAGAGCCCAAAGGGGCAAGAGGGAACCAAGTAGGAAGGAGTCAGGGAGTAGGCCGAAACAAGAAGCACACCAGCTACCCCAACACGTTGGTCAAATCTAGAAATAAACCATTCCATAGATAGAACCCCCACAAGGGATCCAAAGCCCACAACAAAAGAACTCTTCCACTGAACAAGTAGTAATAAAACTAGACATCTAGACATCAGGGACAAGCTCCCAAAAACAACCTGCAACACCAAGAAAGGGCATATCAACAAGAATAAACACCCCATGAAACTGCCAAGCAAGAGTCTGGGTCCGAAGAAATCTTGCACAAAGAAGAATACCACAACAAGCACAAGTGGATTGGAAAGAGCCAAAAAATCTGCAAGGACAACTCTATCCAACACAAAAGCTCCCAACACAACAACAAACATACAAATGAAAAGAGAAGAAGGCAACACAACCTCCCAAATGACCCCATCTGGATCATCATCGTCCCCTTCATCGCCATCTCCTTCTGCAAAATGCAAACAAAGCCCCTTGCTCCCTTTCTCGCTCTTCAACCGCTCCATGACTATCTCCTCTTTGATGTTACTTCCAATAGAGTTGCATCATATTTTTCACATGTTATGAGGGAGAATTTAGACCCTCTCAATCCATCTCTCCATCCTCTTTTTTCATGGTTTGGCATTGGTGTGGAGACCTTTCAGGAGAATTTAGAGGAGTCACTTTCATCTTTGGATTATGTTCTACATCTGTTTCCATAAGGTCCTATATTTTTATTTTCATCAATGGGGTCTAGAACACAACTTGATTGTGGCACTCTTCAACATCAACATGGGGACACTTTAGAAAAGTTCGAAGACATTAAACATGTTGATCTTCCCCCCCTCATTTTCCTTTTAGGAAAGGGAAGACATCCTACTTACATTCTTGGTTTTGTTTCTTCCTTTAAGGGGAGGAATGTTGTTAAATGAGATTGGATCATCTTCAACATTCAATGGTGGAAATCTACCATCATTACAGGAGATGCTATTTTGAGGGGGTGGAACATAGTCTCTCTTCTTCTTCTCTCTTATGGAGGAAATTTTTCCTCATATGGGGTTTTATTCTTTTCATTTTGTATTTTATCTCTTTTGGGGAGGAGTTTTGTTCCACTAGGTTTTCTCCATTTCTTTCTTTGTGAGAGATTGTATTTATACATGGGTAACTAACATGGCCTCATATATGGAAGCCATATTTGTGTTATTTCATCTTGTACATTCTCCCTAAGTTGCACCTAAGTGGGTTTGTTGATATGAACAGGGCGTTTTTGTTAGGAAATGTGACATTAACCTTACATTCCTATGTCATTCATGTGTTTCCATGTTTTTTTGAAAGTGTTCTAGGGGACGAGGAAAAAAATAATATTAACAAATTGTAATTACATTTAAAAGATGTGAATATGTGTCAATGTGATTTTCACAACACAACGAATAAAATATCCTTATGCATTCACTTGTGGAAGGTGATCAATCATGCTTTGGGGGCCCAAGTGTGGGAGGTGTTTAATTGTCCATTTATGTGTCATTGGAGAGTTAAAGAGCACTAGGGAGAACTACATTTCTTATTTTCTATGGTCTAGGCACCCATGTGAGAAGCTGTGTGAAGATAATTAATATTTTATTATATCTATTAGTTGCCCACTATTCTAGGTATGGGTTTTTGCAATTAGTTTTTTTCCTCTTGTTTCAGGTTACCATTGCGGTTTTCCCTCCCACAATTTTCTATAAATTAGAGTTGTGGCATAGTAGTTTCATATGATTCATTTGTAGGTATCCAAGTGTTGCCCTATTATTTAGAGAATTATAGTGAATTTTATTATAGTACAAGTCTTGTTTGAATATTAATAATATACTTTCTCACTTTCTCGTGTGGAGTGTTTTCCCAAAATGTTTTCTTCACATAAATCTACTATCTCATTTGGTTTGCTAATTTTATCTTATTGTTGAATGTGAACACACATAATCTCATTTTGGTTATATTATTTTCATATTACAAGCACACTCATAAGTCATTTTTATAGTTTTTCTTCACCTTTTTTTTCAACATTTGGTGTCAGAGCTAACGATTTTGTTGAGAGAGGGACACCTTTCTCTTAAGTGTTGAAGGTTTTTTCGTTGCAGTGGGAATTTTTTTTGCGGTTCTCTTCAAATTTTTGAAGAATATTGTATGCCATGTCCATTACCTCTCGCCAAGATATTGAGAAATTCAATGGTACTAGCTACGAGATGTGGAAATTGAAGATGGAGGATCTCCTTAAAGAGAAAAATCCATGGTTTCCAATTTCACAAGAAAAAAAGCCAACTGTAATGTTTGATGAATATTGGAAGAAGTCGGACAAGAATGCATGGGGAACCATTCAATTGTGTCTTGTGGATTTTGTCCTATTGAATGTCTCCACAAAAGACATCGCATACAAGTTGTGGAAGAGGATAGGTGAAATCTACCAAACCAAAAAAATTCTAACAAATTATATCTCAAAAGACGGTTGTATTCTTTAAAGATGAAAGATAGTGATTCAATTGCAGATCATTTAAATGCATTTAAATTTATTATAAGTCAGCTTGAATCAACAAGCGTAAAGGTAGAAGATGAAGATAAGTGTATCTTGTTTCTTTTTTCTTTGCTTGAATCTTGGGAAAATCTAATTGTTATCATAAATAGTAGTAATGTAGAGCCAAAGATGTACAACATGATTTTCATACTTATTTTTGAAGATGTGAGGATAAATTCTATGAATGTTGGCTCCCAATATGTATTGTATGTGTAGGGTAAGTCAAAAGAGATGTTGGGAAAATGTGTCTCAACCTTTCAATTACATAAGGTACTATTGATAGGTAAGCACGGGGGGATGGGGGGGAGGGGGAGGGTCCTGTGAGGGGTCTGGGGAATGTGTGCCTTGATGGGGGCAACACCCTCAAAAGCCAAATATTTATGTATAATTTATTATTATAAATATAGACCGTTCTTCATTAGGTCTCAGATCTGACGGTTGATATTTTGTTGGCTTGACTTTCTCTAGAAGGTAACCCTATTTTATGAGGGTGTTGTATTATGATTGTGTATTATGATGTATTCTAAGAGTTTGATAGTGATCATGTTGCCTATGGATCTCTGATTAGTGATACTCCTGTAAGAAGCTTGCTTTGCAAATATATTGTAATCTTTGTGATTTTTGAATAATATATTAGGTGGATTTTGGAGTATGGGATTTTCTCCTGAAAGGGTTTTCCCCTTATAAATCACTGTGTTGTGGTATGCACGATATTTATGTTTATTTCTATTTAAGTTTCTGTAACTTTTGTAAAGATCTGTAAATTTTTGCATTATCCTTCTCTCAAGATTAGTGTAGGAAGTTATCCTGCTACCTTAGCTTCCTTACAAGTGGTATCAGATCCTAGTCACCTTTGGTTTCAATTGCGGGTTGTTGGTTTTTTGAACTAATCCAAATTTGAGTGGGAGCTTGTGTAGAAGATACTTTGTGATCTTGTTGTAGGAATTTTTAGATGGCAAGATCATCAAGGAGAATAGAGGTGGATAAATTTTTTGGAAATAATTTTGAAATGTGGAAGCTGAAGATGGAGGATCTATTGATAGATCAAACTCTGTGGGATGCTGTTGATGAGAATGTTTCAAGGACTGCAGATCCTACTTTGGCTACTCAATATGATGTTATGGACTGTAAAACCAAGGGTTTAATCAAATTGTGCATGGTAGAATATGTTTTAATCAATGTCCATGAATAGACCTCTGCACAAAAACTATGGAAGAAACTTGGTGAGATGTATCAAGCCAAATATTTAGCGAACAAGATTTTATCGAGGAAGAAATTGTATTCCTTGAGAATGGAAGAGGGTGGACGAATTATAGACTACTTGGAAGCATTCAATATTTTGGTGGCTCAATTGGCATCAATTGGTGTCAAAGTGGATTGAGGAATGTCAGATCTTGCTTTGTTCTTCGCTTGATTCATGGGATTCTCTTGTTATGGCTATTGGGAGTGTAGCATCAAAAAATGTACTCCCTTGTAGGTAATTGTACAATTTCACGCTTAGTTTGGACCTATCTTATTAACCTTTGCATTTATGAATTTTCAACATCTCCTAACTAGGCCCTAATCTCCTAAATTATGCATTTTGAGATCTATTTTATCGTTTTTTGAGAAATTGTAATAATTGAACAAATGGAGCCAGTTAATACTTTCCCCCCAATTCTTTGTTTCTTGGAGAATATGGCCAAGACCCATTCAACCTAGGGCGTATGGGTACCCCTATTTTGTTGGGGACCAATTTTTAATATGTCGGTGGTGACATTTTAACATTTAAAATTCAAATTTCAAATGCTAGCTTTTGGTATCTAATTTTTTGGAAATTATAGGAATGCCTATAAATACCTATTATTTTCACCATTTCAAACTAGAAAGCAATAAGAAAAGAAGAGAGAAGCAAGAGACCATTTCACCACATTTGATTTTGTAGGTCTTCAAGCTCATTTGTAGATTTTGATGAAGTCTTATGTCATGATTGAAAATTGATGCCAATAGAAAAGCATGATGGATTCTAGGTTTGAGAGATGCATTTGGCCATTTCCTTCAACCTAATGACTTGTTTTCTAGTGTTATCATCTCCAAGCTTCATCCTACTTGCAGGCTAAAGCAAGGCATCATTACATTTCAGATTTCCTAAGGGTGTTTTGACTTCCTCTTAGGTGGATCTTGTCATTTTCATGTAGGAATCCTTCTCTAACACTCTTGAGTAGGGTTTTATGCATTCTTAGCTCAAAACAACCTTAGATACACTTGTAGTTAGGGTACACACATTGTTATCAATCAATTTCACTAGCTATTGTGGAGGCAGAAATACCAAAATAAGGGTTTGGCTTAGGCAAACTCCTATATAGCCACCTCCTCCATCTCTTTTGCATTTTTTTTTATTGTAGGTCCAGATCTAAAGATGAAGGTTTATAGGGCATACATTAGAGAGAAGACATAGAGCTACATGATCAAGTTTTACAATTCAAACAAGGCCTACAAGGACCCATATGCCCCTGAGCAATTGAGTCCCTCTATACATCCTTGATCGAATTTTTTTATGACAAGTACACATCATTCTTCACTTCCTATATTTTCTTGCAATTCATTATTTTCATTTATCAGTCGTCGAAATATGGTAATTTTCATATTAGGGCACATAGTTCAATTATGTGGATAAAAACAAATAAAATCCAATCCATTTCTAAGGCTCAAAAGGATCAGATCCAAGATTGATTGATTCACCTTTATGATTGAAGGTCAATTAAAACACCCTATTGATTTGCATCCTAATGTACCTTTGAAAAAGGCAGGGATTCATCCTAGGTTTAGACACCAAACTTAGGGATCCCTTTTTCTTATGCTACATTTTGGTGAACCTGACATTTTGACATTAAAAACCTTCTAAAAATTACACTCATTCAGCCCTAGATTTAGGTTTTGTATTGTATTGTTTTGCATTTCTCATTTATGGTTTACTTTTTACATTATAAAAAGACAAAAATTCAAAAAATTTCATATCATATTACATCATAGATTGCAACAGGGTTAGTTTCAATCACTTAGGTTAGATTTGCATTCAAAATTGCATTCATAATTGTCATTTCTTGTTCAAACATCTGCATTTGAGTCACATTGTCTCCAATTGGGAAAATTCTAGAAAAAACAATCACTGTCAAACCAGTTTGCAAATAGAGAAAATATCCTTAAATAGAAACCCAAACATTTAGTTTTTCATTTTCTTGAACCTCTGCCAGGGACTCAAATACCCTAGGGTGCCTCTGTCCTGCTACAGGTGGCTCAAGAAAATTTTGCACGGGTCTCTATATTTGTATTCTCTTTGTGATTCTACTTGCAAATATTTGATATGAAATTTTGGAAAATTGTTATTGCATGCTAAGTAAAGTTATCATTTTGCTTCATTTACTAAAAAATTATGAAAAATGTTGCATTTGAATGAACCCCCCCTTCGAACAAACCTCCCCCTTCTAATGAACCCCCCTTCCAATAAACACCAACTTGTTCCATACAGGGGGGGTTCATTAGAACCCTCTTCATTAGAAGGGGGGGTTCAAACGAACACCCCCTTTTTGCCCTTGCCCCCCTCCATTTGCAATTTTATGCAGATTTTTGGGTTTTGAGGCTCAGGTTGAGGATCAAAATGATATCAACTTGACAAACCCAGTTGGAGGATTATAGTCCTCGAAACGAGCTCTCCATCAAGTATAGCTTTAGTATATTTTGGTTTTGTTATACTTTTTTTTAGTTTAATTAAACATAGTTTTTTCACTGAAAAATCAAGCTCTCTATTTTGCACATGTGGAAAAATAGTAGATTACCAAAAAAAATTCTAAAAAATATCTATCCTTTTGGTATTGATGTCCTTGATCTAACAAAAAAAATGAATTCCAATACATACAAAAAAAATTAAGCTCTTTATAGTACACCTATGTCTAAATTGTAATTGGTTTGACTTCAAAACTTAGTTAAAAAAAAATCAATAAAACGATATGAAACCAAATACATCCTCTAGATATCGTAGTTACAAATCTAAATAAAAAAAAGTATTTTATCCTTCATAGAAAAAAAGTTACGTGCTTTATAGTACACATCACTCTTTAAAAATGGTGTTTACTGTTAAAAACTAGTTATCGAAGGAGATGGAAAAAGAAATGCAATTTGATTCCAAAAAATAAAAAATAAAATTTAGAATCTACAAACAAAATGTCAAAATCACTAGTTTGCATCATCTTCAAATTCCTCATAGTTTAGCAACTATAGGTGTCAGAAAGTGAAGTTTAGTTCAAAATGTTCATTTTAATGTCAAGTTTGGCCAAAAAGTGTAACCCACTATTATAGATTATCGGATTTGTAGGACAATTTATTACATTTTTTGAAGCATTCCATAATTTGGGTAGATTAGTTTCATTTTTGCAAAGATTCAAAACCATAGGTTATAAGACATTTCATAATCCAGAAACTTACAAAACAACACTAGAATTCAAAATCCGAGTTTGCACACTGCCACATAGTTAACTTCTGTCACTAGTGTCTCTAAAATTGAAATTTTAGAAAAATCCTTGCCAAGACATGCAGATGCTCTAGGGTGTCCTAGTCCTGCATAAACCTACCTAAAATTTCTAGAACAAACTGATACTTGATGTTGGTTTACTAATCTGGAACCCAGTTTCTAGATCTATACTTGCATCAGGCCTATAAATCTATTTTCTATCTTTGTTAGTTTTAACACATATAAACATAAACTAAAATTGAAATTTAATGATTAATCTTGGAGAAATCATAGTTATATGATCATGCCAAACATCTTTCTATAAGTGAATTATATACCTATCAATCCCTTTAGTTGTGTTGACTTTGACATGTTAGATGAAGCCCTTGAGGACTTCATCTCACTAAGCTCATCCACTAAGGCTTGCAACATTCCCACACAACAAAGAACAATCAATGCAATCATACCTAAAATTATCATTTATCCACCTATGCAACAACCTCAAGTTCAAACCAAACCCGTGTCGATCATAGGACCACCTCAAAACAAACCCAAACCTCTAGGTCATATCTTAAACTTCACAAAACAACTCACTAGTAATCATGTGTTGCCACAACCAAGTTACCACACAGTTGCTCATACATATAATATAAGGAATAACAAGCAACCACTTGAAAAACCATTCCCTCATCAATACCACTCCCACAACCTATTTTACCTATTGCCCCTCATTTACCTCAATATAGTGGAAAGGGGTATGATCTTGTGGAGCAACTTCATAACACTCTTGCTAAGATTTCATTGTGGGACCTAATTCAAACCTCACCAACTTACCATGGCATGCTTCAAAGTGCTTTGCAAAAAGTGGTGATCCCTCCTAGTGTGCAACTAAATGATGTAGCAACCTTAATTGAGGGTATAAATTTGATGAATGTGGATATTGTCTTTCATTAAAATTAATTACCTCCTTTGGAAACACAAAAACAAAATGATGCTTTGATTTGATAATGGCCATTATTAACAGGGTTGGGATTAGACATACCCTTATTGACAATGGTTCAAGACTTAATGTTTGTAGTGTGGACCTTTTGGACAAAATTGGAGCAGATAAGACTAAAATTCAACCAGATGATTTGTCCATTTGTGGTTTTGATAATATGGGTAAACAACCGCTTGGTGTGATAACATTACCTATCAAAGTTGGTAAGGTGGTGTTGCAAAATCCCATCTGTGTCATGCCCCATGATCTTTCATATAATCTTCACTTGGGTAGACCATAGATCCATGAGATGAAAGGAGTGCCTTCAACGCTTCATTGTTTAATAAAATACACTTACAACAATAAGGTTTACATGATACAATTTGATCCAAAATCTAAAAAAAATCTTACAAACTGATATAGGGATGTAAAACCCTTTGAGAACATTGACATCAACTACAAAAGTGGAACCTTTACCACATGAAGATAATGAGGAATGTCTCTCATTAGTAACAAAGTTGTGGGAGGATGATTTGGGCTCCTTAGACTTCACACCTATATTCATGGGGGAATATAAGATTATGCAATAAAAACCAAAAAAAGAGAAAGAGAAGGAAGTTGTGGTGGTATCAACACAATCTATCATTGAAACATCCAAGACACAAGGATTCACAACTTTTGGTAATGAGGAAAACACGTACACATCTACTTATGATGAAAGTGATTACGAAAAACCACCCTCGAAATAAATGGAAGCAATTTATGGAAGAGGGTACCAAATTTTGAAACAACTTGGTTATAATGGAAAAGGATGTGGAGTGAAAGAACAAGGCATTCGCATTCCTATAGAGCTTAATACACAAGAAACAAAAAGAGGTCTTGGTTATTGCCATTCAAAATAAATGAAATAATCAAAGAGACCTTCACTTAATGTCAATGTTATCATGCAAGATTCCTCTAAGACAACTCTAAACTTGGTGCATCCTAAAATGATAGATACCACAAGAAATGATATATCATTAGACATCTTTCAAAATGATGAATCCCTAGTAGAATTTTTGGGAGTGTATGAAAATTTTCCAAGTCATCATCATAATCATAGATTTATTGTTTGAATGCTAAGGGATACTTTGGAGAAGAAGATAAATCATGTGATGATGAAAAAGATGGATCTCAAACAATTCTTGATGTTCCAAACCGTAATGCATTACTTGTGCGAGATATCCTAGATGTTCCAATGGACCAATCTAATGAAGATAAGGTAATTCAAATTGGAAAGTATCTTGATGAGGATGAACAAGAGGATCATGCAACATTGCTACATGACTTTCTTGAAATATTTTCTTGGACTTATTCAGATATGCTGAGTGTTGACCCAAAGATAGTCACACATAACATTGTTCTTGAAAAAGATGCTAAACCAATGAGACAAAAGGTATGCAAGATGAATCCTAAGATATATTTATTGGTTAAGGTTGAGATTAAAAAGCTCTTACAAACTAGTTTCATCTGCCTTATTGATTATTCACCTTGGATATCTAACATTATGGTAGTGGCAAAACTTGATAATCACATTAGGATGTGTATGTATTTTCATGATCTTAATCAAGCATCTTTAAAGGATGATTTTCCCCTTCCCAATGTTGACATGATAATGTATTCAACCATGGGACATGCCCTATTATCATTATGGATGGTTTTTTGGGATATAATCAAATTTTCATCAACCCTCAAGATCAATATAAAACAAATTTCACTACACCTTGGGGAACAATTTGTTGGGCTGTTATGCCTTTTGGATTGAAAAATACTGAAGCAACATATCAATGAGCTATGACGTTAATATTTCATGATTTCATACACATTATCTTGGAAGACTATGTTGATGATATTTTGGCTAAGTCTATAACATGTCAATATCATATCAAAAACCCTCATAAAATCTTTGAAAGAATTTGTAAGTACAACAAGATTGAATTTGAAGAAATGTGTCTTTGGTGTGGATAGTGGAAAGTTGTTGGGATTTATAGTGTCACATAGAGCGTTGAGGTGAAAAATAAAAGATTGATGTAATAATAAACATGCCACCTTCTAAGAATATTTCATAATTGTGTAGCTTACAAGGAAATATTCAGGATATTTTTCATTTTGTTGCATCATTGGTAGATCAAACTCTCCCCTTTACCAAATTCCTTAATAAAGAATCAAAATTTAAATGGAGTGAGGATTGTCAAATAAATTTTCAAATTTTGGAACAATAATTAGCTAATCCTCCCATTTTACAACAAGCCATACAAGGAAAACCTTTTATCCTTTATATCTTGACTTCAATCCATGCTGTAGCTACATTATTGGCACAACATGATGAGAATGGAAAAGAGCATCTTGTTTACTACATCAGTCAAACATTGATTGATTATGGAGCCTGTTATACAACTATAGAAAAACAATGTTTGGCTCTTATGTTTGCAACTTACAAATTGAGACATTACTTGTTAAACACAAAAGTGCACTTCATTACAAAATTTGATCGTTTAAAACACCCATTTGCTAAAATAGATTTGTCAGGACGCCTAGCTAAGTGGGTTATATTGTTAACTTAATTTAACCTTAAGTTTGTTCCTCAAAAAGGAATTAAGGCCCAAGCATTGACCGACCATTTAGCTGAGGCACCTTCACCATTAGTATTACCAAATCATGACTCATTTCCTGATGAAAATGTGTTGAAAATTGATGATAATAAAACATGGGAGTTATATTTTGATGGTTCTAAGTGTTGAAATGGCTCCAGAGTAGGGGTTATACTAATACTATTGAATGCACAAGACAAATGAGAAGGGGGTTGAATCAGTTTTACATTAAAACATCAAAACCCTCATTAACATTTAGATCTACATTAGTCCTTAAAACCCTTAACAATCATTAAACCCTTAACATGCATTAAAAAAATGTAAACATGAGAAATAGTAATGAAAACACATACAAACACATGATAACACTAGATTTATGTGGAAAACCCAAGAAAGGAAAAACCAAGGTGAGGATTATCTCACAATATAAGGTAATTACAACATCGAATACAATAGGCTCACTGTCGGAGGGCTCACTTCCTAAAAGAAAGGAAGGGATCACTATCAATGGCTCACTACAGATTAGAAAGAAGGAAGAAGATTGTTACAATGAGAAATCCATCTCAAAGCAATAGAAAAGTTCTACCACTACTTCACTAGAACATTTGTACTCTCTATATAATGTAGACACATTCTACTCACTGCTTCCAATAGTCTTAGGCATTAAAGCTGACATTTCATTTCACACTTTCACACTTCACATCTCAACACTTCACATTACACACTTCACATATATTTCTTCCATCAAATCAACATTCACATATACCATCTTCAACCTTGAAAACAATTCACAACATTGGCTATGCACCTTAAACATGCAAGTTCAAATTATGTTGGCACCAAAACATTCCCATGATGAAAAAGAAAGGAGGACCAAAACACACCTTAACTTGGACCCAAATACACACATACTTGCCACACCACACTTTCACAAACATTGAACCACATCCACAATTAGTGTAAATACCCAAGGTCAGTTGAACATATGTTAACACCATTAAACAATTAAGTACACACTTCCTTTGATCCAAAGATGACTCACAGACCACACACAAAACTTTAGCACAATCTGGAATATTCCACCAACACCCTAAAATCTAACAAATCCTTGGCAACATCGTACACCAGAAGAACATATTCATCCTACAAAACTAGTTAACATTCCACACACTACAACACTTGAATCCAACCTTGCAGAGCACCAAGACACAAAAAACTCAGAATGATGATAGATATGAGCAATATAAGCACACTTCTAGATCTGCAAGACCAGAAACCAAACTGTGGAGCAAAAAAATTTCTCCCAGACAACACTGTTTACATAGTTCACACATTGGTGAACATAAATTTCTCTGGAAAAAAATCCAAAACAAGAAACTCTGGTTATAATACCTTTGAACACATCTGAGCAACATATCCGAACCGCACAAGTAGATATTCAGCCATGAAGAAATGCAGAGCAAAACATTGAACACCACTTTGTCACATTGAACACTTTTCACCACATTGTTTCCTCTTTTATTTAAATTTTCTCAAAAGAACTTGGAAACCAAGCACCATGAACACAAAATCAACATCTAGAACACCTTCTACAACATATCAATGACACAAGCGGTTGAACATCACCAACAAATGCTCATCAAAGCAACACTAGAGGTTGACATCAATGATACTACTAATGACAACATAATGCAACCAATCAAAGCATCTCCATTGGTTGACATCAATGCAACAAAGGTATGTTGACATCAATGACCACAAAACGTCCAACAGTATCCCACTTTTTCATTATGGAAACACATGGAAAAACCATCAACAACAAAAATAATAACTCTGATCACTAACTCATATATTGCACCATAGTGCCCACTGCTCCCCTTACACAAGCATCTATACTTCCCATCATTTTCTCTTTCTTAGGACTTCTCTCCTCCTTAATTTATATGGTTTTTTAGTTAACTCTCTCTCCCACTTTGACATTAATGGAAAAGGGAAACATCCCCTTTAAAATCTATCACACATGTATCTTCTCTGCAAATTCCTTTTATTCTACTACACTATGTTTTCTTCACACCTATACACACTACACAACATACTTCACTAACCAACAACAACTACATATGTCCTTTGAAACAACTGACAAAGGAAAACACCTATATACCACATAATGATACAACTTACTCCCCTTGACTGCAACAATCAACAATGACACTACCTACTCCCCCTAAGAGGTAGCCACCAACATCAATCCAAAAAAAGGAATGAATCTTTAGATCCATTGGAATGATGCATATCCTTATGCATATAGTTAAAAGGAGGGGAAATAACCCCTAAATTCTCTCGAAGATACTTGAAAGTATCCTTAGGAAGAGCCTTCATGAAGATATCTGCAACTTGATCCTTAGTAGGCACATACTCCAACTTCACCTCATTCTCTACAATCTTCTCTCTCAAAAAGTGATACTGGATTGAAATATGCTTTATCCTTGAATGGATTACCAAATTATTTGAAATATTAATAGCACTTGTTTTATCACAGAAGATAGAAATAGGTTCATCATATTCCACTTTGATATCCTACAAAATTTGCTTCATCCATAACACCTGTGTGTAGCATGATGTTGCAGTAATGTATTTTGCCTCTATAGTAGATAATCACACTGAATCCTAATTTTTTCTTAACCAACAAACCAACCTGTTTCCAAGAAAGAATGCACCACCACTTGTAATTTTTTTGTCACCCACACAACCTACCCAATATGCATTTGCATAAGCACTTAGAGAGAGATCAATATCCTTTGGATACCACAAGCCATGTAGTACCCTTCAAATATCTAAACATCCTCTTTACTATTGCCATATGTGAATCTTTGGGATATTCTTGAAATATAGCCACAAGAAAAACTACATGCATGATATCCAATCTAGTAACATTTAGATATAGCAGTCCTCCAATCATTAATCTGTACTTTCTCTAATCAACCTTAGGAGATTTTTCATTCTTACTCAGTTTGCAACCAATAACCATGGGAGTACATACCAATTTAGAATCTTCCATCCCAAACTTCTTCAAAATTTCCTTGACATACTTAGATTGTGAAATGAATATTCATTTCTTTGTCTAATTGATTTGAAGTCCAAGGAATAAATTCATCTCCCCAAACATAGACATCTCAAACTCTTTTTGTATCTCTTCTACAAATCTCTTGCACAGTGCTTCATTACCTCCAAAATTTATGTCATCAACATACACAACCACAATCAATATTTGATATTTTTCAACTTTGAAATGAAGATTAATACTTGTGGTACCTTTATTGAATCCTTGCTGCAACAAGTACCTATCCAATCTTGCATAGAAAGCTCTAAGAGCTTGCTTGAGTTCATATAATGTCTTCTTCAATTTGTAGAACATATCAAGATTATTTGATAACTAAAATCCTTCTGGTTGTTCAATGTATACTTCTTCCAAATCACCATTAAAGAATGTAGTCTTCACATCCATCTGATAGACTTTGAAATCCTTAGATGCTACAAAAATCCAAAAACATCCTAATAGCTTCCATTCTTGTCACCGGAGAAAATGTCTCCTCAAAATATATTCCTTCTACTTGTGAGTAGCCATTACACACAAGTCTTTCCTTGTTTCTTACCACTTCACTCTCATTCAACTTGTTCCAGAATACCCACTTAATTCCAATCACATTCTTGTTTACTAGTCTTGGGACAAGTTCCCAAGTTTGATTCTTCTCAATCTACATTAATTTTTCTTCCATAGCCTTGATCCAATATTCATCTTTGCATACCTCAATAACTGTTTTAGGTTCAACTTTGGAAAGTAAACATAAGTTTACTTTTTCTTTTATCATAGTAGCCTTTCTTCTTTTCAACACACCTCTACTCTCAAGTCCTTAATGATTTGATCTTTTGAATGATTTTTCTGTACATACTTAGGGGTCTTAGGGATCTTTTCCAGAGCTTCTTCCTCTTCAACTTGCAGTTCTCTTTCCTTACCTTCATCTTTCTCTTCTTCTTCTTTGCAAGAGGACTCATTTGGTTCATATCCATCTATCATCACTAAAATTTTGTGTAAGTATTCAAACATTTGACACTTACACTTTCAACAATATTTTTCAGCCTCTTGTTGTAGCACCTATAAGCCTTGCTTCTTGTAGAATATCCAAGAAATATTCCTTCAACAGATCTTGCATCAAAATTTTCTAAGTTTTCTTTATTTCTTTTGATATAGCATTTGATTCCAAAAAATCTGAAATATTTCATAGTAGGGGTTCTTCCATACCACAACTCATAGGGAGTCTTTGAACTATTTGTCCTTGCTTGTGTGCTGTTAAGTATGTATAATGCAGTATGAATTGCTTCTCTCCATTAGACATCTGGTACATTTTCTTCCTTCATCATTGTTCTTGTTGCATCCTAAATAGTCCTATTATTCCTTTCCACAACTCCATTCTACTGAGGAGTCCAAGGAGCTGACAAATTCCTCTTTATTCCATGATCTTCACAAAAAGTTTTAAACTCATTGGAGGTGATCTCTCCACCTCTGTCAGATCTCAAACATTTGATCTTCATATCCACTTCATTCTCCACCATATCTTTGAATTCCTTTGAAACATAGGGGAATGGGTAAGCTAGGTTTTGAATGGGGGTAATGTACCTATTTACCCATTTTCATTAGGAAAAAGAGATCCCCTAGGGAAAGATTGAATTTCAACCCTTAGGTGAGTCAATCTTAATGGAGATCTTGTTGTTTTCCTTATGATTGAGGATAGGGTATAAATTAGCCTGAAATGCACTTTTGAGAGATAAATGAAAAATACCTAATGAATGCAATTATGCAATGTAATAATTGAATCATCAATTCAAAACCCTATTCTAACAAAGTCCATAAACTTTTGACATATCTGAAATGAGTAGGAATTTATGCACTTGTCACCAAAAGCTTCTACCGAATGTCCTCATGAGACAAATTCGCCCTAGGGTGAATGATTCTTTGTAGGGATTTTTTGCTCAACTTTCAGGGTCCTCTGGAGGTGGATCTAAGCTTCTATTTTCCCCAGGTTTCACTGTCAGAAAGTCAGAAATAAATTGGAGGTCCGAGTTTCCGTGGCTTGACGACAATATTAACAACTTTGATAAGTTTGCACAATTGCACTTTTGATCAATCTTCAATCCTTGTTCACCTATAAATCTGCAAACACAAAGAGAGGGAAAAATTGTTTGTTTTTGGTGAATGGTGGTTTGCCTTGGTCAAACCCCATTTTGGTAATTAAACCTTGAAATGAAATGGAACATAAATGGAAGGAATGATGAATGAACAATGCTATGTTGCAAATCACCAAACCATTGAATATAGATCCTTAGAGGAATGAAATCTAATACATCTCCCCAAGGTATTGATCTTGCATGAATGGCTTGATTGTATGCTTGATTTGATAGCTTGAATCTTGACTTGAATGCTTGAAACCTATGCCACAATGTTAGCTCCAAACACATGCAAGAATGCAAATAACTTTGACATGATGATCTTGATCTCAATTTTTGTTGTAGATGACTGATAAATCTTCTCTTCAATTCGCTTGACAATAATATTTTCTCATATGAAAGTTTCCCTCTTCTTAGATGTTTTGAATTGATAAAAAGACTATGTATTTATAGATTATTTTCTAATTTCTTCACAATTAAAATTTAAAAGCCGACAATTGCAACTTGAATAGGGATCATAAAATACCACCAAAAACATTTTAAATTGGGGTCCTAAGTCTAAGATGTTGGGAGAATGGGTCCTAGGCCCTAAACCTAGGACACATTTTCTAAGACACTTTAATTAATGTTTTCAATTATTTAATGCAAGTTCCCCTTTCAGAAAATAAGATTAATTAGGCTTTTAAATGCATAATTGGATCAATTAGAGGATTAATTAAATCTAATTAATTAAGGGACCCAAACATAGTGTGAAAATGTAAAGGTGTACATTTTTCTACACTATATTTAGCCCCCACTTTAGTGAGAGGATGAACCCTATGCTCAAACTCACACTAAAGTAGACAAATAAGCGTCAAGAGGGGTCTAAGTGCATGCATGTTGATGGGATAGGATAACAAAGATCAAGGAGTTTGCACAAGCCCCCATGATCTAAGATCCCTTTCCAAACCAACATAAGCACAAAGGGACACACATGAATATATGATATGAAGCAGTAAGACAAGATACACAAACATACAATGTCAAAATTAATGCAAAGAGGAAAGAAAGATGGACTAGCAAGTTGCATTATGCCACATCCATCAAATATGCTCATAAGGATGTAAAATCACTTATGAACAACATGGCTCCATAGACAAGCAAGTTGTGTTATGCTTGGTGGCTATGAAAAATATGCTCACAAGGGCTAGTGCAATCCGATATACACTACGTGAGCCCCCAAGAAAGTGAGAAACACACGCTAGGTTAGTATGTACCCACAAAAAGGTGGCTAATGGGAAAGTCATGCCAGGTCTACATGCTCCCATGTATCAACCATACCAAAGTTATACCTCTTGATAAATTTGATAAGGCACCACAAAAATGGTCACAAGGCTAGCAATCTGCATTATGCTAGGCACTCATGGAAAACAAAAAGGCTCCACTAGAAAGCAAGTTGTGTTATGCTTGGTGGCCATTTTAAATACAACATGATAGGATAGTCAAAGGGGTTTTACTTAGTTCATGAAATGTATCACCTTAGGGAACATTGTGCTTAATGTCACCAAGAGGGGACTAGTCAAGGATAAAAGATTCACAACTTAGGGAATGCAAGCCATACCATTACCACTAAGAGGAATTCCATATGCCAAGAAAGGTCACACTCTTGAAGGTTATCAAACCTAATGTCACCATCAAGAAGACTCATCACCTGAAGTAAGAAGACCACATTTTGAATAAAAAGTTCATACATTTTAGGAGATGTATGTTATCATCACTAATAAGGGAACATGCAAACAATGAACGGGGGACAATATGCCCCCCACTTAAAATGTCAACATACTTTCTATTTTGGTATTTTAAGTAGAAAGGAAGGGACGATACTTGAAAAGAATGCACACCTCCAAAAAAATAGTTATCCTTGCCCCCCAATCATAGGAACTGTTGTGCATGTTTTGCACACACGCCCTGCCGTAGGTAGGGACCCCCTCTTTTTCACTCTCGACGACTCATTCCTGCTCTTGTTGGGTCATTTTTTCTCTTACCTCAATTTGCATGCCCCTTTCCTAGAGTCCAAGTGGGTCACATGCCTTAGAATGATCAATTTATCCTTGACTAGATTCACCTACTTGATTTTTATGCTAGGTATTTTGCTTTCGCGAAAATGCCCCTGCGGGTTTCCCTTCACCCATTGCCCCGACGTCCTCCAAGCCTCGTGGACCTGTAGCTGCGGGTCACCGCTCATGTTTCACTACTAAGTGACGAATGATGCCCAACTTCCACCCACATGGCATGCTCCACACTTAGTTTCACTGTTCGAGCCTTGACCAAGCATCCAAATGAGCGTGGGTTCCCGCATCTCACCTGACCTAGGTCTGTCGTACCAAGAAATCAATGCATGCCATTAATGGAAATTAGCCTATAAAAATTTCTCCCGACCCTTCATTTTACTTGGGGCATTCAAATCTGGGGAGAACCAAAGTCCCCCCTTCCTTTTTCCGCCTTTTGCCTTGTTCCTGCTGACTTGGTCCTTGATCGCTTGATTCACTTTTCCTTCATTTTTTGACTTTGGGGACAAGTTGCCTATGGATTTGGGATGTTTTTGTGATGCCTAAGTGAACTGCCAAGGTTTTGTTAAGTTTTGGGAAGTTGTAGAAATTTTCTCTTGGACCGCTGTCCCTCCACTGTCGTCGAAACTTTCCTTTTGAG